>JAMXBC010000001.1:71911447-73150197 GCA_024138005.1 Lumnitzera racemosa | reverse complement strand
CCAACACCACGGGACCCGATCGGTGGGTGGTCGAAGCTAATCACAAGCAGCACTATCAATCAAGTCCGGTTTACATACATGCTAGCCTAACATACATAATCAACAAACATGTATCACGTACCTAGTACTCTTATTTCAACGAGGTCTGGCATTACACGACTCCTAGCACCTGATAAAAAATACAAAATAGATTCAAAACTCAACTCAACACTCTTATGCCTTTATTCAACCCTTTGCCTTAACATTTAAGTTTCCAAAACGCGCTCCATATATTTTTTCATATTCCTTCCATGCACTTTTCAACATCCCATAATATACACATACCACCTAACTACATAGACAGACACATACACAATCGCATAATACATACACATACTGCACATCCCAACATCACTAACCATTTTCGCTAAATCTACACCAAAACCACAAAACCAAGAATTCTTTAAAGCAAAAGTGTAAGAACAATACTTACATGTAATTTTTTATAAGAAACACCTTAGACTCGAATTATAAATGCATGAAGTTGCAAAAACAGAAATCTTTATGGTTTTTATAACATCTCCTTAAAGAAAAATGAATTTCTTTGTTAGATAAGCGAATGGCTTACTCAATATTGTTGTATCCTTACGTTTCCTTAAAAATTTGTCAATTTTCTTATACCCTAACCCCTAAATTCGAATTTCTTCAAAGAACAAGTGGCAACTTAGTCAGTTTTGAGTATTCCTTTGCAAAAACGCACTTTTTGCTTTAATTTCTACTCTTTAACTCCTTGAATATATACTTACCGGTGTTTTTGAGAGTTCTCCTTTAAGTTTTTTGATAGGGTACAGTAAAGGAAACTGTATAGAATAGTGGAAGAGGAAAATAACATAGGGGGAAAAGTATAAGTTTAGATTTTTTCCTTGGATAGGTTCGTTCTTAGTATTTAAAGTCTATTTACATGTTATACCAATGTCTAAATCTTTTTCCACGACAATAATGCCCTTGACACTTAATATCTATTTACATACTATATCAAGTCTTCAAGCCTTTATTATATTATTATATTCATTCAATTATTTTTTATTTCTAAAATTTATTATTATTATTATATAACCTCCTTTTTTTTTTTACTAGGTTTTACATTTTCTCACCTTATATAAAAGCAATTTGAGTTCTACAAAAAATTAAAGCAATAAAACACATCTTAGAATTACATGAGCACGATGAAGATCATGGGTTAGTAGGAGATACCAAATAGGCAATTCTACGGTATAATAGTGCAATTTTAAACTTGTATGCTTAAGTTCACAACATATATACAATACGCTAGTAACGTGTCAATATACTTCATGTAAGTGAGAAGGTATGGCATTGTACCAAATTTAAGAAAAAAGATGGTCTAGGTTTTTGCGGCTATCCATAAACAATAATGATAGGTCCTAATTGTTTGATTCTATATAGTCTTAACGGATGAGATTAATTAGATTTAATATATATATATATTTAATCTTTGAGTAAAGATGATATTGTAGATGGTTGATCACATGCATCATGTGATGCCATGCTTGCAATGACCCTAAGAAGCCCTTATTGGATTGTATGTGAAGGATGTAATTAGAAAGAAGGAACATAAAATATTAATAGCTTGCAAGCGTGCTTGACAGACAAACATTCTTAGGCATTCTTCATCAAAACTATTGATTTGATTTTTAGAGGAAGAGTTCAGCAACATTACACCATTTTTCTTAATCTTATAAACGTTAAATGCAGAGAAAGAAGCATTCATTTATAGATTTGATGCTCGTCCTCACCGTTGGATGACTTTAGCTATTCTATTAGATTGTTTTAACAATTGGTTATTAAGATGAAACCTTCATTATCATATTTGTAACTCTTCCCTTTAAGTTACAATGCATAATGTATTATTAAGAGGACTTTTCATAGCCTAAGCTATATATATTAGCATATACATATATATATGTATATATAAATATACATAGGCTTATTAAACGGCGAAGCTAATGGACAAGAGTCAAAATTGGTCAAACCAACCTATCTATACTTGCTATAAATCTATTAAATCAAATTTCTCTAAGATATTTCAAGATAATTAAGGTCGACTCCCTAGACCTTACCATTAGCTCAAAGTGTTAGCACATAACATTAAATTGGCTTAAAACAATATCAAATAAGCCCTCTACAATATTGATAAATAGGGCAAAGATCACAATATAATATGCCCATTAGGTAAACCTTGTGAGAAAACTCATTACCATGCTTTAATTTTAAATAACTATATTATGAGCTTGCTGGTCTAAAATTATCTAACTCATTTGCAATTAAATTTAAACCTTTGAATCTTATTACTTGATTAAAGGAGAACATTTAGCATGATTCTATAAAATTAAGGGTTGGCCCATAAACTTTATAATGCATACCTCATTTGTAAAAACCATATGGAAATGCCTTTTCAAGCGTAGTTCAAATTCTACCTTAGGCTTATGAACTGTCCATTTTCAATAGAGACCATGGCTATAGGAGTCAAAATAAGTCTAGATACTATAATATAGAGCTAAATTGGGAATTTCAGAGTTAGAGCTTGATCGAGTTTAGAATTTTAAGTTTAAATACAACTCGAAAGGATATTTAGCAAGTTTTAGCTTGATTTATTCAACTTGATAAGCTTGTTTTATCTAAAGAAACTATTTCTCTCCTAATTAAAATATTATTGATATATAACATTGAGTTAAAACTTGACTAATTAAAGTTTAATTAATTAATTTATTCTTTTCGTTTAGCTTTCAAGTTAATTAAGCTCCATATCATCAAACTCAACTTAACAAACTAGTTAAGTAGGTCGAGCATGATTGTTGTTAAAGCAAACTCATCAAGTTGGAACCTGAGGAAGTGGGAAAATCCTAATAGGAAGTTGAATGGACTCGAGTTCAACCAAACTGAAGAAGGTATTGATTTACATTGGGAAAAAGAATCGACGAACTGTAGGTTCAATCATTTAGATGCTTATCTCATTTCAGCCGACCGGTTTCTTCAATTTTGAGCTCCATCCAACCGACTCAATTCCTCTTCCTACCAAGTGACCTGTTGTGGACACTTACTGCGCCTTGGTGATTGTTCCATTCAAATGGCTTATGGTTTGATTGTCAAATCCAATTCTTCCATTATAATGGCTGTTCTACCCATCACATAACCACCAAGACTTAAACAAACATTATATTAAGACTATTCCTTTTCCATTTTTTTACCACCCATATTAAGATTTAAACAAACATTATTCCTTTTCTATTTACTTGATATTTATTTTTAGTTGTAAAGCTGCTATCAGCCCTAATAGATCTATATATAAGTTTTCTTCTTCTTCTTCTTTTTTAATTACAAATTATTCAAACTTCATTAAAACTCCATTTTATGAATACATTTGATGAGATAAAATTCTACTAAAATCATTCTTTTGTTCTTATCATTCATTTACAGATTCTTGCAAACAACCTTATTACTAAGATTAGTGCATCATTTCGAATCTCATTAATAAATTGATTATTTCTTTAACCGCAAATTTTATCAGTCATTGGATCAATCACTCCTAATTTACTTCATAAACTGGTGCTTTGTGTCAATCTAAGAAAATAATCCACATCTACATTTATTTATATTTTAAGTACAATTAAATTGGTAGTTCCTTTACCACTCCACCACCCCCGCCCCTCCCCTTCCCCCCCACCCAAAAAAAAAAAAAAAATATCGATACTTCCATGAAAATACAAAATTTATTTTCCTTGTCACCCTACATCTTATTGGAAGCCCATCGTGTGACATTGCCTAGGATTCTTGATACATACACAAGGTACATCAAGTTCGCAAATAATATGCATCCTTCACACGGGGAAGTTATATGTTGTCTCTGACTTCATATCTCGTACATATATGTCCCCTAATCACATATATACAATTAAGCTGATAAAATAAATTTCTAATATTATATATTAAATTTTTACCTAAATACCGTAAGAATTATGGAAATAACTAAATCGAGTCGAATCAATATACCATTAAACTCGAGCTTGAGCTCAAACTTGTGCTCTACTTAATAACTCTAAACGTAAGTTCATCATGAATTTGGCTGAGTTCTAAATTTTGAGCTCAAGCTTCAACTGGAGATTTATTTAGCAAGTTCAAACTCAACTTTATTAATTTGATTAAATTTGAAACTTTTAAAAATTTTTCCTAAACAATATTAGATTCGTTAATATTTTGTTTGGCTAATAAATTCATCAATATTTAAAAATAAAGTAAAAATTATACACTCAATTAGGTTCACAAGCCTAATAATCTTAGTATTCTACGATTCCGACTTGATTCAAATTACTACTTAAGTAGCTCGAGTTTGGACTTGACTCAATTATTACTGAATTAAATTCAAATAAAATTTGAACTGAACTTATTCAGTTTGCACACCATGATTTATTTAGATCCTAGTAAGAATAGGGATGTAACAGGGGCGATTTTAGAACAGGATTTGCAATCCTAGTATTTGTCCTATTATTTATAGTGTATTCCAAAACCCTATAGGGTTTTAAGAGTATTACTTGAAATCCTTTCAATAAGCCTATTGGAAAACCCGATTCTTGAACCCATTGCTAATTGCACAAATTAACAAAGTATTGAAAATCTATAAATTCAAAGTAATACTACAAATCAGCAATAGAATGTTATACTAGAAATTATTTATAATTTATTTGACAAACAATAAACTCTTTATTCTTGTTACAAACAAAGAAAACCTTTAAAAATATTGCTCGTCAAATCCCATTACTTTTCTACTGAGAAAAAAAAAACTTTTATATTATGTAAATAAAAAAATAGCATACATTATAATATGAATATCTTTATAATTATTTTCTATATAATTTCACCTTATAATGAGATAAGAAAATACTTTCCTATTGAAGAAAAAAAAGAAATAAATAAAATAATCAACTTTACAGGTAGAACAAATTTGATACTTTCGTGTTATAACAATATTTTTATAATGATGCGAATAAAAAAAAAATCAAACTTTTGTTTTATTATATTATATTTATTATAATAAAAAATAATAACATCATATTCATAATTAATCAAGTGATGGTTTTTATTTTTTATAATATATAAAACATAAGTTACTTTTTACTAAATAAGGGGTTTTCTAATGATTTTTTTTTTAAAAAACCCGTTTTCTCCCGGCCATACAGGTTGAGAACTCTGTTATGATCCGTTATATCTCTAAATAAGAATACTTTCTTTTTTTTTTTTCCCGCCATTATTAAGAACACATTTAAGTAATCAGAAACGGCAAACTTTCATCCTCCACACCGCCCATTTGCATGTGGGTGCCTGACTTCGTCCTCACGGCCACGAGGAAGGACAATTTCGTCTTTTCATCTTCCTCGGGCAAGGCAAGTCGTAAGTTGTAGTTACAAATTATTTAATTAATTTTTCTAATCCAAAACCAAACTAAATAAATTAAAAAAAGACACTCAATGCTCACACTTGCCAGTGTAACGACTTCTCCAGCAAAGCAAAGCCAAGCAAAAACCCCACAGTATCGATAATTTGCTAGTAACGAAGGATCGGAAATAAATGAAACAGTTTCTTCCCATATGTAAAGCAATAAATACACACACATAATACGTCATTGTCATCTTCAACCTTTCTTGCTCTTAACTCCAAATCGCACTTCTAGGGTTTGCTTTCACCTTACTCTTTCATGAAATTCCCCTTTCCCTTTTTCCATTTCGCTTTATTTTGTTTTGTTCTGTTCTGTTTTGGTTTGGTTTCCTTCGTAATATTAAACTAATCTTGTTCCTCACCTAAACCTAACCTCTCTTCACCAAATAAAAAGGCTGAAAAAAACAATAAAAATCTCGTTTACTTCGTGCTAGTGCGTTCATCAATGGTGTAGAGTTGGATTTGAAAATTTGATTTTCAGGAAAAAAAAAAGAAAAAAAAAAGGAAATGGAGATCGAACGGACGAGAACCCATAATCCGGCTATGACTTTCGATGAGGTCTCCATGGAGAGAAGCAAAAGCTTCGTCAAGGCCTTACAAGTACGTTCTTCGAATATTCTCTTTCTCTTGGATGTCGTTGTTTTTATTAATATCGTTAATGATTGTTCTTAAGGAGATTCTATAATTAGATCTGGTTATTGTCTTGGATTTGATATGATTTGCTATTCGTTGGTGAGAACATTTTAATTCGCATGTTGATTCTTTTTTTAGTTTGGAAATGGAAGTTTAGTACGTAGTTGTTGATTAAACTAGGATCTTGCGCGTACTTGATTCTTCATTCGCTAGCTATTGAGTAATTCTGTTTAGATTTACAATCATGAGCGATCGCTCGGTTGTTTAACATACTCAATAAGGAAGTTGGGAATCTAGGACGCTGATTTCACATTTGATGAATCACTAGTCGCGCAACTTGATTGGAAATCAGAAATTTCCTTATTAAGTATGATTACTGAGTGCTTAAGGTACTTGTTAGAAAATTGGTATTATTTACAAGAGGATCTAAGAGAAGAAAGCGGAAGGAAATCAGGAATTTTCTAAATGTGGCGTGAGTAGTGGAAAAATGCAGGAAATACTGCCGTTGCTGGAATAATTTTGGAATAATCTTGCAGTCAGCTCGTTATAATTGTAAACCAAGTCATTGAATCCCTAAATTAGTTCATTCACAATATAATACAAGAGTAGGCAGTGGAACTTGTAAACTTTGCAATAAGTGGAAACCTCATGCTTGCATTTTGAAATCCAATTACCACTTGAAAGAGCCAATTTATGCCGAGAGCAAAATTTCTGTCCTAGAGAGATTGGAACAGAAGTCTCTTCACACTAGGGAAAATGCAGTAAAAGGACAGTCATTAATTATTTTACAATATTTCATGTTTATTCTATTAGTCAGATTTTGAAACTTTGAAAATTTGCACTCCAGTACCTTAACCAAATGTTTGTAAGGAGATTTCTCGAACTTTAATGACCAAGTTTTGCAACAGAGACTGTGTTAACTTGTCTTTGTTCTAGAAGAAAGAACTATTGAATGATTATTTTTTTTTGTCATCATTTGTCCTCAGGAACTCAAGAATCTGAGGCCTCAACTTTACTCAGCTGCAGAGTATTGTGAGAAGTCTTACCTTCATAGCGAGCAGAAACAGATGTATATTCCTTTCCTTCTTTTGGTGACGTCATTCTTAAGCAGAACTCTTTGCAATTCTGCATGGTATAGTGATATGTGCTGCTTTCTTGTGGAACTGTGAAGTTTTTCAACTTAAAACGAGTAAGAAGTTAATGGAAATGCTTGCAGTTAGAGAGTGATGAATGTGCTGCATTGTAGTAGAACTATGGAATTCAATAACCAAATGCATCTAAGAAGTTAATGAAAAAGCTTATGGTTAGGGAATGGATTTTTGAGCTGTCTGTGTTGATGTCTCAAATGGCTTTTTGCATTAGCATATGTTTTGTGGTACTGGATAGACAGCCTGCAACTTCATCAGCTTTAAGTCTGTTTCGTTTTTTCCTTTTTTTTTTTTTTTTGGTAAGTGCTTTACTCTGTTTGTCGATGCTACCTTGTACACAGATTGTCCCTGTTCCGTTGTTACAGGTGGTTTTTCTTACCAGTAAACTTAGACTTGTGGCACTACTAATTCTGATAGCTGTTTCATTAAGATGGCATATTTTAACCCTGTCATGGCTGAATGTATTAAAAATGACTATTGATGCTGGGGCATGGACGATAGAACATTTCTTTCCCCTTCTCTTGCTTCTTTAAAATAGGAAAGCTGTTGATTTCAAAGAAATTCCCATGAAATTTGAGAAAGTTTGTTTTGATTTCTAGCACAACTGCATAAGGAAGAAGTTGTGGATGGACCAAAGAAGCATGTATTTGTTATGTTCAGTGGATGATTGGAGAAAAATTGTTCGAAGTTCTGAGGAGAGATCAAGTATGGTTTACTATCCTGTTAAGCTGTAGAATCGATTGATGGAGGATCAGTTATATATTTTAGGAAGATTGGTTGAGATAATTAGAATACTTGCGTAATGTAATTTTAGGAGGCTATTTGTCATTCATTCTCTATTTCCTTGGGAAGGCAGTCTTCCAAAAAAAAAAAAAGAAACATCGTTAATTTAATTTCTTCACAGTACCAACAATGAGAAGTAGGTATTATCTCCATGAATGACTATGCTTGCTCGGTAGCTTACAGCTTTCAAGACCCTGAAGCAATCGCTCTCCAGTAGGACACTCCTTTCTTGGCTGTTAGCTCAAATAGACTTTAGCAAACTTGATTTTCTTTTGTTGTTGTCTCCAAGGTGGTTTCATGTATTGATTGTATGCAAACAAATCGCCTTGTTTGTTACTCCATCAAATTGAGGTTGTTGATACCTGCACTGAGTCCACTTGTCATTCCTTGTGGACCATGTGAATAAGAATGGAATTGCATGAACAAGTTGGAAATAATTGTTTGAAATGAGTCAATTACCGGAAGAATGATACATTTGTGAAAGAACAGGAGAAAAAGAAAATGACTCATCTTTTAGATTAGCTGTAAAAGTAAGTCTTGGGATAACTTACTATCTGCATGGACTATCTATGGCATATATTTGATGCATGGACGGTTTAGAAGGATTAGACTTGTTAGCAGAATGAAGGAAAAAAATGCATGGGTTTATTGTGGTATTATACTTAATTGAACCGAGATTCTGATTATTAATTCCACCAGGGTTTTAGATAACCTAAAAGATTATGCTGTTCGAGCCCTTGTCAATGCTGTTGATCATCTGGGCACTGTGGCATACAAACTAACTGACCTTCTTGAGAAACAATCATTGGACGTGACAGTCATGGATGTAAAAGTCACCAGCCTTAATCAGGTTAGTTCTTGGACATAAGCTGATCTAACACCAGCTTTTCTAATAATAAACTAAGAAAAAAGAACTCTGAAGGGCTAGGTGGAACTACTGGTTAATTTAATCTTTTATTCATATGCTAGAAACTTCTAACTTGCCAAACATTTACGGACAATGAAGGGCTTCGGCAGCAGCAGTTATTGGCAGTTATCCCACGACATCATAAACACTACATATTACCAAGTAAGATCTATCATTTATCTGGTTATGAGTGAGATGATTTGAGGATCGAGATTCCCCTTTCCTTTGCTTCCTTAAGTTTGATTTAATGATTTTCATTTCATAGATATTTTGTTTCTTCAATTCTTTCCTAATCTCTTTCTTAATGCAGATGCCTTCAGTAAGAAAGTGCATTTTAGTCCACAAATACAGACAGATGTCCGGCAGAAACATTATCAAGCAAGATCGCGTCTTCAACCTTCAGGTGCATGGATCTATCGCCAATAACTTCTGCTGAACTTGTGTTACATTACATAGCTTCATGGTTTGCTCTTTCCTAATTTACATTTCATTTCTTCGTTTATGTAGGAACCCCTGCATCAAAAACTCTTTCATGGCATTTAGCATCAGAAACGAAATCTTTACTGAAGGGAAGGCAAAGTGATCTGGTAAGGTAAAGGATAAATTTTTACCCATGACGAGGCGATCTGAGTCACACAAGGTTTTTGAATGCGTATCATATGAGCAAACTTTTGATCAATGAGTAACAAGGTTTTCGATATCTTTTTCTTATACAGCACCGAAAACTCTGTTAAAACTCCTGAAGTCTTTCATCTTCCAGGTATGCCTGCACCAATTTCTCAATTTATTTGGCACAGTTTTCCTGCCAGTAGTTCCCTATAGAAAAGTAATCAACACGTGTCCTTGCATTTTTCACATACTAGATAATGAAGATTATTCTTGGAGTGGATCCTCAGCATCTCAACCTCAGCTGCTAGTTGGAGCTCCTACTGGTACTGGAGCTGGCTCCACACGTGGAGCTGGACGCAAGGTAATCTCTTATTCACCACTATGCATGGTGGACATGTAAAACTGCTCTTTGTAGTCTGGTTATAGCAATGATGCTTATGCATGTGTGGCTTCTTGTTAGCTATAAGATTTCGTGAAACAGTCCAGTTATTGCAGCCGATGTCTCGTTTGATTGTGTGCATGGTTTTTCATCTTTCAGGATTCTTCTGAAGGCTCCAAACCAATGACGACGTTCAGGTCATTTGACAACCCTAACCGACAGGACATTGTACGTGCTCCAGCTCGTAGTAAGAGCATGCTATCAGCTTTCTTCGTCAAACCAAAGACACCGAAGTTGAAGGCTGCTCCTGTATCATGAACTCCATAATCATCAGAACGAGACGTAACCGTTGCCATCATCCGTTTGACTTAGTGTAAATTTTTTTCGCACTTCTTGTTTGATCTTCCACTTATGGTCATTTACACTTGTTAGTCTAGTGGGAATTGCTTGTGGATATCTTAGTAAAGTGCTCAATAAAAGTAAAGTAGATAAATGGAAATCTGGGAATCGAGTGGTTTGCATGAGGAGTTAGGATGAAGGAGGATTTGGGGATGTAGACGAAAAAGGTCGAGATTTGGCTCTTTTTCTATTACATTCTCTCTCTCTCTCTCTCTCTCTCTTCCTTCCCAAATCTGTCAAACTTCAATTATTGTTTGTCTTTAACTTTATCCTCTACTTTTAAAAACTTTTTCCACTGTTCCACTTCCACCCTGTCGGGGAATTCAAGATTTCGAGCTCTTGAATTCTTTCGATCTCCCGCATTGTCCATGGAATCGGATTGCACGTTATGGCGATAAATATAATATTTAGACTAGGAAAACCACGTAGACCAACTTTAATTGGAGCTCCTTGTCACGTTTTTCTCCTTAGCGATAGTAGTCCATGGCCATTTATGTTTTTTGGATCTTGTCTAAGGATCCAAAAAGGTCTTTGATTTTTTAGAATATAATAAATAATAAATATAAAACTTATGCTTTAAGGATGATTATTATTCGAATAGACTAAAAATTTACGTTTTAGTACTTAATGTAACTTTATTATAAGGAATACCTGTTCTTGCTTATACTCTTTTAAGTTGGGAATATGAGAAAACATACTAATATACCCCTAGTTGATCTCTGTGAAAAACAACTAAATCTCATTTAACTTTTTCTTATTAATCGAGAGCAATAGAGCATGATGGTCCATTATTTAAACTTTGGTGCTAGGAATAAAAGCTTGCCACCCAATTTCAAAATAAATAAGGTAATATGAATTCTTGTGGGAATAGTAATTTTATTCTCTCAACTACCCAAAGTAAAGTGATATGTTTATTTTATTTTTTACTTTCGTAATGTAGATCTCCTAAATAACATAAATAAATTTTACGATCTCTTTTCTATAATTCAAGGATAAAATGAGAGATTCTTAAATGTAAGAGGTCCTTAAAAGATCGATGTGAACAATTCAAGGATCCTAATGAGATTCTTATAGTAAGTTTGATTGATTTTATGAGAGTGAAATAGAATTACCATTCCATTCCTATGAGATTCTTATAGTAAGTTTAGTAGGTGGAATTGTTATTCTATAGAAATATTATTTCTATGAAATGAGGAATTGCTATTCCTTTATAAGATCAAATAAACAGCTATTCTTAAGTAATTTTAGCATGCTTCAAACCCACTCATGATATCTCATACGAAAGAATTGTAGTTTTATTTCATTTTACAAACCAAATATGTCATTAAGGTTGCAAGGTAGTCTTACGAACACAAAACCTTTTCTATATATTTTCTTGAAAATGATCTATTTTTGTGTTTGGTTATTTTCAAAAAAATACACTAGAAAAAGAGAAACTCGTTCAATGCTTAGCTTATGAATATATATAATCTACAATCTTACTTAAATAAATTAACATCAATTAATTGTTATTAACCAATTATATTATACGTTTTATTTAAAAGGTGAATGTCACATTTGGTATTTCAACTTTACTTTTTGCAATCTAAAGTTTGAATGTGATAGGCCATTTTGGGCCCAGATTCCCAAAGCCTAATCCAAGTACTTTGGCTTGCTTAAATACCCTTAAGTACCTTCTCAAGACGAAGAGTTTGGTCTCCTCCAACAACCTATTTAGCCCCCTAAGCGAGCTCAATCCAAGCCATGCAACTTACTCGGGATCTCTTAAGCACCTTGATATGCCCAATCTACCCTCAAGCCAGCACAACCTACTCGAGCTACCTTAAGCATCTTGTCACTCCAAATCACCTCAGAGTCCTTGAAAACCTTGACCTAACTCCTTACGTTGGGGCATCCTTAGCCTCCCAAGTATGCACTAAGTGCTTGGCATGTAACTCGGTGTTTGTAGTACGCCTACCTCATACACTCTCTCTTCATTCATTGGCCTCTCACATCCGTAGTATGGCCGTGCGCCCTACGGCCTTAAATATGCTAGCTTCCCAATTTTTATATACGGCTGCCAAGCTCTCTAAGGCTGACTAAGCAACAATGCCATTTTGTTCCCCTTTTTACAACACATGTCCCCTACGATAACCATGTATGACCAAACCACAAGATGCCACATGTCCTTAATAAGTGAGTCCTTTATCCTATAAATAGGGTATGGAGTTAAAGGTATAAAGATCTTCTCCCTTTCTAATTCCCTAAGCATACTGAGCACTTTGAATATTCTAAACACTTCCCTTTTATTCCCTCCTTACTAACTTAAGTATCGGAAGGTCTCCACTGACATTATAATAGGAGGCTTTTTTGTAGGTCCTTAACTAAAGATAGTTGATGGACTACCTAGAGCAACCACCAGTTTACTCTATATGATCTCACGCATCACCAATATAGTTACTTGTAATGAGCAAAGTTTCGGTCAATAGTTGTTAAATTTGGGAAATTTTACATTTCAAGTAGTTAATTGTAAACATAGGTGGAGTTAATGTATCAAATGTTCATTTTTCCCTTCCCTAAATTTAGAAGTATGAAAAGTAAAATATGTTATAATATTTATATAACCTCTTTGCAATAATTATTTAATGATTCTATTTTTTGTCAAGTTAATTCTTTTCATAATTAAAATATAGTTTATAAGTTAAATGTACAACAAACCTAAAACACATCGTCATTTTCCTAAAGTTATAATGTTTGTAAGGATTGATTTGGAGAAGAGGTATTCTTAAAATGGCTATCTAAACTTTGAATGTGTTTTCAATTTCACACCTAAAATTTTAAGTTCTAAATTTTATATGATATTGACACTTGTTAAATTCACTATATCATCCATAATTGTTTACAATTATGCTTTTTACGTAATGAGTGTTTGTCATGCCATCTTTCTCAAAATGATGGAGATCGTAAGTTTAAGAAATAAAAGTTTAATTGAATACGATATTTAGCAACTTTAAATATTAAATTTGTCATGTCATCTTTCTTGCCCCTAATTGTTTACACTTATAAGTTGTCATTTTCTATTGATATTTTTTCAAATTGTTAAATTTGACATTTAATAATTTTAAACTATGTATGTAAAATTAAAAAAAAAAAAAACAAAACAAAACAAAACACGTAAAGTTTATGTAGTACTTTTACATGCTTTTCACATTATCCTTTTTAAAAATATGGCTTAGTTTTGCATTTTCATCTAATTTAACTTATACTAAGGATGACTTACTTAATATGGATTACTCAATTGTAAAATTAAGGAAAAAGAAATTCAATTTTTAGAAATATCTTTTAAAATTAGAGTCACCACTAATCTAAGTTGAAAAATGGAAAGATTAGGGTCAATTGAATGGATTAGTCCTAATTTTAGTTACTTACAAGAAATTTTGGATGAGGGGTCTAATTTATTAAAATCCTAAGGTTACCACACTAGGTTTTTTTGATAAAAATATTTGAGAGGTTTAATCCAAAATTTCTTCCTCCTATTTTTTTTTCCTTAAACAAAGCAAATGAATGAAGTTCCTTTTTTATTTATATGTTTTCCTTGCAAGTGTTTACATATCTATTAGTTGAAAGCAAATTGTAATGTTTCCCTTTAAAAAAAATTTTAATGTATTGTCAAATTTTATTTTTAAAAAATTACTAGATTTACATTATTATACAATTTATTTTTATTTAAGAAAAATTAAAAAATTACAATGGAGGGATCAACATTTTGAAGTAAGTTTAAATAAAACATTAATGTTTCTAAAAGTTCAAATAAGATATCAATGTTTTACAAAGTGGTTTAAATAAAGAATTTATAATAGCTAATCTATAAAATTGTTTAAATTGCCTTATAAAGTATTGATTCCTTATTTGAACTTACTCCAAAAAGTTATCTCCTCTCTCGTAACTCTTCTTAAGAAAAATCTTAAGCCATAAGTTTTATTTATCCATTTTTTAAAACATAAAGAAAACCCTAACTTTTGAAAATTCTATTTAGAAGTTCTCTTTAAGAAAACCTTTATTTAGTGACGAAATAATTTTTAATTGACCTTCTAATTTAACCTTTGAGTTAGCTTTTGGAAACCTTGTGACCTTATGATTTATTCCTTATGTTTGTTCACTTTTCTTCATATTTAATTTTATTATTTTTAAGTTTTTAGCATTTTATTTCTAATATTGATGTAGTCTATACAATGGCACCCATGCTAAAAAGATAAATCCCCTAAATAAGAAAACTAGTCTAAACAAACTTTCTTATATCTTTTTAAACATTATGATTCTTATTTTGATCATTTAAAAGTATTTTTTGGGTTATCTATTTCTTTTTTTTTTCATTTTTCTAAAGAAAAATTTTGTTAATGGAATTGATATAAACCGATGACTTTCTTTCTTTTATTAAAGAAAAATTTATGTTTATTTATTTATTATTTTCATTCTTCTTACTTATTAATTTTTTAAATGAATAAAATGAATTGAATAAAATAAACTGGAAAGCTTGCCTGACAACAATCAACGTCCATGCGAGGGCTTCAGGCAGCTCGCTATTGGATATCAGTAGTTGCCGAAGGTTGAAAGGGGGTCGACCAAATCTTTTGCACTATGGCGAATTTCGTGGTGCTAGTCATTGTAGACGGGTGAAACACTAGTCTACTAATATTTAATATATATACATATATATAACTTGTATAAAAAATTTGCATAAACACCAACGCTATATCGTATTTGAAAATTACTATGTAAGTATTTACAAATATCTGGTATTTATGAAATACGATAATGTTAAAGTTATATCAATATTATGTTATATTTTAAAAGTGCAATACTAATATAAGGAAATTATCATACTTCACTAATGCGATATAGCAATAGTTTTATTATCATAAAGTCATAAAAGATAAGTGATACAGGCATTAAATGTGATATAGCCATGGCCCTCATTTACCAATAATTATATTGCATTTTGTAAATGCAAAACAAGCACACATATATCATATTTTTAAGATCCAATACACATGTCATTTTTTATATCGCATTTTCAAGATATGTATAAAGCTAGTATTTTGGTAATTATTTTTATATAATTTTTATAATTTTTTTTTTTTAAATTTGATTGGAAACAAGTAATTTTCTCTATTGTACATAGAAACAACAAAAACCGGCGTTGCAAAGGCCACTGAGATTAGTTGAATTTAGGGTTTCGATTAGGTGAATTGGAGATTAATCGAGGCTAATGTTCAAGTTTCTCCTAGTTTGAAGACTCTGTAGAATCTTATGTTACTGGTTTGATGCTTCAATTTTATGTATATAGCCAGGAATCATATAGAAAAGTTAAGAAGGCATTCGTGGGTATAGTTAGAGTGAGAGTGTTTTGAGCTTGATTTGTGTGATTTCGGATGAAATTTGTTGTGTCTCCATTTCCCTGAACTTTATCATTTATACAAGTCTAATTTGATTAAGATCATAATCTTTGGATTACCAAAAATATTAATATATCAAATTTTGGTTTTAAAACCCTCATCTCTAATCGTTTTAGCTTAAATTCATTTCATTTTTGTTATCATCAATGTAAATCTTTTATGTAAAATGAATCCACACTGTCTTATTAATGAGATTACTAAAAAAAAAAAGAAAATTCAAAATAATCGAAATATGCTCGTACCACTTGATTTTACCTGCATATCTCTCTTCTATCTTGTTGCATTGTCCCATACCTTAGGGTATAAGGACTTCTACAGTCCTTACAAGTCGGCACATGTCTGCTTCTACACGCAGTTGGCCAAAAAACCATGCGGAGCCCCCCCTTTTTTAACTAATTAATTTATTTAACTTTTCTTATTTTTTATATTTCCAAATTTGATTTTTTTTTTTGTATTTTTCAAATTTTATCTTTTATCTTCTTCTTCTTCTTTTTTTTTTTTCAAATTTTCTTATTTTTTGAATCTTTCTTTTTAATTTTTCTTTCTTTTTATATATTTTCCAATAAATCTAGTAAAAATAGAAGGGGCAAGAATTAATTGTATACACATAGGAATATTTTTTATTGCAAAATCAAATAAGAGGAAAAGGAAAAAAAAAATGCAAAAAAAAAAATTACAAAAATACAATTCTTGAGAAAATATTCTCAAGAATACGTACTTAAAATTGTCTTGTCTTCTTCAATTAGATTAAATTGCCTGTTCAATAGGCGAGTCTATCAATTTACCTCCCTTTTCTCCAACTATCATAAGCAAACGACCAAAATTCATACAATTCAATCCAAACAAATAATAGAACCTCCTTCAGAAACTCCTAATACAGTACAAAGTTGCATAAAAACAAGTAAAGTACTTTTGCAAGTTATAACACATATGAAGCCTAGAATCATTCAATATAACTACGAATCTAGCATGACAATTCATTTGTAATAGTTTGGAAATGACAAATAAGTAAAGTTAAACTTAGGAATATGTACAAAATATGCATAATTTTGACTACATATCCAAATATTCGGCAAATAAAAACAACCAATATCTATTTACTACCTACGTCTTTTGTATGTATAGGCATGACTCTTCCTTACATCTACTTCAAGCTGAGGCTAGACCATTTGACTAGCATCTAGTTAAGTGATCTATGCTCCATTCCCTAAGTAGCCACCAGACTCAACGTAGTGCATGAGGATGGGGTTAGAGTTGACCTGTAAGATCACCTCACTTATGTCTCCATCATAAACTCTAGGGTAGCCCTTAAATGAAGCTGCGGGAGTCTGCATCTGTCGACTGGTGCCCCTCATGAGACGGGGTGTGAATATGGAATTGAGATGTTGCTGGAGATGGTGGCAGCAAGTAATGTAGACGAGACACATCGTCTCGAATCTGTATGTTGGCTTATCTACACCTTCGGCCTCCTCCTCATCGATGACCACATCCCCGACAGCCCTTTCTTACTGTGCCTTGTCTAGTAAGGAGTCATCTTCATTTACATTTGGATCGAGTATGGGTGGGTCGCCTAAATAGAACCCAATAATCTTTTGGATGAGGTCCTTAACCCCTTGCTGCTCTGCTATAATGTCCTTGCATGACATTTGCAGTAACTTATGTATGAAATCTGCCTACAAGCTAAAGATAACAGTTTGGTTAGCATATAACTAGAGAAATGAATGGGTAATAGCAATAGGAATGATATGCACCATATACATCTAAGAGGCCCCCGACTTGCTAATGTGTCTATAGGTAACTTGTTGATACCGAATGATCTAGTCAGGATATACATAAGGTGGTGGTCGAATTTGTATAATCTGGTTTTGTCGTTCCTCCCAATGCGTTATCCATCTTGTATGCCTAGTCACTTAGTTGATCTCAATCCGACCCTTTAAGTCCGTTTCATGTAAAACTCGTTCGATGTTAAGATGGGCTAGGATCTCTTGCATCTTGTTGAATTGTCAGGTCATGCGGTCGAGATAGTGAACCTTAACAATGTAATAGCATATCAACGGGACCAAAGCTAGCCATACATCACTCTCATCCTAACAATAAGTAGGGAGTCCGGCCATGTCCATATGTGTGTAAAGTATCCAAACAACTTAAAAACACATTAATCATGCGTTTAAACTAACACTTCGAGAAGCTACAAGTAACAAGGTTTGCTAAATACATACCCACTTCGGATACTGTTGTTCAAATGCATCTTTATACTAGCCAACTATATGTATGGGTAGCTTCATAACATCAAACTCTACTCCCCATCGACTCATAAGTGGTTGATCATCAATTACTGATGTAATTCGGTAGTGTAAAGGGGCGATGTGGGAAATGCTCCTATACCCACACTTGAAGAATCATTAGGGACCTATTAATCTCTCTAGCATCCATCTGAGAAGCGAGGTACAATTAGTGGTATTGTCATGCCAAACATGCTGCTCCCCAAGCATTGCACTTAACCATGGTAAGGTTTGAAAGAAGAGAGAAGAACATGAGGTGTACCATGTTATTAGACTTATCCGAGAATAGCATACCTCCAATCAATTGCATGATATGTGTCCTGGTATTATGCAGTACTGTAATATTATTTGCATCATATGGCAAATTGGTGAAATTTTCCTTCAACTAAGACAATTTCAATCGCGCACCCTTCATGGCACTCTCTGGTAGGCGAAGTCCTAATAGGCGTTGGCCTAACTCGCCCTAACCTATAGACACCATTTCGCTTGTAACTACATTACCATTATCAAAATCTTCATCAATGTCCTCATAAGCTAATTCATTCTCCATATCAAATCTCTATTGCACTCGCTAGCAATCAATACATTAGGTTGATAGGACATGTGACTACTACTTAGTATATGACTTGATGGGACCAGTTAGGATTCAAACACTTGAGTTTCAACTTGAACTCCAACATTGCCATTACGCCCTTCAAAATCATACTTGGCTATAGGGGGAGGTTGCTATTAGTGGTGAGTTTACCTCATAAATTTGAATTTATAACTCCACTGAATTACTGACACCACCATGTCCTAGTAAGGAAGCCATTAGTTGTTGGACATAATAGTCATCGCTACTAGGAATGGCATAGAACATGTCTCTAGTCCCGCCTACAAAGGGGCATCTGTGAATTAACTTTACTTAGTGGGTCATTATGTTAACCCAAAGCTGATTACATATTAATCCAATAAACTGGTTATACATGGCTCCAATTGGAACACCAACTACTGTTCTTAAGCACCTATCATATTGTACCATATCCTTTCCTTCCACAATATTCCCATCAACATAACAAACCAATCTCGTATTATCCATTTACACCTGTTTGTCACATCAACTTTATAGACTTCAATGTCCGCAAATAAAAGTATTAACTTATACTAATAGGCACACTTTATTGGATTTCACCAACACATCGACTAAATTGAGTTCACTATAAAATTCCCGTAACGACACTAGTTCATTACTTATATTCCAATTGAAAAAAAAATAAAGAACTTACATCACCTCCTCTGTATGTCTCAACGATAATTACTTGTATATGTATTACTTAATACACATGTATATAAAATATAGTAACAAAGACAAATTTATATAAAAAAATTTATACACATAAATATAAAATATATTAATGAACATAAATTTATATAAAAAAAATTATATACACGTATCTATAAAATATACTAATGAACACAAATTTATGCATAAAAAAAAATTAACTTACTAACAATGGAGTATAAAAAAAATTCAAGGTATACGTATATCACAAAAAGATGAATGATTCATTTTGTGTAAAAAATGGCAGTAGGCAATAATATACCATAATGTATCAAACAAAAACACTAATTCTTTAAATTACATGTCCATAAAACGGATTAAAATGTGAAAAAAGGATAACTTTTCAATGTAGTTATTTAGAGAGAGAAAGTGAGGAGATCGTGTGAATTGTCTCTTGATCATGAAAAATTTTCTCATAATTGCGATCTACATTGCACTGCGACTCTGAATCCACGATTGATTCGTAAAAAAATGGCTCAAAATGATGGATTTGAGGAATGGAAGCTTAGAACGTTTGAGAGAGATGTTTGTTTCTAAATGAAGGGGATAAGGCTTTATTCCAATAGAAATTGCCTTTTGAAGAAACGATTTCAACTTAAAATGAAATGGCCTCTTTAAAAGGCGATTTCAAGTACAATATTTTTAAGAATATTTTTTTAGGAATATTTTCCTAAGAACAGCAATTTTGTAATTTTTTTCCTTTTCTTACAAAATAAGGTAATAATAAAATTATGAATCTTCATATAAAAGTTATTGAGCTTAAAATGATATAAGTAATAGATTGTGAACAATATTTAAAGTATCAATCATTATATTATCAAGTTACGGCTTAAATGTTAGGTTAGGGGCTCACGACTAGATGTCGAAATATGTTGAAAATGACTAAAGAATAGCTAAAAAAAAAATTATAATTCCTTATCTAGTAATAATAACACGATGAAATACACATCGTACGAAATGAAGTAAATTGTTTTGTAAGTGAGTAATAATTATTAGGATTCTTCTGTTCTACCATATAAGTCAAACTTTTTTTTCATGAAGAGTATGCGATTTTCCCCAAAAATAAAACAATTCTCTATAAAGTAAAATTATTCACTATATAAACTTACTAATGATTTGTGTTACTCTCTACTTTGAAGAATCAACTAAAATTCTTAATTTATATTAGAGCAATATGGTCCCTTCTATCGTTTAGATAAAAAATTCATGATATCTCTCTTCTTATCTTTCATTCTTTAGTTGCATTGTTCATAGTTATGATACTTATAAAATAACTTATCTAGCTTGAAATAAAATGAATGGGAATTTTTATTGGATATTAAATATAGAATGGCTACATCAAATCAATAAGCTAGACAAGATATTTTCAATAGTTTAAGCTTGAACTGCGTTAAGTTCTCTCAAGTAATATAAACATTAAAGTTAACTAATAAAGTTTTTTGAATTATGAGAAAAAACATTTTCAAGGTTGCTGATAAAAGTTAGAAGCAATTACAAATTACTGACAACAGTTAGAAGCAAAACCTAGAAGCAATCATATGTTGACGATATAAGTGAGGAGCAATCTTAGAAGGAATCAATTGAAGTTAAAAAAAAAAAAAAGGAGATAGTTCTAATGAGTTGGAAGGTTAGTTAGAAATTGGGTAGAAGAAAGCCTAAGAGCTAACAAACTTGAAGATACTTATAAGTAGACTTAGAAATTATTATGTAGTACGGAAAAAAAGAAGAAGAGAAAGACTTAGAAACTATCTCAAAAGAACTATAGATCAACACAAAACTTATTAAATTATGGAGATTACGTTTATTTTTCTTCCAGATCAAGGCTCGACTTTACTAGACACATGTTTTTTGGTATTACACTATCTTGTTCCACTAATTAAGATGGATGAAATTTTTGAGATTTATAAAGAATAAAAGTTAGAAGATATTTCCACAGGAAGGCCGGATTTTATGGAACCAATCAACATCCATATTTATCTTCAATGTTGACTAGTATTATTAGCTACATTCTATTTAGAAGTATCAAGAGATTTTGAAAATTAAGAGACCAGATTTTGTGGAGAGATAATTATTAATTTTTTTTAATTAACAGTTTCGATCAACACCAAGAAGATTTGAATTAATCAAGTATTATTCTAATGGCTAATTTACTAGTTGTTACAGTAGATATATTTAAAAATTCTAAGAATTCTCGAAAGAAATACATATAAGAGAATAACCAGCAAGATCGCGAAAGAAATATTTTGAAGTTTACTTTGCCCAAAATTGAAATAATCTTACTATGTTATTTTGATTAGTTATGTATAAAATGTAGTAAGCTTGAAGGCAGAGCATAATGACTGAAGGTTGTAAAGTGGATTTGTACTCCTTTATTTTGAAATTACTGAAATATCAGGTGTAAATGACCGGATCCCTAGTTGTGGAGTTGGAAGAGTGAATGTAGGTATAAGATCAAACCATTATAAATCCTTATGTTTAAGTTTTCTTTAACCCTTACTCTATTTATTATTGCTCATTTATATTTACATTAAGTCATATGTAGATAAAAGACACATTTATGAAATTTTCAATTGTTATTATACTAAGTAATCTAAAGGCTTTTTAGTAGAAAACGTTTTAATTTTAATTACTAATCAATTTACTCCCCCCTTCTCTCCTTTGCCCTACCCTCCAAACCCACCCACCTCCCTCCCAACCAACTTCTTAATTGCTTAAAAGGACCAATAATCAATATCAAAACAAATTTATCTTATCAATTCTAATAGAAAGATCCAATAATGGTTGAAAAATTATAATCTATGCAAACTACTCGTGCTTTATATTTTGACGGATTTAACTTTTCTCATTGGATATGTAGGATGAGGACATTCATCTAAGCCATTAATTATAAAGCTTAGGAAGTGATAAAAAAATGAAGATTATGAATTGATTTATCTACTGATAAATGCTGAAGAGAAGAATCAGGCTTCAATTAAATGAAAGCTAGACACTTATTGATAAATACCATATCACTACCTAAATTTAATTTTGCGTCTGCTTGTAGGTCTGTAAAGGCAATTTGGGATAAACTAACAAAGACACGTGAAGGCACAACCATAGTGCAAGAAACAAGAATTAACATTCTTTTGCAGGAATATGAGTGCTTTTAATTTCAACTAGGCAAAAAGATCGAACAACCTTGTAATCGTTTCACTATTATTATTAACGAGTTAGTTTCTCTTGTAAAGAACTTTTTTCTAACTAAGAGCAAGTTAAGAAGATGTTGAGAATCCTACCAAGAGCTAGGGATGCCAAGAAGATAACCATATAAGAGGCTTACTCTTAATGAGTTAAGGTGTAAGTTAATGTTATATAACTTTGATTTGCACCATGTAGATGAGCTTGATGGCAAAAAGAAGGCTAACATTTAAAGTAAAGGCTGATGAAGAAGAATTAGATAAAAAGGTTTCATGTGATGAGGAAGAGTTCAATCTATTAGCAAGAAGGCTCAATCATATAGTAAGAAAGAAAGGTAATAAAATTATAGATATCAAAATATCCAACTCATCTCATGGAAAGAATGATGCGGAGAAGTCCTATAAGCTGAGAAAAGAGAAAAAGAAGAAGAAGAAGGAGAAGTAAGAACTTCAATATTATGTAAGAATCTAGGTCACATCAAATATGAGTGTCCTATGTTACTCAAAAAGCTTGAAAAGTACAAGAAGATTAAGAAAAAGAAAAAGGCTATGATGGCTATGTAGAGTGATTTAGATGAATTCGATAGTGATGTAGAAAAGACTATAGAAGAAGAGGAGGAGAATCTAACCTATGTCTAATGGAAAAATCTAAGGTATGTTATGATTCAAACAATAATTGTTTTGAAAATGATGATTTATATGATGCAATGCAAATGTTGTTAGAAGTTTTAGCTAAAACTAGACAAAAGAATTCTAAACTAAATTAAGAAATTATGACTTTAACGAATGAAAAGGAGGAGTTAGATTAGACTAATAAATTGCTTGCTGATGAGAATGAAATAATTAAAAATGATAATGAAAATTTACATGATGAAAAAGAAGCTCAAGTGAATGAGAATATGATTTTGAAAGAAGAAAACAGAGTTAATGACTTATCTAAATCTATTAGTGGTACTTTTAATAATTTTAATGAAAGTGAAGAAAAGCTAAAGGTGTTGATAGCAAGCAAAGAGCTAGTAGATCCAAACAAGGACTTGGATTTGAAGGACCGATATCAAAGAGTTATTTAAAAACAAATTTTATCAAAGTAAGACTTACTGTACAAACATAAGGTGTACAAGTAAGAACAAATGAGCAACTTAGAATAAAGTTAGAAGTTTCACTACTTAATTCAGGAGGTACCCAGATTAAGTTAGAAGGTACTCTCCTCAACTTAAAAGGTATAATAAATTTGTCAAAAAGTATCAAGTAAACCAAAAGAGGTACAATTATGTATCCCCTTATGCTTGCTTAATTTGTAATAGTGTTAGACATATAGAAAAATGCTGTTACAATAAAAACTATAAGTTCAATAAGGATCAAGTAAAGAAAATTACTATTACAAGGGTACTTAATTCTTTTGTAATGACTATAAGAACAAGAAGCTAACTTTAAATGAACTTAGTTATTTAATAATAGATGCACCGGGCATATGATAAGAGATGCTTTTATGTTTTCAACTCTAGAATTAAGAGAAAATGGTTAAATGACATTTGGAGACAATGGTAAAGACAAAATACTTGGTTTTAGTAATATTAGTAACTCCCCTTATTGTATTGAGAATATTTTACTTATGAAAAAATTGAAACATTATGTATTGAGCATCGGTTAATTGTGTGAAAAAGGTCACAAAGTTGCTTTTGAGAAAAATAAGTGTATTGCATTTGATGAAAAGTTATTTGAAGGCTACAAAGAAGATAACATTTATGTGATTAAACCATCTGATATATTTGTGGAGCAGTGCTTGTTAACCTTATCTAATAGTACATATTTATGGCATAAATGGCTTTGACATGTGAATTTTTCTCAACTTAAAAAACTTTTATGTGATTAAACCATCTAATATATTTGTTGAGCATTGCTTGTTAACCCTATCTAATAGTACATATTTATGGCACAAATGGCTTTGACATCTAAATTTTTCTCAACTTAAAAAACCATCCAAGAATAATCTAACAATTATCTACCAAAAAATTAGTGATAATGATCTAATAAATTGTGCCTTTTATGCTAAAACTAAGTTAATTTTAGCTTCTCATAAGAGTAAAAATGTAATTTCAACTAATAGACCTTTTGAGTTGCTGCATTTAGACTTACTTAAACCTATACGAACCATAAGTCTAGGAGGAAATAAATACGGACTTGTGATTGTTGGTGATTCTTCAAGATTCACATGGGTGTTGTTTTTATAGCATAAAAGTGGTAATTGAAAGCTTTTAAGAGCTTTAAGAAAAAGGTACAAAATAAAAAAGGTTGTTGCATTGTTGGCTTAAGATCATATCATGTTAAAGAGTTCGGAAATCATTAATTTGCTACATTTTGTGACTAAAAAGGTATTAATCATAGCTTCTCAACTTCAGACACTTTACAACAAAATAAAGTTGTAGAGAGAAAGAATAAGACTCTACAAGAAATGGCTAAGACTATACGAAATGACAATAGAATTGCGAAATATTTTTTGGTAGAAGCCATTTCAATCGCAAGCCATATAATTAACAAAGTATATATATTAAACCATTAACTAAAAAGAGTACATGAATTGTTAAAAGGAAGAAGACCCACTGATTACCATTTGCATACTTTTAGTAGTAAATGTTGTATGAAAAAGACGAAGTTGATGAAGGAATTTTCTTAGGTTATTAATTGAATAGTAAAGTATATAGAATTTATAACAAAGTAACAAAAGTCATTGAAGAATCTATTAATGTTAAGTTTGTTGATGATACTGACAATATTTCTGATGAGGATTATGTTGATTCTAAAAGGAAAAGAGTTCTCATGACTTAGAAGTTAAATAAGAAGGTAACAATGCTCAATTAGAAGTTACACAGTCAGACCTAGAAGGTACTACAAAAAAGTTAGAAGGTAACACATATCATTCTATAAGTCAAGGTGCTGATCCAAATGCTTCAAAAACTCAGAGATTCAAGTCGTCATACACATAAGAGCCCATAATCGGTGATGTACAAAGTGGTGTTAGATCCAAATCAAGCTACAAGGATATTGAAAATCACTTTGCTATGATTTTTAAATTTAAACCTAACAATATTAATGAGATATTGCAGGATAACAATTGGATCAATGCTACATAGGAAGGGTTGAGCCAATTTCAGGGAAATCAGGTTTGTCATTTAATACCTAGACCAAAAGGTAAGTCTATTATTGGCACATAATGGGTTGTGAAGAATAAACTAGATGAAACAAGTAAGATTGTAAAAAATAAGGTTAGCTAAAGGATTCTTTTAAGAAGAGGGTATAGATTATGATGAAACATTTGCTCATGTGGCTAAGTTAGAAGTAATTTGGTTACTCCTTACTTTTACTTGTTTAAAGAATTTCAAGTTGTTTCAATTGGATGTTAAGGGTGCTTTCCTAAATGGCTACATAAAAGAGGAAGTATATGTAGTGCAACTTCATGGATTTGAAGATCCATTAAAGAAGACCATGTTTACAAGCTCAAAAAGGCATTATATGGACTTTAACAAGCACCACATGCCTGGTACAAAAGATTGAGAAATTAAGAATGACTTTATGAGATACTTACAAGTTATAGATATCTATACCAAGCCTTTGGAAAAGATAAGGTTTGAATTTATGAGGAATGAGCTTAGTATATGCAATCCTCTTTATTAAGTTTGCTAAGTAATATATATATATATATATATATATTAATAATTAGCCCAACTATCTTGGCTTTGTTTAAAGTAAATAAGTTTTTTTTTTTATAAGTACTCCCCTAAGTTAGTTTCTAAAAAATTCCTTAACCTCTACATTCTCCAGCATTTTCCCTCTCTTACATATTTTTCGAACACATTAGTGCACTGCTCCACTTCTCTCTCCTTTGTTCTCTTTAATAAACCATCTCTCTCTCAATTCTTTTCCTATCTTCACCCGAAAATGATGGAAACTTACAAAAGAAAATCCTCCAAAAGTATGAGTCAAGGCAAGAAAAATGTCATCCCCTCATCTTCTTCAAACCCAATTGTAGTTGAAGAAGATGTTCAAGCTAAAACCTTAACCCCAACAGTTGAGAATTCAACCAAAAATCTTAATATAGAGGGAGATAAGAACATTACTTACCCTTTACATCTTCATCTAGTGAAGAGCATGCTCTTACTAAAGAATTATCTCTACCTCTGATAGGAATCAGGCTACCGAGCCTTTGACCCGTAGCGAACCCGAGGACTGGAAGGTTTGGCAAGGCGGATTCTTCTACTCCAGTTGACTCCTACCGAAACCAAGCACTTCGTTGTCAAGTTATTCTTTATGCTAAGCCAAATGACTGTTTCTTAAAGATTATGTGTCGAAAAATAGCATGCAGAGAAAACTACCAATCATTACCTTTTCACATTCATTCTAGAACCAACCACTTACCCATCTTTAATCTTGCCAAGATGACGAAAGAGACTCCGGACTGATCTTTAGCTACCCCTACTTGGATAAGTAACATGTTCATACACTTTTTTCTGCATCCTCTAACGGCCTTACCAATGCATCATTTTCACATCTATAAAACCACATGAGGAATTTGCTCCACTAACCATTACTTTTTTGGAATATTCATTTTTATCCTTTTGTATTCTTATACATTATTTCTTTAGGGTAATACCCTTTTAGGCATGTTGCCCTAAATTCTCGAGTATAAATACCCTCTATACTTGTAACTGTAAAAAAACAGACTGATTATCATTAATACACTTTGAGTGTTTTTCCATCCCTGCATAAATACTGGCTATTTACTCTCGGAAACTCTTATCTTAACCCTTGAGCAAGGCTAGTGTTACGCTTCGGAGTCATGGAGTTACAACAGTCCCGTCGTATAAACCATTCTATGACAGTAACTGGCCTCATAGTACCTACTATAGATATGATCTACACAAGGCGTCGATGACTCTTCGCTTTGAAGTAAACAGTTTAATTAAGAGTTTAGCTAAAGTTACAGTAAATATCAAGAATTTTAGATCAACATACATAATTATATGTACATTTCACAGAACTTCTCATGAAGTTCTACATTAACATAACAGTCCACTAATTTACATAACAACTATCAATTTTTCATTTTTAAGCTATTAAGAAGACTCTAACTATACATCCACTACTAGGCGAATTGATCCTGACACCCCAAGCTTAAAAAGAACTAACCTTTGACTAGTTGTAAGGCGGCATAATATTCGAAGTATTAAAAAATTAGGATTTGCAAAAGGATGTATATGGGTATGAGCAAATACAGCTTAGTAAGTTGAATTAGAGACTCATAAATGTATACAAACACAAACAAGATTATCAAGCAATTATTTTCATGCAATGCAACAAGCAAGTGTCATTACACAACGTAATCCGGTCGGTTGTGAAATCAGAGAAATTTCACTCGTTCTAATCCGGGTTGAAGAGTTTTCATATTATGCAACAGCTCATAACCAAACCCACGTTTGTGTAATGGAGACATTGGTCCTCCTAAGACTATCCTTCGAACCAATGCCCTCATCCTCACCGCGACCTCCTCTCTTTTAACTTAGTTCGATTAAGGATGAGGAAAAGACCAATTGCTATCCAGCACTATCTTTATCGAAGGTATCGGTATTTAGTTGGAGAATCCTAATGAACCCCTAAAGAATTGCAATGCATGACAATTTAGGTCATTAGAGTTGAATAAGATTAAATTCCATTTAGGGTATTTAAACAATTTCACACCAATCCAGTCATAACATAAAATCAATCATATTACAAATTTTAATAAGAATTTAGATACTCAAATACATGCATAAACTACTTACAATCACAATCATACACAATCCTAAGTCTCCGACTACCATAAAATAGTACTCCAATACAGTAAGTAATAACCCAACTTACTTGGAATTCCCAGTCGCTCGAGTATCCTATAATACAAATACGTCTTTTTAATACTTATACTTTGATAATTCATATTCTAAGTTATAATTTAACTCATTTCTCTATGTATATCTATTATTTACTAATGATTCGTTTTACCTTATTTCAGGGTTTGGTTTCTAAATTAGATTCCAGTTTTGATTCTACATTGTCTTTGGTTATGAGGAATTCTAAATATGCTCTAATCCTAATGTAAAATTAATCACATTAAGCTTGAATATTCTAATATCATATTAGGTCTTAATTTAGTGTTCTAAACTATTCGATACACTCTAATCCTAATTGGGGTACCAAATTTACTCCTGATGTGAGAAAATCTTACATTTTTTTATACAATTACCTAAAATTAAATTTTGTTTCAGATTTATTATATACTAATTATTATTATTACATTATCTAGATAAACCTAATTTTTCATATTTATTAAATTTTCAATTCCACATATTCCTAATTCCTACAATTACTACATAATTCCTATATTAATTACACTTAACACTCCAAAGGCTAAGATTAGGTTTTCACATAAGAGATTAACATCCCTAAACATCTAATTACCGTCTAAATCACTAATTAATTACCTAATTAACCCAAAATTACCCAATTTTTCCATCATTTAGGGTTAAAAATTTACTTAAAGATTTTGAAAATTAAATTTAAAAAAAAGGATTCATAGCACTATTCTATATCACTTAAGCATTTTACAAAAAAAAAAAAAAAAATTGAACTATAAACTATACCCTTAAGCCTATTTATTTCTAATTTTAATCATGCTTGATTTTGCTTAATTTCTTAAGAACCTTATATTTTCAGACGTGATTAAACTTAATCACTATTTTTCCTATACAATAAAATCTCAGAATAATAAATTTCATAATTTTTTGGGCAAAGTAAATAATTTTAAGAAATTGTACAAAATCGAAGCAGATGTGAGACTCATCCAGTCTGATGGCTTTTGAGCTTTCAACACTGGTCCAGGTATATCGTTTGGTCCAAGAACTGGGTCTAAAGTTGGGTGGTGGTGGTGGCTCGGTTCTAATGTGGGTTTGGTTCACTAGTCCCTACTGTACAGATTTCCTTAATAATTTCCTAAACCCTAATTTTCCTCTTCAAATTTCGATGCTCTTAATTTTTTCTAACTTCTAATTGTCCAAATGTGTGTGGTAATTTTTCTTCCTATTTATAGAGCTTTTTAGTAATTATTATGCATTTAATTGGACAAGACATTGCCCAAATTCCTTCAATTTTGCCCTTTGTATTACTTATTTTTTATTAGTTAATTTTTCTTCTTCACTTCCTAACCTACTATGACCAAATCCATGTCATTCCCTATTCCTATTTTTTATTATTAATTAATTAATAATTTTATTTAATTATTTAATAAGTTTCCAGCTAATTTAAGTAATTTCGCATATTTTTATCTACATGTAAATACATGTGGGGTACTGATAACTCTAATTTTAAACATATTTCATATGGTGATTTTATAGTACTTTCCTTACATTTTTTGTTTTCTTTAAAGAAATTGATACTTAAATGAGTAAAATGTTGATTTCAGGGTTTAAACGCGTTCTAGGCTCGAAAACGAAGAAAAGGAATCAAGTTTCACTCAATTCCGAGTTCAAACGAAGAAGTTATGAAGTTTTGAAGTTGTGCAAAAAATTTGCCTAAGTGCAGAAAGTTACATGACCTGGGGACACGGCCATGTCCCAGGCCGTGTCTGGTGACGAAAACAGAATCTTTGTAATACACATATAAAAGGATATCTTAGGGTTTCAAAAGAGAGGAGAGAGATTACAGAAACAGAAAGACACAAGAGACAAGAAGAGACTTAAGGAGAACATCAATCAAGAAAGAAGCGAGAACAACATCGATTTCAAGATTAGAGAGATTGTTCATCAAATCAAGAGGGGTTTTCCATGCTTTATTTTATGTTTTTGATGGAACTCGTTTTTAGATTCGTTATGATAGCTTAGAATTCGAGTATTTAGGATTATGGAACCTAGGGTTTCATGTAACCCTTGGATTGAATTATAATTTTAATAAAGTTCCTATCTTTTCTTGATTCAATTATGTTGTTTAATTGTGGATTGATAATTCTAGAGTGTCAATATATGATATTATGCATGTTGATTGAGAAATTGCATGTGTAATTAGATCTAGGCATAATTGAAGAGAATTACATGTGTACTTAGAGATAAGATACATGTTTTTTCCGGAAAGTTGATTGTTTGTGTGGGAATTCATTATACATTAATGCAATTCTAAATTATATTACTAAGTGAAGAGATTCCGGTAAATAATTTAGGATTAGGGTTAATATGCTTGAGAAAGGTATTAGCTTTAATTGTGAATCCCTCCTGTCAAGAATTATAGAAACTGAATTGAATATATTTTAAAAAGGTTATATGTTAAACACTAGGGGAAATAATTCCTAAATACATTATTGCATACTTGAAGTCGTTCGTAATTTATTGCTTCCTAATTTGCGTAATTAAGTCTCATAAGTAGTTTAGTTGTTAATTTCAGTATTTTTAATTCATTCAACTCATCACAATTTTCTGGTTAGATAATAAAGCTAAAGTTAATATTAGTACTCAAAATCTCTAAGGAATCGACTCAGACTCATATCCGCTATATTAAAATTGATAGGTGCGCTTGCCTCATATCAAGTTCTTGGCGCCGCTGCCGGAGATTTTCGATATTAAGAACACTAGTTGCTTTATTACTTTAACCATTTTTTTTCTTTTGTTTTCATTGTTTATTTTCATTAGTTAGAGCTGCAATTGATTCTATATTTCTTATCCTTGCAGTGCATAACTCGAAGTAACCCGGAAGATTTGGTAGAACTTGATCCTGAAATTGAGAGAACTGCCCTTCAAAATTTGAAATCACGACCTAGACAAAGTGTGGCGAACATTGACGACTAGTCAATCGTTGAAATCAAGGAAGAAGGTGAAGAGACCAACACCCAATTCATCGAGTAGGAAGATCCACCACACATGGCTAACAACGGGAATGAAGCAAATCGGACCATGTCCGATTATTCAAGGCCTACACTTATTGGAGCTGACTCTAGCATCGCAAGGCCAACCGTCGTAGCTAACAACTTCCAAATTGCACCTAACATTATACAGATGGTGCAACAATATGTTTAGTTTGACGGTCTCCAAGATGAAGATCCCAATGCCCACATCTCTAGCTTTCTAGAGATTTGTGATACTTTAAAAATCAACGGAGCCATAGATGATGCCATCCGATTGCGGCTATTCCCTTTCTCTTTGAGGGGTAGAGCAAAACAGTGGTTGAACTCTCTACCATGAAATTCAATCACAACTTGGAATGAATTGGTAGAGAAATTTTTGGAGAAGTATTTCCCACCTGCAAAGACCGCTAAACTTCGGAATGATATTTCTTGTTTTGCTCAATTGGAAGCGGAGACGCTATATGATACTTGGGAGCGGTTTAAGGACTTGCTCAGGAGGTGCCCACATCATAGCCTCCCACTATGGATGCAGATTCAGACCTTTTACAATGGTCTTAATTTATCCACTAGACAGATGATTGATGCATCCGCAGGAGGTACTTTGAACACAAAGACACCTGAGCAAGCACAAAACCTGATCGAAGGAATAGCGATGAACAATTATCAGTGGGAAAGCACCAGAGCCAAGCAAAAGGCCATGGGAGTTTATGAGGTGGACTTGACCACTGCTTTGGCAGCCAAGGTAAACCTATTGAGTAAGAAGATTGATGCACTCTCAATTGGCCCTCAACAAGTGCAATCGGATGTAAGTGATTTTGGTATGCAGGGGTATGGAGCACAAGAACAACTGGAACAGGTAGATTATTTAGGAAATCCACCTAAGCAACAAAATAACCCTTACAGCAACACTTACAATCCAGGATGGAGGAATCACCCCAATTTCTCATGGGGAAACCAAAACCAAGGCCAGCAGAAGACCAACTTTAGCCTACTTAGATTTCAAAGACCATTCCCACCTCCTTTTCCTCAAGAAAAGAAGCCCAGTGTAGAAGAACTTCTCACAAAATATATTCAAGGCAATGAAGCTCGCTTATCCAACATTGAATTATCGCTAAGGAATCAAGAGGCTTCAAATCGCAACCTTGAGAATCAAATTGGTCAACTTGCAAAAATGATCTCTGAGAGGCAACAAGGGATACTGCCAGGGAATACCGAGGTCAATCCTAGGGAACATGTTAATATAGTGACCTTGAGAAGTGATAGAAAACTGTAAGTGGAGAAGAAGGATGGAGAGGAAGTAGTTGAGAAAGAAGTAGAAGTCAACCGTAAGGAAGATGCAAAGCCACTAAAATCAAAAGAAAATATGGAATCACCAAAAGTGAAGGAGTACAAGCCTCCCAACCCTTACCCGCAGCGCCTTAAGCAAAGCTACACTGATCAGAATAAGGAATTCGGTAAATTGCTTGATGTTTTCAAACAATTACACATTAACTTACCTCTTGTTGATGTCATCTTACAGATGCCAAAGTATGTGAAATTTTTAAAAGATCTTCTATTGAACAAGAGGAAGTTGGAGGAGCTTACAACCGTCACATTGAACGAGGAATGCTCGGCACTTCTCCAGAAAAAGCTGCCACAAAAATTAAATGATCCAGGGAGTTTTACTATTCCTTGTATGCTTGGCAATTTGTTAGTAGATAATGCTTTGGCAGACTTAGGAGCTAGTATAAATTTGATGCCGTATAAATTGTTCAAAAAGCAAGGGTTAAGAGAACCTAAATTAACGGGCATGAGTCTTCAATTAGCCGATAGGTCTATCACATATCCTAGAGGCATCATAGAGGATGTTTTAGTGCAAGTAGACAAATTCATCTTTCCCGTGGATTTTGTTATACTTGATATAGATGAAGATATTGAGGTGCCAATCATTTTAGGTCGACCCTTCCTAGCCACTGCTAAGGCTGTTTTTTGATGTTAGTGAGCATAAGTTAATATTACGGGTCGGGGATGATGAAACAGTTTTTAAAACTCCAGAGGCAACGAACAAATTTCTTGACTCAGAGGGCATAAGTCACAATGTTAATGCCACTAATGTCTTTATATCTACATGTGTGCAGGAAACTCTTGCCAAAGATTCCTCAAGCTATTGATTTCAAAAGGGAGATGAAAATTTGGTGACTAACCCCAATTGTGCAGAAGTGGCAGCTCAAATAGAAGTTCATGAATCTATTGTGGACAAGAAGGGGATTGATCTACTCCACAAGCCAAAGGATCGTACGTTAAAATCTTTCAAAGAGAAGCCACCAATTTTAGAACCAAAATTGTCAAGAAATCATTTGGAACATGTCTTTGCGGTGAAAAGTTCAAAAACCCCAATGACAACCGCATCTAAGCTAAAAGCAAACAAAACGAAGAAGTTTAGGCTATATGAATTTGATAAGTGGCATGATAAGGAGAGAAAATATGGAAGTTATGCATCAATGAAATGGAATTGGCAAGATCGATGGCCGAAGGGTAAATCTACACTTGTATGGAGAGTTCGAAAGCGAGATATAGGAGTAGTTTTATTTCCACCTGGATGAAGAATCATGAATTACAAGGCGTATCCTGTCGAGCTATTGACGTTAACTATAGCGCTTCTTGGGAGGCAACCCATGTCTAACTTTGCTTACACTTTAGTTCTTTAAGTTTATTTCATTTTATTTTTCTTTTATCTAACTTTGCTTTGCTTCTTTTATTTGTTTTAATTTTAGTCATAGGCTTTTCCCTTTTAATTTCATTTTTTTTTTCTTCTTCTTCTCTTTAGTTTTCTTTTTCTTATTTTTCTAGTTTAATTACTTTTATTTCTTTAAGTTTCCTTTTGCTTAAAAAAAAATGAAAAAAAAAGTTACACAGGCAAGGGACACGGTCGTGTCCCAGCCCGTGTCCATCCAAGCCTTCAACACTATCCACCCACAGAAAGTTACACGGGTAAGGGACACGGTCGTGTCCCCAGCCTGTGTGCGCCTAGAATTTTCCACCCATGCACAGAGAGTTACACGGTCGTGTCCTAAGCCCGTGTCCATCCAGTTTTCACGCACGGGCACAGAGAGTTACATGGGCGTGGGACACGGTCGTGTCCCAGCCCGTGTCTGATCAGACTCCACACGACTCACACAGATTGTTACACGGGCAAGGGACACGGTCATGTCCGAGCCCATGTCGACCCAAACTTACATAATTTTTGCATACGCCCTTTTTATTTAAATTAAACACACTCTCTTACACACTTCTACACATCAACACATATTTCTTTTCTCTTCTCTTCTCTTCTCTTCTCTTCTTCTTCTCCTCACGATTTACTTTTCATCAACACATTTCTTCATCAAATCCAACCCGATTCAATGTTTCTTCTCAGGTCGTCAATGGAAAATCATGAAAAGTAGATTGTTTGAAGGAGGTCCACATCTATTACATCATGTTCTAATCATGAGGGCGCTATTATCGAGCTACTAGCCACTCTTTCTTCACTAGAATATCTTGTGCTTCAAGGCAGGGAAGTATTACTTTCTTTTGCAATACATGTATTTCCTTTTTCCCTATGATGTTTTTTTTTCTTGTTTGATATCTTGCTATTGTGCTTTCTTAGTCGTATATTAAGGACAATGTACGTTATTAAGTGTAGGGAAGGGATATATATGAATTTATTACTGTTTAGGATACCAATTATTCACATTTGACTCAATTAATTTTTAAGTTAACTTGCAATATGTGATTAACTGGTATTAAGCCAAATTAACTGTTTCATCTTGATTATTATTGATCTTATGATACTTTATTAGAATTGATTAGTCAAATTTGTGGAAGGCAAAGTTACGAGTTATTTAGCTTCAGACTTTAGGATTTGAGATTAGAGCAACATCACTAGTTGAGAGTTAGTCATGGTTATTTTTAAAATTTACTTTTATGTATACTTTTCTCTGAGAAATTTTTAAGAGTCCTATAATTTTTATCAAACAAACAAATGAAATTCTTCTTTTGAGAAACCCCTGAAAAATTACAATGATTAGAGGTCAAAAGTAATAACAAGTGTAAGAATAGAAAAAATTGGTAAGGATTCATCTTGGTCCGTTAGAAGAGCGAAATTGAATCCCAATGCCAATTCAAATGAAAAAAAAAATTGATATGGATCGGCCTTGGTCCGTCAGAAGAGCAAGGTTTTTTCCCGCTATCAATATAAGAAATAAGTTGGTATGGATCGGTTTTGGTCCGTCAGAAGAGCGAGATTTTTTCCCGCTACCAACGCAATTATGCTTAAATAAGGTAAATTTAAAAAACCTCTCAACAAAAGCATGAACTAGGGGGATGATCAGAGGAAGAGTAGATGTAAAATGTGTTTGTTTTAGATTATGGTGCTTGGTGAGATGGAAGAGAGAATCGTATACACTTTAGTCAAATGGACAAAATTTTTATGACTCTTTCTCGGTTGGCGAGATGTTAAATCCAATTTTTAGTTTAAGAATCCTTGGTTAAATGACTTGAGTAAACTTTGATTTTTATAAATTAAGTAGTGAACTCTAGTATTAAGTATTGTTGGAGCATTCGAATATAGTCAGATGAAATTGGTTGACTTTATTATTGCAAGTTAGTTGAGAATGATTTTTTTACTTTTCTTCGGGTCAAGTGTATTTGTTCACCGGTTTCTTAAATAGTGATAAATTTTATTTAGCGTTTCTTGTCCCGAAAGTTTTGCTTTGATTTATTTTCTTGAGGACAAGCAAATGCTCAAGTGTGGGGAAATTTGATAACTCTAATTTTAAATATATTTCATATGGTGATTTTATAGTACTTTCCTTACATTTTTTGTTTTCTTTAAAGAAATTGATACTTAATTGAGTAAAATGTTGATTTCAGGGTTTAAACGTGTTCTAGGCTCGAAAACGAAGAAAAGGAATCAAGTTTCACTCAATTCCGAGTTCAAACGAAGAAGTTATGAAGTTGTGTAGAAAATTTGCCTAAGTGCAGAAAGTTACACGACCTGGGGACACGGCCATGTCCCAGGCCGTGTCTGGTGACGAAAACAGAATCTTTATAATACACATATAAAAGGATATCTTAAGGTTTCAAAAGAGAGGAGAGAGATTACAGAATCAGAAAGACACAAGAGACAAGAAGAGACTTAAGGAGAACATCAATCAAGAAAGAGGCGAGAACAACATCGATTTCAAGATTAGAGAGATTGTTTATCAAATCAAGAGGGGTTTTCCATGCTTTATTTTATGTTTTTGATGGAACTCGTTTTTAGATTCGTTATGATAGCTTAGAATTCGAGTATTTAGGATTATGGAACCTAGGGTTTCATGTAACCCTTGGATTGAATTATAATTTTAATAAAGTTCCTATCTTTTCTTGATTCAATTATGTTGTTTAATTGTGGATTGATAATTCTAGAGTGTCAATATATGATATTATGCATGTTGATTGAGAAATTGCATGTGTAATTAGATCTAGGCATAATTGAAGAGAATTACATGTATACTTAGAGATAAGATACATGTTTTTTCCGGAAAGTTGATTGTTTGTGTGGGAATTCATTATACATTAATGCAATTCTAAATTATATTACTAAGTGAAGAGATTCCGGTAAATAATTTAGGATTAGGGTTAATATGCTTGAGAAAGGTATTAGCTTTAATTGTGAATCCCTCCTGTCAAGAATTATAGAAACTGAATTGAATATATTTTAAAAAGGTTATATGTTAAACACTAGGGGAAATAATTCCTAAATACATTATTGCATACTTGAAGTCGTTCGTAATTTATTGCTTCCTAATTTGCATAATTAAGTCTCATAAGTAGTTTAGTTGTTAATTTCAGTATTTTTAATTCATTCAACTCATCACAATTTTCTGGTTAGATAATAAAGCTAAAGTTAATATTAGTACTCAAAATCTCTAAGGAATCGACTCGGACTCATATCCGCTATATTAAAATTGATAGGTGCGCTTGCCTCATATCAGGTGCATGTGAACATTCATAATTATTATTTAGATCATTCTATGATTCTTAGTATACATATAATTTATTTCTAGCAATTTATTAGTTATTAGATTACACTTTTCGCCTTTTCAATAATTAATAAGTATTATACTTAAAATTTGAAAATTTTATAGTCTCTTATTTTCTTACTTATTTTCTTAAATTCAAGTTTACCAGGTCATTTTTACTAATATTTCTATCTATAGTTTATAATTTAGGTTTGATCGGATCCTTCAACCGATTGTCCTAAACTTGGTGTACTAAGTTCAATCCTACGGTCATTTAGCTTAACTTTAGAGCTTACAACTAGGTGGTGAGTAACCTTACCGGACTGATTCGTGCATCATATAAAATTGTGTCGTGAGTTCTCGAAAGTTTCGTTGGTGCGTCATATTCTTTAGAGCTATTTGTAGGTTTTTACTTACTTTTCATCCGTACTAATCCTTTCGTGCCATTCTCCACTACTCTTTTCGAACTTTCTACAAGCTTGCAACCGGCCTTGTCTGTTCTTAGTCATGGTTTTCATCATCTTGGTATCAGAGTAGAAGTTTTTTTTTTTTTTTTGAGTTTTGGTTTGTGTTTAAAGTTCCGTTGATACTTTATTTTGCATAGGTGAAACAAAGTAAGTTATTGTGTTCATCTTATATGTTGTGTTTGCTAGCTGTTAATTTCCTGAAATGTTTGTTTGAGCTTTGACTCTGAAGAAAATGATTGACCTAAGTGTAAATGTTGGTATGGGAGATGACAATAGTGGAGTTGTCCACCATGGCCGATAATCTCAAAGAACTCCGAGAAATACTGATGAGAGACTTGATGAGGTGGCTAACCTTTTGGTAGATTTGACCTAAGCTGTTCATGCGTTGGCTTACTGACCCACTGAGGCTACATAAAATGCCTCATAAGTTGCCCAACTTGTTAGAGGTCAAAACCCCACTCAACCAGTTCAAGGTAAAAGAGTAAGACGAAGGATAGACTTGAGGGAACTAAATGAAGAGGACGAGGAAGACTATTTTGAAGACGAGTGAGTTAGAGTCTCTAGAGCATCTGACCATGTGAAGCTTCAATAGATCTAGGAGCATTGATGAGTATTGGAATGGGAAGAGAGAGTGGAGCATATTTTTTAATACTATCAATACGAAGATTACCAGAAAGTGAGAACTACTACTGTTGAGTTTTTTGGATATACTACCATGTGGTGGAAGAATTTCTGGGCTATGAGCAGGCAAAAGAGATACCGAGAGATTAATACTTAGCCTGAGATAATGAGAATACTCAAAAATAGGTTCAGAAAGTTATCTATAAGACATTTTTACTCGGCTTCAAGAGTTGAGACAAAGAGGTCGAACAGTTGATGAATATGTATAAGAATTCCAAATGCTCATGATTTGATGTGAAGTAGAAGAGCCCCTAGCATGAACAATCTCTAAGTTTATCACGAGATTGAGAGGTGATATTCGGGACATTATAGAGCTCCAACAGTTCACTGCAATGGATGAAGCCATTACAATAGCCAAACGAGTAGAGAGGTAAAGAAGAAGCCGAATACTGACCAAAATATCGACTAGCCATCTTGGATAAGGAAGTCACCGAGCTCAATCGAGTATCGAGCCGAGTAGAAAGATGGATATCTGAGTCAAGTTGAAAGGTCGACTTGATGGTGAAGTGTTGACTTGAACTTATGAGAATAGGCAAGGGTCTGGTAGGAAGACAAGCTAAATGAAGTACTTTAAATGCCTAAGGTTTAGACATATGGCCGCTCCATGCCCAAACCGAAGAACAATGGTTATCAAGGGAGGACGTTGTAAAACTAGAGGTTGAAAGTATTAATGAGGAACCTGAGGAGGAGATCCCTTCTAAAAAAGATGTTGAGAAAGAACTAATTGAAGAGGATGTGTTCATTGAGGACTTAGACCGGTTGTTCATGGTTGTCCGATGTGAAATGAACACAAAGCCCTCATAAGAGGAGGAGCACAGAGAGTACTTGTTTCATACCACCTGTAAGGTGAATGATTAGGTGTGTGCCCTCATTGTGGATAGTGGAAGTTGTACCAATGTGGCATCGGCTGATCTTATTTCAAAATTGAAGTTTCCAACTGTTGCATATCTAAAGTCATATAAGTTGCATTGGTTGAGTGAGAAAGGGATACTACATGTCACACACTAAATACTATTGCCAATCATTATAGGGAATTACTTTGAGTAAATTCTTTACGATGTACTGCCTATGTATGCTTCCCACATGTTACTAGGTAGACCATGGCTGTTTGATAGGAAAGTTATCCATGAAGGCTATAAGAATACGTACATGTTCGAGAAGGATGGCCAAAAGATCATACCGAACCCAATGCCGTCGAGAGAAGTTAATAAATTGCAGAAAAAACTCGCTCGCAGATCAAAGAAAGCTCCAGTGATGAGTAGAGCTAAGCTCTAAGAGGCCATCAATGCTGACAAGCGGACCTTCATGGTGGTTACGAGACTATTAGAAATGAAGGAGCGAGGCAAACTACCTCAAGAAATCAAAGAGTTGCTAGATAAGTACATCGACCTAATCCTAGAATAGTTACTCGAGGGGTTGCCCCCAACTCAAGGTATAGAACACTACATTGACTTGTTACTCGACACCGTACTGCTAAATAGACCAACCTATTAGATGAATATCAAACAGGCTTTTGAGCTCCAATGTCAAGTCAATGAGTTGCTGGAGAGAGCTCATGTTAGAGAAAGTCTTAGCCCTTGTGTTATGCCAACACTTCTAATGTAAAAAAAGGATGGAACCTAGCGGATGTATGTAGATAGCTGAACAAGATAGCAATCAAATATATGTATCCCATTCCTAAATTAGAAGACATGTTGGATGAATTGAACGGAGCCAAGATTTTCAGCAAGATTGACTTGAAGTTTGGTTGCCATCAAATCCACATTAAGCTAAGAGATGAATGGAAGACTACATTTAAAACTCGGCATGTTCTCTATGAATGGATGGTAATGCCATTTGGCTTATCGAATGCCCCGAGCACTTTCATGCAACTGATGAACCACGTGTTAAAACAGCTGATTAAGAAGTGTGTCATGGTTTATTTTGACGATATCCTTATATATAGTATTGATATGCCGAGTCACTACAAACATCTCCAAGTTGTATTGAATATCCTCCATGTTGAGAGATTATTTGGCAATCTTAAGAAGTGCTGCTTTTTCCAGGAGGAAATGGTATTCTTGGGGTATGTAGTTAATGGAGGAGGCTTACGAGTGGATGATGAGAAGATCTGAGCGATTGTTAAGCGGCCAACTCTTACTACTTAGGCTGACGTAAGAAGTTTCCATGGACTGCCTTCATTCTATAGACAGTTCATCAGAAATTTCAGCACCTTCATTACACCACTTACTAAGCTAACAAAGAAAAACAACGACTTCTAATAGGGAGAAAGGGAGGAGAGGAGCTTTGCCGAGATAAAAGAAAGATTGACCTCTGCCTTGGTGTTAGTTCTACTTAAGTTCGAGAAAATATTTGAGCTAGAATGTGACGTATCAGGCATTAGAATAAGCGCTGTCCTAATGCAGGAAGGTCGACCAATTGCCTTCCACAGCGAGTAGCTCAAAGGGTTGCATTTAAATTACTCCGTATATCATAAGGAACTCTTGGCATTGATTCGAGTACTATAAGTATGGCAGCATTATTTACTGTAGAGAGCATTTGTCATAAATACTGACCATGAGTTGTTGAGGTACCTTTGAAGTCAGACTAAGTTATCTAAGCAGTAGGCGACATGGGTTAAATTCCTTGACGGATTCAATTTAATGATAAAATATAAGCAGGGAAAGAGTAACATAGTTGCTAATGCTCTTTTGAGAAGACATGCACTTCTGAATGAACTACAGACCAGAATGTTTAGGTTTGCGAGGATTAAAGAGCAATATTCTAACAATCCATACTTTAGACCCATAATTGTGCGATGCGTCGATGGAAGAACAACAGACAAGTATCATGTAGAAAATGGCTACTTATTCCAAAGTGGAAAATTATGCGTGCCGACTTGCTTCCTAAAGGAGTTATTGATTAGGAAAGCTCATAATAGAGGACTCTCCGAACATTTTAGAGAAAGAAGGACCTGTGAATTGTTGAATGGTCAATTCTTTTGGTCGAGAATAAGGAGAGGTGTACACCGAGTTGTTGAAAGTTGTGTTGTGTGCAAGAAGGCTAAGAGCCAAGCTGAGCAAAGGAAAGCAATGCCTTTACCTATCTCGACAAAGTTACTGATTGAATTGAGCATGGACTTTTTTCTTGAACTACCATGAACTACCCAAGGCAAAGATTCTATAATAGTCATCGTAGATCAGTTCAGCAAAATGACACACTTTGTGCCTTGCTACAAAACTGACAATACTTTAGCTATTGCTTCCCTTTTTTTGCAGTAGATTGTATGGATATACGGTACGTCGAAAAGTATATTCTTTGATAAAGACCCAAAGTTCTTAAGCCGTTTCTAGAGGACCTTATGGCATCGGATGGGAACCAAACTATTATTCAATACTTCTTGTCACCCTCAAACTGATAGCTAAATAGAGGTAGTTAATCGCACTTTAGGATCACTGCTCTAAGCTGCAATGAGCAAGAACTTGGCTAATTAGGACATTTACTTGCCAGTAGTTGAGTTCGCTTACAACCGGATAGTACATGATACTATTAAATAGACTCCCTTCGAAGTGGTCTATGGTTTCAATCCCAAGTTTCCCCTCGATCATGCCCCTGTACCTGTACTTATACCTATACCCAGGTAAGAGGACCCTAACACCTCAGCTAGAGCACAATCCTTTCAACCCATCTATGATAAAGTCGCTAGGCACATTGACCAAGCTGCTAAAAGAATGCGAGAGAAGACCAAAGATAAGATGTTTAAACAATTCTAGCAAGGAGACTTGGAATGGTTGCATCTCAGCAAGGAGCTGTTTCTGAGCAAGAAGAGGAATAAATTATCTACTAAAGCTAAAGGACTGTTTGAAATCCTCCAAAAGTTTAATGATAACACTTACAGATTAGAGCTGCTTGAGGACTATGAGGAATTTAACACCTTTATCGTTGCCGACCTAAGTCTATATCACCCCAACGAAGAGTTGATCAAAGACCATTCGGATTTGATCCCAAATCCAAATCAACCTAGAGAGTGATAGAAATCAAGCTATCGGGCCTTTGACCCATAGCCGAGCTCAAGGAGTAGAAGGCCTAGCAAGGCAAATTCTTCTACTCCAACCAATTTCTGCCAAAGTCGAATACTTCTTTACCAAGGTACTCTTTATGCCGAGTTGAATGACTGCTTATTTCTCATAGATTACGTGTCGAGAAACAATATGTTGAGAAAAATGCCAATCTTTGCCTTCTCACATTCATTCTCGAACCAACCACTTACCCTGCTTCAATCTTGCCAAGATGATAAGAGAGACCCCGGACTTATCCTTAGGTACCCCTACTTGAATAAGCAACCTGTTCGTATACTTTTGTCCACATCATCCAACGGCCTCACCAATGTATTATTGCTACATGTATCGAACCACATGAGGAATTTGCTTTACTAACCATTACTTTTTTAGAATATTCATTTTTACCCTTTTGTATTCTTGTACAGTACTTCTTTAGGGTAATATTCTTTTTTCCTTTTTCCTTTTAGGCATGTTGCCCTAAATTCTCGGATATAAATACCCTTTGTACTTGTAGCTGTAAATGAACAGATTGATTATCATGAATGTAAGTAAACACCGCATGTTTACTCTCGACATCACTCTTATCCTAACCTTTTAGGAAGGCTGGGTAGCGAGTAATCTCATTGGATTGATTTATGCATCATATTGAATTGTGTCATGAGTCCTCAGAAGTTCCATTGGTGTGTTATATCCTCTAGAGCTGTTCATGGGTTTTTACTTACTTTTTATCTGCATTAGTCCTTTCGCGCCATTCCCCATTACTCTTTTCAAGCTTTTTGCAAGTTTAGACCCACCTAACGACTGGCCTTGTCTGTTCTTGGTCATGGTTCGTGTCAACCTTAATTTGACAAAACCCTAAATCCACCATCGTGTCATGCTCCCTTAGACATTGGATCCATAAATTTTGACATTCCTCTACAACGATTAATGAAGAAGAAGAAACCTATTCAAAAAGGAACTACTACTATTGTTCATCAACATAAAAGCCCACTTAAAATGAACACCAGGTAAAGTTGACAAAAGGTTGCTAAGAAAACTTCGTCTTAGAAGGAAATAAAAAAGATCACATGAATTCAGGTAATTGACGCTTGTTACAAAGTGATAAAGTTTATCACAATTCTTTTATAGATTTCAATTTCTTCGAGAAGAATGGTTTCTATCTTAATAATTACTTAGAAGTTCTTAGAGCAAAAAGTTCATGTATGATTAGGGATAAGGTGCATGGAGGTGCAATAGCTAATTTTTACATAAATTTGGTTGAGGATGGGAAAAATTCTATTAGATTAAAAGTAGGTGGACATGAGATTGTGATTGGTAAGGCTAATATTGTTAAGTGCTTTGGTTTGGTGACTATAATAGGAGACTGGGCTAATCAATTTCCGAGCTTCGAGCTACATTGGTGACTTGCTCATGCATTCCCTATATGCCAAAGACTTATTTGGAAGCTCTACATATAGAAAACCTATTTAAAAGCTCTTCCTAAATAGATATGTTCAACTTAGTTGGCTTACTTAACTTAGCCATGTCTGCTCAACTCAGCATTGCCTGCTCGGCCTGGCTAATCCTGCTTGTTTCAGCATGTCGGCTCAGTTAGGTTGGTCAAATTTTCAAGCCTACAAGATCAGGTCTTCAAGGTCTCTAGTAGCTCATCAGCTTTTTACCTTGGATATCTCATTTGGTTACTTATTTTTTCATGTTATTTACACTCCCTATTTCTTGTATTATTTCTAGTTTACCTCATGTTTTTATTTTATATCTATGGGAATGCCACTAGGGCATCCTTTTAGCCCTTTTATTTACAATTTTGCCACGTATAAATAGAACATTTGTATAAAATTTTACAAAGATTTACAACATTAATGAAAAACCCTTGAATCTTTTTCCTTGGAAAGCTCTTCTCTACCCACTCTTATCAATCTCTTTACCAAGGATTGTAGTGAGCAAACCTTAGGCCTAGTGTTCATGCATCATATCAAATACTAGCTTAGGTCTGTGTGTGGTTCTACAGTGCATCATATTCGTAAAGTTAGTGCACAGGATTGCTAAACCATCGACTTTCATTTATTTTTCAAACTATCTCACGGCCTGAACCTATCCCTTGGTTATGTGTGATATTAAGTTTGTGTGTTCATCCTGAATTCATATTGATAGAAGTAATTGAAAAAAAAAATCTAGTTTACCTAAGATGGATCACATTTTGTTCATCTTGATAATAGGAAGAATAACTTTAAGGTTGAAGAACTAATGGCTTTAGCTAAGGTGGAGCAATTGAGAACATATCAAGAATCAGCTGAATAAGAACTCAAAAAAGCAAAAGGGAAAGCCCCACTTAATGAGTAGGATCCTCTCCAGCCAAGAAGAAACAAAGTTTATGGCTATGACTGGTGGGAAGTCAAAGATAATTAACCCTCTTATTTGTAAGTTTAAAGTGAAGCAACTGTACAACTGGAATCAAATGCTAAAGAAGCTATTAAGAAGGATGAAGACAAGGGAAAGAAGGACAATCTTTCTTCAAAAGTTAAGGAGGAGCTGCTTAAAGCTATTAAGGACTAGATGGAAAATACTATTAAAGTTAAGTTCAAAACAACTTACGGGCTATTGTCTTAAGAACTTAGCATAGAAAATGGTAGACATGACCAATATCGTGGAGTCTTATACAAATAGTTGGCAAACTAAAGGAATTAGACTAAAAAAGAAAGGAGGACTTTCCATGTTTGATGATCTCAAAAGCTTGAGACTTAACATCAAACAATTAAACTTTAGGGTAAGCCTTATGGATACCAGTTTATAACAAATCGACTCTGTTATAGCAAAGTTACTCGATATTCCTCTTATTGCTACTACCATGCTCCAAACTAGAGAGTCGTAATAATCCCACCGTATAAACCAATCTATGCTAAAAGTTAATTCCTTTAGCTACCAACGTAAGTATAACCTATATAAGGCATTCACCACTCAATTACTTGGAAGCTTTACATTTAGTACCTAATAAAAATCAACCAATGATGTAATTTTTCAAAATAGCTACTGAAAATAGTTATTGGAAATAGTTTTATAACTTAAATATTAAAGGAAAAATCAAGTTTTATAAATAGTATGAAAAATCAAACCTTAAATTTAATAAAAATCTTAAGAACCATGTTGTTAAGAAAAGATAAAGTGTTTACTAAAACTTTACTAAAAACCAAAGGCATGTAGAGCATAGAATAAATTTAATTAGTTGAAAACTAGGGGTTACCTGAGGAGACCTTACTAGTTTTCCAAGAGGTTAATAAAATCAATAAACCAAATAAAAATCCAATCAAGTAGTTTTGAATCTCGCTCCCAACCTTGTTCTCTAGTTTTCTAAAACTTGAAGTAGTACTAGTGAATCTATTGGGAAACCTGCAAAACAGCTATAAGGGAATAAGTAACAATTTGCTTAGTAAGTGGGATAAAGACAATGGTACGTATTCAACACAAAGAAATCAAGTTTATTAAGCAAGTTTAGTTAGATGCAATACATGATCAAGCAAATACCATCATATGATGTTTACTAGTCATCATGAGATTAGAGAAATTGTACTCGCTTTAATTTGTTTAAGGAGCTTAATGCCGCGTACTCGCGAATAGATACCAAATCAGGGCTTGTGCAATGGAGTACACTCTTCACCCAAGACTACCATTAAACTACGAACCCTAACCTAGTTGTGACCTCCTCTCCTATCAATTAGTTCAACCTAAGATAGGGAGAAGACCATTTCTGCTATCCTTAACAAAGGGTTCAAGTTGGCCCGAAACTCCTAGTCGTTTTCCCCTAGCAGGTTGTGATGTAAGTTTAGTTAGTAGTTAAGTTAAGTTTGTGTTAGATTGCTTTTAGGGTGATCAAGCAATTTCACATAGTCTAAAGCATGTAATATCATGAAGCAATCAATACTTAAATCCAGCACTCAAAATATCACAATAATATTCAAGCATACACATTGTATGTACATAAGCAACTAACTTACAATCACAAATAAGACATATACTAAAGTCTCCAAGTATTCTTGAACAATACTTCAAACTACGGTAAATCTATCCTACTTACCTAGATACTGATGCTCATTCTCTTCATGTGTTGCTCTTCTCTTTCTTTATTATCCTTAAAATTTAATATGACATTTTTAGTTTCCATCCAATATATAACATATGTATCCATTGTGAACATTTAAGTATGTTTTTAATTATTTTAGGTAAGTTTTCTAAGGTATTTATTAAATATTAGTTATGTAGAATACATTTTGACTAAGGTTCTAACTTGGTATAAGTTGCTGTCTAGTGGTTTATGACCAGAATTCTAACTTCAATAAATTCTTAAAGACATAACCAGACAACTTTCTGATTCACTCTCTGACTCTCAATGATCCAATGTTCAGTATTACCTATCTTCAAACTCCCAATTACTCCTACATTTTGAATCTTCTATCAAACTACTTTTTGACTATGTTTATAACATAGATTCTAACTCAGCCCTTTGGTATGGCTATTGTTTAAGTGGTTTCTAACTCATATTCTAACTCTAATAAAAGTATAGAATTCATATACAAATCACTGGCTAATCTACTGGCGGACTCTTGGTGTGGTCAAGGATATTAAATACCAAGCTACATTTTAAACTAGTTTTTGACGAAGTTTCTAACCTTCAATCCAAAATTAGATTCTCATTTAGGAATTTCCTCACTTACAGTTTGTCTTAAGAAATAGGGTAAATTCCAAATATAAGTCACTTTATCGAACAAATTTAATTTTCTTGGTGTAATCAACATCTTTACACCAGATTACATTCTAACACAATTTCTAACCCTATTGCTACTAATATGCCTAACTACGTCACATATATTCTACTTTCCCTGCATTTCCAAAAGTCTAAACCCTGCATAAGTAGTAAGTATCAACTAATACTTCAATCATTAACTTGCTTTCTTTATTATACTATCAATAAGTTTACAAGTATACTAAATACTTGAAAGATCTAACCTTAAATCACCAAATACCCACTTTTACTTAAAAATCATCCTTACCAAATACATATTAAACCACTTTCAACTTTGCACGTAAATAAATATAGATTAAAATATGATTTTTATAAAGACTTGATTAAGCTCCTTGTAAAACAATTTATTCGCCACACTGTTTTGGAAAATCATAAAATCCCCTAAAATTTGACGACCTAATTTTACCAATTCAATCACATAACATCAAAATTCAACATCTTAGGCTACAAAAATTCAAGTTGAAACTGCACTAAATATTTTTTCAAAAACCTGATCGAAAGTTGATTTATAGGACTTTTTTCTTAAGGACCTCATATCTATACTCAAAATTTTGAAAATGTAATTGAAGATTTAAATCCTTCATGTAAAAATACATAAGTAAACAAAATTTCAAAATTTTTGGTGAATTTTTGCTATTTTTCCCTAATTTTTGAGAAAATTGGAGATAATTCGCAAGTCATCGGAACTTGATGTTTTAGCCATCATGGGGAGGGATTGAGTCGTCAACTAAGCTTCTCATAGCCTTCTCCTTTAAGTTGTGATGTAGTTTCACTTCTAGTTGCTGGTGACACATACAAGCTCCTTAAACCCCAATTTCGCACTTATTTTTTAGAAATTTTCTTTATTCTCATTTTAGCTTTCACGAATTTTTCCTGGATTTATAGTAGGCTAAACTTTGCTATGGTAGTTTGGTGAGGATTTTTATAAGCAGGTTGTATGGTGTTTTGACTTTTTTGCCCTTCATCAATAAGTGTCATGCATGGTTTTAGGTGTCCACAAGATTGATTCCCTATTTTCCATGTGTCTTACACTCTTGCTACGCCAAAAGTTATCTTTCTTAGGTTGTCTAAGATTTTTTATAATTTTCCTCCATTATTTATTTAGTAATTTCTACATATTTTCAATAATTGTAGGTACATATGTTTATATAATAATTATATCTGATATGTCTACATGTCTTTTATATATTATTTTATGTATAATATTAATTATATTGCTTTTACAATTTCTTTCTAAGCGTTCGTTAATTTCGAAGACCTAATTTGCGCGTTACTGATAATAATAATATATTAAATTTATACTATTTTGGCTATATTTTTAATATTGTATTATATTTTCAAATTCCAAGCGTATAAAAATTGCTCAACTAATATCACGAAACCCCTTGTAAATTTTTAGCTTAATTGGATTACCTTCTCGAACGTCCTAAATTGACTATCAAACCTAGTCATACCAATACAGGTCTCTCAGCCACTCAGTCTCCACCATCTAAGTTTCACTCATCTACTCCAACTTCCAACCAAACAACTTTTCCTACTCCACATCACAAGCCACCTTCTCAATGATTTTTATCAACTTTAGTCTATTTTTTATCTCTAAGATAGTTTACACTTTGTTCATATTTCCTATTTAGTTGTAATAGTTGAATTTTCTTTCTATCCATTTTCCTTTCGTGACATGGTTTGTTGAAATGAACTCTATTCATTTCAATGTTAATGTCATTTCTCTTCATGTTTTGATGCTTTTATTTTTATCTATTTGCTAATAACAAAAAGGGAGAGAATTGGGCTAATCATATAAAATATTTTGTTAGTAATCGATTACTTATTCAAGGTTAGAGTTGTTGATTTGATTTTGTCAATTTTTCGTATAAGGTTTCTTTTTGTGCAAATATTTTTTCAAAATGTTTTGTTATCATTAAAAAGGGAGAGAATGTTAAGTTTTGTAATGACCCTAAGGGGAGCCCAGTAGAATTGTCCAAAATTTTCATATCACATGTGCACCCATGATACAAAAACTATTTTACAAGTTAAAGATTACAAGACTTCAAACAATTAGTCGCTAAGGTTTTCAATTTTTAATTAACTAACTTACAATATAAGTAACTATAGATACTTGATATTCCACAATCTATAAAAACCATAGAGAATCAGTATCCCCTATCAATAAATAAGACATAGTAATTCAACTTCATAAATTATAAGAAATACTAAATTATTCATAATTCTAATATATAAATATTATCTACATAAGTTGTTTCCGTACCAACTATACACTATTCCATTAACCCTAAAATTGTTGAACTTATCTTCCATTTGCACTTAATGATCGAAATTTATCTTAGTCCCAACTTAAATGAATCTATAAAAGAAACTATAGGAGAATGAGTAAACCACAACTTAGTAAGTTCATTCCTCACTACCATTATAGACACCTCATTTTTACCATTTTTGTATTATTATTTTTATTAAGCCAAAAATAAAAAGTAAAATAAATAAATAAATAATAATAACAAAAAATTAAATTAAATTAAAAAGAGAAGAAAAATAAAAAATAGTCAAGTCCAGTCGTATCAAGTTCAGTCAAGTCAAATTGTATCAAGTCAGTCATATCGAGTCAAGTTAAGTCAAGTTGAGTTGAGTTGGATCATTTAGTGTTAAGTCAAATAAAGGTGAGTGATTGATTTAATAAATCTTAAGATTGGGCTTCACTAAAATATTATAGCCCAGTTTGATATAAAGTGAATTTTTTATCTAACTTATATTAAGCTAAAATAGAGTTAGGATTTATTAAGTAAGTTTTTAGGCTAAATCAAATTAGACTAAATCGAGCCTGAAAAATAGAAAGCACAAATTAAATAGGGTTTTTAGAAGCTAGGTTAAATTTTCAACGAATTATTATCATATCTTCCGATATAAAAGATTCAGTTGTGAGTCTTATAAATAGGAATTTGACTATAGAGTTGAGACATTTTTTTATGATCCCTTAGCACATACAATAGATATTCATTCATACTTGTCAAATACGTCCTTGTCCAGTCACTTCCCCCTTCACTTCACAATCTGATCCCTTTCACCAAATACGCAAGCTAATTCACTTGCCTCCCAATGTTTGACCAAATGGCAAATCCACACGCCATCACAATCTACGCCGTCCAAACACTTAATCGATAGCCCTGACATGTTCACACTTATCTTCAATGCCAACACATCCACTGCCCCCTACATGTTCAAGCACCAACGTCCCCACTTAATCACAATTCAATACACAAAGCCAACGTCTGTTCCTCATCTAATCACGACTCACACACATATACAAACCACATAGCACTTGACACTATTACTCACACATATACGAACATGCTTACACACAAGCACTTGTCATTCACTTGCCACAATCTGACGAATCCACTTGACTACAGCCACATGATAGCATTTGATCTTCATTCACGTACATACCAAAGCCTACTACACTGCACTTTGACACATACTTCACTCACTTACATTAATCACTCACCTGCACAAAGAACAAATACACACTGAAGCACTTACACGACACATCCATAGCATAGCCCTTGCTATGTCCCACTCAGAAGCCCTCTATATGTTGAACACCACTGCACTTAACCCACGCCAATAGCCTTGACAACCATACGCCCATGTCATTTGCTCACTCTACACTGACACATACTTAAACGCGATTTACGCCACACTTTCACAACACCTAATCATATTGCCTAAACACTACTGCCACAACACGCTAGTACTACATTCACAAGCACGACAAGCGCACTCTATTGACCGCACAAATACAAGTTGCATGTCACACACCCTTGAATACACATACTCAATAGCTTCTTATTCCTTACTGCACACGAGCACCAAATCACATTTACACATACGAGCACCAAATCCGTGGCTACGGGCAGGCGCATTGCATACGATCACAAGCATACTGATCATGCGTAACTTGATTTATTTAGGTAAAAAAATTAGTTTTATTTTATTTTATTTTTTTCATTCAATTAATTTTAATAATTTATTTTTTTAAGTGTAGGTTTTTTATTATTATTTTCATATTTCTTTTTTTTTAGATAATCTCAATTTTTAATAAATTTAGCTCAATTACATTTTTTTTTAGTAAAATTGCATTTTTTTGAAAAATAAGCATATCTCTTCTACGAGATCTAATATCAGGGTAAGTGCACCTATCAGTTTTAATATAGCGGATGTGAGTTCGAGTCGATCCCTCAGAGGCTTCGAGTACTAATATTAACCTTAACTTTATTATCTAACCGGAAAATTATGAAGGTTTGAATTAATTAAAAATACTAAAATTAACAAACTAACCTAATTATGAGACTTGATTAAGCAATTTAGAAAGCGATAAAAATAAGAACGACTTCAAGAAAGTAATAATGTATTTAGGAATTATTTTCCCTAGTATTTAACATGTGACTGCGTAAAATATATTCAATTTAATTTCTATTATTCTTGACTGGAGGGATTCACAATTAAAGTTAATACCTTTCTCAAGCCTATTAACCTTAATCCTAAATTATTTACCGGAATCTCTTCACTTAGTAATATAATTTAGAATCGCATTAATGTATAATGAATTCCTACACAAAAGAATGACTTTTCGAAAGAAACATATATCTTATCTCTAAGTATATATGTAATTCTCTCCAATTATATAAAGATTTTATTACACATGTGATTTCTAAATCATCATGCATAATATCATATGTTGATACTTTAGAAATATCAATTAATGATTAAATAACATAATTGAATCAAGAAAAGATATAAACTTTATTGAAAATTTTAAATCAATCCAATAGTCACATAAAATCCTAGGTTCCATAATCCTAAATACACAAATCTTAAGCTATCATAATGAAACTAAAAACGAATATCAACAAAATTAACAAATCAAACATGAAAAACCCCTTTTGTTCTTCAATCTTGAAGTTGGATATTGCTTTCGCCTTTTTTCTCTCTTTCTCTTCAAGTCTTTTCTCTTTTTAAATGTCTCATCTTCCATGCGAAACCTTAGTATGTCCTTTTATACTGTATTGAAATGTTTCCGTTTTCATCACCAGACACGGCCTGAGACACGACCGTGTTTCTAGGTCGTGTAACTTTCTGACCTCAGCATATTTTCCTGGATGGACACAATATGGGGATATAGTTGTGTCCCAAACTGTGTAACTTCAAAACTTCATAACTCCTTCATTTGAACTCCGAATTGAGTGAAACTTGATTCCTTTTCTTTGTTTTCGATCCAAGAACGCGTTCAAACCTTAAAATCAAAATTTTACTTAATTAAGTATCAATTTATTTAAATAAAACCAAAAATGTAAGGAAAATACTATAAAATTACCATGTAAAATGTATTTAAAATAAGAATTATCAAGAGCCATATTTTCGGAAAAAAATATGTATCGAGATACGTATTTTGCATTTAGGATTTAGAAAAGATGTGTATTTTAACGCATCTAACATTTGAGATTTAGAAAAGATACATATCTAAATCATATCTTAATAGATTTTGCACTTAGGATTTAAAAAAGATATCTTTTGACACGTAGTGATTTTTTCTTTAATAAATAAAAAGTCTTAACCAGAGTCTTTAAAAGAAGATTTAGTTAGTTAAGGTGTTCTTAGATTTATGAAATTAGATTTTTTTAGGGTTTTTTTTAAAAAAATAAATGGTTAAGTAAATGTAAATATGGCTCAATTTTTAAAATAAAAAATTTTACCCACTGAATATTTTATGAAAAAGAATTACGATAGTTTGATCCTAACTAGTAGGTACATAAACACTTTTGAAACAATTATATAAAAAATAAAAATAAAAATAAAAACTTTTTTCCTTTTCTAGAAAATCTGTAATAAAAAAATCATTTTAGTTATATTCTGTATATCTTTACATATCTTATATTTTTTAGAAAAATATAAAAATAAAGCCTATTAATTGATTTTTTTTTATTTTTACATGATAATTTAGTATTAATAGGTTAGCCCTTGAACCCAATTTTTCTAGTGATTTTTTTATAAAATTATTTTTTAAGAAAATACGTGAATTAGTGGCCTAAAAGCCCTAATTTCATTTTTTATCAATTTAACTAATTGACAACTCTAATTTTTAAAAATATTTTTTTCCAAAACATTTTTTTTAAAAAATATTTTCTTAATTTTATGTTGAGCAATTTATATTAAGCGATTTAGGCTTAATATTAAGCTTAAATCACTTAATATGGATTAAATTAAGGAAAATGAAATAGGGCTCAATAACCATCGCTCAAGCAAATTATCAAATATTATTAACACGTACGCAATCTATCTACAAACAAAATGAATGCATATGTAGTAAAAAAAAGAAAAAAAGAAGCAACACAACCATAAGAGTTTGGAACTGTGGAAGGTGTAGATTTATGTCGTTTATACGTCGATTATCCGTTGTACTTACTATAGACACTCGATTTTTTCCCATAGTAGTTATAGTTTTAGGTTTTATAAAAAAAAAAAAAAAAAAAGTGGGTCCTAAATCAAAAAATAAGAAAATATAAAAAATAAAAATACAAAAAATGATAAAAATACAAAAAAATGAAAAATGAGAAAATAAAAAAAATTATAAAGATTTTTAGACTTTTAGAAAGTAAACTATTTTAGAGTTAATTAGTTTAAGGTTCAGTTCAAATTATTATTTTAGAAAGTCATGTGATTTAAGTACAATTTAATTGTACTAAAAATTAAAGTAGAGGTGAACGACTTAATGAATAAGTACTGAAATATTAATATCAAGTCAGCTTGAAGTAGTAAGTTCGAATCTTGCCAGGCACTTATGTGTCTTTTATTTTTATTTTTTTATTTTTTACAAAAAGCAAGTAAAGTGTATGAGACTCATATCTAATCAATTTTTTTTTAATCTAATCTAATTGATTTGAATCATTATAAAAAATTTGAATCTAGTTTGATTTTTATTAAATTAGATTTGAATTGATATAAATGATTCGGATATAATTTAATTTATATTAAATTAGATTCGAATCAATATAAGGAATTCAATTCGATACGATTTATTCTAAAGTTTACAAATATGGATTGCACAAGATAAAGCAAGGAGAATTTTTTATACATACACTCTTCATCGACCACACACCACATTACACCATGACAGTAAGCCAGTGAATCCCCTGACCGTCTGCAACTACACCACGCCGAGCAAGCCCACAACAATTCACACACATCAAAGTCATTGTACTACACATTCATCCACGGCCTGCAACGAACAGTACGGCTGCAACACTCCAACGCGTCATCCATTGACCAATGTCATGACAGCCATCAATCACGCGACCATATTCTCTTCATACAACCAAATGCATCCTTGTTCTCTTCATATTCTCTTCATACAACCAAATGCATCCTTGTTCTCTTCATTAAACGATAGCTACTCCACGCGAAGTCCAGCAACTAAGCTTAAAAACTCAAATCCAACCATCATCAACATGCCATAACACTAAGCGTTGTTTAATCTCACAAGCAGACCATCGCTCCAATCCATCCACAATCCTTTGTCTTCACTCAAAACCATAACTCAGGACAGTACCTAACCCACCCTCAATCTCCAACTCCGCACAGCAAATCCGAGCAACTCTTAGCAAACATCAATAACTACACCTAATCCTCAATACGCCTACTGCTGCAACACACTCAACTAATAACTCAATTGCAATACATTACCGATCAACCCAAACGTAAGCCACACGATACTTGATCTTCAACACATTGCATTTCGTTGCTGTTGTGCTCTACTGTTGATTATCGATCGCATGATCAGCTACTACTACGCTCCGTTGTCCCGATCGCCTACGGTAACTCATGCACGTCTAGCAACATGCAACCATTCATCTGCTGTTCACGTGCAAGGCCACTGCCAACCACACACACAACCACTACCAAACAACAATTAGGTTCGGTTGCTTTAAATTTTATTTTATTTTATTTATTTATTTATTATTATATTATTAGTTCCTTAGTCATTTAACATAGTATATGTATATAAGACTATATCAGTTTAGGAGACTTTTAATATTAGTTTTTATATATTAAGTAGATTACATAATTTTATTAATTTATTTAGATAGGTAGTTGTTAACAATAAAAATATAGGTGTGAATATACATATATATATATATATAGATAGATAGATAGATAGATAGATATTAGCTTAGGATTTTTTTTATTAGGTTCTTTTTTTTAGAAATAATCATATAGAAAAAATATTATTTTTAGAAATAAAAATCAACAAAAAAGAAACTTCTTACAAAAAGATTATAGCGTTTTTGAGTCTTTTGATAACTTACGAGTTAGGACCCTCTTAGATTTTTTTTTTTAAATAAACTAAATAGATTGAATGCATAAACTTGGTCGGTTTTCAAAAATTAAAATAAACCAACACACTAAAGGTTTCCAAAGAGAACTACGATCCTCTGATCCCGGCTAGCGGGTACGTAAACACTTTTAGGGTGACGATGAAATCTATAAAAGCTTAGGTTCTTTTTTCTTTTGGTTTTTATTTTTCTTTAAAAATATTATAATTTGAAGAATAAACTTAATTTCAGAAAATAGATAGTAGTACCCGTTAGGGTTTAATAGGTTAGCCTCTAGATTCGGAATCCTTTAGTTTGTATTTAATTGAAATTGAAGACCGGTAGCCAAATTGTAGTCAATCTACCCAATTAATTATGGTTTCATATTTTTTCCTGATTTTGGTCGGGTGGCGACTCTAAATTTTTTAAAAGAACCAGGATTTCTTAATTCCTTTAATCGAAGATTAATACTAAATAGGTTAAGATTTAGTATTAATTAGAAAATGAGAAATCGAATTAAAATGAAAAAAAAAACGAAAATTTAAACTCGACAGATTAACAACTCCACTAAGGACACCATTAAGAGAGCTAGCCACTAGAATTTACTGAAATTAGGTTTATTTTTCGAAAAGTTTTGTACTTGAGTTTATTGTTATTTTATTTCGTTTTTATTTTTTGTACTAACATTTTTCATTATGGTTTATTTAAGGGGGTTAATTTGGAGGTTTTATTTTTATTTCATTTTTTTCTGTATCATAAATGCATGGTAGATACACTCAGAACTAAACCGTTTAAGGACCTTAGGAGGGAGTGGGGGGAGGGGGGCATTGTGTAAACTTCGGATGTTATGAGGCAATCATATTCCAAAGTTGATCAGGTTACCCCACTTAAGTTCAAATGTGACCACAAACCGTTGTTTTGAAAAAACGCGATGGTTGCAAAACTTAAGGACTTTTAGAACCCACCTGTTACATCTCATGAAAGCTTTTTTGAAAAAATCACAAGAACCCATGATGTGGTAGACCGAAACAAATAAGAGCAGTTGTGAAGTTATAGTCATAATATTTCCTTATAAATTATTTATAATGATTCTATGTAAAGCTTAGAATAGGTTGTGATTATAATTTTGATTTTTTTTACATAGGTATGGCTAGATCAAGTCGAGAGCCTTTTGAAGAAATCCATGTCCACCTACCACATTGGCTTCAAAGACTACTTCAAATGTGGTTCCGACTCTTCAACCCAGATAACCAGGAGTTTATCAAGGACAAGATTGGGCCTATCTTCTCTCTGTAGAAGATCCCTATGAACATCACTTTAGTACGAGCTTTATTTTACTGATGGGAGCCTGAATTCGTCAGTTTCTGTGTAGGCCCACATTAATTAAGCCTAACCTTAGAAGAGTACTCCTAATTATTGTGGGCCCCTGCTATTACAGATAAGGTCTATGTCCTGGACTTAGAAGCTACAGCACTAAAGATCTTTGGCAAGTTGTTGGGAGTTAAGAATACTGAGATAATTTGGATTCTAATTTAAGGAAAGACCATTCGATTAGAGGATGTCATGGACTCGTTTTCTACTGAATTGAAGTAGAGGGATAAACGGGAGGTTTTTTGTGCAAATTTGGAAGCATGGCACCAGCATCGAGTAAATGCCTTTATCTTGGTAGTCTTCAACACCATATTGTTCCTTAATGATAGATACCAGGTCCACTTCAAAGTTGCAGAAATTGTAACCCAATTTCTTGAAGGGAAATCATATATCCTGACCCTCCTGGCCAAGCAAATTCAGTGATTGAATCATCTCAAGAAGAAGTAACAAGGAGATCTAAAGACCAATATGGTTCTCCTTATAGTCTAGTTTTGTCAGCCACATGAGAAGTTACCAACTCGATTTCAACCGGGCTAAGTTTACCCAGCAATATGATCTCATTAAGTCTTTTAAAGAAAGAATTGAGCTACCTGAAGACATACTTACCCGCTACTGGGTTTAACACTTTTAGAGTATGAAGGCGGAATAATTACTATGGACGCCTAGATGGTTTGCAAGCAAGGAAATGATAAGAGGATGTAAAGATTTCAAGGTAATACCTTTGATCGGCTTCATCCTCTACACCAGATACATCCTAGCCAATGGACTTATTAAAGACATGATCCCCAAACCATCATTAGAAGCCATCTCATTAGACTTTCATAACCCCAGCATATTGGTGGCTGACAAAGTAACTAAACTCTTGATCATCCAAGCCCTTTGGCGTATAAGAAAGGCCACCCCTGCCACCAAAGGGATAGTAGGCAAGAGCCAAACAACCAAAAGACTTTTTTATCGCCAATTGAAGAAACTGGAAGATATGGAAGAGAACATGGAGAAGGAAGAAGTATAAGTCGAAGCTGAACCCGAGAAAGCAAGTAAAAGAGAGAAAGAGCTGGAGAACCGCTACAAAGAGTATCACTAGAAGATAAAGGCATTAGAAGCACAACTAAAGAGAATCAAAGGCAAGGAAGAGGAGACTCCCAAGATTCGAAAGAGGAAAAAGACTCAAGACGAGCCCACTAGCCATAAGAATATTAGAATTTATATTTTAGACTCTTTTGGTGTTTTCTTTCCTTAGGATTCTTTTTCAAACAAAACAAGTGATGTAAAGCTTTACAATTGCAAAGATTAATAAAAATTAATTAGGTTTTGCCACATCAAAGGTCTCTTGCCAATTCTTAATTTTCATTGCATCAGTGTGCCATGCATCCTACATTTATGTATCTAATGATTTTTCTCAAAAAAATGTAATACAAGTTAACCCTTTATTAAGTTTCCACAGTTAAAATCTCAACATAGCTCCTAAATGTCAAGTCTTTTAGAGTCAGAGAAATCAGATTCGAACATGTTCCCAAACCAGGATGGCCACCACTTAAGGAGATGATAAAGAGCCTGAAATCAATGATCCCTCCAAGATGAGGTTTCGTTCCATAGAAAGGGCTATGGAGAAGATGGTAGAACAAATGAGCTTCTTAGCAAACAGCATTGCCTTGCTCTGAGCCATGACACCAGCAAATGAGGAAAGTTCCAAGGCTTGTTACGAGAAGAATATTGAGGCTCCTGAAGCAGAGCTTGACTATCCAAAAGACTTGTTTGAGTCAAAAGGAGTTTATCCGAAAGTCAACCCAACGTTTGAACGTAACGCATATATGGCCCCAAGATTGGCTAATTTAAAGCCTAACACAGACAGCTTGAAAGAACTAGAAAAGAAGCTGATGTGATAGATAGCTAAGAAGATGAAATCACTTGCAGGGTATGATGGATTTGAACTGGTGGAGATTACTGAGTTTTCTACATATGACATCGGAGCTTACCTTGAGAAGATTAAGCTACTATAATTTGAAAAGTATAACGAGACGGGATGCCCCAAGCTCCATACCAGGTTGTATGTCTGGAAGATGGGCAAATATATCCAATATGATTCACTCATGGTGCAGATGTTCCAAGATAGTTTGACAGGGCTGACCTTAACTTGGTACGCCCAGCTCAACCTAAACTACATAAATACATAGGAGAAACTCGCAAATGCATTTTATGAGCAATATAAGTCCAATGTGGAAGTAGCTCCAACCATGATGGATTTAGTCATCGTGTAGAAAAATAATAATGAATCATTCAAAGAATATGCTCAAAGGTAGAGGTCCTTAGCTACAAGGATATCTACTCTTACTATTAAGAAGGAGCTCACATCGGCTTTCATTAACACTTTGGAAAGACCATATTTCTCTCATCTCATCGAGTAAGCCTTGTCTAGCTTTACTAAAGTAGTAGCACTAGGTTGTAGAATTGAAATTACCATCTCCTCCGGCAACCTTCAAGAGCCAGCAGATAGAAGGCTACCAGTTTCTTCTTCCAATCCTGAACCAATAAGCAGTAAGCCTAAAGAACCTACGGTTAGTATGGTAAATTCAAATTTCAGACCAAATGCGTAAGTCACTTTCAGAACGAATTCTCCTTCAACTTAACAACAGTTTAGAGACTAGCCTCAGGCTAATAAGACTTTTAGATAGTTTACCAAGATACAAGTCCCCTTAAATCAAGTTTTCAAGAAGTTGCAAAAAGATAATTTGATACAGTACAAACTTCTTAGTGACCAGCACAAGCTGAGAATCTTTGACCCTACGGTAAAGTATGAATATCATTGAAAGAAAGTAGGGCATTTGACCGATTCATGCTGAAGACTGAGGAATAGAATTCAAGACCTGATAAATGAAGGGATAATGCAGTTAAATTTTATAGAAGCCCCAGCTCCCAATGTTAACAATAATCCCCTACCTAACTACGGGCCTATTATTGGCATGATTTTTTATGACTATACCATCAACGTCATTAGTTTAGAAAAGAAGCCTAAGGTTTTCAAGTTCTACATGAGCGAGTAGGCTCCAAAAGCGAAGAGGTATACATTATATGTACCGTTAGTACCAAAAAATTACAAAGCTACCCCATTTAACTATTATGTGGAAAATCAAGAGAAACCGAATTCCTTAGTGGGGGGGGATTGCTTGATCAGGAAAGATTTACCACTGAAGAGGAGCATGAGAGGAGGACTATATTGGGGGAAACGAATGATAAAACGAATGCTGAACATGTAGAAGGGTTATCAACCTTCATTAAAATGATCAAGTCAAGTGAATATAAGATCATAAAACAACTTAGTAAGACTCCTACATAGATATCATTGATAAGCTTATTGATCACATCCTGACCACATAGAGAAGCTTTGTTTCACAGTTTAAAGGAAGTTAAAGTCCCTCGTGAAATTCTAACAAAGAAGATGGGACTGGTAACTAATTTTATCCTTGCCATGGATAAAATTTCTTTTTCATCAAAATTAGGTGAAGAAAGGAATAAGCACACAAAACCACTTTTCATTATGGTCAGGAGTAACGATATAATCATTACTAGAGTACTCATTGACAATAGATAATCGTTAAGCGTCTATCCACTCACTACCTTGGATTTACAGGGTATCAATACATTAGCAATTAGGCCTTCTTCCACAACAGTTAGGGCCTTTGATGGTTCTAAAAGAGAGATTGTAGGAGAGATAGATTTATCTATGAGTATTGGTCCTCAGCACTTTACTATAAGTTCCAAGTCATGGACATCTCAAGATCTTTCAACTTACTCATGGGAAGACCATGGATTCACACAGCAGGGGCCATACCTTCAAGCTTACACAAGAAGTTGAAATTTATCTCAAATGGCTAGGTGATTACAATTTTAAGAGATTAAGATTATGAAATTTACAAGAAATTGGCCATACCTTACATAGGAAGTGAAGGGCAAGAAGAGTTGGGCTTATAGATGTTTAAAGAAGTGAGCATGATTACTGGTCCTAAGAGAGAAGAAGATAGAAGAATAGAATTCAAGGAAGGCCAAATTGGCACCTATGGCCTTAGCTACAACCCCACCTCAGCATAAGAATTCTAGAAGAAACAAGCGAGGGTTAAGAGAGGCAATAAATTATACCATGCCCCAATGACCTTCCAGCAGCTAGCTAAGACATTCATACGGGTAGAGACTCAAGCTCTGGAATCTATCAATGAAAGATCAACAAGTTCGCCACATAAGTTCCAACACCATTTGAATAATTGGTTCTCCATCTTGGTGAAAGGCAACAAGTCTTCCCTAAGGTAAAGGGTGACCCTTAGTTAGTTATTTTTTAATTTTTGTTTTCAATAGTCATCGTTCCGAATGTATCGTTAAACCTTTCATTCAAAAATATTAGTTAGTCCTTCATCCCATTTGTGATTCACTTCCATTCATTCAATAAAATCTTAGTTCGTTTCTTTCCTTGTTGTGTTTCAGTTCACTCTTGCTTACATGCACTTTTCTTTGTGCGTTTTTCCCAGATCCAATGAACTAAGTGAAAAACAGGAATACCATGCATAAGTAGAAAATGAGAATATTGATATCACTTTCGGCCCTATTGGATTAGTCATCGGGAGCGATGTTGATGACCACAATAAGATACGAGAGGAATGGCAAAAACATGAACTAGGTAAAATTACTATTAATGAACCAATTGAAATAGTTAACGTTGGGGACAAGGATAATCCTAAGAATCTAAAGATCGGAAGGAATCTAAAAGAGAAACAATGGAAATGATTACACTATTGGTTGAATATCAAGACATGTTTGCTTAGTCGTATGAGGATATGCCAGGGTTGGACCCATCAATCGTAGTTTACCGTTTACCCACACGAGAAGATGCCAAGCCAAAAAAGCAAAAATTAAGGAGATTTCGACCTAACGTCTTGTTGAAAATCAAAGAAGAAGTTAAGAAACTATTGGAAGTTAGATTCATTGAGTTGTCAATCGGTAGCCAATATTGTTCCAGTAATGAAGAAGAAGGAAAAGGTTAGAATGGGTATAGACTATTAAGATCTCAACCAAGCAATGCCTAAAGACAACTTTCCATTGCCGCATATTGATGCTTTAGTAGATAACATGGTTAGGAACCATCTATTCTCATTCATGGATGGTTTCCCAGGATATAATTAGATTTGAATGTCTAAAGAAGATAAGATGATGCACTGCCAGTTAGCAATCCCATTATTCGCACGTGCCTCCGAGGCCATCAATTCCTTTTCCAAAGAATTCCTTCTTGGTAACCTGCTGATGACGAGAGACTGTACATTGAAGAAAGGTGGTTGAACTCCTTGAGCTCCCTACATTATCATACGTTGATCTATACACTCGGTAGTGATGATGCCGACCATTCCCTTGCTAAGACCCTGTGCCAAGTACTTCGACCAACTGTTGCCAAGAATTTCTTGCCAAGTGATGAGAGACTCACTTAAACGGCAGAGTAATTTTCTCTCGACATAACACCATCTCTCTCGTCCCGACCCCTTTATTGCCGTAACATTTTGACCCTTCCCACGTGCTGTGCTCAGAGAATATTCGTACGGGATAAATGCTACCCTACTAACTATCCACTTCGTCTGACATTTAACTACTTTTCCATTTTTGGTTCGTTGTCCTTTCTATCCCTTTTCATATGTACTAGGAATCTTTTTTTTGTAAATACTTTCTTGTAATTTCTTTATTTGTAATACTATCCTATGGACTTATTATAAATAATCCTTATCTCTTGTAAGCCGGAGATAACTTACATTTTAATACTGAATACTTTATTCATGTGAGATAATCCTCTCCAAGTCCATACCCTTTACACTCTTACCTAATCTTGCCAAATAGCTCAAAATTAGTAGCGGATGAACCTTAACATCAACTTGTGCATAATATCAAGTGAGGTGTCAAGTCATGTTGTGTTCGTCGATGAGTTACGTCTTTCGAGTAGCTTCACGTCAGCTACTCTTATTCAATTATGGACCGTTTCCCTCTAATTTTCTTCGATATCTCGAAGGACCCATTTCAGTTCAATTCTGCCTCGGTAAGTCATAGTGATAACTGAGCTCCTAGGCATACCATAAGACCAAGATAACTTTTATTACAACTTGGGGTACATTTTGTTATAAGGTAATGCCCTTCGGGCTTAAGAATGCTAGGGCAATATATTAGAGGGCAATGGTTGCAATCTTTCATGATATGATGCATAAAGAGATAAAGGTATATGCTGATGATATGATTGCAAAATCCAGAGAAGAGAAAAATCACTTAGAAAACTTAAGGAAGCTGTTTAACAAGTTGAGGAAGTTCCAACTAAAGTTGAATCCAGAGAAGTGTACTTTTGGATTGACGTCAGGAAAATTGTTAAGTTTCATAATTAGCCAAAGAGGTATCAAAGTCAATCTTGATAAAGCCAAAGCTATAATTGACATGACTCCTCCTCGCACACTCAAGGAAGTAAGAGGGTTGTTGGGGCGTTTAAATTATATAGCTCAATTCATATCTCATCTAACAGAAAAATACCACCCTTTGTTCAAGCTATTAAAAAAGAATGCGAGGATCAATTAGGTTGAGGAATGCGAAGAAGCTTTCACAAGAATTAAAGAGTACCTCATGAATCCACCAGTGTTAGTGGCTCCTCAGCCTGGAAAGTCATTGTTCTTATACTTGACCATATTACCCAAATCCACAGGGTCTGTGCTTGGTCAGAAGGATGAAGAAGGGAAGGAGCGGGCCATTTATTATTTGAGTGAGAAGTTCATAGAAAGGGAGCAAAAATACTTAAAAGCTAAAAGAACCTGTTGTGCATTAGTTTGGGTCATGCATCGACTTAAACAACATACACTTTACTACCAAATCAAGTTGATAACATAACATAACCCCTTGAAGTATTTAGCAGAAAAATCGGCCCTCATCGAAAGAGTTTCAAAGTAGCAAATGTTACTGTCAGAATTTGACATCAAGTATGTCAACTAAAGCTCAATCAAGGGGTAAGCCTTAGCAGATCAATTAGTAAAAAGCCCCTCTGAGGATATCCCTCAAGAAGTATGACTTGAGTTTCCTGATAAAAGTATTCTGGCAGCAGAAAATGATTTTGATAGCGAAGCAGTTAAGAAATCCTCAAGTTGAAAAATGTTCTTTGATGGAGCAGTTAATGTATCTAGATGTGGAATTGGGACAATTCTGGTGTCCCCTAAAGATACACAATTCCCAATGGCCGTAAGACTGGCTTTCTTGATACTAACAAATTGCAGAATATGGGGCATGTATTTTGGGACTTAAAATCACTTTGTTTAAGGAGATACAAGAATTAAAGGTGTATGGAGATTCTTCGTTAATCATAGGCTAGGCTCAAGGTGAATATAAGATAAAAGACCCCAAATTAGTGCCCTACCACCACCACTTGGTCGAGTTGATAGCCAAATTTGAAAAGATTACATTTATGTACGTATCGAGGGTTCAGAACCAATTCACCGATGCTCCAATTACCGTGGCATCCATGACCCAAATATTGGGAAGAGTAGAGATTCAGCCACTTATGATTGAAGTTGAAGAAAAGCTCGCTTTTTGCTTAGCAATAGAAAGTTCATGTGACATAAAGTCTTAATATCATGATATCAAAACATTTTTGCAACATATAACATGCCCCAAAGAGGCCAAGAAGAGGGATAAGAAGATTATCAGAAGATTGGCTACTCAACACTTGATAAGCAAGTCTACTTTGAACTGATGATTGTTTAATGGTGCACTTTTACTTTGTATAGATGAGAAGGAGGTAGAGCTACCAAAGAAGGAAGTGCATAAGGGAGTATGTGGCCCCTACATGAATGGCTACATGCTTGCCAAGAAAATTATGAGGATGAGATATTATTTGTTGACTATAGAAGGAGATTGCACTAAGCATCTTATATACTGCCATTTGTGCCAAAGCTTTGCCTCAAGAATTATATACATTATCTGTACCGTGGCCATTTTCGATGTAGGGAATAAACATCATTGGCCTGATCACTCCATAGGCATTTAATGGGCACCAATTTATACTGATAGCTATTGATTATTTCACTAAGTGGGTCAAAGCCTCATCCTACTCTAGTGTAATGAAGGGAGTAGTGATCAAGTTCATCAAGAGAGACATACTAGCTCAGTACAATACACTAGAGATAATTATTACTGATAATGGTACAAATCTGAACAATAAATTGATGTTAGAGTTATGTCGGCAGTTTAGGATCATTCATAGAAATTTCATTCCTTATCGGCCTCAGGTGAATGGAGCGATAGAAACGGCCAACAAGAATATCAAAAGAACTATTGAGAATATGGATGTTACGTATCAAGATTAGCATAAGATGTTACCGTTTGCACTCATAGCTTATCGAACTTCTATCACAACATCAACAGGGGTAACCCCTACTCGTTGGTATATGGGATGGAGGCTGTAATACCATTGGAAGTCGAAATTCCATCTCTCAAGGTATTGTCAAAAACCTAGTTGGATGAAGATGATTGGATAAAGAAACAAATAGAGCAATTGAATCTGATTAACAAGAAGAGATTAGTAGCTTTGTGCCACAACATTTGCTATCAGCAATGAATAGCTAGGGCTTTTAACAAGAAAGTGTAACCTTGAAGTTTTGAGGAGGGAGACATGGTGCTAAGAAAGGCTTTGCCTAATACACATGATTCAAGAGGGAAGTTTACTCCAAACTATAAAAGGGCCTTACATTATGAAGAAAGTATTGCCTGAGGGGAGTTGTGATCTTGTCTTAAATGGATGGTCTAAATTTGAAAGACCCAATAAATGCTGACTTATTGAAAATGTACTACCTTTGAAAGATCAATAAAATTTTTGCTCAGATTATGAAATGTAAATAATCTTAATATTATTGTGGTCTCATTTTCATTTTCTACATGCAAAGTTAGTATTCCTAGTGGTCTTCGACATTGGGTAATATCTCTAGATCTTTTCTTGTTCCATTAAAAGTCCTCACTTCTTGATCTATCCAAATAATCCCTATGTACAAGAAACACAAGAAAAATAAACACTTAATTTAGAATGATGTCAATTGGTAAAAATTCTCTTAATACTTTATTACGATTCATCCTCCCAAAAAGGGACATTTGTTTTTTATTTTTCAAGATAGAACCATGTTCATAAAGAGTAATAGATAGTAGATAAATAGCAACTCGCTTAAGGGAGGAAGTTTGCATAGAAAACCAATTAAGTTAGACCAAAAGTTTAAGATGTAATATCTTTACTCAAGAGATGAAGATGTTTCATTTGTTAAAGTTGCCTTCCTGAATGCGTCTTTAAGTATAGTGTACGTATATTTGTTTCAAGCTTAAACTGCTTTCCAAAAAGAAAAAAGAGAAGAAGAAAGAGTGAAAAAAAAAAGAGAGAAAGAGAAAAAAAAGAAGAAAAAGAAAAGAAAAGGGGTAGAAGAAGAAGAGATAGAAGAAGAAGAGCAAGAAGAAAGGGTAAAAACCGTTGGCTTTAATTGGATTGCTCAAAGAAAAGATTTTATTGTTTGGGAACTATCCTAAAGCCAGGTAAGTGGTTCTAAGCTTTAAACATTGCATTTGCATTTGTTCTCTCCTTGGGGATGGTAGACACTTAATTATTAAACTCTTAGTTCAGCCGACTCTTTAAACTTAGTCCCAATTCATAGTTTCTTAGGGATTTAGCTAGCTCATATAGTGCTATCCTAACTTATATTCTTCTTAGGCTTCTAGCCAGCTCATAGAGTATTACTCGATTATTGTTCTTTTTATGGATATAGTTAGCTCATGAAGCGTTATCCTGATTCTTATTCTCAAATCTTTAGGGTTTTAGCCAGCTCAAAGAATGCTTCGCCCGCCTTAGTTAGTCAGCTCACGGGGTATGACTAATTTTTCTCATTTTTTTAAGGTTTTAGCCAACTTTAGGAGCACTTACCCATTTCATCCGATTTAAGGCCTTAGCCAGCTTAAGGAACGCATCACTCGCCTTAGTTAGTCAGCCCATAAGAGGCACAACCAAGTTCTCATTATTCTCTTTAGGGTTCTTGCCAGCTTACAGGGGCGCTACCCTCATCTCTATTCATTTCAAACTTATCATCATCAAATCCTCAACTAGCTAGTCTTAAGGCAAAAATAGTGTCTATTTTATCTTTGTGGCAAAGTTTTACTTAAACTTTACCATAAAGAGGGGCAATTGTAGATACTTGATTTTTACTCTTAGTAGTTATAGTTTTAGTTTTAGTTCTAGTTTTTTTTTTTTAAAAAAAAAAAGGTCCTAACTCAAAAATAAGAAAAAATAAAAATAATAAAAATACAAAAAAAATGAAAAATGAGAAAAGAAAAAGAAATTATAAAGATTTTTAGATTTTTTTAAAAGTAAATTTTTACGGTCAATTAGTTTTAGGTTCGGTTCAAACTATTATTTTAGAAAATCATGTGGGTTAAGTATAATTTAATTGTACTAAAAATCAAAGTATAAGCCAACGGTTTAATGGATAAGCATTGGATTGTTGATATGGAGTTAGTTTGAAGTCATAGGTTTGAATTTTGCTAGGCACTTATGTGTCCTTTATTTTTATCTTTTTATTTTTTACAAAAAGCGAGTTGAGCGCACGAGATTCATATCTAATCAAATTTCTTTTAATCTAATCTGATTAGATTTGAATCTAGTTTGATTTTCGAATTAATATAAATTATTCGAATCTAATTTAGTTTATATCAAATCAGATTCGAATCAATATAAATAATTCGATTCGATACAATTTGTTTTGAAGTTTATAAATACAAATCGCGTGGGATAAAGCAAGGATAATTTTTTACACATATACTCTCCGTCAACCACACACCATACTACACTGTGACAGCAAGCCAGTGAATCCCCTGATCATCTGCAACTACACCACGCTGAGCAAGCCTACAACAATTCATACACTCTGAAGCCGTTGCACTTCACCACAACAATTCACACACTCTGAAGCCACTACACTTCGCTACAACAATTCACACACACCGAAGTCATTGTACTACACATTCATCCATTGCTTGTAACAAACAGTACGGCTGCAACACTCCAATGCATCGTCTATTGACCAACGTTGTGACAACCATCAATCATGCGACCATATCCTCTTCATACAACCAGATTCATCCTTGTTCTCTTCATCAAACGGTAGCCACTCTATGCGAAGTCGAGCAACTAAGCTCAAAAACTCAAATCCGACCATCACCAACATGCCACAACACTAACGTTGTTCAATCTCACAAGTAAACCATCGCTCCAATCCATCCGCAGTCCTCTATCTTCACTCAAAACCGTAACTCAGGACAGTACCTAGCTCACCCTCAATCTCCAACGCCGCGCAGCAAATCTGAGCAACTCTCGGCAGACATCAACAACTTCACTTGATCCTCAATACGCCTATTGCTGCAACACACTCAGCTAACAACTCCGTTGCAGCACACCGCTGATCAACCCAAACGTAAGCCACACGATACTTGATCTTCAACACACCGCGGTTCGTTGCTGCCGCGCTCTACTGTTGATTATTAATCTCACGATCAGCCACTACTACACTTCGTTGTCTTCGATCACCTGTAGTAACTCATGCACATCCAGCAACATGCAGCCATTCATCTGCTGTTCACATGCAAGGCCATTGCTAACCATACGCATAACCACTACCGAGCAACAATCAGGTTCGGTTGCTTTAAATTTTATTTATTTATTTATTTATTTATTTATTTATTTATTTATTTATTATTATTATTATTATTATTATTATTATTATTATTATTAGTTCCTTAGTTATTTAACATAGTATATATGTATATGACTATATTAGTTTAGGATACTTTTAATATTAGTTTTTATATATTAAGAAGATTACATAATTTTATTAATTTATTTAGATAGGTAGTTGTTAACAATAAAAATATAGGTGTGAATATACATTATATATATATATATATATATTAGCTCAGGATTTTTTTTATTAGGTTCCTTTTTTTAGAAATAAAAATCAACAAAAAAGAAACTTCTTACAAAAAGATTATAGCGTTTTTGAGTCTTTTGATAACCCACGAATGAGGACCCCCTTAGATTTTTTTTTAAATAAACTAAATCGATTGAATACATAAACTTGGTTGGTTTTCAAAAATTAAAAAGAACCAACACACTAAAGATTTTCAAAGAGAACTACGATCCTCTGATTCCAGCTAGTAGATACGTAGGTACTTTCAAGGCGACGATAAAATCTATACAAACTTAGGTTCTTTTTTCTTTTGGTTTTTATTTTTCTTTAAAAATATTATAATTTGAAGAATAAACCTAATTTCAAAAAATAAATAGCGGTATCCGTTAAGATTTAATATGTTAGCCCTCGGATCCGAAATCCTCTGATTTGTATTAAATTGAAATCCAAGACTAGCAACCAAATCATAGTCAATTCACCCAATTGATTACGGTTTCATTTCTTTTTCCAATTCTGGTTGGGTGGCGAATCTAAATTTTTTAAAAGAACCGGGATTTTCCAATTTCTCTAATTAAGAGTTAATACTGAATGGGTTAGGGTTTAATATTAATTAGAAAATGTAAAATTGAATTAAAATGAAAAAAAAAACGAAAATTCAGACTCGACACTTACTTATTTAGAGCACCTCATCTTAACTACATAAGGTTTCCTAGAAGTACCGTTTCTTTAGATAACACTCGACTATTACTCTAGTCGAGAAACAACAATCAATATAGGTGGACTCCAATTAAGGCCATCTATCAAACATACCCAAGGCCCCTCGAGCTCACAAAGTGAATCTTCTCACAATTAATTAGAGATATTATACTAGCTTTACTTTAACGATAAAAATATCATTCACGGGTATCATGAGCCTTACAGAGATCATAGAAAATATATTTAAGATTAGAAAAATATTTTCCAAAAATACTTTTCTAAAAAATTTGCAAAACTAGTACTCTTCATCAATATAATAATTGGATCATAAACATGCGATAAATATAATTAATTATTTACGAATAGTTATATTTACCGATTTAAGAAAGTGATCACACGGATAATAGCATATAAAGCAATCAATCATTCAACAAACAATTAATATCAACCAACAAACAATAAACAGATAGTAGATCATTAAAACTCCTCTACCTAAGTTAATGCTCACTCTTCAAACCTTTGAGATTTTTAGATCTCAATAATCGAGTACTTAAAAAATAATAAAGTTTATAAATATTTTGAAAAACTAGATTCCCCAATTAACTAAATATCTATCATTATTTACTTAATTTCCCACTATAACCCAAGTATGATATAAATATAGTTTAACTTAAATTTTCTATCTATTTTTCTTAAATTTTCAGTTGCCTATAACTTTTTTATTTTAACTCTAATTTTTAGGAACTTATAGTCGATTTTTATCGTTTTCGAATGTATTTTCACTTAACGAGGTCTGTTTTTTATGATATAACCTGCATTTTTCATTATGATTTAAAATATTATGAATTTTATTATTTTGACTTAAATAATTATAAATTATTATTTTAAATTTTTTTATATATTTATGTTATAATAAATATATAAATTTTATATTTTTGAAATTTTATTATTTTTAAGTCCATTTAATAACAATTTACTTATTATACTATTTTAGGTCAAATAATTATTTAATTCACTTTTTGCTACATTAGTATTTTCCTAATTAATTAATTATTTTATTATTATTAATAATTACGGATTTAATTAAAATTATAAGATGCTGACGTAGCATCTTATGGAGGTTACGTGTCACTTTTGTAGATTTTTCATATTTTCCAATTTTTGTAATATTATTTAATATTTATACATATATATCTATTGTTATAATTTACTAAATTTTTATAAATTAATCCTATTTCTCCTTTTAGGCTCACAATCAAACATGAATACTTATATATATATATATATGTATATATACTTTATTTTATCTTATTTAGAGATTTAGTAATTTATTATTTTTATGCATGTATTATTTGAACATATACGTATATTTGTACTCATACCATACTACTACTACTATTATACATATATTTATCCATATACATATACTTTTATACTTATGTTTCCTTACTTTATTAATAGATATGTACATAAGTAATTTCATAATATATCTACCATATATATGTAGTAACTTACATATATTATATTCTATACATATGTATATGTATTACACATATATTTATACAATATACGTATATATATAAGTGTATATACAAGTGTGTATATATATATAAGAAAATGAAAATAAAGACTCATACTTTCTACATATGCATATCTATATATATTATTATTATTATTTTATTTTTACATACTTTATGTGTACAAAGTTAAGCTTAACAATATGTACATATAATTATATATATAACCAAACATACACGCGTGCGTGCGCATATACATATATATATATATAATGAAAGTAAATAAATATACATACTATATACGCATTTATATATACATATATTTCCACAAAATATACATACATAACAAAAGTATATGTATAGTAATAAAATAAATACCTCAAAATACAACTTAACTAATTCTTTTATATCTTAAAGGATAATTGATCCAATAGCTTTTCTTCTTCTTCTTGTAACTTGATATGAAGATAATAGATATAGATAATAAGATATGTGATTGGAAGCTAGTGGTTTATGTATAGAAGTTTTAGGTAATTGAAAAGGAAATGAAAGGAAAATGAAAGGGAAAGAAAAAAGTGAAGTTTTAGTGGAGAGTGTGTGTTATTTTGGGTTTATAAAAAAAATGAAACATTTGAAGTACAAAATATTGCAGCGGTAGAAGGGAAAAAAATAAATAAGAAGATTAAAAAGTAAAAACAAATGAAAAGAGATAAGACATGAGGATAAGCTTAATGGAACCTTATCTTCTTTTTCTTTAATCATTTATTACATGGGTGAAAAGAAAGGCACATTGGGAACCAAAATATGGTCTCCAATGTGGAGGAAAAAAAATAAGAAGGAGGAATAAAGAAAAAGAAAAAAGGAAGAAGGGAAGAGGACAAATTAAAGATTATTAAGTTGACTTTTTTTTTTAAATTATAGAGTTAATAATAATTATGAATTAGTAATCATGATTTTGTAAATTTTATTAATTAAATTGTTACTCGTTATGTTTATAATATTTGAGTATTATCTTTATTTATTCGTTAATAATTTTACGCAATTACGCTTATTAGTTGATAATTGTATTCTTTTACAGCTTTAATACTTTCAGGGTACATTTACACAATTAATAAGTATAAGTTTATAGTTTTAAAGTTTCTATCAAGTTTGAGTTTAATCTCGAGTATTTACATGTACATAGGGTTTAGAGTTCTTATACACAATTAAGGTTTCAATAAAATTTTTAGGATTTTTTCATATTCATTTTAGGTTTCAAATTTAAATTTTTAATCAGTCTTAAATTTATTGGCTTTATTGACATAAAAAAAAAATTACCTCTAATGCTTGACTCATCTTTATACTCAAAAGCAATTTTGCAGGGTTTGCAAGTTCTCTCAAGCAACATGTTTTGTGATAACATGCATTAAAGTTAACTAATCAAGTTTTCTGAATTGTGAGAAAAAGGTTTCCATGGTTGTTGATAAAAGTTAAAAGAATTCTTAGAAGCATTACAGGATGCTGACAACAATTAAAAGAAAACTTAGAAGATTAATTAGAAGCTTAGGCAAAAGAAAGTTTGTAAGCTAAGTAAGTTGAGGATACTAAGAAGCAAACTTTGAAGTTATCCTGTAGTATAAAAGAGAAGAGCAAGACTTAGAAGATATCTCAAAAGAACTACAGCGACATAGAACTTGTCAAATTACAGAGATTAAGTTTGTTTTTCTTGTTGGTCAAAGCCCAAGTCCACTATACGTGTATTTTAGTATTACACTGTCTTGTTTCACTAATTAAGGTAGATAAAATTTTCAAGATTCATCAAAAATAAAAGGTAGAAGATATTTTAAGATGAAAACTGAATTTTTTTGGAAACCAACCAACATTCATATTTATCTTTGTTATTAATGAGTATTATTAGCTATAGTTTATCTAGAATTATCAAGAGATTTTGAAATTCAAAAGACTAGATTTAATGGAGAGATAATTATCAAATTTTTTGAACTAATAGCTTGGATCAACATCAAGAAGATTTGAATTAGTCAAGTATTATTCTAATGACGATCTTCTTAGTCAATGCAGCTAAGAAATTTAAAAATTCCAAGAAGTCTTCAAAGAAATACACACAAAAGAGCAAGCAGCAAGGTCACGAAAGAAATATTATGAAGTTTACTTTGCTTAAAATTAAATAATCTTACTACGTTATTTTGATTAGTTATGAACAAAATTTAGAGGATTCTCTCATTATATTTCCTTATCAAGCTTATACAATCTTTAAATAGTTTAAAGTAGATCACTATAGATCTATGTAAGTTGTAGTAAGCTTAGAGGTAAAACAATGTTACTAAAACTTGTAAAATGGATTCATACTCTCTTTATGTAAAAGTCATAAAGCATAAACTAACAAATCCTTTTAAAGGGTTGGCTAATCAACAAATGAATTAAAGGTAGATGGCACATTAGTCTTGTTAAGCATTTAAACTTCCAGCTTCTCCCTCGATGTTTATTACGTCCATGATCTTCTCCCCAACTTTCTTTTTATTTCTTCCCTTTCCTCCTTCTTACTGACATAATTATTCTTCTTTCCTAAAGCAATTTTTTTGTTCCAAAATAAGCTAGCCTTAGAAAGAGTGGCTTATTAATAAACAAAAAAAACTTAAGGGTTTTGAAGGAAAGTCCATCCTTGACCAGTTTCTCGTTAAGTTTTGGTATTTAGAAGCCTTAAAGGTTGTTTTTCCTCTCTAAGAATGGTGAAAACAAATTCTTTGTGTTTTTTTCTTTTTTTTTTTTGCCATAGCTTCTAGTTCTTATGTATGTGTGTGGAGTGAGTTTAAATATCAAGTTTTTGTTGTGCTTTGCATTCTTTCCTATTAAAGCTTCCCTTTTTTTTCTTTTTTCGATTTTTGGAACATACAACTGGTTTCTTGAAAATACGTGCTATACTTCTTGTTGCAGTGGTGTTCTTTAGGTTAAGATAGCAGTTTCGATGATAAGTGGCCATGTATGTGTGTATCATTTGTGTAATAAGGGTGTAAGTGTATTCTACGTTTCGAATGCCATGACATTTTGCCTTAGAGTTAGTGTGACTACGAACTGTTCTAATTTTGCAGGACAATATCATGATGTTGAGTTAGTCATATTATGTGTTCATTTAACAAGTTATAGTATAAATTGTTTATCTTATGAGTTTGAGCTCAAAGAGATAGGTACGTAATATTGTGTATGTTGTATATAGATGTTAGGATAGAAAATTAAATGGATTAATAACTACTTAACTTAAAATATATATGATATTTGTGATTAGCTCAACTTAAGGATCGACGGTAGCAAAACCTTAGGAGGCACCTTGATAATTTAGATGTAATATTGTCTTATTGGAGTTATGTATCAAAATGATCCAAGGTAGAATTAGGAATGTCAAGGCTAGAGGTGACAATTCCCAATTTCATATTAGATGGGGTTGAAGGTGGCAATTCCTGCTTAGAACTAATATATATCACTACACTTTATATTTAATTACTATAAGTGTGTTTTAGGTTTAAATACCCTGTTCACTTTTGTTATCATTTTCAGCTTCAGGTACTTATAATGAGATGCTTGATTATGATGAAGTAAGATACGTCTATCACTATTATCAAGATAAGGCTAGTGGGAATTACTATTATTACTATGATGATGACTAAGAATAGTAGATTATTGTCTCATGATAGTTTTAACCTTATGTTGGAGAGATGAGTTGCTGATGTGATTCTACTGTTTTTTATGTTGGATCTTTTGAGGATGACTTACGATTATTGTTGTTTCATTAGTATTGGAGTTACACTCCTGAACTTATTATATGTATGTCATTATGGTTTGGAATGACTCGCTTGTGAGTCATTCATATTAGCGTAATTTTTAGAGTTATTCATTAATTGGAGATTAGCAGTTGCTATAAGTACATTTAATGATTATAGAATTAAGGTATGGCCTTAACATATCATTAACTAATAATGGCATGTAGTGGGTTGTAATATCCTAAGTTTGGAGTGTTACAACTTAAGTGGTATTAGAGTCTAAGTTAATGATTCTAGAAGACCATAGGAATTGATCCTTATGGTAATAAGACTGAAAAAAGGAGAGAGGGGAGGGGGGGGGGGGTGTTTAGAAATAATAAGATGGAGTTTAAAGTGAAATATTTACGATCTTACTATTTTCTTTATGCACTTTTAAGTTACTTTCTTCTATTTATAATTATATATTGCTATTTCCTTTTCCTACAACTGTACTAACTAGTTATTAGTTTCTTTCCTTCCTTGTGATCTTCCTATACTTTTCTCTTATAAAATGTAATCTAAGAGAGCTTTTGGACATAGTGCTAGTGCTAAGCGAAATGCCCAAGGAAATGGACACCCCTAGGCATACCTACCATTGGGTGATCAGGTGTCTCAAGGTACTCAAGTGTCACAGAATGTTTCAGTGAATGGGGTGTTCAAGTACTATAGGGAGCACAGGTCAGGTAGTGAATGATAATGCACAAATGACGTAGATGATAAACACTTTAGTAAGCATGTTAGCTAACAGATATGAATACTTTAGTTTCAAGAAGTTTGCTAAGACAACAAAGGAGTTTAATATGAAGATAATGGATGCTATTGGAGCCGATTGGTGGTTCGAAGATATTGAGAGGATCTTTATGGCATTCAGTGTACCTAAAGACAAGAAAGTTAGTTACTTTTCCTTTATGTGGACAATAGATGTAGTTGATTGGTAAGCTAATGAGTTGAGGTTAGCTGGAGGTTTAGTTGATTAGCAGAGATTCATAGAGTTGTTTTATGAACAGTACTTTCTTAGTAACGTACAAGAGGCTATGGAGGCTACTTATTATGATTGCCAGCAGGGCAAACATTTAGTTGAGGAATATGAGACAAAGTTAAACTGCCTTAGTAAGTTCTTACTTAGAGCTGTATGTACTAATGACAAGTCAAGGGCTTAACATTTTGTTAAAGGTTTGGAGACGAACTTATAATATGAGGTAGACTCATTTCAAATAGACCTACTTCACCGTTGCAAACATTGCAAAGTATTGAGAGTAGGGGTTGAAACATATTGCAAAGCTACTAACTCGTAAATCAGGGGTGGTTAGCCTCAAGTGTTATCTTTCAAGACAGGGGCAAGAGGCTTATGGTACCCCTATGGCCAACTAGACTTATGGCCATTTCTGCACATCCCCATCAAACCCAACTAGCCGTATTAGTTTTTCCTTTTCCTCCACCTTCAACAACAGCAACAACATTCAAGTACTCTAGATATTTTGAGCCTCATGAGTTAAGTCAATGTAACTGGTTAAAGGGGGCTTGTTTTATGTGTGGTAAGATTGGGCACTCAAATAGGACTTGTAATGAGAAGGCCATATCCTAGACATTTTGTTATAACTATAAACAACAAGGTCATAGGGCTTACAAGTGTAGCACTACAGGTAACTAAGCAACCACCGTCGTATGGCCAATTTAGGTGCATTAGCCAGCAAGACCTCAAGGCAGAGCTCTAACTATGAGACCTTAGGACCAAGGTAAATAGCCTTAAGCCGCATTTTTGCACTTCAACAGCAACATCAAGATACTTTGGACCAGGATACAATTACAGGGACACTTTTTGTAATCTCTATTAGTGCTTTTGTGTTGTTTGATACTAATACTTTACATCCTTATATCTTTAATGTTTTCATGCATGTATATGCTTTAAAACCCGAACTGCTAAGTGATCCGTTAAATGTGTGTACTCCTTTAGGAGTGGGAGCAACATTAGACCGAATGTGAGAGGTATTCAAATAGAGGTGCAAAGACAAGTCATGACTATAGATTTGTGGATTTTGGAGAGGTCAGATTTTGAAGTCATACTAAGAGTGAATTGGTTGTCTTAATATTATGCCAACATCAATTATCATAACTTGGTGGTACATTTTAATCATCTAAGCGAAGACCCAATTAGTTTGACGTTAGAAGCCTAAAGGCCAATAAGGTTACCCACATATGAATTGTGGGGCAAAAGTATGTTGGCTATAGTAACAATGATGTAAGTAAGACTATGAAACTTGAAGAGGTGCTAGTGGTAAGTGAGTGCTTATAGATGTATTTCCAGTAGATCTACTTGCTTACCTCAATTCGAAGGATAGACTTTGGTATTGATTTGGTACTTGATACTACACCAACATCAAAGCCAACTTATGGAATGGCGCTAGCCTAGTTAGTGAAGGTAAAGACATAGTTACATGAATTACAGGAGAAAGGTTTTTATCAAACCTAGTATGTCACCTTAGGGTGCACCGGTTCTTTTTGTCAAGAAGAAAGATAGGAGCATGAGGTTATGTATGGACTATAGAGAGTTGAATAAAGTAATGATCAAGAATAAGTATCCCTTTCCTCGAATTAATGATCTATTTGACTTGCTATAAGGGGCTTAGATTTTATCTAAAATTAACCTGAGATCGGGATATCATCGGTTGAGAATTAAAGAGGAAGACATTTCTAAGATAGCTTTCAAAGCGTGGCATAGGTATTATTAATTTCGAGTAATGCCTTTTGGTCTAACTAATGCATCAACAGAATTTATGGACCTTATAAATAAAGTGTTCAAGGAATTTTTGGACAAATTTGTGGTCTTTTTTATTAATAACATCTTGATTTACTCTAGAAGCAATAAAGAGCATAAGGACCATTTGAGGAAAGTGTTGGGCAGATTGCCATTTGAGAAACTCTATACAAAATTTAAGAAGTATGAGTTCTAACTTGAACAAGTGTCCTTTTTAAGACATGTTGCAGATAGACACGATATCTTAGTAGATCTTAAAAAGGTGAAGGTAATGGTGGCCTAAACACTAGATAGTAATTATAAGACCCTCATTTTAGCAAGTAAGACCTTAGCATGGGGAAATTTAGGACATTTGTCAAAACTACTTATCATAACTCGAAAAATATGTTAGGGCCATAAAACTAGAGAATTTAGGTACTTGAAATAAAATAACAAAATATAAATATAAGTTAAAAGTTAAAAATTTTTCAAATCTTATTCGTCATCCATTGAAAATAAGAACATCATAAAACTCAAAATCCAAATAATGAGATCTTGGATACAATTTAGTTAATAATAAATTTTAATAAAATGTGTGAAATAACATTTAAAAGTAAATATGTAAAAGAATTCCTTGACTACAGTCATAAGATCTCAAACTCTAAATTTAGTGTGTATACTAAAGTAGTACACATAGGCTCAAAATTATGGTAAAGATCTCAAAGGTTAGTTAACTTATCCCCTTGAACTTGGATTTTAGAAATGAGTACTAAAACGTCAATATAAGTTAAATTGTTAAAACTAGCCAATTCATTTATTAATTATCGAGATCATGGGAACCGTAATGAAACTAACAAGATTTTGGGAATAAATTAAATAAATAAGGAGATTAATAAATGGTATGAGAAATAGGCAAATAATAGTAGTAGTAGTAGTAATAAGATGTGGTTAGGCGTTGAAGCTTTAGTGGAAGTTAGCCTTGTAAAGTTAGCAACTAGTTTAAGAATTAAATATAATAAAACATGTTTAGGTAAATAATAAATAAATAGAGGCTCATAGTTTTAGGAAAAACGATGGATTGAAGTTCATGAGTTTGGAAAAACTATAGATTAATGCTAGTTGTTTTATGCAAAAACGATGGATTCCACCCAAGGAATGGAAAAAACCATTTGACACTTGGCGAAGAAGGAAGGAAAATGCTTGTACTTATTCCTCATGCATGCAACCAACTCATTTATCCCAGAATCTATATAAACCCTCCTCCATCTTCTATTTGACTCTTTCAGCACCTAGAAAGCAAGAAAAATTCATGTGTAGAATTGAAGGGGATTCTAGAGAAAATCTAGGAAATTGTTAAAAAAAAAAAAAACAATTAAGCAACAATTGGTAGTATTGGAGTTTATAAACTTAGAGATGACTTGATTGCAAACCATCCTCACCACACCATAGTGTAAGCAACATTTAATGGAATCAACAAAGCCACCACTATTGCCAACTACTTAAATCTCTTATACTGGTGAGTTCGATATTTAACCCAATTTTCAAAAATTAGATACAAATATAAAAAAATTATGGAAATTTTTATTCTAGCATTATTTTAAATATATTTTCATGTCTTTATTTTGTAAAAATCTCTCATTTTGTATATTACCCTTAAGAATCATGTCATTTAGAGTTAATTTTTTATTTGATTTTCAAAAACCTGAATGATGTAGTTTCTTTTTCAAAATTTTTCTATAAAAGTATTATGTCATGTAGGTAATTGCTATATAAAGGTTTTCCTAAAACTTCTCATTTGATTAGGATTAATTTTTAGTTTTTGGAAATCCAACAAGTTGAAAATTAAGGAAAATCCTCTATTTTCTTAAAAGATTTTGTCATATATGATTTTCACCACTTTTGAGTAATTTTTTATTACATGCAATAGGTTGATCTTGATTTCTAAGTAAAAAGGGGAGATTTCATAACAAGACAGGTTTTTCGAAGCTAAAAATTGTGATTGTTACTTAAGTAGTTATGTGGATTTTCACTAACCTATTAAATTGATCATTGTGTTGAAAAATTACTAATAATCAATAATAAATTGAAGATTTTAACTGTTGTACATGAAGAATTTTCACACTAAAAACCATGAATTTTTAGCCTAACATATGTATTTTATGTATATTAGTTAATTACTTGTATTTAACTCTTTTTTTAGTTGAACTTTGAGTTTTGCATGTCAATGTGGATAAGTTTGAAGGCATGCGAGTTAATAGCAATTGAACTTAAGGTTTTCAAGTTGTTTGGGAGGCTAATTTAATTGGTTTGGTCTTAGTTAGTTTAGGTTTCATGAGGATTTTGTTCCTCTTAGTTCTTTTGTCTCTTTTATAATAGCATATCAAATTAAATTAATTAAATCTCTTTTCTTACTGTAATTCTTATAATGTTATGTTAATTTATATTAATTTCATTATGTTCCCTTAGATTTATTAAAGCTTGATGCACAAAACTAAGTTTATTTAAATTAAGTTATTGTTGTTTAAAAGTAAATGGTTGCATTAAGGTTAGTATATTTTGTTGTTTAACAAGTTCTATTACAAATTGTTTAGCTTATCAGTTTAAGCCTAGTGAGACAAGTATGTGATATCATGTATGCTATATGTGGATGTTAGGATAGAAAATTAAATGGATTAATAACTACTTAACTTAAAAAATGTAAAATGATTGTGATTGGCTCAACAAAGGGCTGGAGATGACAAAACCCTAAGGGCACCCTAATGATCAATGTGGGATACTGTTCTTAGTGAAGTTATGTATCAAATTAATCTACGGTAGATTTAGGGATGTTAAGGCTAAAGGTAGTAGTTCCCAATATTATATTAGGTGGGGTTAGAGATGGCAATTTTCACTTAGAATCGATATATATCACTATACTATATATTTAATTATTATAAACGTATGAGGGGTATGGATAACCCAGTGATAATTGAAGGCTTAAATAAAAGATTATAATATGAATGCTTGTTTTATCTTACTGCATTAAGTGCTTATGATTTTTCCAATGTATGTGCATGCGCATGTGGGTATGATTTTACGTACTGAACTTAATCTCACTTTTGTTGTATTTTTTAGCTTTAGGTACTTATGATGAGATGGTTGATTATGATATAGTAGAAACTGTTTATTACTATTATTAGGATGAGGATAATAGGAATTGCTATTATTACTGTGATGATGATTAAGGCTATTAGGCAATTGTCTCATCATAGTTTTTATCCTTATGTTGGAGAGAGGACTCCAATTAATAGTAGGTGAAGTGATTCTACTGTTTTTGATTTGGATCTATTTAAGATGATCTAGGATTATTATTATTTTAGTAGTATTGGAGTTAGACTCCTGAACTCATTATATGTATGCATTGTGGTTTGGAATGACTTTCTTGTAAGTCATTTATATTACGGTTATTTGTAGAGTTATTCATTGGAGATTAGTAGTTGCTATGAGTACATTTGGTGATTGTAGAATAAAGATATAGTCTTATTGTATCATTAACTAGTAATAATAGATAATAGGTTGTGGGGTAGCGGGTTATGGGATAGCGAGTTATAGTACCTTTAAGTTTGGGCATTATACTTTATTTTGAAATTAGTGAAACATTTGATAATAGATAACTGAATATCCAATAGTAGAGTTGGAAGAGTAAATGTAAGCATAATACTGAATCAATATAAATCTTTATGTTCAAGCTTTTTTAAACTTTAACTCTATTTATCATTGCTCATTTATATTTACATTCGATCATAGATAGAGAAGAGACATATTTGCGAAATTTTCGATCATTATAATAAGTAATTAATAAACTTTCTATTTAAAAGATTTTAATTTTAATAAGCAATCAATTTATCCACTCTTAATTATCTAAGAAGGACCAACAAAGTGAAACTTGGTTTAACAAAACTTTTCCCGAACTCGAGTAAATATTAAAATCGATAATAGATAAGAGTCATACGGAAAAATAAATAGATTTTGGGGACGCCCTTAATAATGTCAATTCAGAAACGCTAACAAATAACACACCGACGTATTTTGCAATCTCGGGAACGCCGGACCGCTGTTCCAAGTTCAAGTAGCGATCTGCCTCTCTCTCTTTCTCTTTCTCTATCCGACGCAAAAATGTCGTCGTCCCTCCACCAAAGACCACTCCAAAACCCACTCTCTCATCCATACCCTCTTTCCCCACGTGCCACCTCTCTCTCCCAAAAACCATTCTCTCTCCCAATCCCCAACCGCACCACATTCCTCCTCCTCCTCTCTCTCCTCATCATCCTCGGCGTCTTTTTCCCCTGGACCGAATTCCCTTCCTCGATTTTCTCTGCCGTCGATCCAACGCATTCCAAATGGCGTGCCTACACTCTCGAAGAGGCCGTCCCTTTCGTCGCGAAGAATGGAACGGTGATCGTTTGTGCCGTTAGCCACCCCTACTTGCCGTTCCTTAGCAACTGGCTTCTTAGCATAAAGAGGCAGAATCATCACGAGAAAGTGCTTGTTATTGCGGAGGATTACGCGACGCTTTATAAGGTTAATGAGAAGTGGCCTGGTCATGCCGTTTTGATTCCTCCTGCTCCTGATTCTCAAACCGCTCATAAGTTCGGTTCTCAGGTATATATCAGTGATTCTTCTGTCTGCTTTGGTTTCGGTTATCGTGGTTGCTGATTGCTCAACGGTTTTGTAACTAACTCCGAAGCGCTTTTACTCTCTGATTTTTTAGCTGGATCTTGTGGCATGAGTCATTTTCGAGGTTTCTCTGATCATGGATTTAGGTTTTCCCCAATTACTTGCTGCAATGTACCAGGAATATTCGACGTAATCCTAGTTTATGCTTTTTTAATTTTATTTATGTATGCTGGATCAGGACTGATTGACGAGTGCACTTACGAGTGTCTGCTTGCTTTCTAATTTCATTTACATGGATACCTGTTTAAAATATCCTGATGAATTGCTTATTCATTTGGGGTCCCGACTATTTTTACTTTAAGTCAACTCGCATATCCATGGAAGTATGTTAAAGTTACTGCAATAGTGGTGCCAGTGATCGAAATGTGATAGGAGTCAAGCCACATATATTTCTATGGTTCAAATTACAGCAATTGTAGTAAAAAAGAGGCTGAAATGCAATAAAGTTTAGCTGATATATAATAAAAACTTCCTGATTCATTGGCTCTTGACTCTTCGATGATGAAGTGTAATATGTAATTCAATAAATCCAGGTTTTTGTGTCTGTCATTGTTGTACCTGGCATGTGTGCTGCAAAAGGAAAAGTTGAAAATTCGTTTGTGTGATCCGATATGATGATGTTGTATACAAGTGTTTGAATTGCAACTCAAGATTAGAAACATAGGCTAACTGATAGGAAGTTCATACAATGGTTATAAGAAAAAATGGCTTGGATGCTTCTTTCAAGTAGTTATATTTTTGTTTTGTTGTGTAGGGTTTCTTCAATTTCACATCCAGGAGACCAAGGCACCTGCTTAGTATTTTGGAGCTGGGATATAATGTGATGTACAATGATGTTGACATGGTTTGGTTGCAAGATCCATTTCCTTATATGGAAGGAAAACACGATGTTTACTTTGCCGATGACATGGCTTATGTATGTATTCTTTATGTCATTGTAGGATATTTTGAAAAAGAAATTATTTGTGTTAAGATACAAGTTATTTCCAAACCCCATAGCTTTTCCTGATTTTGTTGTTTTTATTCATTTCCAACTGGCCGGCAGATGTTTTAGAATTAGATCTATAGCAGCAACTGAATATGAGGCCTTTAATAGAACAATAAAAGAAACTAGTACAGCCTTCCTTTCCCTTGTTTTTTTATAGTTGAATTCATCACTCAAAACAGGAAAATGCTTTCCCACGTAATAGGGGTGCATAGGCAAATATAGCAGCTTTTCCCCTTTAAATTTGTATTGAAATTTTCAAACATAGACTGAGCTCATTTTGGTGTCATTTGGCTACTCCTCTCTTTTGTACAGTATGATGGTACTGTATGCTGCACCACCTCTATGTTGTTTTTCTCTTTTATTCTAGATGCAGCAGTATCCCTTTGACTCAGTTGAGTGATAAAAAATTACTGTTGAGGTTCTTTTATCTTCATTTGATCAGGTGAAACCTCTCAATCATTCTCATGACCTGCCACCCCCAGGAAAGAAGGGAAGGACCTATATATGTAGCTGCATGATCTTCTTGCGTCCCACCAGTGGAGCAAAAATGGTCATGAAGCAGTGGATTGAGGAAATGAGAGCTGAGCCATGGTCCAGAGCAAAGAAGGCCAATGATCAGCCTGCATTTAACTGGGCATTAATGAAAACTTCTGGACAGGTTTGCATCTTTTTGTTCTTGCAATAGCAGTCTTATTGTATGGAACTATTCTTGAAATGTTGAGATAACTAACATTGAATCACCACTTTTCTTTGGTTATTTCTCCATGATATGACTTAATTGTGAGGTTTGTTAGAAAGAATGCTCAAATAAGCCCCTATTAGACAGTTTTGTTCCATGTTGCCCTTAGAGTTTCTGTTATGTTCGGTATATCCTCCAACTCACAGAAGTCTCAAATTCCTAGGATGATGTCATTTGCATAATTTTGAAGTCCATTGATAACTTGGTCATGTGACATCTAATTGATTAGATGACCTTCCATGAAGTTGTTAATTTTTATGGTACGATATATTAAAGTGTCAACAAAGATATGGTTCATGATATGATATGATATATTTAGTTATTAATTAAGGTATGATTCTGTGATAGAGTATAATATGGATTTGATCCATAAAACCAATTCTGCATAGTGTGAATAAGGTTTAAATGTTGTAGTTGGTCCTAATTTTTTGTGAGTTGGGGCCTACATTTTAAAGTTTTAAGGCAATATTGACTAATTTTGAAGCTTTAAGTGAATATTAAATCACTTTGGAACATTGTGGGTTATACTGAAAAATTATGGATGTTTGAAAAAAAAAATGAACTGATCAAATCACAAAAGGACCACATTGTATGATTGTGAAAGTTCCAAGGACTTTTGGCCTTTGTAAGTATACATACACAGGTAACCATTCAAAGTTCAGTTGGTACTCAGGCCTAATTTGATTTATTTCATAAAATAGGATTCTGTTGGATTCAATTTACTGTAATTTTTTGTCAGATCTTGGTCATATTATGTTTACGGCTTGCAATTCCTTAGAATTTGATTCCTCTCTTCTTCTAGTTATAAGGTCTAAAAGGAATTGAAAGCATCTGCCAATATTGCTGTATTATCTTCCCTTCAAAACAACCAACTTTTAGTAAGGACAACAATAAATTGAATTCATTGGAATCCTAGTACCCGGAATAAACCTAACCAGACCTGTAATACTCTTAACCCTTCTGAATATTGTTGGGCATGGGTAATAGGGCTGAAGGTAGCCGTACAATTATTGGGGGACATAGTTCCAAATTCTGATAGGTGCAAATTTTAAGAAAATTTTTCTATGCTGATGTTGGGGTGGAATCTTAACCCTTCTGAATATTGTTGGGCATGGGTAATAGGGCAGAAGGTAACCATACAATTATTTGGGGAAATAGTTCTGATAGGTGAGAATTTTAAGAAAAAATTTCTTTGGGAGTAATTATTACATGAATTACTACACATTCTCTTACTGGTAGCCAGTAGATTCAGTGTAACCAGGTAAATGTGAATTCTGTCTGCAATGATTGTCAAATTCTGCAAATCAATGTGAATATTTAGAGCTTATGACGGTTATTGCTTTTTAGTGGAGTAATAGAGCTGTCTTCAATATTGTAACACAAAAGTGACAAAAGCTGATCTGTTTGGATAATTAATGAGAAAAATTGAACCATGGTATGGTCTAGAAATAGTGCTCTGTTTGAGAAGTGATGGTGTTTTTGCAGGTCGACCTGTTCCTGTTGCCCCAGTCGGCATTCCCGACTGGAGGTTTGTACTTCAAGAATAAGACATGGGTAAGGGAAACTAAGGGAATGCATGTTATTATTCACAATAATTACATTCTGGGTTTTGAGAAAAAGATAAAGCGTTTCCATGCTTATGGTTTCTGGCTGTTGGATGATCATGCTGAAGAGTCCCCTCTTGGGCGTTTATGACAAAAGCATCCTCTCGTATGAATTCACAATACGATCAGCTTGCTTATTGTTTGGGAAGAGATCATGAAATGAGCACTGGACCATCTTTCTTTTGTTATGTGCTACTCAGAATTTTGGTGTTCCATTGCATGTTACCAGGGGAGCATCCATTCCCATGTCTCCAGCAACTATGTATTTCAAGGATGTTTGCTGCTGAATATTCTTTCATGAAGTGGTGAAACATCTACTATAGTTCAAGAGAGTTGAAGATCGATCCCATCAGCCGTATGGAGGTTAATGCCTTGGACGTTGAATCTTCAACTAGTATATTTTGATTGTTGAGGACTAAGCATTTCTATCCATACTTATCTAGGCAAAATTTGATTATTTTCAGTGTGTAACATAGATGTAAACATACTAACAACGGCAGGAGAAGATTATTCTTTTGATCCCTCAATGGCATGAGCACATCAAGGTTCGTATTCGAATGAAGGCGAAGATGAATGGTGGTGGTTCTTGTCGTTCAATGTTATTTAATCTTGATTTGTGTTGATTCTACGAGCAAAAGGGGTGCTATTGTTCTGCATTTGGACATTTATTTTTGCGTCTTACTCAGAGATATCATTAACTAATTCATTGCAAGTCGAGATGTTTTTGTTACTGTGTTTAAATTAGGAAGACAAGGATCATCGCTAACATCATGGCTACAGTCGCGGTATGTAAGGGACCAGATTAAGGATTGTTGGTAAGTCGCCATTTTATAGAAAAACAGAAGGGATTACTGCAGGATTTGGCCAATATGTCCATTCAACATGCGATATGTACATCAGTATTTGTGGCTAGTATTTTCCTTTTTATATCTATATCTAACATTTTCACCGTTTATACCTATTCTTAAATGCATCGGCCGCTAAATTAATGCGCATAGGATTATCATAACCATGCATAGAAGAATAAGTCAGAATATATCCTAATTTTCTTTTATCCTTTTTCATAAAAAGATCAAGGAGATACATTGAATAATAATCCTCTCAAATTTTGATCTTAATGTAGCTATTTGCGGACTTTACAAATTGTATTAAACATTTTTCGTAGTTTTGTAGATTGGTAATGTTAACGGACGTTTACTTTTTGAGTCCTAAAGAACGCACCGAGGTTTAAAGTCTACGTAGTATTAAATTATGCTTTAAAAAGTTTTGGAGGTGTAACACCTGATTCAATATTAAAGTTTAAGATTTATTTGCAACATCTTGGAATTACTTGTTAGTTTATAAAAATTTAGAATATTAAAGTGCACTTTATAAGTTAAAGTTGCATGTATATTTATTATATATATATGTATATGTTATATATAGAGAGAGAAGGATATATATAGAAAGCAAAACACCCTTTGGTGTTTCACATATTTTAGGAAAACAAAATGGTTAAAATCTCCTTCGCATTTTTTATCAACTATCATACTATTTGTAATAGAGATAGGACAAATGGAAGTAAATAAGATATTTTAGTGAATATATTTATGAAGTGGGTTATTGCTTAATTTTGTCATACAAGAATACCATACGTCTATCCATCACATACAAAAATATAAATGAAATAAAGAAATCAATTTCAGAATAATATTATGCATATTTATTGGTTTACTATTGTTTCTATAAGATTTTATTTTATTAAGAATTTTTGCCTTCTTAATTTTTTTTTTGACACATATAATGAGTATACCGTCTGCTAATAGATATCAAAATTTAGAATACGTCAATACTCCTTTATGTAACACATCTTATCTATTTAATTTTTTTTTTTTCTATTTTCAACATATGGTCCGTGGCCATAAAGATCCAATTTTGCAAACTCGGAGGAGAGAAATATCCAGACGTTGGTATTTCCATTCCACTTACCAACAAATGAGACAGAACTGTCCGGACATTCAACTAACTAACAAAGTCTGAAAGGCGCGAAACATCTTGAACATTTCAGATGTTTCCTTCCTCGCCCTTTGTCTTTCCTTTTGCATATAAAACCTCCCAACATCACCGTAAGTCCCCAAAAACACAACAGCAAGCGTACACATACACACACAGAGCCAGAGGAAAACACTCGCCCCTTTGTCTTCGTTTTGGGTTGGTAGACCGATAAATCGTGTTTGTGGAATCGTTCTGGTGGAATCACTAATCATTCATCTTCTTTTCATTACGGTATCTAACTGTAAGTGACAACTTCTATATGCATTTTTTCTTTTTGTCTCTTCTCGTAGTCCCGTCTCCAATTGGTGTCTCCGTACAAGTGAAAGAATACATCAGTGGCGGGATTATTTATCCCACATTGCGTGTGTTCTTTGAGAAATCTTTTAATGTTTTCTAAGGAATTTGCTAAGCATGCTTTCTATTATAAGTAGGAAATATATATGTTCTTTCTCAGCATGAATGTTTATTAGGAATGAGACCTCCTTGAAGCCGTTTTAAGGGTCAGTTTGTTGTGCGGAAAATATCAATAGAAAATGATGAATGCGTAATTAATCACGATGGGAAGATTAATGGAAAGAAATGTGATGTTTTCTATCCCATTCTCCACTGCCGTGTTACCGTTGAAGTTAATCATCATCGCTGGTCAAGTAGTCAATTTAATTGCCTTTTTACCACAGGCTAAATGAGTAATGGGATAAACATAGATTACTGAGATAACATTCAAAGAAATTATGAGGTGCGTAACAAATATATCTCTGTTTTCATGGATAACGCTCTCCACACTATTTTCAACAATTGTCGTAACGAAAGCTTTGCTATTGTTAGAATTTTGTCATAGTAATATCAAGTGGTTATATTGAATGGTGGCTTTTAGTAGTAATTAATTATGGACTCCATGCCCATCGGTGGTGGTGTTTAATAGACCACAAAAAATCCCAGTGGAAAATAAGAAAAGGATCTCTTTTTCAAAGTGGAATGGTTTTCCTCTTACTATTGATGTTCTCCCTGGTTTTTAACTGCCCTTGAGTTTGCTATTGTAATAATATTCCAAAATTTGATAGTAATAAATGTAGAAAAAAGTTCAGAGGACATTTTCTGCAAAAACAAACACACCCCAAGTATCCTTATCTGAAGAGGCTTGTCTTCATTGAATTATGATTTGAATGTGGTATATGTATGGTAGAGTTTGCTTGGTCTTCCTTTTCGAGATGGTTGCTGATTTCTGCTAAATTTTTCTTTATTTTTTCTCGTGCATCCCAACATCATTAATCTCTGTAATTTCTAGTTTGGCAAATTCTCTTTGATTTGTTTCTGCAGTCCTAACATGCTTCTTTTCACTCCAGTTTTGGTTTTGCAGTTTCGATAATCATTGGTACTAATTCTCTTCATAAATCACCTCTTAATTATTGTGGAAGATGTCGCCTGCCAGTGGTTACGTGGATGGATATCCCTATGGAAGCAGCCAATTTCCTTGTATGCAACAGCCCTGGCCAGGATCTGTGCCAACTGAATTAAGAGTTGATCCTAGCAGATATCCTGTAATGCAGGTTTGGCCATGTATTGGTGGTCACCACAACCGCCCAGCACCTTGTCATTTTTGTCATAATTACATGGCCTTCCCTAGTTACTATAGCTACCCACCTCCTTGTCCTCTTATGTTCCAGCCACAACCATTGCATTTTTATGGTGCTTATCCTGGGAATCCACAGGCCTTCCCCGTGCAACAAGTCCCTCCCCCAGGATATTGGGTAGAACAACCGAGATATGAGCATGACAAGATTACTGCTCGTGATCACCATTGTTGTGATTGTCCGAATCATGTATGTAAGCCTAATGAGGAGAAGGGCATCAAAATTGAAGAGCAGGAACCAAATGTCAAAATAACGGAAAAGGATTCTTCAGGGGAAAACAATTCTCTGGTGCCAGTACACATGAAGAACTATCCCCACCCTATCCTATGGGTTTCACCCGAATTAATGAAGAACTTTGAGGGAGGAAAACTTCCTAAGCAAAGGATAATGGATTCAAAGGATGATTCCCATGAGGTGGCACTTGGTGCCAAATCTGTTAAGAAGGAGCCAACTCAGAATGGCTGGTTTCCACTGAAGGGAGATAAGTTTACTCCTCCATTGCCTGTTTCTGAGCAAAAGAGAAGTGAAAATCAACAAGATGGTGGCAAGAAACAGCAATTTCCATCTCCGATAATCTGGATGCCCTCTTCTCATAAGCAAGAGGAGGAGGTAAATGACAACACGGGTAAATCTTTGAGACCATCTGAAAAAGCACCTTCCACTTTTAAGATTTTCCCAGTGCATTCCTCTGATGGCAGGGATGATGATTCTAGAGAAGTGGCAAATAATAAAAAGAAAAATAGCGCTCGAGCCCAATCAGACAAGGTGGGGGAACCAGTTAAGCAAATTATAGTGAAGGATGTAAAATCTTGTACCAACAAGAACTTGGAAGATGGCCAGGGGACAGACTTTTCAGATAAGAGAGTAAAAGATCAAATGTCTACACCTAGTTCCAAAGAGAAGCCAGCATCTCCAAAGAAGGCATCAAAATCGCCTCCTGTATGCTTGAGAGTTGATCCCCTACCAAGGAGGAAGAGCCGTGGTAGTGGGTCTCCTAGTCCTCCTGATACCAAAAGAGGATCTTCTAGGGATGCTTCATCTAAATCGAAAGACATAAAGGTGCAAGATTTATCTCTGCACAATGAAAATGCCAGCAAGGATATGAAGGAAAATGAGGGGGGTGTAAAGAGAGTTGAAGTGATGGGAGAGACAAGGAGCAACACGAATGATGTAGAATCAATGAGGCACTGGAATCTTGAGCATTCTGAAGCAGCTAAAAAAGAAGATAAAATTAGAAGCCAGGATGGTGGCAGTGCTAACATAGAGCATACAAAAGCAGAAGTTGTGGGTGCTCAAGGAAATAAGATGGAGAAATTCAGCACGAAGAAAAGCTTATCAGATGTTGAAGCTGCTAGACTCATACAATCTGCTTATCGTGGTTATGAAGTGAGGAAGTGTGAATACCTCAAAAAATTGAAGCAGATGGCAAGGGTTCGTGGTGAAGTGGTTAATATAAGGAAAAGCGTTGATGCACTGAAATCCGGAACTGAAGATTTAACTGATCAGAAGAGCTTGGTAATCGGAGAATCTATCATGAGACTGCTTCTACAGCTTGATAGTATCCAGGTATAGTTCTTATTTCCTGCATAAGTATCTCCAAGAACTTTCACTGATTTTTATGTAAGGAAGTTGATAAGGGAGTCTTGAAATCACTTCTTTTAGAGTCAGTTCTAACCTGGATATAAATCAATCCATTGAAAAAAACAATATGTAAGTGTCTTGAAATCATTAACTTTGTTTTGGAGTAAATTTTATCCTGGATATGAATCAATATATTGGCAGAAACAACATATATCAAGTCATGCCGTATGCAGCTATTGCCCCTTACACTTGCATGATTCATGATGAATTCAAGTAGTGATGTCCATAGGAAAAGAAAGGGTGGATTATTGGTGTAGATTTGTTTTTCTTAATCTGGAAGATGACTTTTTTTTTACCTTACTGCTAAATTGACCTAAAATTTGTTCCATTGAATGTGTACATGCTTATACTTAACGTGCTATTGTGTGTAGTAATTATAATTTATAAAACCTTCATTATTTTGCTCATATTAGTGGTTTTCTTTCAGCTGAGTACTAAAACAGTTGTTATGGTTCATGTCCAGGGCTTGCATCCTAGTCTACGAGACATCCGGAAGTCATTGGCGAGGGAGCTCGTATATCTGCAGAGCGAGCTGGATTCTACAGTAACTAAAATGTCTGACGAGTCTGTTAAGGAGCTTTCCACTGCTAGTGCCGAAGAGTCGAGGTCTCAGGATGTCTCAGACCAGCAGGATGAGCAAGCAAGAGAAACGGATGGACACTTTGTGCAGGCTCTTCCTGATGAAAATGGAGACAGTAGGCGGATAGAGTTAGGGGAAACCCAGCATCATCAGCATGATTCTGTACGCAATGAATCCTTAACTTCATCAAAGGTAGATGATGCTATGGTGGACGAATGTGCAGAAATCCACAACTCTGACTCTGGACAAGGTGAAGAAAAAGGGGAATGCGAGGCTTCAGCAACATGCTCAAAAGAGACTCTTGGGAATGAGCATGCTGAAGAGCTCCACTCGGAAGTGGGAGGGGTGACTAGCAGTGAGATGGAATTTATGCCAACAAATCAGACGGATTCTGAATTGCCGATGCTGCTGGTGGAAAAGAAAGACGAAGTCAATTCTGGTGGAACCGAGAATGGACGAATCAACAACTGCGTCCATGGAGAAGAAGATGGGAGTGATCTAGAAAGTACCGATGGAGAATCAAATATGGATCTATTGGCAGAATTGCCTACTGAGATTGCAGCAAAGGAGATTCATGAACGATATGAAGGCAAGCATGAACAGGGTGATGCGGGAAGCCACCAAGTCCTGGAATCCTCGGATGGCTCTCCCAAAACAATTGAACAAAATATGGTGACCGAGTGGCATGTGCTTGATGCGAGCAAAGGGATGACATCAGATGGAAACCTATGTCTTCAGGTGCAGCTTCAGCAGCCAGAAGTGCCGGAAACGGATTTAGAAGGCTGCAAGAACGTTGATGCTGTGCCAGTCCACTCAGCTCATCGAATAGCAAAGACGGAGACAGCCATTGAAGGCAATGTCAATTTTGATGAAACTGATAGGCTCAACGATGCTTCTCCCATAGAAGAAGTGGTACAGCCAGCTCCTGGCTTAGAGAAGGAAACTTCGTCTAGCATAAGTGGAGAGCCGGTTAAGGATAGTGGAGAAGATCCTAACAAAAGATGTGAAGAGCAGGAGCTAGTGGATGTGGAAGCAACCCGAGAACCTGAGATTCCTGAAGAGAAGGTGGCGCTAGTGGCTCATGACCAATCTGTCCATGGTAAAACTAGTGAATTCAGCAGCCAGGACACACGTGCAGATAGCTGTGAACAACATAATGATGCTGATGCTAACAAGAAGTTGATTGGAGAGAATCAGAAGTTGAGGGAAATGATGGAAAAACTATTGGAAGCTGGAAAAGATCAACTGAACTTCATTTCTGATCTCACAGGAAGAGTGAAAGACTTAGAGAATAAATTGGCTAGGAGAAGGAAAACGAGGGCAAGGAGGTGCAAAGCGGCTACGATGCGGTCTCGGCATGCAAGGTTGTCTCCTGATTCCCGGAAGAAGGTTGCTGGTGATGTTGTAATGTGAAAAATTTCGTGAAAATCCACGAGTATTTAGCATGTATGTGTGTATCCTGTGATCATCCTGTAAGAAGTCGTTTTATGAATAAACTCAGCTTTTGCTGTTCATGTTTTCTTCATACTTGCTGGAGAATATTGATATATAAGAAATTACATACATTTTTTGAAATGAGACTTCATATAAAACTATTGTTTCGTTTATCCTATTTATGTAATTTTTTTTATTTAATTTATATTGATGAATAATTATTTTTAATAACAATACTATGATAGATACATATCTCTCACTATTAGAGAAATTTTTATATTTATCATATAAATTTCTCTCTATAAGAAAAATTTTATCTAAAAAATGACATAATAGTATCTCATGTTTGAAGTGAGATATTCATATAAAATTAATATCTTATTAATATCTCACTTCAAACATAATATATAACATTAGTGTCATTTCTTAGTTCTTGTTAGTAGTTAGTTGAGGTCTGCATGTATTGGTCCTGTAAAACAGTGCACAATGAAGAGACACCTGAGTTTATCTAGCGTGGTCACTCCAATGTTTAAGTCAGCAATAAGCTTTCTGTGGAATAGAGTATTAAGTATGCAAGCTTAAAATATAGAGTTTATAGAGAGAGTTATCATTAGGTAGATATTTAGTATTTATAGCAGAGTGGAGCCAGCCATTAAAGATTAATTAGGGGGAGAGATCTTCTTCCACAAGTGTGAGAGAATGAGGCTTGTCGTGTCCGACGTGTTCCTCATATTTAGAATGTGGCTGTTTTATCTTTATTTTATAATTCATAGTCATTACAGTTCTTTATGGACCTAAGCTACTAAGGGTCAGGCCCAAAGCCTACAAAGGCGAGCCTAGAGACGTAAGACTTAGCGGATCTGGTCAGGCCTGAGAGGTCTTTGCCCAAAATGTCTTATCAACACTTGCACACCCTACCCCTCCCCTCCCCCTACAAGTCTCATTGTCGAGAAAGAGGCAAAGAGAAGGAATGTATAGGTCGCTTAGGCGTGATCAATTCGACTCCAGGAAGTTCAAGATGCCATGATGCCGACATGATAAGGTTGTAGATCTAAAGTGATGGATGACTCGAGGTGAGAAAGCTCAAAGTTGTGAGTCATCCTAAGTAGTAGTTTGCTGATTTGAAAAGTGTTCACGGCTAGGGGAGCAGGGGTGCTAAAGTGATCCAATGCTATGGACTGGTTTGCTTGGACAGTACCTAATAGGGGCTAAACGGACATAAGTGCATCATGTCTTTATAACATCGACCAGGTACAGATCGAATGGGCCCCAAAGAAACTTCCTGTTAAAGGGACTTTCTACGTGGTCTGCTAGGCAACATTCTAAGGGATTCGTGTTTATACGTATCCCTACAACCGCCTTTACGGCTTCCCAAGCGGTTTTCCTATAAATAGGAAGATTGCAAAGAGAGACCACTTTTTTTCAATCTTCTCACTCAATTGTCATAATTTCTACGTTCGCATTCCAACTCTTAACCTTCTTCAGAAGTTTCAATTTTTATTTTCAAGAATCACAAGCATTTTTACCAACAGGGGTGAAGCTAGTTCTTCTTCGCTAGAACTTACCTCCAGTTCAGATTCTATAAAGAGTGATCCTCCACGAGTGCAAGAGGGTGAAGCATCGTCTCTAGCACAACTAGACTAACCTATGAGGATGGCTGTAGAGGTATTGGATAGGGCTAGAATCATCAATGCCATCCCTAGAGACCTGTACGCGAATATCTCCTTACCCCTCACAATGGATTTGTTCAACGCTCCTAGTACAGGAAAGGGGCCTAATGGCCATACAAGCAAAAGTAAGGATTCTCACCTAGCTAGGTCATCAGCAACTTCCTTGTAGGGGCGATACCGAGGTGGTAGATGAAGTTGCCACGTAAAGACGAATAGGTGGCCTTGCTATCCGGGAGGTGCTTTGCAGTTTTCAAGAATTGCTTAGAATTTGGGCAACACCTTCCCCCAAGCCATTTTAAGAAGGAGTTTTTCAACTACCGCCGCTGCAGCCCGCCGTAGATCTCTCCTAATGGGTAGAAGGTATTGAAGGCTTTCCAAGCGCTCTGCAAATACCTAGTAATAAGGGCTACTCTCGAGCTCTTCTACCACTTCTACATATGGAAGAGTGTTGGGGGGTAACCTTAGCTCTAACCACGCCCAAGAAAGAAATTGCTCTGCGGCCTTATCGACTTGATCAAAGGCTAGTAAGATGAATATATGGTAGTGGAGCTGCCCGAAGAGGCTACCTTCTAGACCCGATAGATCGGAACGGTCCATACTGGAGGCGAGAAGAGGCTCGAACCGAGCGACGCTAGGGCTATCTAGGAGATTTTGGCCTTCATGGAGCTGCAAGGTAGTTAAGATATCAAAGCTGCGAAGGCCGTAGAAAGGTATTTCCAGCGCTCAATCTCCAAGATCTTCTTAGCATGAAGAGAGCTGTGGCGAAGAAGTAGGTTGAAGGTACTGGTTCATTCCTATGCGCCTGTTTGTTGTACTAATGTTGAGGTGCTTCGTCCAACACCTGTAGGATAGGTGGACTTCTTTGGTCATACTGGTCACAGCGGTGTTTTATAAATGGTAGTGGTAGTTTCCTTTAATTTCACCTTGTTTTCTTTTTCTAACTTTTAGATTGGTCTTCCTACAGGCAAAAGCTTGGCTCTGAAGGTACCTCGTCCGTCTGTAGACGACCTAATGAGCCGATGCTAAGCGCGATCAACGGCAAGTCAGCCAACAAGGAAGGCAACAAAGCTGAAGCTAAGGCCCAGTGAAACCAGCAAGCTATGGCCAAAGCTTGTGCCTCAAGGGATTCCCCTCTTCATCTAGGACAATCCAACGATCGTAGTGCCGTTAAACGTGGCTCTACCCGGTCCTGCTATCCATTCGTCCAAACCCATCCTCGTAGGCGACGAAAGTGTCGAAGTGGAGGGGCTTGATGTATAAGTGCTTTCCCCTCCGAGGGTAACTGATGGAGGAACCGAGGAGATAGCTACCCTACCTACAGTCGTAGGCGAGAAACGCAAGGCTCCTGATGTACCCGAAGAGCTAAGTTTAGGGACAAAGAGGTAGACGCCCCTGGCAAGGGAACCTTTGGCTAAGGGGAAATGGAATGAGTAGCCCTTAGCTCATCCCTTCCAGAGCGTGGATGATGTTGGAGACAAGTTTTTAGACGTCCTCAACAATTTTCGAAAGATGGGGCTAAGGCCAGACTCATTCATAAAAGCATTATACACCTCCATGGACAAGGCACTGAAGAGGAGGGTCCCTAAGATGGAGAAGAAGAATGCCCAAGGGAAGATCCTACAGCCAAAATGGGAGGTTCGTACTGGTGACTTGATGCTGTGGCACCAAACCCTCAGTTACCAAGCTTTAATGGGGTCTTACACGCCTGGTGATTGAGCCGTATTAGAAAGGATCTCCCAAGAGGGTGCAACCCAAACAAATTGCAGGCCACTTGAGTAGCCTCATGTGGCAGGTAGGTCTTCTATGCTGTTATTTTTTGTTTTAGCATCTTATACTAACCTGTGGGTTGTATTTTCCTCTTGTAATACCATGGCCAAGTGCTCCTCAAATTGAACAAGTCCTATGCCACCCGAAAAGAGGTAACTAGATTGTAGGAGGAGTTGCATCAGTAGAAGAAGTGTCTATTAGGGGCAGAGACTTCTAGCAGGAAGTACTTGAGAAAATTTACTCAAGCTAACAAATGCCTTTATTGCTCTATTGTAGAGGTGGCAAGGCTTCAAGCGAAGCTTAAGCATGTAGACCAAGAGAGGGGCAAGGTAAAAAGGGATGCCCAAAAGGTCATGGAACTGACCGAGCAGAAGACAAAGGCTTGGCTAGAGACTGAGTAGAAGACAAAGGCTCGTCTCTCGCAATGACTAAAGGAGGAAGGCACAGCTAGGGCTTGACTCTAAAAAGAAAATGCTGAGCTAAAGGCTTCAGTGGCCAAGCTGAAGATCAAGCTGGCGATAAAGGCGTCCGAGTGTAATGGTGCTAAGGCCACATCACTTGAGCTAGCCGATTTGAAGGCTACTTTGGAGCAACAGGTCGAGGAGTTGCACTGCAAGGTTTTAGAGATGGAAAAGATCATCTCCAAAATGAAGAGTAGAGAGGTCCTCAGCAATGTTACATTAAAAGAAGGCGGTCGCTAAGTATAAGGCCACCAAGGAGTGGCTAAAGGAGCTGAAGGACCTGTGTATTGATTCCGCTTGCTTCATCAGGAGAGAAATCCTCTCCCATTATCCAGATCTAGACCTGAACTTTCTCAACTTTCTGGACTTCCCCACCTTCAATGAGAAGAGGGAAGTCCTAGCGAGGGAGAAGTCCACTTAAGCAAATGTCGAAGATGCAAGCACATCCTATGATATCGGGGTAATGTAAGGCGCTTCTACCTCTGGCCTTGCTCTTGCAACTCAACAGGAGGATGCCTCAGAAGCTGTCCTTGAAGACGATCCACTCGTGGTGGGTCCCACCATTCTTAGTTCGTATGTTTCGTGCTCCCCTGCGGCTCAAGGTCTACCTGCTGAAGTGCCTACAAATCAGCACTTGAAGCAGATTGATACCTTGGATTCTTCGAAGTTACCTGAGCTAGCTAATCCCAAGCGGTAGCAGGATTCTATAATTTCCCCCTTTTTTTTTTATAGGGCCGAAATACCAACCTTTACACTATAAATAAATTTGTATCATAAATAAACAAAGTTTTTTAAAAGTCTTGCTATTCTAATTAAATTTTTTGGACCCTTCGTAAAGGTCTTGTTGGGGGAGTTTCTTTATGCAAGGAGTATTTCCCCTTACTGAGGTTATCCTATGTAAGCTTCAAAACTAACCATTCGAGGTTTTGATCGGTCGAAAGACTCGATCAAGCCTAAATTATAAAGTAAAGGTAGAAATATTAGTAAAATGATCTCGTAAATTTGAATTTAAGAAAATAAGTAATAAAATAAAAGACTATAAAAATTTCAAATTTTAAATATATAACTCATTATTTATCAAAAATGCGTAAAATGCATTCTAATAATTAACGAATCATTAGAGATAAATTATATATATACTAAAAATCATAAAATGACTTAAATAATATTTAAGAATATTTAAATGTACTATATATGAATTTACAAGTAGGTATAAATATGCGTAATTACTTAAAATACGCAAAATATGCTCAAAATAATACTAAATACTTAAAGAAAATTCATAATTAATTAAGAAAAAATTAAAAAAAATAAGGAATGATCCATAATTAGGTTGTAGCAGCTGGGAAAAATAAGAAAAAAAAAATCAACCAATTAAATTAGGGCAACTCAAAAGTTAAAAATTAAGGAATTTAGACAATGTCTTATCCAATTTAATATACAATAATTTCCCTAAAGCTCTATAAATAGCAAGAAAAATTCAGAAACTCATTTGGACAGTTAGAAATCAGAAAAAATTAGGGGGAGAGGCGAAAATTGAGAGAAAAATTAGGGTTATAAAAAAATTAGAAAAAACTGTGCAATTAGGACATTTAAAGGGAACCCACACTAAACGAGCAGTTGGGAGTGGACGGCCACCACCACCACACGGTGGTGGTAGCGCCTAGATTAGCCGATAAGGCCAGGGCTATCGGCGATGGCCGGAGATACCTAGATCAGTAAGTCTAATCTCCAACCCAATTTTATATAATTTTGTTAAAAATAGTAAATATTATTAGAAAATTGTGAATTTTGTTATTCTGTAATATTTTTGTATGTAGTTTTTAGGAAAAATATTATTTTTATGAAAATATATCTCGTGATATAGGGTACTTAAGAAATCATACAAAACCAAGCATGTTTCGGTTTAAAGATAAATGACCTTAGGAGTGTAAATTTTGAACCCAAAATTTTTTTGTAAACCACTTAGATGATATAGAACAGTGCTATGAATCCTGTTTTCAAAAATTAATTTTTAAAATTTTTAAATGAGATATAAAATGGGTAATTTAGGGTTAATAAAGTAATTAAATGGCTAATTATTGATTTAGTGAATAAGTATATGTTTTAAGATGTTGAAATCTGATGGAGTATGATACTTGTAGCATTTAGGGTATTAAATGTAATTATTAGGTTAATTATGTAGTAAATGAGTAATAGGGAATAATAGTAAATCATAAGTTAATTTTTTAAATTAGGATAATTAGATGTAAAACCTGATTTAGGATGAATTTAGAAATTTTGAAATGATAATTGATGTTTAGAGATGATAATTAGAGTGATAGAAATATTAGAAGTGTATTATATACATAATAGGTGATAATGCATAATATATAATTATTGGAAATATAATAAATAGAAAATATTAAGATAAAAACTGATATTATATAAATAATAGGGATATATAATAAAACCGATTGAAGACTTTAATTTATGTAATTATATGAAAAATATAAAAATTTCTCACATCAAGAGTGAATTCGGTACACTAATACGGATTTAAGTATATCGAGTAAAATAAAATACTGAATAGGGGCAATGATGATATTTAAAAAATCAGGAAATAATGTGATTAATTTCACATCATGGGTTGAAATGAATTTCTAAGATTCAAGTATAAAACAATACTTAGAAATCGAACTAGAACTTAATTTAGAAATCAATACGGAAATTGAACCTGAACCTAACCCTAAACCTAGAATAATTGTAAAAGACTTAAGACCTAGATAATTAGGCATATTAAATCTTAAACAAAACATAACAATAAGCGTTATAGGATAAAATGAACCTATAATAGTTATATAAAAAACTGAAACCACGTTTGTGTTATAGGGATAATCGGTGATGGCCTGAGTAAGCCGGACCTCGAGTGAGTGAGCGAGGAGTCGAGGTAAGTTGGGATTAATACGTTGCTGTATTTTAGAGACTTAAGATTATGCTTGGTTGTGCTTGTTAGATAGTTGGATGTGTGTATCTGCTTAATTATAAGTGATGCTATGATTTTGTCTGTTGTCCTGGCTTGTATTGTATAGTTTGTATGAAATGATTGATTACCCTAAACTGGACCTAATCAAATATACGACCTATAATCATAATCGAACCTACGTGGCAACCCATTAGGGGAACTTAGGACTCTCCGGCTAAATACCGACCCCTTCGAAAAGGATAATATAGGATTACATAATGGTCCCTTCTTCATCCTTACTTGAACTAAGTGACAGGTGAGAAGGTCGCGACGAGGATGAAGTCAATGGTTCGAAGGTAGTGTCGGGAGGAGCGAGGTCTCCATTGCACAAGCCTGGGTTTGGTCGTAATCTATTTTATTAATGACAACTCCTCAACCCGGATTAGAGCGAGCGCAATTTCTCTAATCTTACGACCAATTGGACAACGTCGTGCGATGGCATTTGCTTGAACATGCATTGCACCTAATAAGTTGATTGAAAACCTTGTTGTGTTTATGGTATAGTTTTAAGTCATCCATCCTAACTTATTGAGTTGTGGTTGCTCACATCCCTATAGACGTCGTGCAGATGCTGGCTAAGAAGCGGCAAACAACTACTCTAAAGCTAGTAACTGCTGGATCCGGGGGAGTGGGGAAAAACATTTAAAGAATAAACGCATATTTTTAAGGTTTAAGCTTTTAGTTTAAAATTTTTCATTTCTGAATAATGTAATAACTAAGAAATATATTACGGAGAAATATTGTAAACGATATTTGTACTAACTAAATTATAGTGTATATATGTATTTCATCACTTTCTTAGGTAAATGATTTATTTAAATTACAAACTGTTTACTTCAAGGCGAGTTACTCGTGAATGCCTTGTGTAGATCAGGTTTAAGATAGCGGTTGTAAAGTCAACTTCTATTTTAGGATGGTTTACATGGTGGGGCTGTTACGACTTTGCCGTTTCGAGGCATAACACCCTGTAGGGGTCTGGTCAGTGGTGTTCCAACCTACCCGGTTCATAGGAGTTTCTCTGTACAAGGGGTATTTCCCCTTGCCGAGGCTATCCTATGAGGGTTAGGTAGGTAGCGTTTCAACCTACCTGAGTAACTATTTGCATGCCTTTTTGAAAGGCTGGTACGTCAACTAAAACAAAAAGAGAAGGAGAGAAGTACGTAATCAATTGAGAGCTTTTTATTTTGAATCAAATTGAAAATAAAACTGTACATCCTGAAATTTTAATCAAAGTAAAGGCGTAGATTGTTGGTGTTCCAAGTGCGCGAGATAAGCTCACCATCCAATCTTTTAAGCCTGTATGTCATTACCCAATTACTCCCTGATTCTGATCGGGTCTTCCCAATTGGGGGCTAGCTTACCCTAGTCTTCTCATAAACTAGTGTCCCCTAATTTTCGACATGCCAAGCCGTCGACCTCGAATTCCTTGTATCGGACCTTCTGATCATAATACCGAGCGGCCCGTTGTTGGTATGTAGTAACCCAAACAACAACAAGGTCTCTGATTTCCTCAATTGTGTTGATGCTTGCCTATAGCCATAAGTCATTTAAAGCAGGATTGAAACTTCGAGTTCAGATATAAGGGAGTTCAAATTCGATAGGGAAGATAACTTCTGACCTAAAAGCCAGACAAAAGGGGTTCTTACTTGTGGAAGTGTAGTGCGTAGTCTAGTAACCCCACAAGATATTAGGCAGCTCATTGGGCCAGGCGCCATGAGATCAATTCACGTACTTCTTTAGGCTATCTAAAATGACCTGATTGGTCACCTCCACATATCCATTCATTTAGGGGTGGGCAACCAAGGTGAAGTGCGCGGTGATGTGGTACTTAATGCAAAACTCTCTGAACTTCGAGTTGTCAAAGTGTCTGCTATTGTCCATGATCAATACATAGGGGACTCTAAACCACGAGAGAATGTTATTTCTGACAAATGACTCTATGTTACTCTCCGTGATCTTGACCATGGTTTCAGCCTCTACCCACTTCATGAAGTAATCTACGGTAACAATTATGAACTGCATATCCTCCTGATACTTTCGGGAAGGCACCGAGGATATCGATCCCCATTAGGCGAATGGCCATGGGCTCGTTAAGAGTTAGAGTACAGTACTGGGTGCGTGATTGATTGGTGCATACTTCTAGTACTGCGGTTGCTTCTGGCACTGTGTTCACTTCTAGGTTACGACGTTTGCATCTTACCTCATGATAGGCCAATAATATCCAAGCCATAGTGACCAAAGGTACAGGGCTTGGGACTGGATGTGATTGCTGCACACTCCGGCGTGCAGCTCTTTCATGATGCACAGCCCATCCCCTTCTCGGAGACATCAGAGTAAGGGGAAGATGATTCCCCTACAGTATAAGATGCCGTCAATCAATGTATAACTGATGGCGTGGTACCGAAGTTTCTTCGACTCTCTCCTATCCTTTGGTAATGTTCCCTCCTCTAAGTAACTCCGGATGGAATCCGTCCAGCTCGGCTCTGATGCTGCCATAGTAAGTTCCAGAATTTCATCTAATCTTGGAGCTATGCTTTTTTTCTGGTAGGTACTTGATGAAGATCTTGCTGTCCTTCATCTTAGGCTTCCGTATGTTAGTGGAGGCCAGCTTAGATAGAATAAACTAAGGCGGAAACTAGTGAACATACATCAACTTAATTTAGAGAAGAGTTTCAAAGAGAAGAGAGAATGTTATGAGGGTATAACTCTCGATATTTTTTAAGATAACTTATAAGTAAAGAATAATGAATTTAAATTTAATGATGAAATGAAAAAGGAAAAGAATTGGAACTAATTATGACTTTTGCAATAAGGATATCTTATGTTTAATGAGATGGATTTGGATCTTTAAAGTTATTGTTTTAAAGCTTTTTTAAAGTTATTCTCTTAAGATATAAACGCGTATAATCAATTGTTAATATTGTTGAAAAATGATAATATCATTTAATAATTCAAAAATCAAAACAATCTGAACTATTGAATTTGTAACTTTATTTAAAATACTTTAGGAAATCTATTTCTGAATGAGATAAATTATGGTATCCAATATAAGTGAAGTTCTCATTAATTGTGGGAGATAATCAATATTGGTTTATAAACTTAATACAGAACTTATCGAGTTAATACTAACCAGTAACTTTTAAGTCCCGAGGTTGAAAAAACTCATTAGTTACTATTCACGCCTTTTTGGGTCGAGCAGAGGATTACATTTAAGCAGGGTAAGAGCCAGTCCGGGGAAGGAAAATAGGGAAATGTCGCAGAACATCTTCATTCATGTTCATTTAAATTCACATATACTCCCACATAATGTTTATGGCTATTGCAGTAACTGAGGGCAAAATTTCTCGTATAAGCTTTGTGTCTTATGTCTAATATACACTTGTAGAATCTGTCACCTTTTTGTTTTTTTACGAGTTTCCCAATAGTATGTATGAATCTGCCTTTCACTCAACAAGGAGAGAGTTAAAAGCAGGAACAAATAAGCCATCTAGATGGCATTGACAAGAGTAATACTAACAATTCACAAAACTGAGCACATAAATGGGGCAGCAGCATCATGTAGCAGGAGAGTGGTTTTGTTCTGGAACTATGGGTGTACACAGTACCATAAAACAACCTAAATTACTTCTCTTATATGTCTTGTTATTTGCATCTGTACATGGTGGGCGGATTTGCATATTAATACCCAGGAGTTGTCCCGTCTCGTCTCATCTCATGGTAATCTCAGACGATGTGCTGGTAAATTTGCATGAAGTTGCAGGATTTGAATCCCACTAATGTCAGTTTTTCAAGAATATATATATATACATATATATAGTATTCGAGAAAAATAGAAATAAAAGAATAAGTATGTTATGATAATTTGTGGCATATTATTTATATATAGCTATAGATAATGAGCCTATATTAAGATTATATAAAAGATTGTATTAACGAGTGCTCTAAGATCATCCATCGTCTCATAAGGATTTTTCAATATCCATATTAGATGGTTTAAACAGTTCACTCCCGTCGATGTCCGTGCTCCGGTGCGTCTCAAGAACCATGAGACTATGAAGTTAAAAAAAATTAAAAAATAAAAAAAGTAAAGTTCCGTGGGATAAGAAATGTGACGTAACGGGTGAGAGGAGTAAAAGCAAATAATATAAAAAGTTGTCACTGTTGATTGGATTTTGTCTCCAGATATTACGCCGGCTGGCTCTCTGCAACACCCTCGACGTACGTTATCAAGTACGTATCCTCCCCGTCCCGGATGGATTTACCTTCACATCCACAACCCCAACCACATCTTCCCCCCCCCATTTTGCCTTTTCTTTAACCGTCGCTAAAACCTATTCTATTCTTTTGTTTGTTTCCTTTCTATTTCCTCGTCAAGAAAAAACCCTACCTAGACTCGGATCTCCATATTCCAACTTCAGCGTACCTAGGTGGTTTTAATATGTGTGTGTGTGTGTGCTTTTGTGAAATTTTCTGTTTCTATTACAGCTTGTTGGACTTAAAAATCTCTTATATGTTTCCCTCTTTTTAGGTACCTATAGTGAACTCCCAAGACATGATTGTTCATGCATCGAATAAAAATGGAAGATAAATGTTAGTAATTGAGATTTTTTCATGGTCTTATTTATATATTTATTTTAAATCGATGTCAGTTTCTATCTTACTTTCAATTTAATATCTATTAAATCTAAACTATTCAATTAATTATGTTTTCTATTATTTATATCTAATAAATATTTAATTAATAATGTGATAAAGAATTAGATCGCTTTAGTTAAAATAGAGGACAAGACCTTAAAAGTTATATTAGAATAACAATTCATGTTAGTAAATCATATCATGTGTTCATATTTCCTACCGAATTTAAATTAAAATAAAACACACGATAAAATTGAGTAGAGATCACTGAGTAATTTAAGTTCTAATATATTCATACTTATCTACATTATAATCATGTCTTCTTATGGTCTATTGTGTTTTCTCTATTTATTGTGAAATCATATTAGCAATTGTTAACTCTAGTTGATTCTTACTAACATTTTGAAAGAAAAGCACCATGATATAATTCTATATGCATAACGTGTACAGTTAGCTTTTAGAATGGGATACTTGTTTTTCACTTGGTAGATCTATTGCCAATCAGCTTTTAGAATAGGATACTTGTTTTTTTTTTATTGGTAGATCTATTAGCTTGTATTAAGGCATTATTAATGGAATTCATTTGTGAATTGTTTAAGAATTGGACTTTATTGTGGGTTTACAAATTTCATCGATCCGAGTTAGACAACGTACCATCAAACTTTGATATATGCTAGTTTTTGTTTTATATAAATATATATATAAGAGGATAAAAAGAAAAAAGAAACCATTTTTTTTTAAGTTTTCTATGGTTGAAGCTTATTAAAGAAAAAAGGATGAAAATTTTTTTAGTCAATTACAAAGATTACCTCGTGAATAAAAAGTACAAGGCCAAAGAATTTCTAATATAATACACTCATACCACTTGAAAAACCTTTAACACCAAAAAAATTTATCTAATACAAAACCAAGGCAATCTTTCATATTAGTATACAATTGTAATAAATTTTTAAAGTCGATTTATTGATCAATTTGATTTGCATTATCTGTCATAATATTAATTATGTCAATAATTAGGATTACAAATGAGTTGAGTTAAGCCAAGCTTTTAAAAGTTTAAACTCAACTCATTTAAAAATAACCAAACTCGAGGTCGAGTTAAGTTTTTTTATCGAAACTTGCAATTAAGGCTCCTCATTAGATAAACAAACTTTATCTTAAGTTTCAGTTCAACTCATCTACTAATCGAGTTTGAGCTAACCAAAGTCTACTTACGAGCTTAAATATATAAAATGAAAAAAATATATATAAATAAATGGACTAAGCGAATAGTAAATGAGAATTAGATCATATATTATATATTATTATATAACATGTTATATACTTATATATATGATATATATTACTTATGGTATATATAAAGTTAGTAAGTCTACTCATGAGTCAAAATAAGTCGGCTTATAAGCGGACTCATAAGCCTAAGTGAGCTGGCTTAAGTAAATAGGCTCATGAGCCTAAATAGAAGCTTAAGGTTGCTCATTTAGATAAAATGAACTTTATTTTGAGCTCGAGTTTGACTCATTTACTAATTGAGCTTGAGCTTAAATTGAATTAGGCTTAAAACTTGTCAAGTTTACATAACTCGTGAGTAACTCGACTCATTTGCAGCTCTATCAATAATACCTTCAAATTGAATGATGAATCAAGTTAAGTAATCATTACAAGTATATATCTGCATAAAATATCAATTTAATATTACGTTAAAGGAAAAAAGTATAGCTATCAACATGTTTCAAGGCATGTAGGTTTCTATATGGTTGATACTACCCAAAAATGTTATTGTAATTAGCAAAAAAATAAAATAAATAGATAAAAACGTACAACTTTTACACTATATTTAAGATAGAAGAAAGAATTAGGAAGGAAGGAATTTACTTTTCCCTTATTTGATTTAAGATTGAAAGTGGATGGAATAGATTTGAGGGGGAAAGCAATCTCTTGGAGCCTAGGAAATGATTCTTTACATACTTACACTATATTTAGAACAAAGGAATAGAAAGCGGAGGAGAGAAAAATAGAGAGAATCAATTACATTTCCATATTTGTTTGATGAATGGATTATAGAAGTAAGGGAAAGCAGGTAGATTTTAATTCCTTGGTCCCATAAAGTATCTATCACTCCAAATATAGACGAAATAAAAAGGGGAAAGGAGAAAAAACTTTGTAATTACATATTTATCCCCTAGTTTTGTATTTTCATTATCAATTTTTTTTTTGTCTTTTGAAAAAAGAGAAATGTGTGTGTATATGTGTATGTGGATGTGTGCATTTAATATATATATTAAATATATTTTTACAATACATATATACGTTTATTTATATATATTTGTATATAATACATAATAAAAGAAATAAAATAAGGAGGATAACATAATGTATTATATTTTACAAGAAAAAGAGTAATTTTATATCTTATCTATTTTATCTGTATTAATCAGTAATATTCCTCTCATTTTCCATCTTTCCTTGCTTTCTTTATCTAAACACATGCGAAAGAATCATATCCCTTATAATTCTTTTCCATTATTTTCATTCCTCTAACTTTCTTTCACTCGTTCCAAACATAGTGTTAGAGAGAATGGAAAGGAAAATTAACAATTTTACTAAAATACCCTTCACATATAAAAGTAATTTCAAGTTTTGAGGACTTTTTTGGTACTTAAATATTTTTAACAATATTTTTAATTAACTTTTCTCCAAATTCTTTCCTTTCCATTCCTTTTTTATTCAAACAAAAACTTTTCTTTCACTTTTTTTTTCTCTTTAATTCTTTCCTTTCATTGTCTTCCCTTTCTATTTATTTTCTTCTTTCTAAACATAGTGTTAAAAGTTATAAGGTTTAGGAAGAAAAAAGTGTTTAGACATGATTAGGCTGGGGTTTAAGCACTAACATCCATCATCCTAGCTTTAAAAAACTTTAAATTTATCACTAAAAAAATATTAAGTAAAATTACTAATGTATATCTATTTATCTATTTATTTTTAAGCAATTACTCATTAAGTGAACGGGGAATATGAAGGTAAACCAATACTCGTAGTTGGCAGTAATATATAATATATCTATTCTAACGTTATAGATTTGTACTTTACAACTTGTGCTCCCTAAATAAAATCCTGAATCCGCAACTGCTTATAGTGTCCCGAGAAGTCCGTAATGGGACGGTAGACATGCACTCCGTAGTTGTCCTATAGTCTATGGTATCTTTTTCCTTGGGGATGGATCAAAAGTTTACCTATGGTCTATATTTGGGAGGATCATGACACAGGCCTATGTTATATGTATCTGCCCGATTCCCAATTCATTTTAAACTCCGGAGTTAGATTAGGGTTAATCAGAGCTAGAGAAATCGGCTTAACCGTAGAGGGCTATATTAACCTATGACACCATATAGTTTGTTTAGTAGAATAGAGGGCTATATTGCCATGTTGCATGCAGAAAATTAATGAAGAGGACGCTACGTACGGCACAATTTGTTGACAATTACATTCTTTGATTCTCCTTCTAATACCAACGGAAAACACACCATTTGCCATCGTAAAAACCGTTAAAAATTTGACTTCCTCTTCGGGTTTTATTCTAAAATAGTTTAATTTTTTTCCATATATACTCCACTCATCATCGCTACAATCAATATATCTAATTAATAAATCTTTTCTCCCTTCTAATATTTTGGTTACCTATTCTTAGAAAAGATGGTGCAATAAATAAATTTAACTTCGTATACTCGCGATGAAATATGACTTGTAATGTAAAATTATTTTGTGTAACGGGATGGTAGAAAGCAATAATAATAACAATAATAATAATAATAATAATAATAAAGTCCTTTGTGGTTCGTCTCTTTTTATCACAATAGAGCATATAATTATAAAGAGAAAAGAAAAAGTACGTAAGATCAAAATTTATATTGAAAACACAAGGAGCAAACAATATGAAGAGGGAACCACTAAAATAAATGATCACTGCTCAATCTCTCATTAGACATGCAGAATTTTATTCCCTAAAAACTATTATGATAAACATCCACTAACACACACACAGATGCTTAAAACCCTATCCAATATGGAAATATGCATCTCAATTTGACCTAGGTATAATTATAAAGGATTTACGTAATAAATAGCCTAAAGTATAGGAATCTAAAGGAAGCCATTCAATGGTTTTCAGTCGACCATGTTGGAAGTCTAATCAATTAATCACTCTCTCTGGTTCGACCCTTCTCCTGCACATGACATTGAACACAATCAAGAATGCCCAATTAATTCACAACAGAACACATGAAAATTAAGTATTATAAACCAATTTCCTCACTTACACTCCTACTCAGAAAAATTCATCATATATATATATATATAATATTTCATCCAATAATATATTCATATTTTTATATATTATAATTTTATTAATATTTACTCATTATTCATCAAAATATAACGTGTAAATATCGCCAAAACCTTTTTCGACGTTAACATTAAATTCTGATATCGGGATATTGTAAGACTACGTAAGAGAACAAAACTCTATCCAACCAGTGAGTGTATAAAAGCAACCTGTCCCCTAAATCACTTGAGAACTTTGACTCGAAATTTTCGGGTTCTTCCTTTTTTTAGAATTGTACGTTATTCATCGATGTTTGGTTAATTGTATACCTATTCTCCTCAAAAAAAAAAACCTTATGCTTCTTAAATAGATTAAACATGGAATTTATCAAAAGCCAATAAACTATTGGAAGTGAGACATGACTTAATGTGCACAAGATGTGCTTGGCTGGAAGGGAGATTTTAATTTTGCTAGTGGTAGTGTCACCCACTAAAGCATTTAAAGCCCCCTTTTTCTTCGATCTCTTTTTAAGTAGTACAAACCACATTAATGTATGTATAAATGTCCTTTAGGTCAGTGGCTTCTTGGTTTCATGTTGAGCCATTTATATTTTCGGAACTCCAAGCATCACCTATTATTTTACCTATTATATATTATAACTTAGATAAAAGGATTTGAATTTGATCCATCTTATTAAAATACCAATATTAATACTATTAAGCTACAATAATTTTGGTAAAAAAATTCTAAACTTAAAAATATAAATGTGATAAAACTACTTGTAAATTATTTAAGTGTAGTTTAATATTTACTCGAATTTAATCCAATTATAGTTGAGTTGAGCTCGAGGTATTCGAATAATTTATTTGATCCAAATTGAGCTTTATGATATTAATCTCAATTAGGTTGTGAGCCTAATCGACTTCGAATCCAGCTTAAATGTTACTTAGTTTAAGTCCACCTCAGATATCAATATTAGTATTATTAATTAAATCAATGATTTTTTTTAAAAGATTATCAAGTTGAACTCGAGCCGATCGCATAGCAATCCAAATTGAGCTGAAAATCAAAATTATAAATTTGATCGAGTTTAAATTTGAGTTTGAATTTAAGTTTAAGCACAAGTTTTGAAAATAGTCGAAATCAAATATCATATTGATGCAACTCGTTTATAAATCCTAATTTCAACCTTGTTTTCGTGATACCTATAACACAAAATGGGGATTCGAGCATATATCATCTCTAAATAAGGATAAAATCGATAGCAACTGATATTAAATTCCATTTAGTTATATACATTGGTTGATTATATCATGCCCAATGAGGCAAGAATAGATATTAATTTGTATTAATTTAAGCTTACACTCACTGTCTTTTGTAAGGAAAAAAAGAAGAGGATATTGTATTACGTATGTGTTTATGGGGGATGAGCCAAAGGATGGAATATCCGCATACGTATGCGATTGGATATCTATAGTTTAAAATGATAAAATCGGCCATGACCCTATGACTTATATGACATAAGTATTATTTTTTATTGGAATCAAACGGATCTCATAGCATATTTATTCACATGATGTAAGTATTATTTTCGTTTTACCTATCGTTTTTGCATTTAGGATGTCGGGTTGCGATTTGATGTGATTCTACACTACAATTATTATTTATTTTGGATGCTTCGGTTCTAGTGCTCACAAGAAGTCAATTATAGGGATACTAAATTACAAAGAATTGGTCTTAGTTAAAGTGTATTATTATCCAAGGGATTCGATGGTATTTACTGGCAACGAGTTTAACGTTACCTAGGCATAAAGGGCATAAATGGGTTAACTTAGCTCGTGAATCGTGATGATCTATTTGAGTTATGTTTCAAATTCATTCGATCTTCATTTAACACCGGTTGAATCTAATTCAAGTTGGAGTTCAATTTACCGGAGTAATTATCATGTTAAATAATCTATCTGATATATTGATCGACAACAAATATATACCTTTTAAACATAAAAAAAAAAAAAAAATTACGTGACTTACTTATTTATCATTTTTAAAAATGCACAGATAACCTCAATATCTTTATCGAAACTCCAAATCCATAGTTGAAAGGATCATGAATGGGAATAATATCTTAGGATTTTTGTGGCAATTTGGGGATTGTTTGCATATCTTAAAAAAAATTGGAATGTAGAATCACATTTTATAAGGTTAGACATCTACTTATACTTGATCGATGATGATTTAAAGGGTGTATTTACGATTTCCTCGTGTATTTTCTAAAATCCTATACAATGGCATTGATTAATTGTGGAGTCTATATTTGCATTTGATTGATAATATGATTTGAATGGTAATTAACGAAGAAATGAGGTAGCACCTGTTGATGGCCAATATTGCTTGGCAAAGGAACATGTGTAAAAGAAAGGAACACGTGTAAAAGAAAGGAACACGTGATCGTTATATTTTACAATAAAAAAAAAAAAACGTGATAACTAAATTTTTGTTTTATATATGTAAGATTGTTAATATAATTTAGATAATGACTAATTAACGCATAAAATAAAACATGTTTCTTTATTTCCACGGGGTAATGCCATATATTATCTCGCAACCAAAAGAAAGTTCACAATACAACACTAAACCTTTCGCCTAGGTTCAAAATCGCAACCAATTTCAATAAAACATGTTGGTGAGATAGAAATTTTAAGAAGTCTAAAGAAAAGAAAATAAATGCCAGGACTTTTTGTATTCTTTTAATTTTAAACCTGAAATTTAAAGTTGCTAATTGTCATATTGATTCAAACTTTTGCTTATTGAATTTTACATTTAAAGTTTGAATTTGATGCCAAGGTAGATATAATATAGTTATACGAATACTAATTTCTTAATATGATAGATAAGACTTTAATTCTCCCCCTCCAAGTTATAATCTAATTGAAAAAAAAAAAAATTGACTAGTCAAAAGTTCAATCATTAATATACATACAACAACCTTCGATTATAAAAATAAGAATAAAAAGATTTTGACATTATTAAATTTTAACTATTAGAGAAATGCGTGAATACTTTTGGCATTCTATATGCGCATAGATTGTTAATGTAATGTAAACAACAAATGGAACAAATAAGATAATATGTCTCCTTGTGCTAAAGAGCCAAAAAAATCAAAAAATGAAGGCAAAATCCGCATATATTTGTATCACAATACATAATGGTTGAAGTATCCCAAAAAAGAAAAGGCAAATCTTTTCTTTTTCTTTTTCGAAATAAAAAAGACAAATCTTTTTACTCTCCATGTTTTATCCCACCTTTTGAAAATCCAAAGGATGCTTATTTTCGAATCAACATTCTTTCCCAACAAGATTTTCTATTTTCACTTATACGTGCTTCATCTTCAAAATTCTATCGATTATTGGTCTATATCTTCGGTAGCTAATAAATATAAAAGCATCTAAAAAGCAATATTGCTATTATTGACAAATCAACCTTCAATTTATATATGATATTTTAACTTTTGTCAATAATCATCCCAATTTACTGTATGCTTAATAGTTTTTTTTTTTTTAATATCATATAAAGTTGAAATAATAAAAATAAAATTTTTACTTTTTCTTTTATCATAGATTTTATTATAGATTCCATAAGTTTTACATGGAAAAGATTATACTATCGCATATAGATTACTTACATAAATTTAAAATTCATCGGAAAATAGGAAAAATTTACTAGTTTCATAGGATACTTTGTACCCTATAGGTGTTTTAAGATACAAGTTTCAAGGTGGTTGTATAGTGTTACATAATAGCTCTTATTGTAAAATTTTGGAACTCATACCTTATAAGATAGGTAAGGTTGTAGAGGCGAGATGAGCTTTTAAAGGCTTAAGCTTGACTTGTTTAAAAATTATCGAGATAGAACTTAAGTTTAAGCTCAAGCTTGAACCAAGGTTTTTATCAAGCCAACTATTGAAGGTTGTTAGTTATATCTCATGGTCATGAATTTTGATGATAACAAAAAGAGAAGAACACTAATGAATTAACAAATGTATAAGAATTCAAAAGGATTCTAAAAAAGTTTAATTTCGCAAAACTAAGCTATATTCAAAAGCTTATTCAGAAGGTCTAACTTGACTGAAAAGGGGAATATCCTGAAGTTCTTTCAAAAAGTATTTTAAAAGTTTTTATAAAAAAAATCGGTACGGTACTTCAAAAGTTTATTCAGAAACTTCAGAAACAAAAGGCTGATATTCTTTATAAGGTTGTTTAGAAGGTAAGTCTGAAAGTATAACGTTGAAAACAGCTATAAATCAGATTTGAATTAATCAAGGCCTAGCTTCACTAGATTGAGTATATTAGGAAAATACATTTAATCTTGTTTTACTTAAGATGGAATTAAGATCCTTAAGGATTATTTTTAAGCGAAAAAATATTTTAATAAATTAAGATATGTATAAGAATGGATAAGGATAAGATTGATTCAAATTTTGTGGAGTTTCAACTTTTTGAACATGAGGCTTATCCGAAAGTTGTTAACAAAAGCAAATCTTTTTAAATTCAAATCAGAAGTTTATCCAGTAGTTGCGAATTAAAGAATATCTAATCTAAAAAGGTAAGGAGAGTCGTTTTCTAAATTCAAAAGATTGAGATCCTCTTCAAAGAATATCTAAGGAATTATCTTAAATAACTAACAGTTGAATAATTATAAAAGTGAAGAAAATCTTCAGATTTTTAGCCGTTAGAAAAACTCAATATAAAAGGAGAATTGATTCAAAATGTCGAGATACAACTCTAAAGAAAAATTATTGTTGTACAAAAAATTCTTGATCAATTTTTTCCTTCTGAGAAGTTTCTGAAAGCCTTTCAGATACTTCTTCAAAGAGCTACACCGAATCAAAGTTTTAAAACAAGTGTTATTTCTTTCAATTGCAAAATTATTTGAGACTTACATTTTTGTTCTCGCTTATAATCTCTATACTTTATTATAGAGAAAAGACAGTTTGTATAATATAGATCTATATTAGTCTAGATTGTAGAGAGGCTAAATAGGAAGAGTAGAATGTTGTAAAGTTATTGTGACAAATGCTTGTAATCTGTTTGTGATTTATTTTAGTAGAACGACACTGGTGAAGTAAATTGGATCTCCAATAGTGGAGTTAGAAGAGAGCAGTAGGCAGAAGGTCGAAACTCTATAAAATCTCTACCTAATACTCTCCTTCCCAACTCTTTTAATTTGTGTTATTTAACCGTTGTTTAATTGTGTGTTGAAATACCACTGTTCACCAAATTAATTTATTAAAATGGGTAATCTTATTTTTACATTGAAAAATTTTCAAAAGTTTAAGGGTATTAATTTGCTTTTCTTCTTGATATCTTATACGAGACCAACAAGGGTCAAAACTTGGCTCATATAGATAAAAGAGCTTTGTCTTGAGCTTAAGCTTAACTTATTTACTTATCAAGCTGAGCTTAGCTTAAAGCAAGCTAATTTTAAGCCTGCTTGTAATCTTAAGTATATAAAATGAAGAAATATATAAATAAATAAATTAATTAATAGTGAATAATAATTAGATTATATATTATTTATTATCGTATAATATTATATAAATATCAGCTTTTGAATTTTAATAATACATAATATATAATATTTGTAATATTTAAATATGTATAAGCTCATGAGTCTACTCATGAGCCTAAATGAGCTAGTTTAGAAGCCTAAATTAGAGCTCACTCAAACTCGATTTATGATTTATTTAGATAAACAAGTTTCATCTTAAGCTCAAGTTTGGCTCATTTAAAAATTGAACTCAAGTTGAGCTAAGCTTGAGTGTAAACAACTCTCTAACTTTCAACTCATTTGTAGCCCTAAAAACGAGGTACCAGTATGACCATTACCTACCTAACAATGGATACTTAGCCCTATCTACAATAATCAAAATAGGAATCATATCCTCAATGGTATGCTTATTAAGGTCTCCACAGTCTATGTATACTCTCTATGTATTATACTTTTCTTTTACTGAGACTATCGGCAATGAAAATGGGCTATGACTTTATCCAATTATGTCACTTCTTAACATCTCTTAACCAATAGTGGACTACTTTAGTATCCTATCGTGAACATTTGTCTCCACTCCTTAAGAATGCAACTCATATCTTAAGCTGCGTCTCTAACAATAAACCTATACCAAATCATGTTAAACCCCAACCATTTACCTTAAAATGCAATAAATTTTAATTTTTAGTAACAAAGCTTATTTCTTACTCAATCTTAATTAATAATTACACATAACTCTATAAATCAAAGGTTAAAAAATCAACTAATAAATAGCAATGGTAAAAATTATCAATTGAAATCCTAGTTAAATTCTTTTAATTTCTAATGTACAATCATAAGCCCTAATGAGGATTTTAACATAAATTTCTTCAAAATTTTCAATTAGGGTTGAGGATACCAAAAGAAAAAAAAGGATAATTAACCAAGCTATGGTATCTTTACACCACTTGTCGACCACATGACGATACGGATCAATTGAAGCCCTTTACCTTCTTGAAGTGAGAATAGGGGAAAATATATTATTCTTAACTTAAATTTCCAAAGGAGATCCCGCACTTAAGTGAGGAAGGGAAAAGGATAACACTTGACAAGAATCGGACTACTAGACCCCTGACTCAAGCCTGAGCCTTAGGATTGGAGAGCATAGCTAGACGAGTTATTTCTTTACACCCTACAATTGAGGAATCCAAGCTACAGCAATGTGCCAACTTGATGCCTTAACCAAGCCAAACTCTCTTATACTTATCAATAATCTCTAATTTCCAACTAGAAGTATACTCGAAAAACAGCTTGGCCCATTTGACCATTTGGTCGACTGACCTAAATCCCTACTATACCAAATACATTTGAGCTGAATTCACCTCGAAAGGGTCACCTGCTCAAGTCGACACTATAGAACTATCAACTCGGCTCAATTTAGCATCATTACTCAGCAACAGCTAAGCTAGCTATACAATTTGTTTTCTTTTGCCAGGCATACAACCACTGATCAACTACTGCATGTCTGAGCACCTCTTGTAATAGTCTTCTGTACAAAATGGCCATTTTACTAAATTTTCCTTTATACCCTTCAGACATTCCTTGTATTATACTTATTTTAGACATTACCCATTTTAGTCTTCTTTTTTTTTTGGTTAGGATGCCCTTACTTTTTGAGTATAAATACCCGTTGTAAATATAGTTGCAACATAACTTAATAGTAGATATACTTCTCCTTTCATAAGCATTGCTCTCTGTTTATTTATTACTTTACTCTTATCCTAACCTTTAAATAAAATTAGGTAACAAGTACCCTTATTAGATTAGCTTGTGTATTATATCGAGTTGAGTCATAAGTCCTTGGTATTTCCTTAGTGTATAACACCCTTAAAGCAAATTGAGGTTTGCTTATTGGTTTCTTTGTTTATCATGCATTTTTATCCTTGTTTTCGAGTTTTCTATAAGTTTGGACCCATTCCTTATGTGATATCTCATCAATTAGTAATCAAAATATGAACATTTAAGTATTAGGATAAAGTCCTATCTTTGTATGATTAGGGTTAATTGTTGATCTAAAGCATTCGAAAAGTAAACTGATTAAGTTAAAATCTTACGAAAAACATGATAACCCTAATCAAGAAATTTTCGTATACTTGGAAGTCAAGAATATAATAAAATATCAAGAATACAATCAAAATAATGAGAACTTACTCTATGTGAGACCTTAAAGTCGAATTTAGGGCAATCGTGCTTAAATTTAAGGCTTTTGGGAAAACATATCCGATTGGGCTCAAACTTTACAACTAAGTTAGAAAAGTTAGTTAAAATGATCTAATAAAGTTAAATTTAAAAAAAAAACAATGACAAAAATTTCAATTTTAGCCTTAAAAGTATGATTATTTAATATAGTATAAAAATAATCAAAATCCCTAAAACCAAGCTTAGAATGCAACAAAGACTTAAAGATAAGTTAATTAGGCAATGAAAGAAAATAATATAGCATAATATACTATACAAGTATACATGTATATCTATAAGTATACCCAGTATATATAATAAATAGATCCGTAAATTAATCTAAAATTATATAATTATGCATAATAAGCATTAAATTCACAAAATTGAATCAGAAAAATATCTTAAAAAATAAAATACATGCTAGAAACATGGTTATATGCATATAGTTACTCATTACATGTGTTACATATATATGTATATATATATACATATATTTAGTACAATAATTAAATATACTTAAATTATTTAAATTCCATTAAAATTACACCAAAAGTAAACCAAAACTTATCCAAATGATATGAGAATCGTTAGAATCCATGTAACACTTCAAAAATAGTTGGAATGGATGACTTAAAAGCGAATCATCAACAATTTGCCACCTCCTACTTTTTGTTTTTTTTTAAATATTAAAATAATTACTTAATAGTTAAGAAAAAATTATAACTGACTCTAATTATTATAAATAAGACTCCTCTACAATAGATACATGTTTGAGAACCCAAATTATAAAAAGAAAAAATAAAAAAAAATCAAAGGAAAATAGAAAAAATTAGAAAAGGGCTAAGCTAAGATAGTTCTCCAACCATCTGATGACTTGATGTGGAGCCCCGTCGCTACCTAGTAAAGCTACCATCGACTAGGCTAACTAACAACCTCTCTCCAGCCAACGATGGTTGGAGCTTCGATAAAGAAAGGTCCTAAGTTTTTGCCCTATTTTTTCTTATTTTCAAAAAATATTAAAATAATTATAAAAAATATGAAAAAAAATTTAAATTCTAGATTATTTTAGATGTACTTTCATGCTATAATTTTTTTTTCAAAATTTTGAATATTTTATATACTTGCTTAACAAATTCACTATTCATTAGAATTTTTAAATCTAAAATAAATATACTAAATGATGTGGTTTTTAGTTCAAAACTTTTGTGTAGAATACATATGATATGTATTTAATTGCTATTTATCCATATTTTTAGTTTAGGTACTTTTGATATTTAATGTAATTTTTTGCCTTAAAAATCGCTAGAAATAGGATGGAATGATAAAATAAATAGGTTTTTATGAAATTAATTGATGAAAATGATATGTACTGACTTCTGGTGAATTGTAATTATGTTAGGATGTATTAGAATTAATTTTGTATAAAAATAATAGTATTTAGGTAATTAAATATAATTTAGGGGTAAAATTGTAATTTTTAATATATAAGGGATAAATCGATAACATGAAACTAAGTGATGACTAAGTTCCCCATATTTTTAGGAGTTCATAGAAATTTTAGGGGAATTATTTGGTGACTTGAACTATTTATTACAAATTTACATAGTAAAATAGCTTAAATTACGAACCGAGACGTATTTTTAGTCATAATAGGCTAAAATATGATGAATATCAAAATAAAACCTATACATGTAAAAACTGGTCAAATCTGGTGAAAATTAATTTTTAACTTATTTGGTAGTAATTATATTACTAGGCCATGATATACATATATTAAGTTAGATATTACTTATATTATTAAGCTATAATAATAAATTATATAAAATATAGACCATTTACATAAAATGAATATAATATAATAATACTTATTATTATATGAGCATATATATATAATATAAAACCAGAAATACACTTTAAAAGTCATCTCTTGAAATAAAACCTGTAATACGTATTATTAAGTTCGTATGAACCCAATGATATTACTTTTATTAAAATTGAACAATTCTAAATAATATAACCTATATCTTTATAATATTACAAGAATTTATATACTACAATAACCTTATTGTAATTAAAACGTAAATTAACTGATTAAAGGTACATTTCGATACGATTGAAACAATATATTAATAGTATAACCACATATATTATTAATACTTAATAACTTAACTTATATAATAAAACTATATTTCGTTATATAAAGAAAATAAATATTAAACCTTATATATATACATTTATACATATAACTTCAGAAGGAAATAAGAGTAGATAAAACCCTAATGTTTTTGTAACTCTTACAAAAACTAAATTTGGACTTTATACATATATATGGTCTCTCAATGACCAAGGTGTTAATGGTACAAGCCTTCCGTAGTAACTGTCGGGATAAGTAAGTAGGATTAATGGTTTATAGTATTTTGATATATTATTTCGATATATTATTTCAGAATATTTGGAAACTTTAGTAAGTGTTGGTTTGTGATTATACTTAGTTACTGTGCGTGTGCTGTGCTTATGTTTGAGATTTGATCTACTATGATGGAAGCTGAGCTCCATGTTATGATTGTTATGTAAATATTATGCTTGACTTGTTTAAACTTAGTTGATCAACCTAAAAATGAACTAACTTAAACTCGGCTTAACACCCAACTTGATATGTATTGCAACCCACTAAGGATGATGACTAGGATTCTCAAGCTAAATATAAACTCTCTTTAATGAGGATAGCTGAAATAGTCATTTCTTTACCCTTAGCCGAATTAAGTGACAGAAGAGGAGGTCGCGATAAAGTTGGGGGCTATGGTTTGAAGATGGTAAAGGGAGGAGAGTGTTCTCTATTGTATAAGCCCCAGTTTGGTTTCAATTTGCAGGTGTGCAACGCCAATCTCCTCAACTTAGATTAAAGTAGGTATAATTTCTCTAATCCCATAACGAACTGGATAACGTCGTGTAATGGTATTTATTTGTACATGCATTGCATCTGACTAACTTAGTTGAAAACCCTGCTTGTAATGTATTGAGTGCATACTTCTATCTCTACCCCACTTACTAAGCAAGTTGTCGCTCATTCCCCTATAATTTGTTTTGCAGGTTCCAAATGTATTACAAGTACCTACCAAACACCGGAACACTAGTAAAGTAGGATGAGGATTGAGATGTAATAAGAAATAGCCGATTATTGTCCTTAGTATTAACTTTTTTATTTTTAAAGAAAAACTACACATGACTCCTCAGGGGGTTTGGAAGTTTTCAATATTTTGATTAATATATGAAATGACAAGTATCTGTGTGATTTACTACCATTCTTTTGTAAGGTCAAATTACAAGTTTATTTTTATAAATTATTTTAAAAGATTACTCCACAGGTTTATATCAAATAGATATCAAATTGGACGCTTCAAAAGAGGTAAAGTTAAGTACACCTGGTGTAAACTAGGTTTAAGATAGCAACTATGAGGATAGTTTCTATCTTAAGATAGAAACTGTGAGAATAGTTTCTATGTTAGGAAAACTCATACAGCAGGACTGTTATGACTTCACCCTTTCGAAGTGTAACATCTGACAATCGGCCTCATCAGTCTTTGGCTCAGATCACATCATCTTGGTATTAGAGTGAAAGTTCATTTGGATAAGTTGTGTTTGGACTTTCTTATGAAGTAGTGTTTGTTGTAATAGTATATTGCAGTTGCATAGAGATTAGCTGCAAGTATTCAAGTAAGTAGAAGGCGTAGTAGTTTACTACTATCATATACTTTGTTATACTTTGTTTTGTGCATATGAAAAAAAGAAGAAAGTTTCCACTAGGTTTATTGTTCTTTGGAGTAGTTGTTAGGTTCATAGTTGGTTTGAACTTTCGAGTGAAGAATGTGTGTGTGAGTTGTTTGGATTCAGAGAACAATATCTATTGTTTCGTAGATTCAGAGTTTATTCACTAAACTTTGTTGAGAAGATGGCAAACCCAAGTATTAATGCTGGTATTAGAGATCATAATAGTCGTATTGTACACAATGGACGATAACCTTAGAACACCCCTAAAAGTACAAATGAATGAATCGATGAGATAGTTAACCTTATAGCTGATATGACCAAAGTTGTTCATGTATTGGCCTTTTGACTTACCAAGGCAGTGCAAAATACTCCCTCAGCTGCTCGACCTGCGAGAGGACAGATCCTAACTCGATAAGATTGAGGTGGAGGAGTAGGACAATATGTGTGAAGAAGAATTGATTTAGGTGATATGAATAAAGAAGGAGAGGAACCAAGAGGAAGAGGAGTAAGCTCAAGCACCTCGAGCTACTGACCATGTGAAGGTTCATATTCCAAACTTCAATGATTTTGGAAATGCTTATGATTATCTAGATTGAGAAGAGAAGGTAAAGTGTATTTTTTATTATTGCCAGTATGAAGATCGCGAAAAAGTGAAGACTACTGCTATAGAGTTCTTAAGTTATGTTGCAATGTGGTGAAAGAACCTTCAAATTATGAGGAGACACAAAGGATATAGAGAAGTAAATACTTAGCTTGTAATGAAGAGGATACCCAGAAATAGATTCATGCCGAATACTTACTTGCAAGATACTTTTGCTCAACTTCAAGAGTTAAGGCAAGTAAGTTGAACTGTTGACGAATATATTCAGGAGTTCCAAATGCTCATGATTCGATATGAAGTGGATGAACCATCAGCTCAATAGATCTAAATTTCTCATTGAATTAAGAGGCGATATCCGAGATGTTGTGGAGTTTCAATAGTTTACTACATTGGATAAGGATATAAGAATAGCCTAGTAAGTGGAAAGATGAGGAAGGAATAGGTCGAGCTGACTTGTGCAATCAAGTCGACCCGTTTAAGGAAGTTATAAGTTCAACAAAGCACTAAGTTGAGTAGAAAAGCAGATGTCAGAATTGAAAAGAAGAGCCGACCAACTAATGATGAAGTATTGCCGATAACTTATGAGAAAGGGTAAGGATTTAAAAGGAAGACAAGCCAGATTAAGTGCTTTAAGTGTCAATGGTTTGGGCACATAGCTACCCAATGTCCAAATAGAAGAACTATGATTATCAAAGGAGACATTCCAAAACTCAACATGGATAATACCGATGAGGAACTCAAGGAAGAGGTTGCTTTCGAGAAAGACACCAACTAGGAAGATAAGCTTGCTGAAGAAGATGCATTTGCTGAAAATTTGGATAAACTAACTTTGGTTATCTGATGTATGATGAGTATATAATCCTCTACCAAGGAGAAGTAGAGTGAGAACTTAATTTCCATCACTTGTAAAGTAAACGAGCAAGTTTATACTCTCATAGTAAATAATGGAAGCTATACTAAGGTGGCACCTGCTGACCTGGTTAAGAAGCTTAAGGTACTAACTATCTCACACCCAAAACCATATAAGTTACGTTAGATAAATGAAAAGGGAGCACTACATGTCATTTAATAAGTATTGTTGCTGATCTCTATTGACAATTACTCTGATGAAATTTTTTGTGATTTATTGCCCATGTATGCACCACATGTGTTATTAGGTAAACCTTGGCTTTTTGATCGGAGGGTTATTCATGACAATTTTTAAGAACATGTATGTATTTAAGAAGGAAGGGAGGAAAATTACCGCGAACCCCATAACTCCGAGTCAAGTAAGTAAATTACGAGCTACATTAGCTTAAGGATCGAAAAAGGCTTTCGTATTGAGTAGAGCTGAGCTCCAAGCAACCATCAAGTTTAACTTGCCGACCTTCTCATTGGTAAGGAGGCAATTGGAATTCAAGGAGCAAGTGAAGCTGCCAAAGGAGGTGGAGAAGTTACTCGATGAATATTCTAACCTATTTCTTGAGCAATTACCTGAAGGATTACCTCCATTTTGAGGTATTGAGCACTGCATCGAATTGATACCTAGAGTTGCACTACTAAACAAACCAACTTATAAAATTAATCCCAAGCAAGCTACAGAGTTTTAAGGATAAGTCAATGAGCTATTAGAGAAGGGATGTATGAAAGAAAGTCTTAGCCACTATGTTATGCCTACATTGCTCGTGCCAAAGAAAGATGGAACTTGATAAATGTGTGTGGATAGGAAAGCTGTCGATAAGATTATGATCAAGTACAAATACCTTACTTTGAAGCTGGACAATATTTTAAACAAACTGAGTGGTGCCAAGGTGTTCAACAAGATTGATATGAAATCAAGATACCCCAGATTCGAATAAGACAAGGCGACTAGTGGAAAATTGCTTTTAAGACTCAACATGACCTATACGAGTTGATGGTCATGCCCTTTTAGGTTATCAAACACCTAAAGCACTTTTATGTGGTTAATAAACCATGTCTTAAGAGACTTGATTAGAAGATATGTCATGGTCTACTTTGACGACATCCTTGTTTACAGTGTTGACCTAGTAAGTCATATTGATCATCTCCAAGTAGTTTTTGATGTCCTTTGTATAGAGACATTGTTTAGAAGTGTGAACAAGTGTTGTTTCTATCAAGAAGAGGTGATCATCCTAGGCTACATAGTTAATAGAGAAGGATCAACAGTTGATGAAGAGAAGACTTGGGCCATTGTTGAGTGGCCGATCCCAACTTCCTATGTAAAGGTAAGGAGTTTCCATGGGTTAGCATTCTTCTATTGATGTTTTATCCAAGCATTCAATACTATAGTTGTGCCCCTAACTGAGTTAACAAAAAAGAATGTAAAGTTCTAGTAAGGAGAGAAAGAAAAGAAGATTTTTTGCCAAATTGAAAGCGAAGTTGACCTCTACCCTAATCCTAGCTTTGCTAAACTTTGATAAAGTGTTCAAGCTTGAATGCAACACATCAAGTGTCAACATTGAAGCTATACTGATGCAAGAAGGCCAACCTATCGCTTATCATAGTGAAAAGCTCAGGAGAGCTTTATCTATCAACCGAGCTACTAAAAAACTAAAAGAGAAATGCAAAGGAAGGAAGACCAAGCAGTTTCAATTCGGTAACCAAGTATGGTTACACTTGAGGAAGGAGAGGTTTCCTAACAGGCAGAAGAGCAGGTTGTTTGCCAGAGCTGAAGGACCTTTTAGGATGTTTAAGAAGATAAATGACAATGCATACTAACTAGAGTTACCAAAAGACTTTAGAGTGCTTGATACGTTTAATGTTGTTGACCTTAGCCCTTAACAACCTAAAGAGAACTTGGTTAAGGACTAGCCAAATTTGATCCCAAATTCCAATCAACTCGATTGGGATGATAGGAATTAGACATTGGACCCCTAACTTGAGACCGAACTCGAGGACTAGAGAGTATGACCAAATGAGTTCTTTCTTTATGCCCCATAACTAAGGAATCCGAACTGCTATAATATGCTAACCTAATGCCCTAGCTAAGCCAAACCCTTTTATACTTATCGATAGTCTCTAGTTGTCGACCAGAGGTATACTTAAACAACAACTCAGCCCATCCGACCATCTACTTAGTCAACTTGAATCTTAGTTATACAGAATATGTCCGAGCTAAATTCACCTTGGAAAAGTTACCTGTTTAGCTCAATACTACTAAACTATTGGCTCAACTCAACATCATTACTCAACAGTAACTAAGCTAGTTGTCCAATTTGTCTCTTTTGCTAGGTACACGACCACTGATCATCCATCACGTGTCCAAGTACCCTCCATGACAAAATCTTCTGTACAGAGCACCCATTTTACTGAATTTTCATTTATACCCTTTAGATATTTCTTGTATCATACTTATTTTAGACATTGCTCTTTTTCGTCTTTTCCCTTTTAAGTGGGATGCCCTAACTTTTCGTGTATAAATACCCATTGTAAATGTAGCCCCAACACAATCTGATATTAAATATAATTCTCCTTTCATGAGCATTGCTCTCTGTTTGCTTGTTACTTCACTCTTATCCTAATCCTTAAGTGAGGTTAGGTAGCGAGTACTCTTATTAGACCAACTAGTGCATCATTTCGAATTGGGTAGTGGGTCCTTGATAATTCAATAGTATGTAACATCCTTGGGTGGATAGAGGTTTACTTGTTGGTTTCTTTGTTTATCGTACATTTTTATCCTTATTTTCGAGCTTTCTACAAGCTTAAACTTACCCTTTATGACTTACCTCGCCAATCCTTAGCTCAAGTCGTATCAGCACTAGTACAAATAAAGGAAAGGGAGAGCTTTTTCTTTTTTGCTGACATTTATAATTCCACCAAAAGAAATGAAAAAAATAAATAAAGCATCATAAGCCTTTAAATGGAGAAATTACAGTAAAATGTCTTATTTGTTCCTTACTTTAAAACTATTTTAAGGGGTATTCCATCTATTCCCTAAATAAAGATATCATTTTCAAAGTTGAGTGAAATAATTCAAATACATATCCCATGTCTCGTCTTCAATCTATTGGGTAAATGTCTTTCTTGAATGATTACTCTACTTTACCTCAACATATTTTATCATTTGACATTGACATATCTACTATTTGGTAACTATTATTTTTATTGGATACTTAAGTTGGAATCTCTTAAGCTATTAATTATTCTAATTCAACAATTTTGCTAAGAAGGTACCTTTTAACGGTATAACTCATGTCTACTAATCCTAAAAAATAAAATTACATCAACATAATTTTGATTACCTAAATACTAATGCAGAATTGCATCTAAAAGACCCAATTTAATTCAATGAAAAAGTTGCATGTCTTGTATGCAACTTCAGAACTTAACTGTGTCAATAAATCACATCTACTGTATGCGATTTTATTATAAGCTTATTTATTATTTGTATTGAATACGGGATTGAGTGAATGCTACGGTGATGCATCTCCGATGTTGTACATACGAAGAGGTACCACAACGAATCAAAAGAAGAAAACAGTATGGGGGTTTTAGCATATCCGTGAGCTATCTGGTTGGATATAACACACCAACAAGATCCAATAGGGCCTAAGACTTGTCGGATGTGACTTACCGGTCCGAGTGATATGGTTGCTCGTTACAATTCTTGCTAAAGGGATTGATAAAGTTGGGCATATGAGAGTTTTCTAAGAGAAAAGTCTTAAGGGTTTTTCATTAAGTATTAAAGCCTCCTTAAAACCCTATACAAGTGTTCCATTTATACACAGTGGTAAAGTTGTAAATAAAATGAATAAAGGATGCCCTAGTGGTATTCTAGTAATTACAATTAAAACATGAATACAACTTAGGAAAAATATAAGAAATAGGAAATATAAATAGCATAAGTAAAATAGATAATTGATTGAGATTTTCGGGCGAAGGGCTGATGTTTGATTTCGAAGAGCTATTAAAGACTTTAGAGCTTTGATCTAGGTAGACCTGATTTTGGATGACCTATCTTATCTAGGGTCGATCTAACACAACCATAGCCGACCTTGAATGGCCAAGTTGACTTGATATGGCAATGATCAATTTGACATAGACGTAGTCGGCCTGTTTGATTTGACCCGACGGGTCCAACTGATATGGAATATTCAAGTAATCTCGACGTGACCAAGCAAATCTTAGCTAAGCATATCAATCTCGGCAAAGCAAAGTGGATGGGCAGAGAAGGGTAGTCCTGTAAGATGTTGGTAATGTAAGGATGTTGGTAGAGCAGGACTAAACCATTTAGACCAGAGCAGAGCACATCTAGCTAATTAGAGTAGACCCAGCAGAGTAGAGTAAAGCCGACCATAGGAGGATGAAATGGACCTAGTATAGTAAGGAGAACCTAGCAAAGTAGGGCACAAACAGTAGGCTAGAACAAAACTTGTAGAGCCCATCAGGTCTTCCGATATTACCATGGTTCATAAACAGGTTTGTGGGAGTACTCGATCAGGATAGAGTAGGGCTATACAACATTGCTAGGCAAACCCAACAGAGCAGGACGGGCCGTCAAGTATTGGTAGAACTTATAAATAGGCCATCCATTCACGTGGAGCTCGCCAACAGGCCTCCTATGTAGTCCGAAACCGAGCATATCATTGGATCAAGATCTGGGATCCTATCACACTGTTTATTGGTAAAGGCTTGAGCTTGCATTGCATTAGGTTATGGGTTTGATCCCACATGAGTGCTCAAGGCACATTATTTTAGTAAATAATAATGTGTTGCATTTAATATATACGGCATCTAATCAAAATAAAAATCATATGTTGTAATTACTTTAAAATAATTGGTATTTACGTAATTAAATTAATAGTAGATCAATAAACATGTAAATATACTTTTTAGTATCGATACATGGAGGATGTTATGTACTTCAAACATTGATAAGTTGTAAAACCCAATAATAAAGTATTGCCTAAATCACATACATATGTAAAATTGTATGCATGCCTAAATAATGCACGGTCAATTATAATCAGCATATACAAGCCGTGTTAGTTACCTTTATTTAGGAAAGAGGCAACAAGCTCAAATAACACAACAATTTATGCATGGCTCTAAAACCAAAAGGGTTAACTAATGATATCCAAATCCATGACATAAGAAATTATCTCATATTAGTTTCATTGCCAAGATCAATCATCAATACCTCGATCCACTTCAGGACATCCATAATGGTATCCTATACCACTACTACAACCTATGTATAATCATTTCTGGTCAACAATTAATTTGTCTTGGTATTATTGTATCAATGACCCAACAATAAAGATGGTATAGGCACCTAAAACTCTAAGGTTTTTTTTTTTTTTTTTTTTACTTTTATAGATGTTTAAATGTCAACAAAATAAGAAAAAGGAAGGAATAAGCTTCCTTTCTCCCTATCTCTACATTGATGCCATTCCTTGCTCTTCTTACACTTAGTGTGCAAAATCTTCTTTGAAAATACAAAATAAAAATAATCCAATTTCCTTTTACCATTATTCCATTTTCTAAGTTTTAATTTACACATTATGTGTAGGGTTTCACTCCAAAAGAGGAGAGGCCTTGTTGTATGGTTAATGCATGGTCTAATGGTGATGCATTTTTATTAGTTCCAAGTTTCCATTTCCGTTTTGTCAAAATATTAGTACCTTAGTTACAAAATTGAGATTTTTGTAGAAAATTTAGGCTTAAATCCTCTTTAAGGCTTATGATCACAAATTAAAGAATTAGAAGAATGTCAGTAAGATTTTAATTGATAATTATTATTGTTTTCCTTGTAGCTGTTCATCAAATAATGTTGTCAATTGTGATTTTTGCAGTTATGTGGAGTAATTGGTTTTAATTTAGGAAGAAATCAATTACGTTACTAGAAATTAAAGTTTGATTGTATTATGGAGTAAGAAGAGTACATTTATGTGCCATAGGTTAGTTCCGAGGTTAGGGAATTGACTATAGGTGCTCTTAATTAAATCCCTAATGAGTAGGAATAAGGTTTTGTGATAGGTTCGGTAAGGTGGTCAACCCAATTGCATATTGCAGTAAAAAGGACCTTGTCAATCACTTTGCCTTGCAGTTGACTACTTTAGTTTGCTTTTCAATTTTTTTTAAGGTTAGAAATGAGATTTCTTAGTATATTTAGGGTTCTAATGTCAATCTTTTGTGTATGACTATAGTTCTTTAACAAAGTTGGAAATTTCGGAAGTTAGTGAGTAAGTTCCACAAGACTTGGATATTGTAGCGTATATGGTTGCACATATAATATTGGATTGCTAACCTTAATTGTAGATTATTATTTGTTCTTATGTTGAGACTGGTAAGTGATTATTACCTTTTGAATGCTCGAATATTTACTAAAGTAATTTTGGCATAATGCTAATGTTCATTAATAACTTACCACTAATTTAGATGTTGCAAATAGGGATGAGGGGTCCTTTATTTATAGACTTTAATACCCTTTTTGAATCATTGGATGATTTTGACATTAGCGAATGAGATAGGTTGTTAGCTTCTAATGATAGAAGGAAAAGATGAAACCTCTTTAATTCATTATAATTCTTATGAGGTTTTGAATGAAGATGGCTCGATTAAGCCTAAGATTTATAAAAAAGCCATTTTTATATAATAATTCTTAAAGTTAATAGATAAGCCCAATAAGGCTTTACAAAAGAAAAGCCCTTCTTTGGAGCTTATTTCACGTACGAGACAACTGATTAAGATTAAAATCAAATAAATTGATCTTGCTATCTTTGCCCTAATTTTATAACGCTAAATTTCTTTTAAGACATCTCTGAAATTAGGCTCAGCATCTTGAACCGTATCATTGGCTTAAGAAACCGGACAATGACATTAGATGGAACGAAATGTTTCATTATCGAAATAACATTTTATGGCATCATATATTCCTAATTTCATTTTATTGCCAAAGTCATATAATGTGAAAAAAAAAACTAATAAATAAAAAAGATAATGTAAAAATTGCTCACAAGAGCAAAAGTTATCTTCACTTTTTTTTTTAAAGCAATGGAGAAATTAGTTTTGCATACCATATTTGTATAGATTGGTATTATATTGAGATAATAATTAACTAATATATAGATAACACATGTTGATTCAACAAAATTGCTTGCTAAATAAAAATTTATAACAAATGACAACTTAGACATAAATTGATTTCATATACATGTATATTTGTCATAAATTGATTTCATATTTGTTACAAATTCATAAAGTATTGATTAATTAACAATATAATATTAGTATCTTAATGGGATAAATCATGTTTAATTTTTTATTTTCTAAATTATAATTAGTTAAAAAAATAAAAGATAGAACAACATATATGAAAGCAATAAAATTGCTAAAAAGTTAAATATCGAGAAATTAATGAATTCCACAAATTATGATAAGTTGAAAAAAAGCATTATATCAAATGATAATGAAAACAGATTGCATTTGCTTTTTAGTAATTCCACCACAACAATTTGTTCTTGTTTTTTTTTTTTTAAAAAAAATTGTTTTTCCTTTTCTCTATAAATTGTATTGCATTTTGCATCCATGGTGCCAAAATACAACACCACACAACATCCACTCGCTCTCACTCCACCACACTCTTCACTTCACCTTCACTTCCTCTCTCTCTCTCTCTCTCTCTCCGTTTTCTCTTCTGACCGTTTCACTTTCTGCGATCTTTAAAAAACGCCAGCCCCTCTCTCTCTCTCTCTATCTAGCTCTAGTCTCTGCTCCTGGGTCTGTGTCGTTGCTCTGTCCCTACGCAAAGAAAATATCTTTGTACAACGACATCATAAACCAATACCGCGTTGCTTCTCAATTCATTCCTTTCCCCTTTCCCTTTACCTGTCGTTTTTTTGTTCATCATACACTTGCACCAAAATACCCATTTCCCTTGTTTCTCCTAAATTTTGACCCTTCTATATGTATATAATCATATATCACTATGGTTATAGCATGTGATATAGTCCGTTTAGCTTATTTTCTATCGCTCTATTGAGAAAATATACAAGAATTTTCTCGTTTCTGGATCTTTGTTGTGAAAGTTTTGAGTGTTTTTACGAATCTGGCTATTACCCATTTGTCCATTTGGCTACAACAAGGTATTTTCTGTTTTATTTTTAAATCAAGTAAGACGAGGTTAATTTCATATTTATACTTTTTTACTATGTTTTATAATTCATGTTTCCTTTTATCTGTATTTGCATTAGCTGATGATGATGTGTTATTACTGTGACTTTTATCTGTTGTTGATGTGGGAGTGATGTCTTATTGGGGTCTTCTTCTTCTTCTTCTTCTTCTTCTTCTTCTATTTTTTTTTTTTTGAGATGATGTTCTGTTTTTTTTGTTCTCCTTTTTATTTTTGTTTTTTTTTTTGGCTGAATTCCTTTTAGGGTTTCAGACTAACCAGAGTGATATATATGTTATCTAGAAAAATTCTGTGTTATGTATTTAAACATTTGCTGTATTTCATTCAAACTATTTTTCAGATCATGAGTTAGTTAATGTAATTGTTGAAACTATAAGTTTCATGAATTTTTCTACTCTCGGGCGGATTCGGGGAAGAGGGCATCGAACCTGTTTCATGTTAGTTGTGCATTATTGTTGGTGCTAAATGCCCCTATAAGGGCTTGCCTCCGTGATTATGCATGGGCATTTTGTTTGACAACACTTGGATGATTCCGCGGAACTATCCACGGATTTGAGTTCATGGATTGCCATAGGCTATAGAGTGTAATCTATTTATCTAGAGTTATAGAAGCAAAACTTGAATCTAAGCTGGATTTTGTACCGTGGCGCTTATGTATGTGTTTTAGGTTTTTTGATTTCCATGTGACTTTCTATGCGGCAGAGATTAGTTTTATTATGTGGTGTAGTATTCGTTCCATTTTTTATGATGTGCATCTCAAATTTTAGTGTATAATAGCAATGTATTAGATTTATTTCGAAAGAAGTGCTTGATTGCTTGCACATGATCATTATGGGATGCTTGGTTTAACAAAACAATACATGATACCTACTTTCATCAAAACCAGGTTTGATGTATAGCCTAAGTAATATCGTTTCTTTAATTTGCAGTCTGTCTGCGATGAACAAAGTTAGAATGCACTTTGTCATTCTTTACCTTCTGGGTCTTGTAGGATGAACATGCAATGGATGTTAGAAGGCTAATTGACCAGAACTAGAAAGGGTATTCATTCAGACTATAATTGATAAGCTTGTCTTAGATTATCTTTGCTCTTATGTTGGTGATAGTGAATGTAACTTTTGTCGGATAATTTAGGATATTAGAATGTCACTTTTCCTCAAGCAAATTTCCCTTCTTGAAGGTTTTTGAATCGAGTTGTGTGATTCTGAACAATTCCCTACCGATGAAATTTATATTTTTATGATATTCAATTAGGAAGCCTATCTTCATTTCAATTTCTATGAAGCTACAAATTATATGCTTGCACCAGTCTTTCAGTCGAGCACTAGAAATTAATTATTTGTGACATTGTTGATAATTCATCCCTGGGCCCTGAGTCTCATAGTTTTGTTTCTTCTTATAGCTAATCCATCTCATGGAGGGGGAAACATCGTGGATTAGTCACTGCATTGATGATATGGCAAGAAATATGAATGAATTGGATTCTTTCTCAGAGTCAAGTGGCGAAGCCAATCAAGAAACTTTTGAAGTGTCTGTGGATGCAATTCTTCCCGATGATCTTTTGGAGCGAATTCTGGCATATCTCCCTGTAGCTAGCATTTTCAGAGCAGGTTCTGTCTGCAAAAGATGGCATGAGATAGTTAGTTCAAGACGGTTTTTGTGGAACCTATCACAAGTTGTTTCACATAAACCTTGGTACTTTATGTTTATGAGCTCAGATGAGCCGAGTGGTTATTCCTATGATCCTACCCTACGAAAGTGGTATGAATTAAAACTTCCCTGCATCGAAACATCAAACTGGTTTGTTGCTTCTTCCTGTGGATTAGTCTCGTGTATGGACAACGACAGTAGAAGCACGTTATATGTGTGCAATCCTATCACTAAATGCTGGAGGAAGCTTGAGGAGCCCCCTGGCTTGAAATTTTCTGATTACAGTGCGCTTGCGATATCAGTTAGCAGAATATCACATGGTTATACTATCTCCATTGTGAAATCAAAGCAAGTCCCTGGTAATTTTTTTCAGTGGGATGTCTCGATTCATCTATATGAATCGGAGACAATGATGTGGGCAACCTTATTAACTGAGGTTATGACAGGTTGGAGAGCTGGTGATGAGTGTGTCATATGTGATGGCGTTTTGTACTTCTTAATATACTCCATTGGTGGTGGTACGCCTGAGAATCGTCACGGTCTGATAGCATATGACCTCTCAAGCCGATCTTCTCATGGTTTATTGATGAGTTTTATTTCCGTGCCTTGCCCTCTTACGTGTGGTCGCCTAATGAACTTGAAGGGTAAGCTTGTTATGGTGGGAGGAATTGGTAAGCAAGACAGACCAGACATAATCAAGGGGATTGGCATCTGGGTATTGAACGGGAGGCATTGGCAAGAGGTCACTCGTATGCCCCATAAGCTCTTTCAAGGATTTGGTGAGTTTGATGATGTTTTTGCAAGCAGTGGTACAGATGACCTTGTCTATATTCAGAGCTACGGAGCCCCAGCTCTCCTGCTTTATGACATGAGCCAGCAACAGTGGAAATGGTCACAAAAATGCCCAGTGACAAAGAAGTTCCCGCTTCAGCTTTTCACTGGATTTTGCTTTGAACCTAGGCTTGAAATGGTTCCCTGATTTACCTACTGTGGATACTGGAATGGTGGCTAAGAGAAATTCATTGGAACCCTGTTGTCCACAATTTGGTTTATTTATTATTTGCTTCTGTTCATGACATCCCTCGAATGAAAAGAATTCACAAGAAATGTAGCATTATCACGATGCCAACAATATCATATCATTCTTTGCACAATGAGAAATCTGAGTTAGTACTTGATGAGGCCAGTCATTACGAGAAAATTTTTCCAGTTACATTACCTTCTGTTACTGTACTTGCTAGCCTCCAACCTCGAAAAATTGGTTCTCCCTGATTGTGAGGGTTTATTTTACTCTTTCATGATCTGCATAGATAAGAAATGCACGAAAGCTTCTTTATTGTGTTGCTTGGCTTTTTTATTACTTGGACTCGCACCGAAGTACTAATGCCAACATTTGTGTTTTTGCTCTTTGATGCTTTATCGCACTTGCAGATTTTTGCATTTTCGTGGCATGCAAAGATGTAATTGAACTTATGGGTTTGAGCAATGACTTTGCAATTCGCTTTCACCAGGAATTATATTGCTTAGGCTTGTCGATTTTGCTTTGAACGCCCCTTGGGCTTGCACCAAGAAATATTCCAAATGGATTGTTTTCTTCTTCTTCTTCTTCTTCTTCTTTTTCTTTTTTTTTTTTATTTTTTATTTTTTTTCGCACCATATATATATATACTCTGCGAGGAAGAGGAAGAAGAGGAAGAGTATACATTCGTTCGTTAGAAAAATAGCACTCATGGTATCAGGCTACAAATGCCTTAGCATCGAAATGGATGAATAAGATCACCTTTTTCAGCCTTGCCCCATCTTTCAAGACAAGTAGAAGGGGGGAAAAAGGTGATAAGAAAGGAAGATACCAATCACTGTCTTGTCTTTTGTTGCGGGTCCGATTGCCTATGTCTGGAATGTGAAAGGGATTGCTTCCTTTTTTTTCTTTTCTCGATTTGATTCGTCTGGTTAAGATTATGAAAATAGAGTCCCATGATTGTTTTGTGACTTCTATCATTCCATTTCCATGCCTGTCCTTATTGTCCATACTTGCTTTTGCTTTTTCTTTGTCTTCTCCTTGAGTCTGGGCAGTTGATGATGTAGATTGGTTAGGTGTAGGTTTTGGACCAGGCTGACGTTTTGATGTGGATCTCCAGCATATTCAATAGTGTCTAATGGATTTCCATCATTCTTGAAAGTTCCTGATCAAATACCCTAAAGCTCAATTCTTTTTCATCACATGTTCAAGCGAGGTGCGGGCGGGTGTCGATCGCAGTGATATGATTTCTTTGTGTTCCCGCGCACGGTGCATGAGGCTTGTAAGCTACTGGATATGTTGGTCCATGGGTTATTTTAGGGTACAGCCGGTCGGTTGGACGGTCTAATAAATCATTTGACTATTGCTACTCGATTTCGATAATCAGAAGAGTAACTAGCGGTCATGAATAGGAACCATGCAAACCTACCATCCATCCATCCATCCATTTGAGGAGAAAGGGTAAAGTTCGAAGAAATTCCAATGCATTGTTTCCAAGAGTCATAGAAGGCTCTCTTCCTATTTCCGATGTTATCTGAGAAATTACATTGGGGAAAGTTGAAAACTGGCCATGATGCTGATATTGCATCTGTCAAATGGTTTGAATTTTTGTATCCATGTTTGACTATCATTGTTCACTTCCCAAGAGAAGCTAAAGACAGTCCAACTGCAAAAATTTATATGATTTGACAAAGGGGATGTACTGCATTTGCAGAGTTTAAACTTGAAATGTCGATATGGAACTTGTCCCATTTGCTTTTGTAATGTACATCCGGATTGGGCTTGGATTCATTCCAACGTTTGATTCTGAACAAAATTGAGTTAACGATAAATTTCATGTTGATTTAACTTGCAATTTTAATGGATAAGATGTTACTTAAGTTGTCACTAATACTACTCTTTCTTATGGATGGAATATGTTTGATTTTCTTTAATTAAAAATAAGAGTCTAATCATTATAGTGAAGTGTTTATACCTTAATTTTAACAGAAATGATTTTGACGAGCTTTTTCTAAGTTTGGTATTATATTAAAGAGACCATATCTCGGGATATGGTCTCCCTATACCCATTGTATGCCAAATCCAAATACATGACGTTAGAACTTAATCGTGAGTCTTTTGTTAAAATGAAATGAATTTCATTGAATGTTTCGTTTGAATAGGGCATGGAGCCAATGAGTTTCAGTTGAACAGTGTAAGGAGTCTAAGGACGGGATCAAGCTTGAAAGGAATGGACGGGCATAGCCTTAATAGTGAACACGAATCCTAATGTTTAAAGATATGAGATCAATGACTTAAAAAGACAGATGTCGAGAGAAAATGTTAAACTTCTTTATTGCATTGAGAAGAGAGATAAAAGACAAAGATTTTTTGATGCAATATGGGCATTGGATGGAAAAGGCAGAGAAGGGAACAACCCACCGGAAGGGCATACCTCAAGGCAAAGGAGCACCAATCTCCCCCCACTGCACGAAGACAACCTATGGATATAAAGAAAGGAAAGATGCAATAAAGGAAAATAAAAATATTTAATATGCTGTAGGAGTTTAAGATAGGCAAATGGGGAGTACGCAGTCGAACAATCGTAGGGGCTTCCAGCAAGGATAGTTGAATTAACCAGATAAGCTGACTAAAACCTAAAGTTGACATTTAAATAGGAAATAAACGTCTAGTCCTGGCTATCCAAAAAATGTAGACTAAAGAGAAGGATCATAAAATGCAAGACAACAAGGGGCAAACTAAGCACTTTCGCAAAGGAAGATGCGAATCAATCGGAACGGAGACAAGGAGTAGAGGTGAAAGAAAGATTTTTGAGCTTGCAAGCAGCAAGCAACAACGATTGAAAAGCCGTTGCGTGGTAGGTTGTAGTTTAGGGATATATTAGAGGCATCCTTTTCTAAAACTTTATATATATATATATATATATATATATATATAAGGTAGTAAGCTTTTTGGAACTCATCATTGGACTAACAAATAAAATAAATTCCACATATTATTTTTATTTTCGTGCATCACAACTCTTTTTCAGTTAAGCTTGGCCAAAATAGTTGAGTAAGTAGAAGTATTAGTAGCCTAGTAAAAATGCATTACTTTGGCATTAATATGCTTTGCTTGCGGTGAGTTATTACACAATACCGAAATTCTTATTCCAAGCTGATGAAACATACAAGTGATGGAAGATATTTCACTTGCTTATTTACTAAAAAAAAAAAAGTTCACCAAAACTTAATCCATTTCTAAGGTAATTTAACCTTCTAATTCTCGAAGATGTTTATCTTAAAATCTTTGTAACATGATTAGGAAGATGGTTTTGTAATACCTTAAAAGGTTTTCTATATGTCTTTATATCTACTAATTGTTTTCACACAATATACCAATAGATAAAATAATATTTTTCATATTAATTAATCCCTCCATATGCCATTATAAAAGTGGCGGGTATAGAAAACTATGTTTGAGACTTAAAAATGGAACTTATGTGACATAAGTTTCTCGTCTCGTCTAGTATTTACCCATGACATGAATATTTTCTAACGTACTAGGCATATGGAGACAGACATCCAAGGACTTAAATTAATATAAAGAGATTCATATATAATAGGATATTGGAAAGTGGAGTTAGATGCAACTGATGTCAGTCCACACGGGGAACTGTTAATTTGTATCATTTTTGCTACATTATGTTGTCGGTCGACAACCTCAACTTGACTCAAAATGCTTTCTGAATTCAAATTTATTGGTAGATAACTTTGAACAAGTAAGCCCATCTGTTTGCAAATTTGTCGTGATTGCAAAATTTTCTCTAATCAAGATAAAGTTTTTCTATTTTTAAAATAGTATCTTTATTTATATTTTCATCAATCATATATTATCGTATATAAATAAAAATTAAAAAATATATATATTATTACGTATTATTTATATATAATAACATGAATTTAGTGGGAATATGTATGAGTACACCATTAGAGACGGAAAAACTTTGTCCGACCCGTGAAAACAATTATTATTTTCATTAGTATTTTAGTTTCGTAAATCTTATGATAGGTTGGATTTATGGCATGTTGGGGAAGAAAAACACGAGGGAAGCGTCTTGTCATATGCACAACCACTCCTGACTTTATGAAATTTGTCTGAACGCCAACTCTCAGTCAAAGTTAAGAAAGGGTTTTTCCTTTTCTTTGGGATGTGCTAATTGCGAACAAACTTCACTAGTGCACGCTCACACACATTGGGAGTCGGTGAGTGTTTCAACCGATACTTACAGGGGATTTTTCAATTGTTATGTCATTTATCACGACAGCAACATTATGGACATGTCGCCATACTTATATTTGATTATAATATTATTATATTTTATTGAGAAATGTCTTTGAAGAAGTCCGGTGTCCCCTGCTTGAGGTGCGAGTGTCGGAATGTACAACGGGGAAGGCTGAGGCCAATGTCAGCCCTCATTTTAGTCACGCGAACCGCTCTACAAGATTTATATACAGGCTAAGCTAGCTCTATAAATAGACTCAAAAAGGGTCTAAAACCATAACTTCAAGCGAACCAATAGGCAGACTCTAAAGATGGTGTGAATTCCATCCGCTGCAAAGAACATAACTAACTTGTTTCATGGAGCTTCTGCTGGATTCCTGACAGCGGTGGCTTTAGGGGTACTTCAGATACAAACCTGTGATGTTTCCATTGATGAAGCTTCGTGAATCTTTTTCTAAATGTACTACCAGTACTTTACTGAATCCTCTTAAAATCATCTTGAAGGTATATCTATCACTAAGAATGGATATCGTATGTGCCAGACTTTTGGCACTCGATAACTGAATCCTCTTACCATACCATAAGCTTCATGATTTTCGGAGCTTCTTGTCGAAAGTGAGCCATTTGAAGACAAAGATGAATTGCATGGTCATTAAAGGGTTTCGTCGCTCTGTAGCAAAAGAGAGATTCACTCTGATTTTCAATATATGGGTATGCTAACCACATATCCTCGGTTTAGCGTTTAGTCTACCTGTATTTAACTGTTATCAGGTGCCTGTTATATCTACCTGCTGGACGCCAAAGTGGACCTGTTCTTTTGGCAATATGAATAGGTGATTGTACATAAATGCCATGGCCAACAAACGAGAGACGATGATCTGCTCATTTCTTTATGCATTGATCTACAAAGTACAAAAGCAGGTTTCGTGTGCAGTTTAACACGAGCAGACTGATGCAGTGAAATCATTCACATTTTGTAAGGCAAAAAAACAGGTATGCGAGAACCAACATCTCGATTAAGTTATACAAAGAATAGCAACAAGGTGGATTCTTCTTTTTCCCTATATCGAAAGAACAATAATCAAAGATGAGAGCCATAAAGATTTCTAAACAAGATGCTGCAAGAACAATTTTCACAGAAGATAATTGAAAATTTCTCAGGTTTCCTAGTGCTACTGGGACAACTGCCGGGTGAGTATTGTGAAGAGTCTAGACAGATCAGTACAGATTATATCCAAAAGCCTGGCTAATGAGAATGGAAAGTCCAAGACCAATTGCAGCTAAAGATGAAGCCCAAGTGAGTTTTTCAGTAATTCTTGGTATCCTTTGCTTTAGCGCTTCACTGCAAGAGCCTAAGAACACTGTATAACTTCCCATTGCAACTACAGTACCGACCAAAAACATAATTAAAAATGCAGCACCAGCTACACGAGACGGCAAAGCTAGTGCAGGCAAGACCATCATCAATGCATCTGGCTGCAGGCCATGAATTATCCCCGTCGCAAATGTTGCAAAGCCAATCTTCTTCTTCTTCCCAATTACAGGAGTGTCAAGCTTTTCATATATGCTTACATCACATTCACCATTTTCAAGGGCAACACATGGAGCAGGGACTTCTGAAGCTTCTCTGATTCCCAGAGCACCAATAACAAGTAAAGTCAATCCCACAATTCTTGTTCCCCAGGTGCTAAGAACTTCAATATGGAGTTGATCCTTCAGCAATAAAAACAACAGACCAAATAAGACCTGTCCAGCATCATGTCCAAATCCCCAGAGTGCCCCAACAGCAGCACTTTCCATCTTATTACGCCCAATTGAAAGGGGAGCCAAAGCCACAAGGTGGTCAGGTCCAGAGAGTGTATGCAAGCAACCAGCAAAGAATCCAGTCCAAGCACTGCTGAGTAACTCAGTGCTAACAAGTTTTTTACCAACAGCAGCAGCTGCAGCGGGAACCCCTGCCTTAGCTGCATTCTGAAATGCAGCATAGGCTGGTGATGCAAACAATGGATGTATTAAAGAAACAACAAGGGCTGAAAGTAGAAAAAACGTTCCTGCCGATATTGCCTGAAATAGAGCAAGCATAAATATTCAGAACCTTGGCAGAGAGATAAGACTAAACTTATTAAAAGATATAGCTTCTTGTGAAATCACTCTGAACATCTTAATAATGCAAGAAATCAGTGTCACACATGCAAGTGATAAATCACCTAAGAAATTATCTATGTTTCAGGAAAGACAGCAGGAGCAGCTGTAAAAATTTCTAAACAACGTGTGCATTTACCAGGGATGAATCACCTAAGAAACTATCTATGTTTCAGGAACCTAGGGATGTTACATCTTACATGCAAGAAATCAGTGTCACACATGCAAGTGATAAATCGCCTAAGAAATTATCTATTTTTCAGGAAAGACAGCAGGAGCAGCTTTTAAAGTTTCTAAACAACGTGTGCATTTGCCAGGGATAAATCAGTAATAGAAACAACATCAGTTCTTGAGAACTCTTTCTTTTCTTTCAACATTTATTCAATATGTAGACAGGAAGAAAGATGAAAAGAAAAAGATAAACTCACTCTTAGCTTCTTGGTTTCAAGCAGTGCTGAGTTGCATCTTTGAAGATTATGAATAAATATTATCAAATTTGTGACAAGTGAGTCCTTTTCCAGCAAATGAATTCAAGAAAGAAAAAGATGAACTTCCAGCTCAAGTTAGAATAGGATGAATCTTGCAAAATACTCAACATTGCAGCTTTTCATTAAAGAGAATTCCACTTCTTTTGTGATGACAGATGTTCCACTTATCGGTCCTGGTATTGAGGAAAGAACATGCCTACTTGTATTAAGATAAACAGAAAGCTGTTGCAGCATTAAGTAGGTCAAAGGCTCGTTTGAAACATACACAACAGACACAAAAGCTGCGTGGTATTCTAAGTATAATCATTTTGAAGAAGAAAATAGAGTAAGATAACTTGAGAACCAGTATCTGGTAAAAAGGCACGATTAGATCAGAGACAATGATGCTAAGCCTGGCAGGGATTAAGACTATGACACTATCTTAACTTAGAAGCTACGGGAAGTATACAAGCCACTGTATTTATTAAGCATATGGCAAACGACAGAAACTTTTCTGGCTTTTACATGTTAAACTAGTTACTGTGCAGTTCTTATGAGAACATCAAAATCTGTAGTACATCTGAACTATCACCTTTTTACAAAATGAGGATACTCGTCTATCTTCAATCTTTTGCCTTGGAGTAGCACCATGATTATAAGAATTTGGTATGTAAATTGAGTACCATCCAGCAACCACTTGTTTTGACACCAATTGCAATGTTTTTAAGACAATAGCATATATTCATAGATGAAAACAATTTCAAAATAGTCTTTCGCTCTTTACTGTGTGTAGAACATCTGCCTCTTCAATATTGCACGAGTCTAATTTTATTTGACCACTTGTTAGGAAAGGCGGACTCTGCTTACTGGCAGAAAATTAAACCTAATCAATCAGGGTACACTGTTGCTGATGGCCAATGATTCAATTACTTATGAAGTGATACGACTGGCCGACAAGGGAAATGGCACGTTGTTTCTGTTTGTAAAGTCTCGTAAAAGTTGAAGTCACTTTGGCTTGCCAGTCAACAAAACAAAGCATGTCGAAAATTGCTAGATCACATACTTCTATTGATGGCTGGACGTGAAAAATATTAACTAGAAGAAGTCAATTTGTAAATTTAGCGACCAAGGAGAATCTATATGCAAGCTGATTTCCATCAAGCAAGCCACATGGCTCAGCCAGGGTCTTCTTCGCTAATGGTACCTGGATCCCACTAACAGCCCTGCACCTGACCCAGTCATCACCTAAAGAAATTATGGCCACTGCTAAAGCTAGTAAGTAGTACTTAATATAACTAAAAGTTACATGAAAAGTTCTCGACATGAATGATATTTTGAACAAGGAACCAGATAGAAAAGAGGTCTGAAGACATCCTTGGTTGAGGAAAGGAAACCATGGCATGCCAGACTTTACGGCAGCTACCACTATAAACTCAAATAAGACATTGCATGACTGAATATGCAAAGGCAGGTACTCACCCAGAAAAAAAAAAAAAAAAAAAAAAGAAGAAGGAAAAAAAAAAGAAAAACTGCCAGAGCTCATGTGAATGAACAAAGGTGAAGAACGGCAAAATCGAAAGAAGTTTTCTCCTTTAGCATACAACTACATAAACTGTTGGTCGACAGGGAGAAATTGTTGTAAAACAAATTTGATACAGCACGGACCATTAGAAAAACTTGACTTGATACACATGATATGCTGCGATGGTACACCCATTTAACTGTAATGCTATAGAGATTTCCCACTTCTGTTTACTCTTCAATTGATTGCATTTCAGTAACTCATAAATAGCAAATAAAACTAATTCCAACTCTCAATGTTGGAATATGGGAGCATGCAGATATCTGTCAATAAATGTATATCATCTGCCTAACTCTATAACCTGAAATATGGTTTTTTCTCCCTGTAGCAACTAACTGGAGATTGGCATAGTCCAACTTTGACAATAATGCTTGTACATCCCATCCAATGAGCATAATGTTAGTCAAATGACCCATTTATTATATATCCAATAAACAATTTTGAGAAGTCAATCATCTCAATGCCCCTAGACTACCTAGCATGGGCTTCTGTATCACCAAATATCTGGAAATGGAAGCAAATCCATTCCATCACAAACAAAGAGAAGAAATTATAAGTTCAATCTGTGTCCTTCACCTTGCAATCGATCAACAATTTCAAGCAAGAAAAGATCATTAATTTAATTCCAACTACTCATACATGGGGTCCATTAGCTTGCCAACTTCTTTTCTGCCCACCAAACAATTGATGGATCGATCAACTTCTCATCTATGTTTCAACCAATCATAAATTGCCACAAATGGCAAAGCAGAAGTTGGATCCTGCATTATATTAGTTTGTGATTTCTAGGAACAAGGAACTGTGTCTCAAATAATGAATCTCTTGGAGTCGTAGAATCATCCATGGTGATAAAATAATCATTTCAACCCAAAATCTTTATTATCCCAATAAACTGAACCTCTGTGTCGAATTGAATAATGGCTGAAACACTTTGACATGTAACCTATCTCAATATTTCTTATCCTCACTAAACCTATACGATTTTCTGTTCTTAAAAATGAAATACATAATACGACTTAAATAATTACCATCAAATCGGTTTTGATAACAGATATCAGGGACACTCGAAAAAGAACTAAATTACACATGATTTTCTATGTCTGTCTTACAAAAATTTCCACTATTATACAATTTTATACGATTATTAGTGTGTTTATAAAGAAAGGCAGCAGTCCTTAGCCGAAACGATATCAAATTATTCATCAAACATGAAAATTGATGTATTAATCCAATTCCAAGACCTGATTTGTCAATTAATACTCAAAAGGACAATAAAAATAATCAACACGGAAAATAAAGGAAAAAACTTGAATTAACTCGACACCATTCACAATTCACAAGTAATTAAGAAATAAAGAATGAATTTTGAACTCCTTAATGGACCTAAACCAATCACCTTTTGCTTTCGTGAAGATTCACTGTGGACCTGTCTAACAACCGGCGACGAGTTCACCGGCTCAATGGACGGCGAGTCAACTCGGTTGGCGGTCAACAAAGATGGAAGTTTATTGTATTGCTTTGAAAGTTTCGAATATGGAGGCAGTTCTTCATGGTTGCAGGTAATCGAACTCGAACCAGGGCCTGAGCGCCTTGAGTCGAGACGAGCTGAGTTGATCTTGAGTGGGTCCACGCGGCCGAGTGAAGCAAAGACGTGGGAGTGCTTGTGGTGAATTCTACCGGAATGGATGGGAGATGATGAATATAGAAGCCTTTCCATGGCTTCTCTCACTCTCCCTCTCTCTATTCCCTCTCTGTGTGGAGAGGTTTAGAGGTTTAAAAAACAGAATTTTGGGGGAGAGGGAGAGAGAGAGAGAGAGAGAGAGATGATTTGAGGATAGAGTTTTATGGATGTGAAAGATTCGAGTTCCAACTAAAAACGGAAAACCAGGGGTCTCGTTAAAGTTTCCACTCTCTCTTGTTGATATTTCCTTTCTACCCACTCCAAAAAGAAAATTACAAGAACAACAACCATAGCGTGTAAGTGAGACGAGTGAAGCCAAGATGATATCTAATATATTCGTTAGTTCAAGTGGGAATTGAATTTAAAATTTTCAAATTTTCAACTCAAAATTAATTAAGAATAGTATTTATCCAGTTTAAACTCGATTTGGTTGAGTTTGTTTACCTTAATTTATCTAGAAAACAGTGCTATTTTAATTGAATTATTATTAATATTTAAACTTGATTCAAGTTTAATTAAATTTATAGTGATAATTAAACATAATATCTACTCAAATTTGATTCGATAAATTATTTAAATGGTTCAATTTTCAACTCAACTTTGCTTGTTATCGAGTTGAATTTAAAATAAATAGGACTAGATATGTGAATTTAACTAATCGTACTTTAATCAACATGCATTTTAAAAAATACATATCGTCACTCTCTAATAATATTCTTATATGTTCAATTATATTTGCACATTACGTGTTAAACGTGATTTTTGAGAATGATTTGCTTTGTTTTATCTAAAAGAGAGAAAAAATAATTCTAAATGGATTTTTAGCCTTAATAACCTTGATCTTTCTCTCTTTTGAATATCTCATATAATAGAAATTTTAATGGGTAAAGGGTAATTGATTTAGTATCCTATGATCCATAAAAGATAGGAACCAGGAAGGGATATTTCATTTACTTATAAAAAAGAAAAAAAGTCAATTTGTGTGCCAAAAGAAATATTTAGTTATCATTTTTTATGGAAAAAACTTTGTTTTATTGGTTTTTTAACTTGATAGATAAGTATACTATTTATTGAGTTAAAATCAACTTTTATACACATACATATGTATATTATGAAAATAATTCAAGGCAATTGAAAATAGGATTTTATTTATGAGTATGTCAAGAGTAGTAATTATATATATATATATATATTGCCAATTATGGAGATGGAAGATTCAAACCTTAATTTATTTTTGTAAGAGATATTGGTCATACTATTAAGCTACGTAGTTTTTGCTAGTAGTTATATTGTTAAAAACTGTATCATTTTTACCTATTTAACAAGTGCTTAGGAAATATCAATTAATATTTTCTTTTAAAAAATTACAAACCAATATCTTATTAAGACATAATGTGGTATGTAATAATGCGATAATTGGAATAATAGAGAGAATACGTAAAGAGAGATAAAACGACATTGAAAATTTTTTATCTTACTATGTTTCATAGATGTGGATTCTTATATTTTAGTCATCAAAAGTTGAAGGATTGGGTTCTACCTCAATGGATATATAAAGGAGAAAATTTCTTATTGACATCTAGGTATTTTGTTGATCATCAAAAGAAAAACTTCTTCTATCTTTTTGTGTACCTAATTTTTATTGAAGCGTGTAAATTAATCTTAGAAAGATAAAATGTTTTCTTGTTCCCTTTTGGCTTCTAGCATGTGGTAGTGGTATGACATTCATTATCGAGACTCATATTATGGATGGCAACATAAGAACTCAAAATAAATTTTGATCGAGGTTGAGAATATTCTAATTAAAAACCTGCTACTTAGCAAAATTTTAAATTTCTCAAAAATTCAATCTATAATTTATAATTTTCATACTAAAGTACTTTGATATTTCAAAACCTTTTTTCTTTTCTATAGTAATTCAAATATACAATAGATTTTTATTTATTTAGATTATTAAGAAAAAAAATACTTTTTTCCTTTTTTTATTATTAACTACTATATATATATAATTGAAAATAAGAGAAAAAAAATCTAATTAATCTTATTAAAAAATTGATATTCGTACAATTAAAATACCATGAGCTAAAGTTACCTAAACTACTTATATTCTACCGCATAGCCTAATTTTCTGGTCGAAAGTACCCACCAAAAGGTTGGTACAAAGTGGTTAAGACATGGCCAGAGCAAAGCATTAATTAAATCAACTTGTTCAAGTCAAATGTTATGGATTGGTCAAATAAGTTGGCAATTTTCGTTTCAAACGATTTGGAAACTTCATCGTTCTTGTCTGTCTTTAACGATAACAGCTTTAAGCTCAGCAAAAAGTCCAAGTACAATTCCATATGAACACAACTCTGATGAAGTTTTAACTATTTTGCTGTATAAGCCAGTTACTGGCTACGAGGGATGAATTAGAAGTATGTTAGTTTCCAATGGATAAAAATTAATTAATTTAATAACATAATTATATTAAATATATTTAATTACATATAAGTAAAATATGATGAGGACTTGAATGGAAAAATAAATAAATGCTAATATCCAAAATTTTATTTTTCCTTTTAAAAACAAAAGTTATTAATATAGTTAAACTTTATAAAATATTCAATTCAATAAAAACTCTATAAAGTAATTCATTTTTTTATGAGAAATATATTGTGCTTATACATTGATTTCATAAGTGCATAGGATTTGGATTGATAATCAGGACACAGGTTTTGATACCAAAAAAACATGATCCCAAAACAAATAATACATGTTACACTTCAAAAACACTGCTTGATATTATATGCCTTAAAATATCATCGATTAGGATACTTATAAGTATAGTTATATTTTGATTCTCGAGATATGTATTTTCTAATCGAGTCGGGTTCGAATGGAGAATCCTAATCCCACACAATTGTATCCCTAACAAAAGGGGATTTTGGATAAGGAATTGAATTTTGTATTGATTGAGTAAGTAGAAAGTACAAAAACCAATTGTTTTACTTGGACTCACTCTCTGCCTATAACAGGTAAGCAAAATAAGGGCATAACGTAATTTTTTTGTACACTGATATAAGGATGTTTTGTAATTTTAGGGGGACGAGGATCCCTATAGGCGATATTTTGGGAGTAAATGTCCCAAGATACTTGTACTTTTATTTACATTTTTTATTCTTGCACCTACAATATATATCTTTTATATGCATCATCAAAGAAATGCTATTTTAGAATTCATGATATAATGTAATTAAGAAATAGGATTTAGAGTACGGTAATACAAATATGAGTTCGATACAATTAAGAATATTATGACAAGGACGAGATATGAAACTGGCGGTACATACAAAACGAAAAATATGATTACCGTATGAATAAAGACAACTGAACCTACAATATGAAATAATCATTTATAACTTTTTTTCTAATTTTATTTATTTATTTTTTCAAAGCCTGATACGAAATAAGAAGGTCTCAATCTTTTTCAGAATTTTTTTATTTTTTATTTTTTATGGATATTGGTTGCTCCGAAGACTAGATGGAGGTTGCTCCTAAAGAAAATAAACTTGCGACCATAAATCGGCCACACCACCTAGGAGAAAAGTGTAGCCTCCACGTCCATGTCTCTACATTTCCACACGTCGGAATCGCTTTATTAAATTGTATAGCGAAGTGGGTGATGATGATTTTATGGGCGTCAAATCACAACACAAACATACACGAATGGCTCCTTTAGCGGTGGTGGGTGCAACTGTATACAAATAATCTTCAGATCAAATTACATTTCATATCTAATATTGTTTTAAATCGAGTTTATGTTATTTTATGTGTTCGAGAAATTATTGTATACTTTAGTATTGTTAAGTATGATGTTAGACAAACTTATATTTATTTTCGATCATCAACTTTGACTTTATTACCGCTATCTCCCTCGACATCTGTATTGTCGTCGCTGCCACCAACACTATTATCACCACCACTATCTTTACCTTTACCACCTCCTCCACCATCGATGTAATATTAACTCTAGGTCACTATCATTATAATTACATTACTATTACCTTGTTAACGCTATCAATTGCACCATTGCCATTACCTCGCTTTTGTCACTAATTACCACCTTAAACCTCATAAAGTCACTATTATCATCATTGTCATTACACTACATCATTACCACTAATGCTGCAACATTAGCATTACCACCACAACTCTTACAATTGTTATAGTTGTTGTAGCATTAATACCTCCATTACAATATATTATCATGCTTCTATTACCCTAACAAAGTGTTTTTACCAATAGAACAATGCACCTGACTGTTACCATAAGAATGCTATATTATTGGCAAAAAGTGAATAATGATTTTAATATTATAGTGGTGTAATTAGTAATAGTTGTGATGTTTGTAGTAGTACTAAAGAGATAGTGATAAATAAGAAAATATGGTTAGAATAAATACAAAATATCAAAATCACTATTCAATTACAAAAACCATGCATAACGAACAACATGCAATAAAAAAAAATAAAAAAAGAGGAAGAATCTTATGATATGCTTAGTATACAAATTATAGTAAAGGAAACTTATTTACCTTTGTGTTGTATTGTGCATCTTTACTTAACTATTTCGAAAACTAAATGCTATCTAAACTTAAAATTTACAATATAAAGAGTATAATTTCAAAACATTTCTATGGCAGATATAGTATTAAATCTTGTAATCCATTTTAAATTATAAACTTCAAAAAATTGGAATTGAAATATACCTTATTATATGTAAATCTACTTTGAAATCTAGCAACCATTCGAAGTTTGACAAGTAACGAAGTCTCATATATTATAATGATGTTTACTTCTAATTTTGCCTATTTGTAATAAACATGTATTGAATATAATACAAACATAATAGGATTAAGCTCTATAATGTGTTGGCTAGAATATGATATGCATGGGGGTTGTTATCATATTATATGTGATGTAGGATGTAGCATGATAGACTAATAATATAGAAGAATAAATTTATATTATTGCAAAAAGAAAAAAGAAAAAATCTCAACTACAATTAATCATGAGGTATCTATAGTCTAATAACCTTCAAATATATAAGGAAATTGAATTAAATCTAGATCTCATGAAATCAAGAAATAGAATAAAATTAGATAAACTTTCCTAACTAGTAAGGAAATCTTCATTAGCTTGGTATCTTGCAAAAACTTACAAATTTGATTTCTAAATAACCCCAAACATGAAGCTATTTAGTTCAGACTATAACAGACCCAAATAAGTTCTTATTGATATATTATGGGATTTACAACTCTCCATATACAAAAAGTTATAACTAATCAAAGTTGACTGATATATATATTGGCCATCAGAAAAAGTGATGTATATTAGATATGAATAGAGTTCAATACATGAGATAAATTATGATAGACATTAACTAAGTTTGCATAACATGCATTAGAGCATAGAATATGAGTAAGAGAAGATGGGGGTGAGACAACCCAATTGATAGGACACATCTTCTTTCTAAAACTTATAGCAAGCCAATTAGCTATACGTTTAGCTTGTCAAGGAACCAAAGAGGAACTAACCTTGCTAAACTTTAGGAGTAGGGATTTCAAATTGCTAATAATATGGAAAATAGAACATAATGAAACCTCCTCAGCAAATGCGACTTGGTACATTATAACAGAGTCCTTCTCAAATACAACTTCTCTCCAACCTATGCTCAGAGCATATCTGGTAGCTTCTGAAATTGTTAGTTTCCCTTACTTCTAGTTTTGATATCACTACAGATTTAGCAAAGCCTCCATATAAGATACCTAAAGAGTTTCCAGCTTCAAAACCAATTGCTACTTCTCTTGTCAAAATATCATAAGAAGCATCCGTGTTCACCTTAATGCATAGACTAGTTGAGGCAGACTAGTAGCTAGCATTGGACAGTTACATAGCTATACATGGAGAGCTATCAGCAATGTAGGAAGAAGATGTAGCAACTTGAATGAAGACCTATTATTGTTGTTGCTCATTGTGTTGATGCCAACTGTTGGAGTTTTGCAAAGTAAACATTTAGTTCAAGGGAACCTGATACTCAAACAGTGCAAGAAAGCATACTAAGGGTTGTTCATTGCATGGACCTACATGAAAGGTACAGTTCCTTGCTAACAAAATATACAGAGGTAAAGTGGACTCGTTAGCATCAAGGGGCTCGGATGCTATTGTTACATGCACATGAGAGGGTCTAGCTAAAATGAGATCCAGCTCTGATAAAGTTGAGCAAATGGCTAAGATAATACCGTATACATCTGAAGGTTTATCATTGAAAGCTGCATTGCAATGGGCCTTCCAAATGCACTACATAATGGAGTTAACTCTAGCAAAAAACAGCTTAAATTCTTGCTTATTTCCTCTTAGAGACTTCACTTATGATAATAGCCAGTTACTCAAGGATACATCAACATCGCTATCCAACTGGGCTCCTAAAAACTCAAACCAAGTACAAGTAGTCCAGCTATACTCTAGAAGTGAGTGAGTTGTTGCTTCTTTTAAGCTACAAAAACAACAATTCTTAGACTCAAGATTATGCCTTTTAACCATATTAAAGTAAGTCGAGAGTGTATCATAGACTACTCTCCACATGAAGTGCTTAATTTTTCGAAGACAAGGGCTATGCCAAATGTATTTCCATAAAGCTTTATCTAGCTAATAGGAAGAAGAAGCTTGATGGCTTTGGTGGAAGTACCAGCTTTGAATGAAGTTTTAAACTAATCGCATAATACATTTGCTAGACTTTTCATAAGGCTAGATAAACCTATCTTCTCTTACCACGATGGGGATTAGAATATGAAGAATGGCCTTCACCATGCTATCCTCAAACCACTTATAGAGCTCTCTTATATTCCATGTTTTGGGTTATGCATCAATAAGATCTGCCACTAGCATGTCATCATTGTGTAAGTTAGGCTTAAAAATGGGGTTATATGGTTCATACTTGGGATCCAATTGTCTTTGGCAGCTTTGATGGATAAGCCATTGCCAACTTGCCATCCCTGAAAGTACACAATATTTGCCATGTAGCACACTTGCCTAACCCTAAGAATCCCTGGAACCTCTAAAAGCCTGCAGGAAAGAACAATTAGGGAAGTAAATGCCTTTCAGGATGCATACCCAAAGAGACTCTGATTAATTAAGGATTCTCCATGCAAGTTTGGTTAGAAGATTAGAGTTGAACTCTTGAAGATCCTTGAATCCCAAACCACCTTTATACTTAAGGAGGGTGATTTTATTACAACTTTGCCAATGAATCTTTCTTTCATTTCCATCTTGGCCTCACCAGTATTGAGCCATCATAGAGTTAACCTCTTTACACCACTTATTGGAGAAATTTATGCAACTCATAGAATAAGTGGGGATGGTTCTTGCAACTGCTTTGATAAGAACTTCCTTACCTACTTTAGATAAGACACTCCTTTTCCAGCTCTTTAGCTTGGATCGAATTCTGTCCTTAACAAAACCGAAGGCTTCAAATTTGTTATGGCTGGAAAACCTAAGTATTTACACAGGCTTGTAGATGTTGGTATTCCCATAATTTCAGAAATATTGTAAGCTCCCAAAATTGAGTTTAGGACAATCGAGCTCAGATTTAGGGCTTTTAGGGTAACTTATCTAATTGAGCCCAAACTTTGCGACTATAATGAAAAAGTTAGTCTAGATATTACAGTGAAGTTAGATTTTAGTAATAATGACCCGAAATCCCAATTTTGCCCTTAGAAATTTGAATATTTAATAAAGCACTAAAATGTTCGGAACTCCTAAAATTGAACTTAGATTGCAACGAGAACTTAGAGATAAGTTAATTGAGCTACAAAATGAGATAATGTAGGATAATTTACTATATAAAAATGCACGTAATTTTTCAAGTATACCCAGTATAAATAATAATTATACCCGTAAATTAACCCAAAATTATGTAATTATATATATATATATATTGTGTTGAATTCATGAAATTAACTTTAGAATGTATCCTAAAAAAATAAAAGATATGCTAGAAACTTAATTATATAAGTAAAGCTATATATTTCATATGTTATTTACATAGGGTATAAACTTGTATATTAATTAAATAACTAATTCTAACATATAATATCTATATTTAAGTAATTATCTAATAAAAGAAAAAAAAAAGAAAAAAATTAAACCAATACATTGGAGATTGCTAGACGTGAAGCGTGGCAGGAGAATGGAAAAGGGGATTGCTGATTCAAAAGTGAATTTATAACTTTAAGACACCTCATGCATAAAAAAAAAGAAATTAGAAAAGAAAATATAAAATAATTAAAAAAAATCCCTTAACCGACTTTGAGGCACTATAAAAAGCCAACGCCATTAAATAAGAAAGTTTTAGCAGTTTGGAATCAGAAATACTTAGAAAGAAAAATTAGAAAAAAAAAATCGTGGAAAAAAAACAAATTTAGAAAAAAATAGAAAAAATTAGTAAAAGTGTGGAACCCTAACCTAGAGTAGTTCTACTGTGAAACCCAGCCAACCCCACACGGTCCACCCACCGCGCAGGCGTTTCGATAACCTCCCAACCGCCGCCGGCCACCAGAGCACCCAAGAACTGCAATGTCAAATTCTTGCCCTGTTTTTCAAGAATTTTTAAAAATTAGTAAATCCGCCCAGAAAATTATGAAAAAAATTGTACTTAGGTTATTTTAAACATGCTTTCATGTGATATTTTTATTTTTGAAAAATTCATAATATTTAATATACTTTATTAAGAAATCTACTGTTCATCAGAATATATAATTGTAAAATAAATGTACTAAATAATGTTGTTTCTAGTTGAAAATTTTTGTGTAGGATATGCATGAGATGTAGGTAATTGCTATGTAGCCCGAATTTTGATTTGAATAATTTTAATATTTATTGAATTTTTAGGCCTGAAATTAGCACGAAAATAGGCTGAAATTATGAATTTAATAAGAAATTATGAAATCAATTGATAAAATGGATATGTACTGATCTATGATGAATGGTAATAGTATTGAGTCAGATTGAAATTAATTGGATGCTAAAAGAATTACAATTGGATAATTTATCAAATTTAGGAGTAAAATCGTTAATATGAAAATATAGGTAATAGGTTGGAAACTTGAAACCAAGTGATGATTGAATTCCCTATATTTTTAGAAGTCCATAGAAATTTTCGGAGAATTATTGGGTAATCCGAACTATTTATTATGAATTTATTAAGTAAAATAACTTAAATTACAAGTCGGGGTGTATTTGTAATATTAATAGGCTAAAATGAATTAAATAGTTAAATAAAACCTATATATAGGATTGCTGATCAAATTGGATTAAATGGAGATTTTTATTATAATTATTAATATTTTCTAATCGGGATACACTTTAGGTGTATTAGAATTGAATAATACTTATATTGTTACAGGACAAATTGGATAAAATATAATTTAATAATGTAAATCATGTATAATACGATCGTTTTTATATAATTATGTACAATTGTATTAAAAATTTAAACTATCCGTTAAAATCCATCTCTAGAAACAGGACTCGTAAAACATGTCGTTAGGTCTATACGAACTCAATGACACTAGTTTTGTTGAAATCGTATAACCTTAAGCAATCTAACCTATAACTATATCATATTCAAGAATACACACATTTCGGTAACCTTACCGGAATCAAAACGTGAATTAATAAATAAAAAGTAAGTTTCGATACGATCAAAACGATATATAATACGTAATAGTATATATGATGTACGGTATCAATAATTAATAATTTAATTCGATATATAGTAATAACATAACTGCATATTATGGAAATAATATATATATATATAACCATTTTAGATTAAACCCTAATGTTTTCGTAATTATTACGAAAACTAAATTTGGACCTTTGTGTAATTAGGACCTTCCAAAGATGGTTGACAATTCAAGTCAGTAATAGCGAACATCTAAACAAGTAAGTTGGGATTATAGCTTCACCGCTGTTTGGGTACTATTTAAAGTATCCGGGGACCCAAGAGTACTTCTGGTTGTGTTTGTAATTAGATGATTATGTGCATGTTGTGTGTGTGAATGATACTCGATCGTGACAGGAGTTTAACTCCTTAGTGTGCTATTCTACATATTTGCATGGATTCTGTATTGTGTGAACTTGTTGATCACCCCTGATTAACACTAACAGTTATTCGACTAAAATGTAATTGGCCATGCATAATCACCCGTTAGGGGAAACGATTAAGAGTGTTAGGCCAAACACCGACTTTCTTCGATGAGGATAGCTGAAATGGTCCTTTCCCCATCCTTAGTCGAACTAAGTGACAGGCGAGGAGGTCGCGGCAAGGTTGGGGGCTGTGGCTCGAAGGCGGTCATGGGAGGGGGGGTGTTCTCCATTGCACAAGTCCAGGTTTGGTCTAACTTGAGTCGCGATGAAACTCCTCAATCCGGGTTGGAGCGGATGTAATTTCTCTAACCTCACAGTGGACTGGATAACACTGTGCGATGTTTTCATTTGAGTGATTGCATTGCATTTCATCATCATTATTAACCTTATTCGTGATTGTACAGTACTCTTCTGACTCCATCCCACTTACTGAGCTGGTTGTGCTCACATCCCTACAGAATCTTTTACAGATATTGAGTGAAGGCAAGATGTTCAAGTACCATAGTTCCCAGGTTAGTGTGCTGCTGTGTGGGAAAGTGGGGATCGAAGAATTTAACTGAACCCGAGCTTTTGGCTTTGTCTTTAAGTTTTGAGGAAAACTAAATGGGAATTCCCCGGTAGCCCACTAGTTTTCTAACTTATTGTATATACTACGCAAAACCTGTGGTTTTTAATAAACTCTGATTGTAAACTTTACCCTTGGACGTGAAATGTTTGTTTAAATACTATTATGGTACTAAACAGTAGGTTGTATAGAACAAGTATTTTGTAAAAGCTCTACCACAGGTTTGGATATTAACAGGTGTCAGAACAGACGTTTCAAGCTGGTTGAGTTGTGCGCCTTATGTAAACTGCGTCTACGATAGCAGCTGTGAGGTCAGCTTCTATCTTAGATTAGTTTACACGATGGGACTGTTATGACTCTTCTTGTTCGGGGCGTGACAAATACCATCTACCCTGTCAGGATATTGTTCTTGTTGAAAAAGATACTTGACTTTCGGACATTTACCAACTGTCTAGATGCTTAGCAGTATTTCTGGATGATTCCTTTCAAGACTTACACATTAGATTCAAACGCTTCTACAAAGAAAAGTGAATCGTCAACAAAAAAGAGATGTGATAACATAGGGCATAATTGTTGAAATCTTATTCCTTGTAGATTGTTCTCAGAGATAGCTTTTTGTAGATTCCTTGAAAGGAAATCAGCTATTAGAATAAAAAGATAAGGCAATCCTTTATTGCCTTATCAAAGCCCACTAGATGGTTGTACATGCCCAACTATTTTGCCATTAACAATAACTTTATAATGGACTGAAGAAACACATGCCATCACCTATCTAATCCAAACATCACAAAAGCCAAGTTTACACAAGATTGCCCTAAGGAAATCCCATTATATATGGTCATATGCCTTATTAATGTCAAGTTTGATGCCACAACAAGATTTCCTATTGGACTATTTAGTTCTCACAAAATGAAAGGCTTCACGGGCAATGATGATCTTATCATGAATAACCCTACCAAAGATAAAAGCACTTTGTTGTTTAGACACCAGATAGCGCATGCATGGCTTAAGCCTATTGACAAGGACTCTAGAGATGATTTTGAAAGCAAAGTTACATAAACTAATGGGGCGAAAATGACTTACCTCTTGAGGAGAGGCTACTTTGGGAATAAGAACAATGTTAGTATGGTTAAGTGAAGATGGAATGATACCTGATGAGAAGAAGGTCTATACGGTATCTACCACTGTCTTGCCTACAAGATGCCATTAGTGTTGATAGAATAACCTCGGGAAACCATCAGGACCTGATGCCTTAAGAGCACCAAGTTGAAAGGTTGCATTTTTTTATCTCTTTAGTTGTCGCTTGTTTGCTAAGAACTACATTCATATTCTTTGACACTAGAGAGGGAATTGAATCTAACACATTCCCTTAGCTTCTACTTGGAATAAATTTGAGTAAAAGTGCTAAAAGGTGGCCATTATGTTATATTCATTCTCCAACCATATACCCCCATTAGTCTTTAACCTAAGAATTTTATTCCTTTGTCTCCTCATAATGGTTAATTGGTGGAAAAACTTAGTAATGATCACCTTCTTTCAGCTAAGAGACCTGGGATTGTTGTTGCCAGCAAAGTTCTTCTCTTTTCCATAGGAGTTCAAGGTATTCCTTAAGATCCTTCTCGACTTGCCTATTGATAAGAGTGCCTTTCCTTTGTTCACATGAAAGCTCCTCTTGAGTTCTTCTGATTTCCTTAATGTTGTTTAGAAATGCCTCCTTGCTCTAAGCCTTAAGTTATAACCTGAATCATTTAAGCTTGAAGTTAAGGGAATAAAGATGATTCCTATGTGGATTTTCACTCAAAGCTTCATGGATCTTATTCCCATAATCTTTAGATGAGGTCCACATGTTCTCAAATTTAAAGCTAGTTGTACCTTTCTTATTTGTAAAGCAAGAGTCTATTACTAAGGCCACATGATCTGATCCAATAATCTCACTATGCATCACTTGCATTTTGGGATATTTATGGATCCACTGTTGTGACCCTAGAGCGTAATCAATTCTTTCCATAACCAAATTGACATCCTCCCTTTTGTAAGACCAGGTAAAACAAGGCCCACAATAACCCAACTTATTTAGATTTGCATTCATAACCATGTTTCTGAATCTTTCCATAAGCCTTGAGCTCCAAGGATTTCCACCTACTTTCTCGTAACTGTAGAAGATGTCATTGAAGTCACCGAGGAATATATATGGGTCTCTTACTCTCAAGCCAAAAGCCTCAAGGTTAAGCTAAAGATTATGACGCAAATGATTAGGATCACCATATATCCATGATATCTAAGTAAAGAGAGATCCATCTAATAAAAAAATCGTAGTTCTGATGTGATTTTTTTAAAGCTATGGACCTCCAAAGAAACATCATCCGTCCACCAAAGAGCTAGACGTCTAGATAAGTCAATTGGTGGGACATAAAACTCATTACGAAACCTCAATTTGCGTCTCAAATTTGCTAACTTCCTTGACTTATTCTTCATTTCTATCAAGAACATGATGCTTGGATTGTGCTTATAAGTGAGGTCCCTAAGTTTTTGAATTGTTAAGTGGGGCCCTGGGCCTTAACAGTTTCAACTGATGATGGCCCTCGTGTAGATGATTTTGGCCAGCCACCAAATCCATCTAGAATAGAGTCAAGAGATGAGACCGGGACATCCATAAGCCAATTAGCCTCAAGCATAAGATCTAGAGAACTTATATCATTCTTCTTTGTAAAGTTAGACCCCTTATTTGGTCTTCTTCCTCTACGAATCGACGATTTCTTTCTAGATGACCTACTACTTTGCTTAGGTCCTTCAAACTTTAATTTCTTGGCTAGCCCAAGAGCGAGGTCTTCTACTGCCCACTTTATGGCCAAGGTTAAGGGCTAGGATAAGATGAGAAGGAGATGGTTTCAGGGTGATTTGTGTATTTTAGTTTAGTGGGGGTGAGTCAAGGAGTTCGACTATGTATAGGTTAGATGGATTAAATTGAGGGGTAAAGGTATTGGTTTGTATGAAAGTTGGGGAGAGGCTTATGTTTTAGTTTGGAAGCATGTATGAGTAAAGAGTATGGCTAGGTTGCATTATTGGGGGTAAAGGTTTGTTTGGTGTTGAAGGAGAAGACTGGTTCCTAACTTTTTCTAGGTTAGTTACCTCTTCATTTCTCCTTTATAAGTAGGGCAAGTGAAAGAGGAGATTTTGTGCTAGCATTTTAGAGGTTGAAGCATTGTAGGGTAATGGGGATTGGTATGAGGTAGTGTTTGCAGAAAGATTAGTTGGGGATGATATAGCTTGATAAGCGGTCACTCTTTTGAAGGGAGGGATGTAGTAGGAAGTGTTAGCCTCAGGGTAAGAGCTTACTAGGGGCATCACTTCACCATACTTGATAGAACCCCTAGAAATGGAGATTTGATTCATCAGGAATGGGCTGGATTTGCTAAAAGTAGCCTCTATGGATGAAGAGTGAGTTGTAGAATAGTTGAAGGGTAACCTATCGCCTTCTAAAAATGGTCTAACTGAAGAATCTCTTAGTTATGTGCCATAATTTTGAGCATATGTCTCTAAATTGCACCCTATTGTTGAGTGGCCCAGTCTTTTGCAGTTAAAGTGAATATCTGGGAGCTTGTCATATTTGAAGTTCATGAAGTATCTCTCCATTCTATTCCCATTGAACCATGCACCAGTCTAAATAAGAGAAGATCAATTCACATATACTCTAACTCTTAAGAAACCATGCAAGGCACCCCCTTTTAAATTCATAGGTTCAGTTTCTAACACCTCTCCTACCATTGCTCTTAATCTATATGCATTACTATCCGTCATCCAATCCAGCTTCAATCCATGTATTTGGACTCAAAAGGGACACTTACTCAAATCCACATCTTCAATATTCTAATGGTTCTCCTAGATATTTAACACAAATAGTTTACCTATGAACACCTAGGGTACATCTTTCATGATTTTCAAAGCTTGAAGTCTCTCTTTAAAGGAGAAAACATACATATTTGCTTTCATTGCAACTATTTCACACTTTCCATAGGGCTTCCAGGCTTTTTTCAAAACAAAAATAGCTTATAATTTATTATTGATTTTATCATATATTACCTTACGAAGCAACACCGCTTTAGCCACTTCATGCACCTCATCCTGGGTTTCCAATTCCACAAATGGCAAGGCTGTATTGTTAGCTTTGCTAACATTTGTATGGGTTGTAGGTATGGTGATAACATTTATTAGAAACACAGGTGAGAAGGACTACTAAGATGACATAAATAGTTAGGATTATAAAATTAAACGTATTGTAGCAAGATCAACAACACTAAAGAAAAAGGGCTATGCAAGAACTCAAAGACCATTAAATTAGAAATATTAATAAAAAAGAAAGACTAAAACTTCTGGGATAAGAAAAGGAACTTAAAGAGACTTATCTTAAACAACCCATGAACTATCCATTTTTTAGGAGCTCCCCTGTCCATGTAGAAAATTGTAATGTAACAATGTGATTGGGTGTAGGATGGGATGTTTGTCTACTACATTTATCACATCCTAGTAGGGGGTGGGCGGGTTTAGGTGTTGCAGTAAGGAAAGGGAAGTTAGGGTAGTATGGCAAGGATCGCAATTGGGTCATAGATTAAGGTTAGAGTTTGGCCGCTTGTGAGAGAAAGGATTTCAGGATAGATTAGGTCGGTAGGAGGTAGGTCTATATGTCACAGTAGGGGGTGGCAAATTCGGATGGTGAAGGTAGGGTTATGACTGGGTCATGGAATTAAGGTTAGGGTTTTGGCCATATGTCTTTGTATGGATAAATGTTACAAGTGTAGGGTTTTAGGGGTTGCAGTAATGGGATGTGAAGAGGACATGGTATCAACTTAGCTATGGTAATTTTTTTTATTTCAAGGAAGAATGAACTCCTGGTGACGGAGTGAGAAGCTCTCTAGAGAGAAAAAGCTCTCAGCCGGGAAAGAATGCAATTTTTTTAAAAAAGTTTTAGGTTGAAGAGATGAATAATAAAAGTTGATTGATATAAATTGGAAAAATCAAGCTAATCTTTTGAACTTATGGCTTCTACTCAACTTCTAACATATTCTAACTAAGGATACTTTTGAGCATTTTAGAGTTGGCTTCTAAATAGGGCTGTCTAGCTTTTGGCATTTTTTTTTCCTTCTTCTATCGATCTAAATGGTTTATAACTTATAATCTTAACTCATTTGCATTGATGTGTTTGGTACTGCAATTTAAATTTGTGTGTTTATTAGATTCAAATAATGCTTTCAAAGCCTTAGGTAGTATAGATAGGGCATTTCAGTAATTGGGCTTTTAACCCAATTTAATGCCATAGACCAATATATTAGACTAGTGCCAAAGCTTAGGAAATCGGCCCAATTAGGGATGTTTTAGAGAGATTTGGCTTGTTAAGCTCAGAATGAGGATTGTCAAATTGGATTTTTCACTCTTAGCCTTACTTGATTGTCTTGCACGCAAAAAGTAAACTCAAAAATAGCCTTTCCAAACTCATTTGGGATTTATTTGGCTTTATTGGGTCTTAAAGAGGCTTAAGTGTGCTTTAAACTTATTTAAAGAGAAAATGGGCTTCCTTTAATTATCATAAGCCCCCAAGCCTATATCCAAGCCCATTAAGGCTAAAGCAAAGGGATAAGCTTCAATGATAGGGTTTAATCTCATCTATCAATTTTAGATTTATCTGACAGATGATATTAGCCCCTAAATTCTATAAATAGGAAACTCCTCCTCTCATTTGATTCATTCAAAACATTGGCATACTTGAGAAAAACATTGAAGCTTTGTTGAAATCACTCTTCATCAGATCAAACAAACAATTTATCAATAACAATTTAAGAACAATCAAAAACACCAACTTTGGTTCGTTGTAACACGCCCCCACTTGAGATATCGAGTTTGCCCGCTCTTCCTCCCATGCCTCTTCTTAACGACATCCCTCTATGTGCCATCAATTCAAGACGTCTCCTAAGTCGACCAGTATACCCATTGTACACGATCAACTAACTATAGCAACCCTTCCACACAGGTGATATATTTAATAATAGATATTCAAATACAATCTTCTAGTTCTCACAATATTATCTTCCATATACTAAGTTTACATCATAATTGTAAATCCACTAGAAAGTTTAATTACATAATTCTATACTAAAGCAACTTATATGGTGAATCCTTTTTATTCCTTGTTATTGATTTTATTCTTGTATTCGATAATTAAAAGCTACATACGATCCTTTATATGCCATACCTAAAAAAAATCCACAAATAGGTGAGTTGAAACTTAGTATAATAGCCATCACATAAATATGTGCATGACAAATAGAATAGCACATGCATTGATAATATCAATACAATAAATAACAATTTATTATCTCATTTTGGTATAAGAAAAAATGATTCCAAGACATAAAGTATCTTAAATTCTCCAACATACAATATAGTAAATATATATATATATATGAGATGGCAACCTTGAAGTTGTCAAATCCTGGGTTTACTATTGGTATCAACCATTAGGACAACCAATCCATAATAATTACCTACAAAAGCATCTCATTCCAACAATGCAACTAGATTATTACTTCCTTTTAGACAACTAACTCATATTATAGCAATTAGCTAGTCCATGATGTATGTAACTGCCCATTAGTAGATTAATGCCTAAATTATCATTGTCATACCCTAGCATATTATTCTCATTAGATGATGCAACAACAAGATTGTGAACTCCACTTTCGAATCTCCATACTCCTAATGCTCCTAGCATAGGAAAATGCATAAATGACACTCATTTAAATGGTTTTCATTGGTTTTAGTTTATTTAGTTTCCAAGTTTTCAAGTATAAACAAACAATCATAATAACTACGTACTTGGTTGGCATTCATTAATATTTGAAATTTTAAAGAAATGATCAAATCCTTCAATAAAATAAAAGAATACAAAGTGAAATAGCTATTTTCTCTAGAAATCAAGAATCCTTATTTCTAAAATTAATTTTATACTTAATTAAGTTGATTTGGATCATAATATATCTTAAAGGCCTCTTTAAAATTAACCCGGTTGATCCTTAAGTAGTTAAGGTCAACCAAAAAGTTTTTAGGACAAGTCAATTGAACATGAAGATTCTAAAGACAATTGGTTGGCTAGCAAGGAGGGATAGTCAATTGCTGCCTAAAAGGAGAGGCAAGCACTTGACCATTTTATATTTGCAAGTCAATCAAGTTATCTTTAGGGAGAAGGAGATAATTGATAATCTCTACTTATAGGTTACCAACCCTTGAAAAAACACACCGTCCCTTTAAAAGGGCCTTAATTTACTGCAAAATGAAATGTAGTTGATAGCATATTCATTTCATATCATCTTCTATACATGAACTTCAATAAGAGTCAAGAACAAAAATTTGCATTCAATAATTCTATAATTATTCAATTGTTATAATTATCTTTCATAATATACACTTCTTCCATAATTCTCTACCCAATTTCAATTACTTCTCAAATAATTTCATAACCAGTGATACCATTAATGATTAAAAACATAATCCATCAATATATTCCCATTCTAGAATAAAATCCAATATTGATCTACTTTATATTAAACTACTTTTAAAATTTTGAATCTAATTTTATTTCCTTTACTAAACTAACTTTCTAAACATCAAGGATAGGAAGAGAGGAACTACACCTTGTATTAAACACATTTGCTACTTGACAATGGAGAAAGACTATGTCGTACAATCAAAACTTTTTAATATATGTTTCTTTCAATGGAGAATTAGAGTTAGCATTTTCATGAGAGTGGTTAAAACACTTAGATATTAATGCCTATCGGTTTTCCAACAATTACTTTTCACTAACTCACAATTTGCTATACGTAACAATATAGCATTGTTAGATTGCTCCTTTACAAGATTCTAAGTTAAGATGTTAGATGCACTTTAGGAACGGAATCCAATTGTAAAACTACTAAGAGAAGGAAGAAAAAAAAAAAGGAGAAGAGAGAGAGAGAGAAATATGTCCATAGAATCGGGAGAGAGAGAAGGGGTGGGGGAATAACATTAATTATTTCATTTTTGACTTTTTATCATTATTTCCTTTATAAATGCCTACACAAAGAATTAAGATACATATCTTTCAACTTAAAAGGATAATATCCAACTTTATAAATTAAAAATAAGTATTATTAATCGAATTGAAAATGTAAGGAGAGTTAGAGAAATGCCTCTTAATTTTAAATATTTTTAGGTACTTCAATGAATATAGTATTAGTATATATACTATTACCATTACAATATAATATGGTTGAATATTAATAATTATGATAATTTATAAATACAATCCTCAACTATTTGTTAAGTCTAGAAATGAACTCTAAATTCCTAATATAAGACTTTTCCTTTTTAGAACCTTAAAGATGTGTATATATGCTTTACATCATTGCTAAGACCTAGAAACATCACTATCTATAGGGAACTATTTGCACACCTTTAAAAATTATAACAAGATGAAATCACATTTGAGAATTTATAAGGACCATCTATACTTGATTAATAGTTTTGGGAATATGTCTATAAGTTTCCAAAATGGATAAACAGTACTATTTTCTATAAGTGTGAAGGTAATAGACCCTCTATCTAGTTTGTATTTGACATTGCATTCATATGGTGAACCTTATGGGAAACCATTAGAGAGGGATGTTGTATGTGATGAAGCTTGTCCCCTTGTTTGTGTCTTGTAATGTCAGATGATTACAATACAATTTGTCGATCCAAAGTTCGTTCTAATTTATAGCCATGCTTGTAATAAACTTCTTGAATGTAAAAGGTATTGCGTGTGCAACTTTGCCATATAATACTATTTGATCCTTCTTAAGCTTATCCAATGCTTCTTATTTCTACAAGAAGAGTGTAGATGCCCTCTTTATAGAAATATGGCTATAAAGGGAGAATTTAAGGGAAAACGGTATCTTTTCGTGCAACTCCACTTGTAGAAAGCAACTTGCTTATGGTAATTACACCAGGGTCCTTATGGGGAGTCTATCTTGTTTCTAGAAAAGATTAAGACATTATTATGGGAAACGAGTTTTTTTGAAAGAAAGGTAGGGTTATTTATATCTAATTCACACTTGCTCACAAGTATATAGTAAGATGCTCCCTAGTTGTCCTCACCTCTATAAAGAAAAGTGTCATACTAGGGATGGTTTGCTTTATTTATTACTTATTAGTCAAAAGTGCTTATATGGATTAATTTCTCACAACATTGAATGCTATAAAATAAAAGAGGAAATATTTAATTGCTAAACCATGTAATTAAGAGAAAAATTATAGGGAGGGCATCAATGCAATAAATGATGCTACTCTTTGTTAAAGCCTAATTCTTTGCCTCTTGATGACTAGGATCCATGTTTTTGTTTAATGAGTTGCCATAAGAATTTTGAATATAGGCAACATTTATGTATCTCACTATGCTATAGTGGACATTGCTCTCCTTACCTTAAAACAATCATTTTTAACTTAACTTCTGCATGTGGCCCCCATTACCTCATGGTACTCATCCCTTTTCTTGCCACCTTCCTCGTTTAATGCCTTAACCTTGCAATCATTTAACTTCTCCTAGTTACCACTTTGGAGATTGTTGTAACAAACCATGTGGAAAGACTAAACTTTGAAGTTTACATACTTGTGGTAAGACTTTCCATCTACCACTTTATGATGTTAAACATTCATTTGAACACGTATTTATCGATAGATATGTAGTGTGCCAAGAGGAGAATCTAGGCGTAGTTGTAAAGCGCCTTGTCATGCTTCAACTCCTTACCCTAATATAAGATGTAAGTTTAATATCATAATTACTTATTCGCATGGACAAATAATAGGCAGTATACCTTGTGATGTTAGTGGAGTTGATGATAACTTTTGTAGTGATGCTCTTTTTTAGGCTTTTATAATTCAGAAGTTACCGATAGGCTTTAGTTAGTGGAATATACCATTAAAATTCCATTAGGTCAGATAATAGGAATCAGACTACCAAACTTTTGACCTGACCTTAAGCCTAAGGGTTGGAAAGTACGACCAAGTGAATTCTTTTTTTATGTCCCACCACTAAAGAATCCAAGCTATTGTAATCTGTTGCTGGCCGAGTCAAACCCCCTCATACTCATTGATTGTCTCCAGCTGCCGACCTGAGTTACATTCGAACATTAGCTCAGCCCATCCAACTACTTACCTAACCGACTTGAATTCGGGCCGTACTGAATACATTTGACCTAAATTCCTTTTAGAAGAATTATTTGCTTAGCTCAGCACAATTGACTTACCACCTCTGCTTGGTAGTCACTAATTTGATTGTATAAATTGTCTTTTTTGCCCAAAAGTCCCCTTACCACAAAAAGCCACATATCCAAGCCATCATATGATAGAATCCTCTGTATGAGATACCTATTTTTATTATATTTTCAATTATACCCTTTATCATTCCTTATACATTACTTCTTTTAGATATTACCCTTTTAGTCCTTTTCATTTTGGGCAGGATGCCCTAACTTTTTGGGTATAAATACCCTTGTAATATGTAGCCACATCATCATCATCTTACTCTTTTTTATTTGAATATACATTTCTCCTTTCGTAAGCATTGTTCTCTATTGCTTACTTCATTATTATCCTAACTCTTAAGTAAAGTTGGGTAGCAAGTACCCTTATTAGACCAGCTCGTGCATCACATTGAGTGAGCCATGAGTTCTTGGTAGTTCCATTAGTGTGTCATATCTTGTGGAGTTGAACATGGGTTTACTTGTTTTACTTTTCATTGTTGTTTACGTGCATTTTCCACCCTTCTTTTTGAGCTTTTCACATGCTTGGACCCATCTTTACAACTGGCCTTATCAGTTCTTGGTTTTGATTTGTATCATCTAAGAAAGCTTATGTATGATTATAAGTGTGCAAAAGTAAAGCATAAATAGGTTTCATCTATTGAGGAGAGATGTGAATTCTTAGTTCTTAAGAAGAGTAAGGGAACTGCTAGTAGCTTGACAATCCATTTTTTTCAAGCATATGTTGAAGGAAAAAAGAGAAGCTATTAAGCCAATAATCGAGAGGTGGAAGCTTACGATTGATACAATAGGTTCAGAATCAAAACATTTTGTTATGATACATATCACATCAAAATTAAAGGCATTTATGAGTATGTTAAGAGTCAAAGATGTTAAAGTTAAGCTACAACACATCCATTGCCTCTTGACTTGGTGGTCAGGGATCCTAAATTTGTTGTTTCATTCTTTGACTTACCTAAGGAGTTAGACATAAGTTCTTAGATCCTGCAAAATAAAGGTGAATGTGAGTTAGTCTAGTTGAACAACAAGAATGTATTGGTAGTATTAAGTGGTCTTGCTCAAGCAACAATTGCTATGAGATGGTTGGATCATGGTTCAGCTTGCTATGGAGAAGTGGATTTTCATCATAATGGAGTTGCTTTAGCATCACCACTAGTTATGAATACATGAAGAAGGATAAGTATGGTCAACGATGGAGCAACAGTTTTAAATCTTAAAGGCAATCCATGGAAGAAGGTAATCGTATGAGAACTAGGCTGGAGGGAAGAGTCTTATGAGTCGCTTATGAAAACCCTAACTTCCTTTATGCTTAAAAAAGAATTTTCAATTTTTACCTCTACAAATTGCGAAAGTATCTTATATTTAGATTCATCCTTAAGCTCCTTTTCATCAATTTTATTCGTTAGAATTGGTGGTCATATAAATATATTCACAAGACTTTTTGGTTATCAAGGATTACCCATTAACAAGATAAGGTTCATTTAATAAGTGCTTCATGATTGTGTCGGTATATCACTCTACCATCACTTTACCTATGAAAACAGGATGGCTAGTAGTGATTCTCTGTTTTATTTTTCTATTCAACTATTCGCTATGAAAACAAGATAGCTCACAGTGATTCTTTGTTTTATTTTTCTATTCAACTATTCACTATGTAAATGAAGAATGCTCATTTTTTTAAGGACATTCATTGTTAGAACAAATTTACATAGTAACAAAGTGGTACTTGGCTTTATAATTTTTGTTTTGATCTTTTAACATTCATTCGTGTAGACAATATTAGTTCCAATTGAAATATTTCATAACACCAGTAGTCATTAAACTTTGTAAGATAGCCATTCTAGTCCGAGTTCATTTATTATATTTATGTGAATATAACAAGTAGCTATAAGTTTTATATGAAATTTTGATAAAGAGTCTTGGAACTATTACATGAAAGGTGAGTACCAAAATATAAGGCTTGTGTTTAGAGCAATATCGAGTCATGTCTTGCTTCATATCCTGTGCTCATAATTTGCCTCACATATGAAACTTCAATGCATGGTAATTATTTAATCATTAGTTAGCTATTTTAATATAGTAAGTTGCTATTGTCTAGGTTATGAGGTACTTGGTTTAAATCATTTCAAAGGTAGTTGGTTTAAATAAAATTTGCTTATGTGCAATCTATTAAAGTTAGTCGTCTGAGGGAAGTAGCTGTTTCTTAGGTCGATATACATATCTAAGAGACAATTGCATACTTCCTTAAAGAATCCAAATGCTGGACACAATTTGAGATGATGATGATCATGAATTTAAGCAAAAATTATCCCATCAAATTTGGAATAAAAGCTCCTTGATGAACTAAAAGCACATGAGAAAAAAAAAGTAATACTATAAAGATTGAAACTTTACCATTTACATGAAGCAACCTATATTATTAAAAACCGTGACCAAAAACAGATATGACCGGTCGCTAGATGAATCAATATTAGAAAAAGCTCGAAAAAAGGATTAATAGGGAAAGTATGAAAGGGAAAAATGAAGAATGAAATAGTAAGCAAAACTACGAGCAACTCCAGAGAATATAACACACTAATGAAACTTCTGAGGACTTGTGGTACAATTTAATATGATGCACGAATTGGTCTAGTGAGGTTATTCGCCACCTAACCTTGCTTAAGGAAAATGATAAGAGTGATGTTAAGAGTAAACAAACAGTGTTTATGCAAGAAAGAAAGGTACTCTGAAAAAAAAGTGTATTAAGAATGATATGATATCCTCGCAGTTATAAATACAAGGGTATTTATACCCATAAAAAGGGAACGACAAAAAGGCAAAAATAAAATGGGCATTTCCTAAGGAAGTAAATGCTAGGATACAAAAGGGTAAAAATAAATATATAAGAAAAACAATAATTAGTGCAACAGGTTCTATACATGATATTGTATACATAGCGATGCTATATTAGCAAAGTTATTAGAAGATGTAAACAAAAAGTATGGACAGCTGGCTTGCCCGAGTAGGGATAGCTTTATCAGTTTGGAGTCTCTCTTTCTTGGTTTCTTGACAAGGAAGATGCCGAGTAATAGGTTGGCTCCGGTGCAAGAGAGTAATCTTCTATTTGGTTCACTACTAAAAGATGGTAATCATACGGCTTGGCATGAAAGATGACTTGGCAAGGAAGTACTCGGCCTTGGTAGGAGTCGACTGAAATAGAAGGATTCGTTGAGCTAGTCCCTCTAGTCTTCGAGCTTGACTACAGGTCAGGAATTTGGTAGCCTGATTCCCATCATACACCATAATGGAGAAGTTGTTTTCTAGTGTGAGAAAAAACTTTCTCCTTTCTTTATAAAACTAAGAGCATTTTATTCTTAGTCCATTTTCTCTTCTTTTCTCTTGTTCCCTCTTTCTTGTCATATTCTTTAGTCTCAGTTAGTTGTTCTTCCCGTCTCTGGTCATTGATGATAAGTGGATTAATGAGCAGAAACTCTAAGGTTAGCTTAAGTACCCTTGATGCCATTTACCATAGGTTTTTTTTAAAGACCAAGTTCATCTTAAAGAAGGATTGTCTCCTAATTTGGTTTTAGGCTCTCACATTGATAAGTAAAATATAAAAGCATTTTCCCCCCATCAGAAGTACCTGTCCCCTCAACTAAAACGAGTAACTTTGAGCTTTGTGCTTAAAAGGATTAGTTATAGTTTGATTTTCAAAGACTTAACCCTTCATTCGCCAAACATGCTATAGTTGTTGGGTCAAAAAAGCCAATGTAAATTACTTCTACATAAGTAAATACCACATTAGATGAACTTAATAATATTTTAGAAAAAATAAAAAGTAAAAACCTAAAACCACTGTCAAAATCAAAATTTTAAACCACCTTCTTCTCATCTTTTTTCCAAAGTAAATGTTTCTCTGGCTCAAGAAAAAGGTTCCAAATCTTATGTAGATACTAGTGTACAATTTGGCTCTTCTATTAATGTTTAACAAACTTCAAAACTATGTTTTATTCCTCCTCTTAAACATGGCTTAATTTCTAAAGTCAAAATTACCTTAGCAATTAAACATGAAGATGCAAGATACTCAAATTCTACCCTAGTTGTGTATTTTCTTATGTGAAAATTACCCTTCTCTTTAATCTAAGCTACAACCACGCAGCTTTGGAAAGATTATGGCATCCATGGGGTTCTTACAAATAATGAAAGGTTTTATTACTTTATGTTTTTCAAAGAAAAGATCTTACGTTCATCTTGGAGAAAACTTAGTATTTTGCTTATAGGTTATTAATTTTGTAGTAATGGTGGAAAGGTATGTCCTTGGACAAACCATACCCTATCTATACTCCTATATGGACATTGTTCTCTTGTAATCCTTACGAGTATTTGAATCAAGAGTGCCTAAGTCATATTGCTAGTAGAGTAAGCACTATATTTAATGTGGATACTTAACCCCTCTTCATGAACATGTTAACTAAGATCATATACTTAAAGTCATAGATGATAAGGACGACCTCATTAGCTAAGCAAATGTGTTGATTGCTCCTTTTTCAAGGTCTTCTTAAACTACCAATGCCTCATATAACGTTGTTTCAAGTGTAAAGTGTTTAACTTCTTGAGTCAAGACCTCTATAAAGGGATACTTAAACTGCTTCCCTAAACTAATCATCTGTGATTTAATAGATTGAGAATAATAATATTTAATAATAAATAAAAAAGTAATTAGTATTAATTAATAATTAACTAATTCATGTCGATTCAATTTTATTTAATTGAATTAGATCAATACGTAGTAATGTACCAAAACTTAGTAAAATAATAAGTCCTAAACTTAAATCATTTTCTTTAAATTGAAATGATTTAATATTAAAGAAATATTTCTTATTGCATAATAGTGAAAATATTTCTTAAGATTCAACTAATCAACTTTTGGATCTTAATCATAATGACATACGGGTATATGGTACTTTCTATATGTGATGTGTTTGCTAGGAATAACTAAACTATATTAATACTTAAAACTTGGCCAAGTAAAACAAATGACTAGTTTATATGTGGTTGATTTGGGTTAATGGACAATGCCCTTGAAATGGGATTACAAAAATGGTCTTAATTACTAGGATGATATGGTAGTTAAGCACTTAAGCCATCAATGCTAACTTGTCAAGTGACCAATAGGAAGGAACTGCATTGGCTACGATCAATGAGAGTAAGATGAAGCCATAGCATGCATTACTTAAGGTTATGGGAGTTAGTGGATACTATGTTTCGAGGGCACTTGCACTATGATCATGATAACAATCTCCTTTTAGGCATGGGACTGTTAACCGTAATAGCTTATTACAGTGACATTGGACCCCTTATACCTAGATTATGTTTTTCTGAATCATTAATACTCCAGTATTGACTATTTACACTTAAAATATATATCTCAATATACCTTTAATTGTTACATTAGCTTTAGGCATGCATGCAAGTGGCATAGTGTGCTTGCGTGACTACTTCCATGCTAAGTTTAATGGGACTCTATCTTTTTATTCTTTTTCAAGTGATGATCTAAATGTTGACTATTCCTATGATTAACTTAGCTAAGGTTTTATGTTAGGGATGAGATTGACGAGTATGACTTGCTAATGATGCTTATTTATCTACTGCCACATGCTGCTTAATAATCTAGAACCACTTTTAATATTTGATTTGATTGCTAAACTTCTCATTTTTGTTAACTTGTATTTAGGTTTTTATGATTATGATTTTTATTTATGGACGTTATTATTTTTGGGCCTTTAGGCTCTGGATGTTGTTTTGAGCATTAATATGAGATATCATATGATGATATTTTTTATTAAATTCAAGAGCATCTAAGGAATTGTCTTCTACAATCATTCTTTGCTTGCCAATCAAGTTTTTACTTATACAAGGCTTGTTTAGGGTTGAATAGACTAGTTTAACCTTATTTGCCACAGTGTTTTCGTATACTCTTTCATATTGTATAGAGTACAAAGTAGTTGTATAAACCATCCCCTCTTTAAACGACTATATGACCCTACCTAAGATAGAGTCGTTTATTCATCTAAAAGAATGGGTCAATAACAAAATTACTACATGACTATGGGTGTTTCTTTAGTTACCTACCTAAAGTACAGAGTTACTATTTTTAAATCCTAATTAAATTTTTGCTGGCCAAATTTACTATCTCAACTCTAATTGATTACACTTTGTAATCAATAAATATTTATCATGTTATTTTTCCCGACATGTAAAATTTAGTTGGTTTAATAAGTAAAATTTTGATTAGATATAGTATTTTGTATTATTAAACTTTTAATATAAAATTTAACAAGTAAAAATTTTGTCAAGTATAACATTTAGCAATTTTAAGTTTCAAATGTAAAATTGAAAAAAAGTAATAAAAAGATTTAAGTAGTAGTACTCACACTTTCAGGAAAAAATTATCCTCGTTTGTCCATTAGAAATTGAAGTCGGCAGCAACTTTGTTGGACCATTCTAAGAATTAGTGATATGTTTACAGAATACAAACTACACGGACCCAATTGGGCCTACATGTGTTTGCCATACACACCCTCGTGGCCTGCTCGTGCCTGCTGGTGTTGGCCACGTGCCGAGCCCATGCTCCGCTCCATGCATGGCTATAATGTAAATGGGCTGTGCCATAAGCCCAATGTTAAAAATATTATTATGTTAGGTTATCTTTATTTTTTATTTTCGAAATCTCATGAGACCTGCATGAATTATTAATGAATAATATTTCTTAATTTCATGGTGTCGCATCGTTTCAGTTAGGTAGTGAAGAGAGTTGAACTATCTTTATTTTATTTTGAAAATGCATGACGCATTTTCAGTTAAAAATGAAGTTCGGAGAGGAAATTTGCAAAAAGTATGGATTTTTAGCAGTAGAGCCACATGGTTGATTGTGAAATTCAACTTCTAGTAAGATATGTATATAGAGCTCAATTTTGGTATTTGATTCACCATGAAATAGTCGAAGCTAGGCTAGGCCCAAATCTAACGTATCTAGCAGCATAAATGGCTAAAACTATTTGCAGCTGTTTAAAAGTATGGTTAAATTCTTGCTAGAGTTTAATTCAACTGTAATTGAGTCAAACTTTGAACTTAGGCTGTGAGAATTATTTACCAAAAATTAAGTTTAAGTTGTATGATATTTGGCACGATGAGTTCTTTAGTTAAATTAAGCTTAAGATGACTATGAGTAAAACGCCAATCCAAATTGAGTTTTGACATTATTAATATTTTTACTCTCTCTCTTTATGTAGTATAAGATAAGCATAAACAAATTTAACTAAACTGAGCTTGAGTTTTGTAGAGATTATTATAAATTAAGCTTGTACTCAAAATTTTGAACTTGGATACGCAGATTGAGTTTAATATTGTACTAAGGCCTTAGTGAGGACAAACATAAATGAACATCAACAAGCCCTGACGGACCAAAAAAAGCCAATAAAATCATAAGTTAATAAAATATAGTTACCCTATTTTGCTTTCTTTAGTCATCAAGTTTGGTACAATTAATATCTAAGTATCTTACTATTTGTAAAATCATTGTCTTATCAAATATGAAAGAACATGGTTAAAGAAATTAGGAATGAAATAATCTAACTTAAAATTTCTTTTATTTATTAAATAACCAAACACCGAAAAAGAAAAAGTGAAAAAAAAAATATAGTCTTAATCCCCATGCCCCAGTTTCCATATTTTAAGATTTCTCGATTGTTAACTTTTTATTTATTGATGTAGACTAAAAGAATAGTTAGGCAACATGGTCCATGACTCAAATTATATGGTTGACCAACCAAACAACGTTATCGATGAAATGTGTTCTTAGGCTATACAGGAGTTGGTCGACCACAATGGTCATTTTATGCACAAATTCATTTAGTGTTGTCTTTTTTGTTTCTTTTTTAGTTTAGTTAGACTTTATTGTTTACTTATTAAGGTTTTTTCTTTTCTATTTTTTATATTGCCTTATTTCCTAGCTTCATTAGAATATTCAAAATCTATAAACAAATTAGTTTTATATTGAATATCGAACCAAGTCAACAAATATTAATAAGCCTTTTCAACTATATGTTCTAAAAATTTTTATTTAGTGTTAATATGACATTAACCATTATAACTCCGTAAAGCAATACAACTTATTTCTCAAAGTTCATGTGGAACTAAACTTATTGTGAAGATATCACAATCTCTTTATCTTAAAAATACGGTGGATTTATGATAAGACCTTACAATTAGATTCAGTTCTCCCTTATTTTAGGTATATAATTCGATTTATTCCTACTACCTTTTAGTTATAGATCATCCTAAAGTATGCTAGGAGTTATACTCTTACCCTTATTAAAGAAGACAAATGCACTAATATTATTCATTTCAACCACTTATTTAAAAAGTTTATAATTAACATTAACACGACATACATCACCTAGCCTTATAAACATGTGCAATACCTATCCACAATGCATGTGGAACTATACTTACATAAGGTATCACAATTAGACATGAATGACTTAACATTGAATGAAATTATATTATGAGAAATTGGTGTGATACCTTTTTTTTTTTTTTTTTTTTTGCTTTCTTTGATGTTATGATGCTATCAAGATCCTGAACATTTACCTCCATCATGAACTTCTTGTTATAAAATCTACCAAAAACTCATTATGGATTGTTCTTTACACAAAAAAACACGTGCTTCTTATATTCCTAAAGCATTATATTACCTTCTTTAATCATATCTCCAATAATTAGTCATAATGTCTTGATCAAATTTGGTATGAAGATAATTATTTTTCTTATTTACTTGTTTTCGTTTCCGTTAATCTACATCACTTATTCAAATTCTTATAACTGGTTTAACGATTTTCGCGCATAACTAGCACCGATCAACAAATTGAACAAGTTGTAATTTTGAATTAGACCTTGAAAAGGAAGCCCAAGAGAGAGCTGTGATTTATTTTTTTAATTTATCTTTTTTTGGGTGATTCTTCCTCCTTTCTAGTTTTATGGCAAGCACTATTTATAGTTATGTGCTTAGACTGTTGGCTTGACATTGAATTCGCCATTGATGAATTTTCAATCCGTGTTTGCTCCTAATCCAGTGGCTCGTATGCCATTATCTAGATTAGGATTTCTTTTTATCCATTGATTTAATCACGATATGTGTAAAAATAAAAGAAAATGATGGAAACAAGGGTGAGAACGGATAGAGTTAGATTGAACTCTCTGGGAGTTGAAGGTCACCGAGCATAACTCAACTCAGGCGTCCTTTCCAAAAGAAAGGGCGAGTGACTCGAATACCTGCATCGTGTTTGTTGTGTTTATTTAGCAATAACCGAGTCCAGTCGAATCAAGGTTTTAAAGATTTAATATTAATTTTTTAAAAAATTATCAAGTTGAAATTCAAGTTTAAGCTAAATTTTTTATCAAATATAAAATTAAGAATCAAGTTTAGCTCATTTAAATAAACAAATTTTATTTTAAATTTAAACTCAACTCGTTTACTAATTGAATCGAGAGTCAAGTTAAAACTAAATCGAGTAAATCATACTATATATTATATATAGTAAATAAAATATTAGATACTATATATTATATATTTATAATATAAATATATAACTAAATTGATTAATGAATAGCGAATAAAAATCATAGTATGTATCATATATTTATATACATTATATATATATTAATCTTTGGATTTTAATAATGTATAAAATATTTTTAACATATATATAAAGATCGTAATTCTATTCATCAGTTTAAACAAATTGACTTGTGAGTTCAACTCACGAGTTTAAGCAAATAGGTTTGCGAATCTGAATTAAAACTTAAATTCGACTCATTTATTAATTTAACTCGAGTTAAGCAGGATTTAAAACTAAACTTAACTTGAGTAGCTCACTAACAGTTCGGTTTATTTACAGCATTATTATGTTAACTGGTTATCGTTTTTTTTTTTTGCTCTATGTCAACCTGCGGCTTGCTTTTGATTTTATTTAAACTATTAGAATGGGTTAATTTCTCTCCTTGAAAATATACTCAAAAATTGACCTAGACCGAGGGTTCCCAAAAAAATTGATTTTATGCAATGTGCAAGTAATAAGTTCGGTACACAAATATAAAAATAGTTTCTCAAAATTAAATTCAATTAGCAAATTTTTAAAGCTTCTATCCGTTGATGGTCCTGTTTTTGCTAAAATCAATCTTGATATGACACGATCAATTTAACCTCCAGTGAAACACCATTTGAAGCCACGTTTTACTGAAGTTGGTATCACATATTGCTTGTAAAAGCAAATAGGTTGAAACAAGCATGGAAAAATTATTTTTTAATAGAAATGAGTAATTTCATTATGAAAACTCAAGAATTGTTAAATCGTATATGCATGTTACACGCTATAAATCATTTATAACTATGCAAAATCAATTTTCAACAACTTGATTTTTTTTTATCCTTTTATTTCTTTTCCACTTTTCTTATTTTCTGGAATTTTTCAAATTTCTCATTTTCAGGACTTTTCTTTTTTTCTTTGTAATTTTTTTGTACTTTTCCTTTTTTATTTCTTTTTTTTTAATGATTTTCACTATAAATTATTATAATATAGTACATCAGAATAAAATTACCATATAATTAGATATGCTCATTTTATTTTGAAATTGCACGAGAAGTTTTAGTTAAAAATGCAGTCCGATTATATTTTCTAGAGAAAAGACAATGTGTAGAAAGCATGGGTTGTAAACAGTAGGCCCACAACGTTGGTTGTGCGATTCAGCAACCTAACGTAGCATTTGTTCTTGGTGGACCGGCCTAGCCTAGCAATATAGAGTTCCCAAACTATTCAATTCTGATTAAATTCTTACTTTGAACTCTAACTCAATTTATTCGAGTAATTTACCGTGCAAACTATTCAACTTCTGTTAAATTCTCAGTTGTATTTAAACATGAGACAGTTGAGTTAAACTTAAACTTACTTTATTTGAATTGTGTACCGAATTAAATTCAAACTATATGATGTTTGGTTTAATGAGTTTGCAAGCTAAATTAAACTCGAATCATTATAAAAACAGGTCAATTACAAGTTGAGTTTACGAATTATTATTATATTTTTAATTAAAAGATGTTTCTATCATTACAAAAGAGTTGAATTGAGCTAAGTTCAAACTCCTAAAATGACATTTCTCGTTTATCAATTTTTTTTTTTTTTTTTTATATGAGCTGGAAGAAGAGCTAGTTGTGAACAACATGTTTGAGTGATAGGGATGGAAGCGAATCGATTTGATTCGATTTTCCTTTAAATCAAAGCAAACCATAAAAATTCAATTCTTCAAAATATTACTATTTTGTATATAAAATGGTTATAGAGGGGCTAAATCCAAGATTGGACTTTAAACCCATTAATTAATTAAATTTTACTCTTTCAACTAAGATGATAAGGTTTAAGAGTCAAGTTCATATATATCCGAAATTATCAAAAGTTTTGACATGGTAAGCACAGAGTAAAGCCCATTAAATTAGCTTGTCTAATACTAATCTTTCTTAATACCTTATTAGGCCAAAACCTATGAAGGGAACTCACATAAGATTCATTAAAGAGAGGGATTAGCTATGGCCAGTGATCATCATCACGATCTAACATATGAGATTAATGATCAATTCGTATAAATAAATCACTTTATCCCTAATTTAGACAAAAGAGAATTTTTACACAAATACTGTTATTTTGTCGAATTCTCATCTTAAAAGATCAACGCTTAAACATCTTAAGAATATTATCTCGCTTTTCATCAATTATGATTAAGCATCTAAAGAACATTACCTCGTTCCTTATTGGTTGTAGAGTTTGATGCCGTTAAGTTCTTCTACTTATCACCACTTGTTTTAGAGTTTTATTAAGATTACTTACTCCTCATTCTTACACTTCTCTTGATCATCTCATACGTACAATTCAAATCATTCCTCACATCAAGTCTAGTGCAATTGTCACACAGCATGCACTTGAGTTTTGCATCCGTACCCTTATACTTATAACAGTTTAGTTTGGTTTTTTGGATTAATTCAGTTTATCTATCTAAACCAATTGTAAATTAACAGCTTGCTTTAATTTGAAAAATTTCTAAACCAAATTGTAAAAAAAATAAAAATAAAAAAGAAACTATATTTTTGGTTTAGTTTGGTTAGATTTATAGATTGATTCAATTTAGTTGATTTTTTCAACTAATCCTTATGATTGGATATGCACCTAAGGTGACTGAATATAACATTTGGTTGACAAGAATAGTTTTTTATGTACAATTTCATTTTGTCTTGTGTTTTTCTATTAGTTTAGTTGCCATTTTATATTGCTTTACTTATTAGGATTTCCTTCTTATTTCCTAATTTGGTTAGGCTATTAAAAGCCTATAAATAGGTCGGCTTTTTGTTGAATTAGAGAGTTATATTGAATAAATTATTTTATGAGGTGTAACTTCATCAAGAACTATTGATGCGATGCGATGTATTTGAGAAGCTTAATATGGATTGATCTTTATATATTAAAACAAATATCTCACTTTATTTTGTGGTAATTGCTTAGCATTCTCCACATAGTTACCATTTCATTTAGACTGTACAATCCAATTGAATTTTGTATCTTCCACAATTATTTATACCGTTTTGCATCAAACTTAGGACCAATGTAATTATTTCTCTTGTATATTTATTTTTGCTACGATTATTTTACATCACTTATTCAATAATAGGGATTCTTATGATTAAGATAAAAGCTTCAAGTATGACTTACATCAAATCAAAAGTTAAACAAGTTATTTAAAACTTTGAAATGGGAAGTTGCTTATCAAAATTGTTGTTTTTTTTTTTTTTTTAATATTATGAATACAGATCTTCTAATACAATTGATTAAGTTTAAATCTTTCTAATTTAAATTATAATATATAATCTAGTTGAAAACAACAAATTGGAAGTATGGTTGTGGTTTTACATGCAGTGTAGGATGCTTCTTATTTAGTTTTTATAGGTGTAATAATGAAATCACACCTCATCTAGACTCTAAAAAGGAAAACCTAAGCCCATCCTAATGATTTTTAGCGTATTTAGGATATGCTATCACTTTGGAGCAGTTATTTCATTATTGTAACAAAGCATATCATCGATATCGACGAAAGCGAAGCGAAGCACAACCCTGGACCACAATTTGTTGTTGGGCAGAGGCACATGTTTTGTCGAATGTGGGATTCTAGGTGGTCCTTGCTATTTAATCCTCGACTCAAATGGTCCTTGCCATTTACTTTAGTTTGTGATTTCCATGATTAGTAAGGTAAGGACCGGACAACCCTGGATTCGAATGGAGTGGAGCAGCCTTTTGTTATTATACTTTCGTATTGAAACTAAGATACATGCGTATAAATTTAAAAGCCAATCGTAAATAATACCTTTCAAATTGAAAATAATTACAACCTTTAAAGAAGGATATAATGCAAATATTTCTTATGATAATGATTCGAGGTATATATATATATATATGATTTGGAGGTTGTTTGCATGTTTTCTTAAATATCATGAGAAGATGGAGTTACATTTTAAAAGTTTAGATGATTTATCCAAATTTAATTGATACTTTAGGTAATATATTTTGTAATAACCATGAAACTTAAATCTCAAACTAAATTGATTGTTATCTGTTTGAATATTATCACAACAATGGAAGATAATTTTTAGAAGTTAATCCTATTTTCTTACCATTTACCCAATTTTGCTTGATCTATTTGAGTTGCTATATCAACCTTGAAGGGAAAGGAAAATTTTGAACTACTGTTATCTAATTTTTTTCTTTTTAAATTTTTTAGAAATACTTGTAGAAAAAGATGGTAAATACCTAGTATGTTGTTTCAAGTGAAACCATTACAATCATGAGAAGCTATATTATACGGTAATGGTTTGCACTGAATCTTAAATATTTAGTTACCATCGATAGGTATTGTTTAAAAGTTTTAAAGACTAAACTTCACATTAAAAGACGAAAAATTTCTTTTGCCCTTAACTATTATATTATATCATTATAGTATGTGTTACAAACGAAGGATCGTTCGTTATCCACATAATTCCAATGCTACATGCATTAGCATAAATTGGAATACGTGAAGCCACGAAATTGCTCTTAATCCTAGGAAAACAACAAAACCCTAGGTTTACTAGTGTTGATTTAGCAAACCTTGTCGGGCCACATGAAATGACGAACCGACTTTTTCTTGACGAGGATATTCCATGGACCGCTTCTCAGAAAGCAAACACACAATTCGGTGCCACTGGAGGGGGGTCGTGTCGTGTCACGCTACCTCCAATTCACTCTAAATATCAATTTAGTCATGATTACTCAATGCAGCCATTAATTGAATATCATATATGGGCTTAGGTATCAACCTACATGGTAGGAGGAATCAGATTGCCAGAAATTGCAATGAAAGAAACAAAAAGGTCATTTCAATATTTTTGACAATTTTGACTACGGATATCTTTCACAGCTGGCATTTATCTCCCCCATCCCATTCAACGTCGTGCACTACTATTTTGTCAAAACATTATGAGCACCAACTTGATTAGAGAATAGGCTTACTATTATTAGTCATCCCCCCCCCCCCCCCCCCCCCCCCCCCCCCTCCCCCCCTTTTTTTTTATCTTTCAGTTTTTCGATATTTGTTATTATCAGATCATAAAATATCCTCATAGTATTCTCAATTGTAAATATTTAAGATTTTTAGTGATAGTGGTTGAAGATAACAACAATGACCTAATACTAGTATTATCAATTGGCTGCCAATATTAATCGAACGGAGGAAATGCTTTCCATTTTTATTAGGAGCTATTAATTCTATTTTCCATTAACATTTTTTGAGATGTGTAATTAGCTCTACAAGTCATATACCCTAACTTCCATCTCCTCTCGATTCTATAGGATTTTTATCTAAAAACAGTTAATAGTCAAGTTAATACGAAACTAATCAACTTTTTTACTTATTCAAAAATTTCCAACCAATACTTAAGTATTCCCTACTCTTTTCTTGTAAATTACTATTAATTCTCTTCCACGATCAATATGGAACTCTGCTCACAAAGGGACATCGCAATCTTTCTTCCTTAAGCAAGCAACGAATTCTCTACTTTGATATTCTCCTTTTTGACATTTTCATAAACCACTATTAATTCTCTCATATGATTCATATAGGACTTCATGGAATATAAAACCCTTCTTGAGATTATACTATACTATCTAACAATTTGAAAATTTTAGTTATGACCAATGATGGTGAGAAAGTGAAATAATCAAGAATATAATTTAGGAGCATTTGTTATAGTTGTGAATTTATAGTCACAATTTTATTACCTGCACATTAATAAGACTTTACAAAATTTGCAATATAGAAAAACTCGCCAAAAAAAAAAAAAGAAGTACTGTGCTATTATGTATGCTGGGACTAAATTCAAGAATAGTTTTTTACGTTGCAAATTTTGAAAAGTACTATTACTATATAAATTATAGGTACAGTAAGAAAAATTATTGTAGCAGATACTTACTAAAAAAAAGAATTGTACTGTAATTGGCAACTGCACCAATTAGTTATAAGTGATTAACAAAAAAATTCTAAAAAACTAGAGATATTTCCCGTAAAATAAGCATCTGCTAAATTCAAATGAGCCTGAGGTACCGGATCGAATTGAAGGAATTCGTTAAGCTTATTACTCTAACTAACCACAATCTATAATTTCATAAAACCATGCCATGTCTTATAACCTCAAAACTAGCATTTTAGTATTGACATACAATGCTATTCATCAAAGTATAAGATAGATGAACTCTTTTTAACTTATCTATTCTAGCAATACCTTTTATATATAAAAAAATTATTCTTATATCGAGATCCCTAAGTAGGGCTATCTTCTTGCATACCATATTTTCAAAAAAAAAAAAAAAAAAAGATGTTGCTAAATAGTTAGATGAAGGATTTAATTTAACTCTCTTCTATGCCATATCGCCATGCATCGAAATTCTACATACTGATAAAGAGAAAGTTTACCAAATAATAAAAAAATGATAATTGTCACGAGCTAGGGCTTTGATTCAAGCCTTGGCGCTGACACGGCGTTTAGATAACCTGACCATGTTTATTGCCATCGTGTTTTAATTAAAACAAATACGATGTCACAACATTCTATGGCCATCATTTAGGAAATTTTCTCGATGTAGCCATCATTGTTCTTCGCCAAATGTTTCCTTAAAGCAGAGAATATGCTTACTAGGAAATATATGGAACTCGTTTTAGTAGTAGGGGTTCAAATAATTGAAGAACAACCATTAAAAAAATATACAAGATATGAGATGAGAAAGGAAGGTTAACATAGGAAGGACTGGCTGCTCCACCTAATTATTAAAGGAAACTTAAAACAAGGTAGGCCTTATGGCTTTTGACTGGGCATGTGATACGTCATAATGATATGGGAGAATGCAATTCATAAATTACTTAAATTTGATTCGATATATATTTAATTCAATTCATCAATAGTTGAGTCAAACATAAATTTAAATTATTTAGAAAAATTTATAGAATCGAATGGGAGCCATATTACATTTGGTTTAACTATTTTATAAGCCTAATTAAGTTTAAGTCAAAATATAATGTTAGTAGGCTTTTAATCAAATTTAGATATTGGCATCATTTTAATTAAAATAGTACTATTCTTTATATAATTAAACCAAAACAAGCTTAATGTAATAGAGCTAGGATTAAGCTCGCTGAGTACCACTTTAAGTTAAGTTTGAGTTCAAAATCATAAGTTTGATTAAATTCAAATCAAGCTTCATATTTAAAAATCTAAGTTCAAATTTAGTATTATATTGTGCAGTTCGATTTATTTATACTTCCACATATATTTTTTTATTTAACACTATCGGAACAAGAATTAAAAAATTGCTACCACTAGTTGACAACTGTTACAAAAATTTATAAACGCCACTAATGAATCTTCACTATTGCTCTTTTTCCTTGAGTAATATGTGTTGATTGTGGTCGAATCAATTGGGATAAATGAGCTCGTGTAGAGTCTAGATGAAGTAAGCCTGGATCTCACTTCTTACTCCTTGATCTCTACAAAAAATCCCCTTGCGGGTGTAATAGGAATCGACCTCTTAGATTGATCACACGAAGTCGAGCTAAAGGATTCTAAGAACTCACTCGAAAAATACTAGCTCAAAAGCTTATCTGAAATAATAGTTCCTATTCCGACCTCTATGTTTTCCTATTCTACCAACCTAATTGCCCAACTTTCATGTGTACCAGACCTACCGAACAACTGTACTATGACAAGATATCCAAACAGATGGCCCTAAGACTATTCGAGTAAAGGTCTTGAGTTGGCCATAAATGTTTGACCTCAACTCAAGCTGACTACTCTATAATAAGACTAATTAGGCCCCGACTTAACTCAAATCAGATCGGCCCCTGACTGCGAATTCTCTTCTTTTCCCACATTTGTATCATACTGCTAATGTCTAGCCACTAATTGACACGTATCTTTTAGGTCGACATTCCAAAAGGATCCTTTACTTTCTATACTGAATATTCTTTGTCTCTTTTATCTTTTTTAGTATGTATTATATAACCTAATTATAATAATACCCTTTTTTGTCTTTTCATACGTATAAAGTAACCTTAATGGATGGGTATATAGGCCCCCAATTAATTGTATGTTGACAACAATCATTAATATCAGAATTTTATTAAGTTTCCTTTGAGCAACCTTAGTGTTCTCATTACTCTTTAACTTTTATTTATTCCCTTTAATAAGGAATAGTTGTGAGTGAATTTTTAGTTCGAACTAGTGAGTCATATTTAGTTGATTGTAGGCCAAATAGGATGAGTGGCATATCGTATCTAGTTGATAGCTGCCCAAATTTTGCTAGCTGCCCAAATTTTGCTAGCTTTTCTTTTGTCTCTTTTTGGTTCACTTTATTGTGATGTTTCTCCATGTGTCCAACCTCGGAAATGCATCAGGATGTAGCCATAGGGGCTCTCCGACACTCAAGTTAACCAAGATGATTGAGAGAGAAAGAAGGTAAGATAAGGGAGGGCATCAACCAGGGATCCTTTACTTCGTAGCGTCTAGTGCCTTTTATGGGAGTTAACAAGGTACATGATGATATGGGGTTTACTCATACTGTTTGCTGGTAGATAGCATGTTCTGTAGTAGAGACTAGATAGCTCTAGGAGTAGTTAGCTTTAATTGACCTAACAACCAAATCTGTATCACAAAAATCCAACATCCATAGAGGCTGTTAGGTGTGCTAGCTATACTATGAATGTTAGACGCTTATTATTAGGTTATAGTAAGGAGCAGGTGTTAAAGATACAAGTTAAGCTAGGATGTCGAAGAAGGGGTCAGTTGGTGATTGGCTAAAGGCAAGCTGAGACTTAGGTTGATGCTAGACAATTAATGTGCGCAGGCTCAATAGTTAAGTTGATTTGCTTAGGTAGGACATTATATGGCTCACTAAGTGGGTGTAACGTAAAGGGAGAGCTTATTGTTCACTCGCGCATGCCTTAATGAGCTTGCATAGCCTCACTGAGCAGGTCACAGTATGGAAGGCGAGCTCAATGTTTGGTCGCATATACCCTGATGGGCTTACTTGTATGTCGAGCTTCAGTTAGGCGAAAATTGGGTTTCGACACTTATCCCCCCACTTCCCTCAAATTTTGAGACGTGATGAGGGTAATTCGTATGAGGTCACTAAGCTAAAGCTAGACTACCTTCCCATTAAGTAAAAGGGTCTATCTTGTTGTTCAACAACGTATTGGATGGCTTCTCTAATTAGGTCAATTTCCCATACACTGGCCTCCTACATAATTGATGTGACCATTAGGTTACTTAAGGTGCCACGATGGCCATTCTTAGGAAATGTAGCATGCATTGATGATTTCTGAAGAGTGACTATGCATGTAGGGTGATTTGTTGTTAGGGTACGTTAGCGATTTGTATATAAGGATCGATCGAGGCCTTTGGCTCACGAAGTGGAATACGTGGGTGGCTGAGGTTTGGTGTATGCCTTTTCATGGGTTAATGCTTTAGGAGTGAGAGAAACCATTTGCCTTCTCTCTTTGGTTGTCTATATAAAGGGAAGCACAGGTCTTCATTCCTTACTCTACATTGCTAACTTAAAGGAAACTCTACCAAAATCTTCATTCGTAAGCTAGTGTCATTTCCTTTTAAATCAATTACTCTTAATGGTTGACTGGAGCACAAACGACCAACGGAGTGAGTTTTCTCACCCGTCTATTTCGAGGAAGGTGGACGAGGGTTGCAAGGACTTAGCTTGAGAAAGGGGAGATAACCCTACTTCCCCCAAAACGACGACTACGGCAGGAGATAGGGATGGAGTGATTTTGTATTAGGAGGAGAAGCGTAAATGCATGCAAGGATGACCATGTGATGTATATCTTAAGGACGATACAGAGGATAGCATAAAGGAGCTGTTATGCACAACCAACACCGATGACCATGCATGTATCCGCATCACATATGGGGCGAGTGAGAAGAAGTTGAGGCTAGTGAGCTAAGCAGTAGGGAAAGTACCTGGGTAGCAAGGAGAGGTGCCCATAGGTGGACAGTGGGGTATGATATAGGGGATAATCGATCATTCGGTATATATGCAAAGACATCCAAGCTCGGTCTTCGTCTCCTCTTCTCAGAGTTCTTGGTAGAGTTCTTTCAATACTTCATGGTTGCTCCCGGGAGTCTTAATGCCAATGCGTGGGTATAGTTGGTTGGGTTTGAGGTGTTGTGCCCATGGGACTTTAGGAGGCTGTAAGCCCCACAATCAATCACTCAAGGCTTCGATCGGCTAAAAGATCCGATCGAGCCTAAATTATAAGTAAAGTTAGAAATATTAGTAAAATGATTCTGTAAGTTTGAATTTAATAAAATAAGTAATAAAATAAAAGAATATAAAAATTTCATTTTTTAAGTATATAACTCGTTATTTATCGAAAATGCATAAAATACATTCCGATAATTAACGAATCGCTAGAGATAAATTATATGTATATTAAAAATCATAAAATGACCTAAATAATATTTAGGAATATTTATTTGTACTATATATAAATTTACATGTATGTAGAAATACGCGTAATTACTTAAAATATGCGAAATGTGCTAAAATAATATTAAATAATTAAAGAAAATTCATAATTAATTAAGAAAAAATAAATAAAAATCAGGAAAAATAAGGAATGATCCAAAATTGGGTCGTGGTGGTTGGGGAAAATAAGAAAAAATCAGCCAATTAAATTAGAGCAACAGAAAAGCCAAAAATTAAGAGATTTGGACAATGTCTTGTTCAATTTAATGCACATTAATTACCACAAAGCTCTATAAATATCCAAAATTTTTCAGAAGCTCATTTGAGAAGTTTGGAGAGTGATAAAAATAGATATCTTCGAAAATTCAAAAGAAAAACCAAAGAAAAAAAAGGAAAAGGAAAACTGTACAGTCAAGGCTACAAAAGAGAACCCAGACCCGACGAGCAGCTGAGAGTGGACGGCTGCCACCACCACATGGTGTTGGTAGCGCCTAGGTGGGCTGACACACCCATGGCCACCCAAATCGGTGAGTTCGATTTCTAGTCCGATTTTGTGTAATTTTGTAAAAATAGTAAATATTATTAGAAAATTATGAATTTTTTTATTCTAGAATATTTTTTTACGTAGTTTTTAGAAAAAATATTATTTTAATGAAAATATGTCTCGTGATATAGGGTCCTTAAGAAATCATGCAAAACCAAGCATGTTTTGGTTTAGAAATAAATGACCTTAGGAGTGTAGTTTTGAATCCAAAATTTTTGTGTAGATTACTTAGATGATATAGAATAGTGCTATGAATCCCATTTTCAAAAATTAATTTTTGAAATTTGTTGATAATTTTTAAGACCTAAAATGAGGCATAAAATGAGTAATTTAGGGTTAATTAAGTAATTAAATAGTTAATTACTGATTTAGTGAATAATTATATGTTTTAGGATGTTAAAATTTGGTGGAGTATGATACTTGTAGCATTTAGGGTATTAGATGTAATTATTAGGTTAATTATGTAGTAAATAAGTAATATGGAAAAATAATACATTTTAAGTTAATTTTGTAAATTTGGGTAATTAGGTGCAAAATCTGATTTAGGATGAATTTATACATTTTGAAATAATAATTGATGTTAGGAGATGGTAATTAGAGTAATAGAAATATTAGATGTGTATTATGTACATAATAAGTAATAGTACATAATACACAATTATTAGAAATATAATAAATAGAAAATATTATAATAAAAATTGATATTGTGATAATAATAAAAATGTACGATAAATCTGATAGGATACTTGAATTTATGTAATTACAGGAAAAATGTAAAAAATTTCTCACATTAAGAGTAAATTCGGTACATTAATAAGGATTTAAGTGTACCGGGTAGAATAAAATACTAATTAGAGGTAATGATGGTATTTAGGAGATCGGGAAGTAAGGTGATTAATTTCACATTATGAGTTAAACGAATTTCTAGGATTCGAGTATAAAACAATACTTAGAAATCGAATTAGAATCTAATTTAAAAATCGATGCGAAAACCAAACCCGAACCTAACCTCAAACCTAGAATAATTATAAAAGACTTAAGACCTAGATAATTAGGTATATTAAACCCTAAACAAAACATAATGATAAGAGTTATAAGATAAAATGAACCTATAATAGTTATATGAAAAACTAAAACCAGGTTTGCGTTATAGGGATGATCGGTGATGGCCTGAGTAAGTCGGACCTCGAATGTGTGAGCGAGGAGTCGAGGTAAGTTGGGATTAATACGATACTGTATTTCGGAGGCTTAAGATTATGCTTGGTTGTGCTTATTAGATAGTTGGATGTGTGCATGTGCTTGATTATAAGTGGTGCTTGATTATAAGTGATGCTTGATTCTATCTGTTGTCCTGGCTTGTATTGTATGGTTTGTATGAAATGATTGATCACCCTAAACTGTACCTAATCAAATATACGACCTATAATCATACTCAGACCTAAACTTAGGACTCTCCGGCCAAATACCGACCCCTTCAAAACGGATAGCGCAGGATTACAATTGGTCCCTTCTTCATCCTCAGTCGAACTAAGTGACAGGAGAGGAGGTCGCGGTGAGGGTGAAGTCAATGGTTCGAAGGTAGTTGTGGGAGGAGCGAGGTCTCTATTGCACAAACCTAGGTTTGGTTGTGAGCTGTTGCATTAATGGCAACTCCTCAACCCGGATTAGAAAGGGCGCAATTTCTCTAATCTCACGACGGGCCAGACAATATCGTACAATGGCATTTGCTTGAACATGCATTACATCTAATAAGTTAATTGATAACCTTGTTGTGTTTGTGGTATAGTTTTAAGTCTTCCATCCTAACTTACTGAGTTGTGGTTGCTCACATCCCTATAAACGTCGTGCAGGTGCTGGCTAAGAAGCGACAAACAATTACTTTGAGGCTAGCAATTGCTAAATCCTGGGGAGTGAGGAAAAACATTGAAGAATAAACACATATTTTTAAGGTCTAAGTTTTTATTTTAGGACACATATTACGGAGAAATATTGTAAACTTTAATTACAATAACCGAATTATAGTGTATATATATATTTTCTCACTTTCTTAGATAAATGATTTATTTAAATTACAAACTGTTTACTTCAAAGCAGGTTAGTCGTAGACGCTTTGTGTAGATCAAGTCTAAAATAGCGGTTGTAAGGCCAATTTCTATCTTAAGATGGTTTACACGGCAGGATTGTTACGACTCTGCCACTTTGAGGCGTGATAGAGGCCAATAATGTAGCTGTTCAAATATTTCTTTCATGTGAAGAGGGTGGCCGACGGTTAAGTATATGTTGCCAACCAATGTCATGGGCTAAGGATCTGTGATAAGCCGCAGAATAAGGTAGAAGGCTAAAACAAGTTTTTGTACTATATTTGCGCTACTAAGACTCCAGATTTCCTGTCTTAGTAGAGGTATCCTATTCAGGGAAAAAATTTGAATAACATAGGAGAAGAGGACAGCATGACTAGTATCAAGCTACTGAATTTAGCGGGTTGGAAAAAGCTTGATTTTCAAATGATCTATCAGAAGTACAAGAAGGCCTTACCACTATTTAGGATGGAGATAGGTATTTGTTATGTTTTGCTGAAGATGGGTGGTTGGTTGTCTGCTGTGCCATTATTGAAGTAGGGGACATCAAGTTGCTTATCCTTGGTGTAGTAAGTACGTTATCTTTGTTTGATTTGTTTACTAAAGAAATTCATCGGTTTTTCTATAGCTATGGAGATGGCTACTGATAGGGTAAGGGCAAAGATGCTCATTGCACATAATAAGTGACTTGAAAGTACTTCTAGGCCTATTAAGAAGAGGAAACAGCTTACTGTAGCAGGGGAGCGGGAGACTTCACAATTGCCCTCAAAGAAGTCCAAGAAAAAAAGTAAGAGGCAGCAGACCCTTCTTGAGGTTGTTCAGCATGGTACTTGCAATATTATAGTGGGTATGCCATGGGTTGGTTCGTGGCTGGAAGGAGTAGCATTTGGTGGAGGGTGTTCAGGCCGAGGTTATGGCTACTATGCTAGGGATCTAAGTTAGGGGTGCATGAGTAGACATGTAACAAGAGGGTTCAGAACGGACCCTTCAAAATGTTGGGGTTCCTGCTATCAAGATCATCAATGATAAAGATGTGGTACCTTTGGTGGTGAGCGGATCCTCCTCTATCTACAGATAGATCTGTATAGAGGTTTGAGCAATTATAGGTACGGTTCAAGTGGCTTTTTGCTAACAAGAGTGATGTGAAGGCTTTGGCAGAATTGCTGAGGAGGCATAATGAGGTGAGTTGCTCGTAGTTTTTTTTAAAGTATTTAGTCTTGCTTTATTGATCGGCTGTATATTATGTTTGCAACTATATGACCTCCTAGATTTTGTCCTTGTGCATAACCGGGTACACTAGTAGTTGGTAAGGAATCGAGCAAAGGCCGAAGTGGAGAGGCTCCAGAAAGCACTAGAAGAGGAGAAGAAGGTGCATTGTGACTTGACTATCACATTCAGTAGCTTAGAGTGCTAAAATAGGGAGTTGGTTAAGCAGGTTGACAAGCTGAAGGATGACTTAAAAAAGGTTGAAGAGTCCAACAAGACTAATAAGGAGGGGCTATTTGCCTTGGGAGTTGAATTAAAAGCTAAAGGGCAGGAGCTAGATAGGTTGTGGGTTGAGTTTAGATGGAAGGAGTCTGAGCTCTTGAAGGGGAAAGGCTTGATACCTAAGGTGAAGCGGAATATTTTTATAGAGACCCTTCATGATCCCTCAATTGAGAAGGCCATCACCAATGTCGAGAATGCTATGGCGAAAGAGGTATGGAAGCAGGTTTGCTAGAAGATGCTTCAGGTAAATTTTTCCCTCTTGCAGTAGTTGGACAAGCCTAGGGGTGCTACTAGTAGTGAGCCTAGGGGCGAGTCTTTTGGTGACTCCTTGAGAGCTTTTAATAGTGATTCTAATGTAGGCCTTGAGGAGAAAGGGGTGGGGGGTAACGAAGAGGACCAACAATAAATTGAGCAACAACATGTCGGCTCCAATGAATAAGCTAAGAGAAACCTTAATTTTTTGTTTTAGCTAGCGCATTAAGTGGCAGGTACCCGCTTTTACTTTTTTCTTTTTTGTTTCCAGGGGGGGTAGGGGTGGGGTTGAGATGCCAATCTCCCCTTGCTAGATGTAATTACAAAGAACCTTAATGGATTCGAGCTTCCATCGTTATGTCTATGTTGCCTTTCCTTTTTCCTTATTTGTACGTCCATGCATATGTGTTGCTATTGTGTACCGAGACTTTGTTTTTCATTTAAGTTTTTTTGCATGGGGAATGATGCTTTCAAGCAGGTTGATGCATCTTGCTTTTTCATGAATCTCCTTAAGCTCCTTTCCTCCAAGCAATGCATCCATGCCTGCTCACCAGCAACCATTTGGGGGCTTCTTCGTGCTTGGGGCATTATAGCCTTACCTAGACTTAGTGTGGACTCGTTGTTTAAGGATGACATATGCATCATAGTGGATCTTTTGGTGATTTCATGAGATCTTCTAAACATAGTAGTCTTGACTAGGTAAATCTTTTCTGACAACAAGCAATCTCCTTAGATTGGTCAATTTTAGGCAGTGTATATGCTTAGCAAAGTATCGTCTTGGGTAGGGTGCTTTTTGGAATCTATTTAATACATATACAGCTCATTGTTGTTTTCCTAGGCATTACTAGGGTTTTTAATGCATTTGAGTCATTGGATGACTGCTGCATTTTCGGCTAGCAACATGCTAGGTTCCCTATATAAAGGGCACGTAGGTCCTTACTTTGCTACGTTAGGCATTTAAACAGCATAGTAGGGTATAGTTGAGAGCTGGGTCCCCTTTGTTCTTTTCAATAAGTGTATTAAGGGCAATCGTTTTAGGAGATGGAGCACTGGAGTTAGGGAAAGGGTCTCCTTAGCCCCTTCCTTTAAGTTATGATCATGAAGATTGGACAATTGCTTGACAGTTGGGGGTGGCTCCTGAGTTGTGACTAAGACGTATATGTAGGCCTTTGGGTCCTCCCTTCTTTCTACCCCAATAATAGCTAATGAAGAGGGGGGTTTAGGCACCACCCATCGCTTATCTAAGGTAGCTTCATTGCGGAGGCACTTATTTGTAATAAGTTTTGGGTGACTCTTCCACGTGCTGTCCTAGATGGATACAAGCAGCTAGGGGCACCTACTGTGACTATGACGGTAGAGGAGGTCTTTTTTCTGCCCTGACCTGCTGACTAGGGCACTTGTATGGAATCCTTTGCTTCGTGAGTACTCTAGTTCATTCATAGTAGCAATGACCTTACTTTGATGCCAGCAAGGCCCCTATAGCATAGAGCTTCAAGTGGAGTAGTTGAATTAGCTATCCTTATTGCTACTTTTGTAGAAGAGAAGCTTTATGAGGTAGAGTAGTGACCTTCGCTTGGAAGTCAAGTGTTACTAAGACCCTTGCAGCTTGGAGCTCAACCTAATAGGAATTTAGTCACGACCATCCCTTCAGGGCTCGTAAGCTGAGTTGAAGTTAAGAGCAATTCCTTTTGGAGAAGAGTTTGGAGTAAGGAGTCAAGTTGGAGTTGAGAACAACCATTCAAGTTAGGCGTATAGTAGTAGTGTAGGGTATGGCATCGTACTGTTGTATTGTTATTGTCTTTTCTAAATGTAACCGGGGTTGGTGTGCTAACCCATCAAGCTTTATACTTCATTTCATCAATGAAATAATTCTTTCTTTTCTCGTTTATCATTGCTCACTTACCATTTTATTTTTCTATAGCTCATGTTTTTTATCACCTAATTGTAATAGCTTCACAAGGCTCACTTTATCTTTGCATCTCGAAATCTTTTTCCCATAGCTTTCATTAGTGCAATAACCAACTTAGGCAAGTGCTTAGGGATGAAAATTGACTCGCGGTTTGAGTTTGATGTGAATTAATGCCCAAAAGGAAGTGCTTTGTGGTGTTAGTATAAAGATTAACTTAGGAAACACTTGCGGATGAGAATCGACCCAAGGCTTAGATTTGATGTAGACTAATGGCTCCGTTAGTGCTTACGACATTAGTATAGAGACTAACTTAGGTAACACTTGCAGATGAGAATCAACCTAAGGCTTGGGCTTGGTGTGGACTGATGTCTTTATAGGTGCCTGCAGTGTTAGTGTAGAAACTAACTTAGGTAGTGCTTAGGGATAAGAATGGACCTAAGGCTTGGGTTCTATACGTACTGATGTTTCAATAGCCTGCAACGTTAGTGTATAGGTTAACTTAGGTAGCCCTTGGGGATGAGAATTGGCCTAAGGCTTGGGCTCGGTATGGTCCGAGGTTACGTAGGTGCACAAGGTACGGGAGAGAAAAAGAGATAAGTGTGGGAAACTCATCAATTCATTACGTTCAGCCATAGATACATATGCTTCCAATCTTTTCACTACACTTAGTGGAAATAGGGTCTTAGATTTTAAGCGTTTCATGCCCTAAGGATAAGTCGTCCTTTAAGGGTCTTAAGCTTATGGGCTCCTTTCCTTATATCTTCTACTACTCGCACAGAGTCTTCCTAATTAGAGGTAAGCTTTCCGTAACCATCTTTTGAACTAATGGCTTCCAATTTCCTACACATTAGGTCCCCTAGGCAAAAGACCTTGTGTTGAATGATGTAATAGTAGTATCGGGTGGCCCGCTATTGATAAACTACTATATGTGCTTGTACGACATCATGTACATCCTCGATGGTACTAAGCCTTGCTTGGAAAACCATATGGTTAGTATCCACGTTAAAGTGCCAGGTCATATTAATAGTTAATTCTAGCTTGATTGGAAGGACGCTTCTGCTCCTAAGGCGAGATGGAATGGGATTTCTTCATTGAGGTCCTATGTGTTGTACATTATCCCCAAAGTATGTTTGGCAGTTCATTGGCCCATCCACCTCTAACTCACTCCACCCCTTTCTTTAATTTATTGAAGATTATCTTGTTGATAGCTTTAACCTAGTTGTTGGTTTAAAGATAGGTGACTAAGGTGTAGTATAGCTTAATGTTGTGCTTATTACAAAATCCTCTGAATCAATTACTGTTGAATTGCCTCCCATTGTCAATGATCAACCTATATGGTCCCTTAAATGAGACAGCATATAGGTGAACATGAATCCTTCAGTAGCTTAGGCTCTGATGATAGCTACCGCTAATGCCTCTATCCATTTAATGAAGTAATCCACCACTACTAGAATGAATTTTTGACCTGATGAAGCTTTCGGGAAAGGGCCAAGGACGTCTAATCCCCATTGCGCAAATGGCTAAAGGCTCATCAAAGGATGTAGTTATGAACCAGAGGCGTAAGTAAGCAGTGTATGCTTTTGGCACAAGTGGCAATTCTAGACCAGGGATTAGGCATCTTACTTCATTGTTGGCCAATAGTAACCCAATCTAAGTGCTCAAACTTATAGAGCTTAGGACAGAATGTGATTATTGCAAATCTCAAAATTGAGCTTTTAAGGACTTAGGTGCCCTCTTCTTTCTCGAGGCACCTGAAGAGCGAAGTACATTGTCCTCGTTGGTAGAGTACATTGTCAATCAATGTGTAGTTGGCTATGGTGTAGGCTAGCCTCTTTGCTTCTACTCGATCCTCAAGTAAGGTTCTCGTCTAGAGATATTATGTGAAGGGGTCCATCCAAGAAGGCTCAAGACTTGCTTCCCTTACTTTAAGGACTTCTTACTGTCGTGTTTTTGTGCTTCGCTTAAGGAGGTATTGTATGAAGATTGGCTTATTACATTCATGTGACACGAGGATAGCAAAAGAGGCTAGCCTGAATAACTTGTTTGCCTTTGCGTTTTCTACTCAAGGGATACTATTGACCTCCCACGAGGTAAACTCCGCGAGTAAGACTTGTATTGTGTGTAAGTACTTGATCATTATTTCACCTTTGGTCCCATACTCCCCCTTGATTTATTGTGCCACTAGCATAGGGTTCGAGTGCATGTTGAGCTTCTTTGCTCCGTTGTCTTTAGCAATTTTTAGGTCAGTGATGAGTGCCTTGTATTTGGCTTCGTTGTTACCTACTATAAAACCAAACTTCAAAGCATAGAGGATCTTCGTTCATGTCAACCTTGTAGTGTAATACCGACCCCACTTCCCCTACATAATGGAGGAGCCATCAACATGGAGGGTCTAGATGGGCATGGTGAGCTTAAGTTGAAGCTTGTCCAGTTTGGTGTATTCAACTAGGAAGTTAGTAAGGACTTGTGCTTTAATTGATTACCTCAGGTAGAATTGGACTCCGTGTGTGCTAAGCTTGAGGGAGTACTTCATTATTCTACTCAAGGTATCGAGCATTTGTAAGGAAACTCTAAGTAGTATATCCATGAGGATGATGATTGGATGTAATTAGAAGTAGGGCCTAAGCTTTCGAGTTACAATTACCACTGTGAGGGTGAACTTTTCCATTTTTGTATATCTAAGCTCTAGCCCTTATAGGATGTGGCTGACATAGTAGACAAATAGGTGTTCTTGACCATATGCTTGAATGAGCATTAAGGATAGTGTTCTTTCGCTAATTGCGAGGTAGAGGTGTAACTCTTCTCCAAGTATTGGCTTGGAGAGTATAGACAGGGTTGCCAAAAAATTCTTTAGGTTTTTGAATGCTCTCTAATGTTTGGGTGTCCATTTGAATTTAGCAAAATTTTTCAATAACTTGAAGAATTCTGCACACTCTACGCTTTGGGATACAAAGCAATTTAATGCAGCAATCCTACCTATTAGGCTACAATCAACCTAGTGAATAAACCTTCCTATCAAACTAACAAACTATAACAAGCAAGTAGGTTTATAAACATATGAATACATGATCAAGCATATGCAATGTAAGTAGTATATATAATTAATTAGTAACTATATATAGTATAGTTTTAATGCCTACGGTTGTCTTGGTTGGAAAGTATTTAGAAACATCAGGATCCAAGTTCTAGTGCCCAATTCCAATTCAAGATGCTTTCACTTCTCAATTCCTTGTGCTTGTACTTTGTTAAGGTGTGGTTGTGTAGGCCTTATGTAATCTTGCTTACCCTAAGTAATAACATAACTTGACTTCAAGAAGAAGGCAACACTTCCCATAGCTTCATAGATCCTAAAGGTCGAGGTAAGAGTATACCGTATGAATATGTTGTACGAAAACAAATTCACAAGATACATTAATATTATGGATCCAACATGCATGATCTCCTATACTACTGTATGGTACTGATGTCCTTTAATCAATAATGCAATAAGATGCGATGCATGTTTGGTCTATTGGAGGTCAAATATTAGTGAAGTTAAGTTCATAAGTGATGATGTAATTATATCCTACATACTTAGCAATCTTAGTAACTGACTAATGCGGTACCCATGAATGTTCTGATATCTTAAGGCATTATATCAAGTAATATAGATAAGAGCAAGCACATGTGTATCCTATTTAACCCTAAGCAAACCAATTATACATGTGTACATATAACATTTAGTGCACTAAACTATGAGCACAAGTAAGGTAAAATAGGGCTAAGAATACTTACTCAATCCTAATATCTACAAATCATAGTAGTCATTTGGAAGCTTAGTATCTAAGTCCAAGTACCTAATGAATATAATTCTAGTGAATATTTATGGTACACTACACTAAGTTACTAACTTAATTCACTATAATACTCAGATTTCCTTAGTTTCATATTTAAGCCATAACTTCTTGTAGTCAATTTCACTTGTTTTCAAATATTCTTTTGTGTAGTAGGGTCTTTTGGTGGGTTGGGACCTACAATTTAAAGTTAAGGTTTTCGACTCTATCTTGGACTTAGGTTTATAAATTGACTAATGGGCCACTTTTAATTGTTATTATTAGTTTTTAATTTTAGAGTTTTAAAGATAAATTTTTAGAGGTCTCACCTAAAGTTGGTTCTAAGCCTTTATTTTAGGCCTATGGGTCAAAATGGGCTTTTTCAATTAATTTTGAACCTAAACTTGAATTTAGGCTTATAGTAAGCTATCTAAATCACTCAATGAGCTTCATGGAGCTCTTTTATAATCTTTAAAGACTTGCTATAGTTATTGGTCATCTCTTATATGTAAGCTCATAAGGGGTGTTTCTAAGGCCAAATTGTGGTTTTAAGCCTCATTAAGCTTTTAGGTAACTACCATGGTACTTAGCCTTACTAATTAATTTTTAAACCATCATTAACCTTAATTAATCACATAACCAACCTAAATTTTGAAAATTCCATATGTAGTGCCCTTGTTCATACGTCGACCTTAGGGTTTTTTTAGTGTTTTCACTTTGTTTCTTAATAAGCTCATTCTTATGTGTTCAAATCATCTTTAAATCACTTTATAAGTTAGATTTAACTAAAAATTATCAAAGAAAACATGAAAGGAGATTAGATTCTAGGGCCATATAGTTTAGCCTTGCTATGTATATCTTAGTTTTCACTTTCCTTCATATTTTTTAAGGAATACGCTAAGCCTTTTGGTAGTACATCACACATTTAGTAAAGTTTTCGCCATTATACCACATATAGTCTTAGAATAAGCTCATATCCTAGATTTACTTCTAATGATGTAGTAAACAACTCGGAATGTAGAAAGTTACAAGTCCTAACTATCGTAAAACTTAAGTAAGTGATGATATAACTAACCTTAGATGGAAGTAGTATGAAGCTTCACCCTTCTCACTCAAAACCGAAGCTTAGAGCTCCTTTGATGGGGTTTCTCTTACTTGTTTTCTTGTAAACTTGGCTTAATGAAATAAATACGAGATTATACTTATAATTTATCCTTAAAATAATTAATTTTTAGACTTAGTCCATATTTACTAGTAGCAATTTGCACAACCTAAACTCATATGTGGTGTATAATGAATGAGAATTCGGTGGTGGGTGGTTAGTAGTGAAAAAGTAGAAGAAAATAGTAGTTAGTGTTGTTCTTGTAAGGGCTGAAAAGGGGTAAGTGGCAGTTTAATGAGGGCTTGAAGAGAGTTTTCGTGAAGATTTGTTAGTGAGAAATGGGGGTGTTTAGGAGCTTGGACTAGCTAGCACTAAGGGGGTGATTTAGGGGGATAAACACTAACCAAAAAGAGCGATAAAATACTCTCTCTTTTTAATACAAAAGGTACTAATGTAGGGATTGCTTATTTAGGAAAGATTTTATCTCTTGAAGGCACAATTAGCCATTAATGTAAGAGATATTCTTAACTAATTATTTATCACTTTCTCATTAACTACTTTCGACTCTTGTTAATTAAGATGCATGGCTTAATTAGTGAATTAAGGTATAATTGAGTTTCATAATCCTTCTTACATGTATGCATGGCACCAATTAGGTCTAGTTTAAGGTTCATCATGCTAAATTGAATTAATTAAGATTGTTAATGTATTTTATCTAATTAATTGATAATAATAGGTAATTGGAATCAACTATAACTAATTAATTATATTTAAACTGGTAAATTAAGGTTTGAAGGCAATTAGTTGAAATGTTTGCAATTAGTGAATAGTTTTGCCACTTAATTAAGATTCAATAGGTGATTTAAGGTTTTTGATATTCAATTAGGATATTCATCATGCTAAATTGAATTAATGTTTAAATTATGATAGCAAAAGTTATATGCATATATATTTTAATAAATATAAACCAAAAATTCTTTTATGTGCTATGTATCAATAAAAGAATTCCTATAATTATAAGTAGAAATATTATTATTATTATTATTATTATTATTATTATTATTATTATTATTATTATTATTATTATTATTATTATTATTATTATTATTAAAATGGATTTTTTGGTTTGATAGTTTGATTTGATTTATCATTCCAAATCAACAATAAATTTTCAACTTGGTTTGATTTAGTAATTTTCTAAATCAAATTATAAAGAAACCATGCTTTTAATTTTGTTTGATTTAGTTTGCAAATTGGTTTAGTTTGATCATTCTTTCTTTCCTATCCTTACTCAAGATAAAGAATCTAGATGATAGGACCAATAATAAATGCCAAAAAGTGGATTAGGTATTAGGAGTAGGCTGGTAATCTTATTCTATAGAATATTTACTCATAATATACTTAATTAGGTATGTTCAAGTAGATATTAAGAGTTATAAGATAAGTTTCGACTATAGATTTTCTAAAACTTACTCTCAAAGGGAAGAGTATAGGTAAGAAACCTTCCTAACCCATATCCATCCTAAAAGTTGTATCTAAAGTATGAAAAGTATAGGTTTTAAGGTATTGTATATACACCTTATAAAAAATTATTAAATCATGTTATATTTTTTGACCAATAAATATTTCAATAAAAAGGAAAAAAAAAAGAAAGAGCTTAAGACCATAAATTAATAACTTTTAACGACTATACTTAATGCCACTTATCTCACTTTAGGTTTTCCATTTTTCCCCCCTTCTCCTTTCTTATTTTTTAAATAGTAAAATCACATAAAATAAAAATAAAGTAGGTAGGAAAAATTACTCTTCTTTCTTCTTTTAATTTCATAGATTTTATCATAAGTTTCATAGGTTTTATATATGAAAAACTTATTATAATATCATATATAATTTTTTTTAGTAAGTATAAAACTTTTTTGATATTGTATAAATTTAAAATTTATAAGAAGAAAGGCAAAATTTATAAGTTTTATAAGATATTTATATCCTATAAGTTTTACAAAATATAGGTTTTAGGGCGGTACTAATGTATTATAAAGTAGACTCTGGTTTCAAATTTTAAAAACTTATACTTATGAGATAAAATATAAATAGAGTTTCATATCTTATCAATCTTGTACTTGCTTATACTCCAAATAGATAAAAATTGCAATTTACCATTTAATTTTTCTCTATCTTAAAACAAACCATATAATATAATATAGGTATTTGGTTTGGTGAGATTATGAATTGAACCACAAAGCGTGAATAGAGGAAAGTCTAGCACAATTTTTGAGAGTTATTGTTCACTCTCTTTTGCCCGAACAATGCCAACAATGTTACCTACTTTTCTAGAGATGGCAATTATATTAGTGAGTTATTTATATGTCAAATCGAGTTAGTATTAGAAATACGTAAAAAATTAAATATATATTATGAATAATAACTTTATATTACAATTATATTTATATGCATAGTAATTTTATCTTTCATTTCTCATAATTTTTGCATTTTATTTTTACAATCATATTTATAATGATGTCATACATTGTGTGGAGAATTGCAACTATTAAGGTTGTTTTTTACATCTTAGTGGAATAAATGGCAAAATCCGACGGCTAGACCTTTGAAGAAGGTGAAATTGAATGTCAAACTCCTGTTCTTTTGTCATTACAAATATATATATATATTTATATATATATATATATAAAGATGCTATATATATAAAGATGCAATTTACCTTCTAAATAATACTAACGATTAATTCAAGAAAAAGGAAAAGGACAACGGAGTAAAAGCTACACGTGGAGCAAGCAAGGAGTGGTCATCACAATCCTGTTCGAGCAGTGACAAATCTATTCGTCAAAAGGAACTCAAGCAGCCACCTGCAGACAAATTCGTCTATACCACCATGACACACTCCTTGTTCACTTCAAACCTTCCTTTTTAGTTGCCTTGTCTGTAGGGACGATGTAGGAACTTGCAGAAAAAAAACCCCACCTGACCATGCCCAGTAACCAGTACTGTTCCAGGAAGAAAAATAGGAGACAAAGGTCAGACAAAAGATGGGGAGCAAAGAAAAAACTGGGAAAAAGCATGGTGTACAAGGACTAGGAGTGGGAGGGACAGGGATGATGTTGAGGCGGGGTGTTTTGGTCGGTAAAAGAGGTGGGTCTAGTACTCCATCACCCACTTGGAGGCTCGAGCTTACTTCCTCTCAAAATGATGATGCTGATGATGTAATTCAGCAGGAACAGCAGGAGTTTCTTACTACTTCTACACTCTCTGCAAGGAAGCTTGGTGCTAATCTTTGGGAGATTCATCCACTTCCTTTCCATAATATGATCCGAAATATCCGAAATCATAAGCATAGGAAATCCCAGCAGGTACTTGTGTGAATTCTTGCACTTTATTCTTAAATTAGAATCAAAATTGAAAAGGATGTTCCTGCTTCTGTTCCTGGTGAAATGTGGTCTGTCACCTGATGAATGTTGACTTCCAGTTTTAATTTTTGTGGTTGTTTAAGTTAGTAATTTAGTAAATTGTATGCTTCTTGTTATCTTTTGGATGTGTTTCCCCCCAAATTTTCAATTCTAAACTAGGAGCATAATGGAGACGAAAGCTCATAATTTTAAGCTTTGAACTCATGAATTGTTGGTCGAGTTTGACTATAGCACTCAACTAGCTCAAGATTAACTCAATTAATCTGGTTTACGCTCGTTTTATTTTCAAAAGAAAAAAATCTTCGAAAGAAACTCAACTTGAAGGCGGCTTACACGAGAGCTCAACTCGAGCTTGACTAGAATCGCGAGCTTATCAGGTCAAATATCATGATGTCGGAGCTTGAATTGATAAACTATTTGAGCCGCTCAAGATCAACCTCAACTCCACTAGAGTTGCATTGAACTTGAGTAAATACTGAGTTATAGTCTGCAAGTAAATTTGTTTCTTTTGAAGTCCTAAACTTTTAACCGTCAAAACTTGGATCTAGTAGTATCGTTTGTAACAGTTATCCGACGCTTCCAATACTAGAAAAGTTATGATGCTCAAGTCGTCTTGGTTTATGTATTTGAGGGTGGATTCATGATGTTCTTTATGATGTGTCAAAAGCTCCATACATGCCAATGTATTTCGATAACATTGTGTTGTTCAATTCCAGCAAGGTAATGCAGATAGCCTCCGGGAAGAAATTGCTGGATCAACGCACCAGAATCAATGTGCCCAGACTGATGATTCTCTAAGCCAGTCGTCTGCACCAAGTTATGCGAGCTCAATGGAGGTCATTATCTTTTCCTTTATCTCCTATTTATCTTCTGCTTGATTTTGCTAATATATTGATATATGCTAAGTCAAATGATGTTTGTACATTTAAGATAGAAATGAGGTGGCTCTGATATTGATTTTTGTCGGCTTGTCTGTATGGAATGGAAGGGAACATTTTTGGCAAGCATATTATTGTTGTCACATTGGTTGGGAGAACTTTTGTGATCATCTCTAGTCATGAGATGTTTTTTCTTGATTACTTCAAGTGTAGTTTTATTTTGGGGCTTGCTTGCTGTTTCATCAGGTTAAACCTTATAAACCTCCTTTCACTCCCATTCGTTCATTAATCCTAAAGGATAAGACGGATGAAGCCAATATCAATACATCCAGAGAGCTCCTGAAGCTCCTCAATAACATCTGGAGTCTTGAAGAACAACATACATCCAACATATCCTTGCTGAAGCGGCTGAAATCAGAAATAGAGCGTTCTAGAGCAAGAATGAAGGAGTTGATACGGGAAAAGCAAAAGGATAAGCAAATAATAGATCATCTGATGAATAAACTTGTTGGAGGCACTAGCCTAGAGGGAGTTCCATTAGAGAAAGATCAGATTGATGATGCAGCTCAATTGCTGAAGCAAGAACTAGAAGAAGAGAGGAAGTTAAGAAAACATTCGGAAACTCTGTGCAGGGAGCAAGCTGGAGAAATTTATGAGATGAAATCTGCATGCTCTGCTGCTTTGGAAGAGCTTGAACAAGAGAGAAAAGCACGGGTGTTTACCGAGAGCTTGTGTGATGAGTTTGCTAGAGGAATTAAAGACTACGAACAAGTGTTGCGGTCCTTGAAGCACAGACCTGAAAAGGATTACAACATTTGTAGGGAAAATCTTGACCGTTTGATTCTTCATATTGCAGAAGCATGGCTTGATGAGCGAAGCCGAATGAAGATGGCAGAAGCTCAAAGCAGTGTTTCGGGAAAGAAAAATCATAACTTTCCTCCAAAGGGGCGGGAGGAAGAGTGCTCCTGTCATCACTCATTGGAGTCTTTTCCTATGAATGCAAGCGCACCTCGCCCTGTGGATGATGATGAGCATTTTTCTGGTAGCAATTGGCAGAGTCGAGGACAAAAGAAGAAAGAAAAAGCTGAAGAAATCAAGGAGCACACCTGTGAAAATGGAAACATTAAAGGAAAACTAAATAGGCGGCATAGTATCACAGGTGGTGACCTAGCCGTGGAACAAAGGGTTAAAGTAGGGAAGACAAGATCATCGGAAGTAAATGATGTATCAGAGCTTGAAAAAGTCCAACCTGAAAGAATTGACAAAGGGCTGCTTGGTTCTTGTGGATTTAAGTTGGATCAGGATTATGATACCTTCCTAAGAACACGTTCATTAACAACGAGGGCTGATCGCATCCATCCAGCAGGCATCATTTGCAGGAAAAACTCTTGTCCTCAATCAATATGTGCTGGTCATGCAAGTCCTGTTCAGAAGTGGCCATCAAAACTGATGTCCCCGGATTTTGAGAATTCTAAGGCTCCCCTAAGACGGTTGAGGGGTGTGAAGGATAATACATTGATGGCGAAGCTGCTTGAAGCAAGGTTAGAGCAGCAGCACTCTTTCACGAAAGCCTCCAGAGGCTCCATTTAGGTAAATGTAAATGTTGCTTTCAACTTCATGTTAGTGATAAAAGTCCATTCGTAGTGCTATCATCATCTTCTTCTTCTTTTTTTTTTTTTTTTTTTATGTAATCACTCGCAGGGTAAATTAGATGGACGAATCCTATGAACTTTCAAAATCACACAGAGACCCAATTTTTTCTTTACATCCCTCGGTCTGTGGTATTAGAATCCGAAAAGAAGTCCAAAGACTATGTCGTGATATTTTCGCTACAACTTTTGCGTTCTATCAAGGGTGCATCTTTACCCATTCAACATGATATCCTTATGTTATTTGTTGTTCTTTGGATTTCTTTAGGCTGTACATCAAGCATTAGTCATGTTGATAAAAGAATTTCGGAGCCCATATCGCTGACTAGAGGGTAACTGTAGGAGGAAAAGAGTTAGGAGTTCATATAATTTTGGAGGGTTTACGATGTAGTCAGTAACCCTAACTGGTAAGATCATAGAATAGGTCTCAACAAGAGGTAATGAAAAATGACCAGAGCCAGCCGGACCGCCTCGGCAGGACCAGTGCAACTGTGACCTTCCCTGCGCTGCACATGAGCTAGACAGTGATCCTCTAGCAACCTTTTGATGGCATGCCACTAGCAACCTGCAATTGGTCCTGCCACATGAGAAAGCCGATGTTGGCCTTGCACTTTCTGAGCCTACTTTTGCATGCTGCACAACACCGGCAAGATACGGAGGTTTTGTCGTTGTTACTCCAATTCCTAGTTCCAAAATGCTGTTTGTTTGCTCAAACAAACACGAGAATTAAGTATTCTTTGAACACTCAATTGAGTAGAATGAAACGAAACCTAGGTTCTTTCAATTAGATGCAATTTAAAGTATGTCTACTGCTCTTTTTGCTGTTGATTCTTTTCCCTTCAACTACATATTGTTTTTATGGAGAAAAGAAAGTCATCCGTTCCATCAAAGCGAGCGAAGTCTATATTTTTCTCCGGCTAGAGTACTTGCGATAGCTAGCGGCTGGCTGCTTCCAAAATCGAAATTTTAGCAGTTTGCATAACTCTGCGTCTTGTCCGCCATAATTCCCCTAGGGAAAAAAAGGATTCATTAGTATTAGCACATCAAGTGTATCTTGTATGGATCAAGTGTTGGGAAAATATTAATGGTATTTTGATCATAATAGTAATAGCAGATGAATTCTTTAATTTTTATTTTAATAAATAAAAACTATCTTATGTTCAAATTTTGCTACTACCAATATGCCATTAATCAATTCAATTCACGTGACATGCTGCAATCAGGAAACCTTTCTCAATCAAGGAAAACCGGTGTCAGCAAGATTTCCAAGATGGTTTAAGATTAAGTTATGCAAACACGGTAGCTTTTGCAATACTATTCAATGACCTGTTTCCGTAATATATACGGTGGAAAACGTTGTCTGATTATTTTTCAACGTTCAAGAGTCAAGATTGAACCGCTGCTATAAAGTACCAGAAGAATCTCAACGTGTTCGATAGTTTAGTTTATTACGGTTGTAGGGCCGATACATATGGAAACGATCCAATAACGTCACCGGGATGAAATTACATAAAGAAAAGGTCAAACATTAATAAATAGAGACGGACAAGGGCTGGTTTTTATCCACCACAACTGGCCCATTGGGTCCTCATCTTGGACCTGTTCTACGTTAGTCCAAATCCAGCTAGGCCAACTATTGGGCCCCACATAACGTAAAAGTAAAGCTATCGACTCGATGGGCCCAAGACCCACCTTGGCCAATTACATCTCTTAGAAAAGGATCTAAGATCCAGTGGGCCAGGGGGCCCACCCACGTCTAAACATATATATGCTTTTAAAAATAATATTTATATTTAATTAACCATAATAGAAAGTGTGGTATCTATGTACGTGTATATATATAGATAAATAAGGGGAAATGTCACATTTGCTTCTCAACTTTATTACTTTTTATAATTTTATATTTGAAATCTCGACTTATTTAATTATGCAACTAATTAAAGATTTAATTATCACAATCTAATTTCAGTTAATTTTAATTCATACTGTTGATCCAATTAACACAATAATCTAATGGGATGATCGCTTACAGCCTAATGGGAGTTGCATTGACTTGTTATTTTATTGAGAGTAGCTAGCTGCTACTTATGGGAGTTTGTGTAACACCCCTAAGGTCGTAGGTGTTTGTTCCATTGGTTAATTGTACTTGTTATACTAATGGACTTGTTTAGCAACAAATAGATGTGAAAAAAACAATGACATAATTACACAAATGATCTCATTGAAAACTAATTTCCTAAATAAATGACTTTAAATAAAAATAGATAAAATACAGATAAGATGATTTTTCAAATAATCAATTTCAAACAAATATAGATAAAGTATAAATAAGATATAAATAAAAAAAGACAATCCAAATAGGCCCTATATACACACACATACAAGCATATACACACATACATGCACACACACACATACATACATGCATATGCATGTACACATACATACACATACACATACATATGAATACACATTCATGCATATATACATATACGAGGATAGATAAATGGAAGACCTATTGGTTTAAGGGAGTTTTTGTGTTAGGTATGGCATAAGTATCTGAATTTTCCTTTATTTACACTTAAGTATCTTTTTTTTTTTTTTTTTTTTTGCCATCATACTTACGTATTGTTTGGTTGCATTATTTTGGAGGGATTAGAATAGATAAAAACTTTTCTTCGGTATTTGGTTTACTTTCTCAATTGAGTTACCAGACAAGAGTAAGTCTATATGATTGGACAAAACACTTCTTACAACTAAATACTTTAGAGATTAAGGTAGCGTCTGATTATAAAGATCGAACTAGTTAAAAAGAACGTATATAACAAGTATAAGAATGCTTGTATAATACAAACTTATTATACTATATTTGGTTTAGTATTAGAAGTAAAATTTATATTGAAAATTTAATTATTTAAATTATAAAATAAATAATTTTTTGTAATATTTAATAAAAATAATATTATAACATAAACTAAAATTCTTGAAAATATAGAATATTTTTGTTTTTGTTCAATAAATTTCATTTTTATATCATAATATAAATATAATAAAATCTTGATTTGTTATTCAGTTTATCAACCCAACTTTTTTTATACAATTACTAAGCAAAATTATAAATCAAATATGAGACAAAATTTTTTGTTTAATTTAGTATTATAAAAATTGCTTAACCAATTGCTACCTTTAGCATATTCATTTTTCAAAAGTACAAATTTGAAAAATTGGGATATTATTTTACAAATTTTACAAGCTTTTTCATCGATACGGTCCTCTTTTGCATTTTTTTAAAGTCAAGACATCAAGATAAAAAAACATAAATGAATAAAGAACAAATTGAGATGCTTATAATAGGGTTCATCTTGTGGATCTTATGATTATTAAGATTTATATTTTTTCCCCCTATAGTTTAGTAAATAACTTGACATATCAAATTTCATATTAAACAATGATGATATTTGTTAATTAAGTTGCTATTAGCTTAAGATAATAGGACAGAAACATATATGTTTCAAATTTGAGTTTTTCATTCTACTCTACTCGATCGAGAATACCTTGACTTGACGTCTGATTCGGTCGCCAAACGCGCAATTAATCGGTCGATTACTTTGACCTTAATTTTATCGGGTTTAATATTTTTAGATGTGCTTGCGCATGCATAATTATTACATGTTGATCATGCGAATCTGCCGACCTTCCATTTAGGTTTGTTATTTATACATCGAGGCATGTTTTAAGGATTAAAAAAGGGGGAAGTTAGTGGAGGTTCTTATAAAAATGTATATGAAGATGTCTTGTCAGCCTTCATCACTCCCCCCCCCCAAAAAAAAAACAAGAAAAGGAAGAAAGTTCGAACTTTGTTTCTTTTTTTATTTATTTATTTATTGTTCGTCAGTTCTCTATGGAAACTTTTTTCAATTGGATCTTAATCTCACCTTGCAGGTGCATAAGAATTTTTTTTCTAGATTATTGTTGTCGCTCATATTTAGTAATAAAAGTACACAAATTTTTCGTACCGTCTCCATTTTTGTAAATTTATTTTATTATTATTATATGATACGTGCTCTATTTCAATGTATTTTAATAAATAAAATTCATGTTTTCTGATAAAAAATCAATATAAAAAAATTTACACCAACACCATTTAGAATCTATAAAAATTATGTGTGAGGCGAGATTTTACGGTGTTAATATTTTCTCAAGGAGATTTAGATTCCTAAATATATATAGTGGATTACGCATGTAACTTATTCTATAATTCCTCAATAAAAAAACAAGGAAAAAAATAAAAAAAAAAACTTATTCCGTGATTTAAGAGTGACGGCAAGGAGATCGGACTTTCAAATCAATGCAAGGTCAATTTGGAGATTCCCGCAACGAGACTGTTTGGCCAGGCAAAAAGAAGCGACAAAAAAAGACGAAGAAATATGATGTACTCGAACATTTCAGAGTCCGTTAATCCACGTTAGGACGATGGGGACGCATACTGTTACTTGAAATCAACAAAATCTACCCTTCGATTTGCCATTTTTCTTTTGAAAAATTTAATACCCATTGCCGTGTTTTAAATGGATGACTATATTGATCACAAGTTAATATCGAGGTCAAATTAGACGCAAATATAAGGGTTCCGGTCCAACCACTCCTGTGTTATGGAAATCAAAACACGACAAATGTCCGTTCAACCGACCGGTTTAGGACAATTGTAGAATTCATTGGGTCCTTAGTCCTCACGGGCTTGGAGCTGGTCTATAAGTTGTTAAGCCAAGTCACTTCGGTTTATTCTTGTTTTATTATTTTTTTTACTTTTATTTTTACTTTTTTCTTTTTTTAAATCTATTAAGAAGCATTCAAGAGTGACTCGAGGATCCATGAAGTCCTCATGCATTAGATATTTCACACAGTCGAATTCTGTTCTTAGACACAGATATTTCACGTGATCAGATTTCGATATTTTGGCTAGATAAATCTATATTATTATTAATTGACTAGATAAAATTATATTACCAAATAGAAACATATTATTCGCCTCCACAAAACTTATACTACAAATTTTTAATTGGTAATTGTGGAGAGTAGATAAGTTAATCAGAATAATGAAGGGTTGTTTTACAACCTCATTATTAATAAAAAGATTAAAGTTATATATATTTTTAATATATATATATATACACATACACCTAGTAGTTATATACAAGTGTTGAATATTATAGGTGTTAAATGGTAATTTTGGATACGAGCTAAGCATCTTAAGTCCAAAGCCGAACATTTCAACCTATGAGATCACAACCTAAAATGACCCTAGGCGATCACCTCAAGCCCACGGTTGAGTTGCTCCATCCATAAGATAGCTATACCAATTAGCGATAGGTTGACCACCTCAAGCCTAACACTAACCATCATGTAATAGCTTAATCCTAGCTTACGGGTTTGAGGAGTCGAAGAGCTTAGCTGAGTAAGTCCTATATAGCTAAGGTTAAATCTAGTAGTTTATAGGTAGATCTCCTTGAAACCTCTGACAATTCTCTTCAGACAATATTAAATGTTTCATTTGATCCTTAGTGTAACTCCTCAAAATTTAATCATATAAAACTCTAATCGCATTTAATGCAATGTGACATTTGGTAGCTCCTCTTTGAAAAGCCATTAGATGACTTATAGCATTTGATGCTTGAAAAGCCGCCTTAATCATGCGGTACCATTAATAATTTATGAAGAAAATATGGGCACAATGACAAAAAATTATTGATCCCAATATCTTAAAAGATCTTAATAACTTTGAGCCTTGAAATTTAAGGTTGTGCGCCATGAGTTAATAAGGGCTTAAGGGTTGAACTTATAATTACTTATCCTCTCTCTTGAAATGTAAAATAACTCCTTCATATCCATTTACACTCTACGCTAGCCCTCTTAGCTTCTACTTATTGGATTTTGTACTTCCTTACAAGTATATTTGAATTAGGCATCGGAGTAGCACCATTGGATAAACCCTTAGCTATTCCATTCATTTATACCTAGTTGTTTTACAGTTGGGCTTAAAGCATTTGGAGTTGCCCTGATCTAGTTAGACCGACCTTTGGACCCATTACACTTTACCAGTAAAACCTTAAGAAAACAATAGAAGAAGAAAGAGGAGATTTTTCTTAGTTATTTTTCTCGTCCTAAATGACCTTATTACTATACATCCTAAACATTTATGCGAATACAAAGGGCTGTGTTTTTATCATTTGCCACTTCACGTGTGCTATGCTTCTATTCATTATTGTTAGTCATCAAATATGTGTTAGCTTCTTATTGATGAATAATAAAAGTTAGAAGGCAGGTCTTGAATTTTTTAAGGGACTTTTGTTCTCTTTGATCTTTTGTAATTTTTTATTGGTTAATATATTATCTAATTAAACATAATAATATTATTATTAAGCTGATTTTTTTGGAATAATGAGAAGCAGATGCGTATTAGGTAACTAGGAGGGATAAAATACAAAGTGTAAGAGTACCAAAGCACAAGTATGCAAAATTCAAAATGTTACAAATACGGGTATTTAAAATGAAACTTATTTGGGCCAAAAAAAAAAAAAAAAACTCATCCAATATATTTATTGCTGTTATAGTTTTCAAGTCTAAAAAATATGTATAATATTAAAGAGTCAGAGATTGGTTTGGTATTTATGTCTTTTTTTTTTTTTTTGGGTAAAGAAAGAGATTGGTATTTATGTCATATTCCTAAAAAAATAACTTTGTATTAATAATCTCCTTCAGTTATCTTTCAAATTAAAAATATGTCTCTTATATCTCAAACAATTGAAAATTAATTCAATAAGCTGGTAGGTTTTTCTTCACTTTAGTAAATTTTTACTTTCCTATGAAATCTTCCACTCGAGATAAGAAGATTAGATTATAGAAATAAAATCGAAAAGGATTCTAACTATTGTTTTAGTTTTAATATAGGTTATGTTTAATCTCTTTTGATTTAGGTACTTTCATCTCTCTGGACGCATACCTATTAAATGCTCCAAAACATATGAAGTATGAATAGAAAATGAAGGATTCCTGTTTCAGTATTTCGATTATTATTGTATCCATATATCTTGTGCGAATATTTTATCAGAAGCCTCCACAAGCACACCGAGGAATCGGACATGCAAGGGAATTGAACAGCCACCTCAGACTCACCTATCAATGAAAAAGGGATCGTGTCGAATGAGCGACGCCATGCCATACCCAACGCTCCACACCACATAATATGTCCATAATATGTCCACCCACACCTTTAACTTCAAATTCCACGTCATAGCACACCGATGGAGTTCAACCCAACATAAAAGAATTTGGCCATTTACAACCACTACCTGCCCGTAGTGCGTTACGCGTATTTAAATAAATTAATTAATACGATTATTTGATGATGATAGTTATTATTTATTAAGAAATAATATATATAATATTTATATAAAATCATCTCAGTAACTTTCTTACATCCCACTTACTGTAACTTACATATCATTATCCTAATTGTAACCTTCATATTTTAATTATATAGATCACCATAATAATTTAAAAACCGTAAGGCACTAGTAGCCGCCCAAGTTCCAATCTTGTTAATAATGTGGACATTAAAATTATATGTTCAACTGTGTGGAGACACTGAATAAACACATGTTTACTAAATATAATATAAGATATAAGATAAGAATAGAAGATAATTGCGTCTATAAAAGAAAAGTTGGATGTGTGGTTGATTTTAGAGGTGATTGAAGAACCCCACTTTGTAGGAATATGCACCAGTATCTTGTATCTTGCACAACCAATTCTAACTGAGTATTGAGAGTTATATATATATATATATATATATATATATATGGTAGGATACAAATATAAAGTGTTTATATTATATACTAAGGCATACAAAGTATTGTAGGTTTATGATACTAAATAAATAAAAAATAATAATAATACTACATTTGTTTGTCAAAAAATATTTTACTTAAAAGAAAAAGAAATGGCTCAAACCCATAACAAAATCTTAATTAAGTTTTAAGTTTTAAGAATCAAATTTTATTGATTGGTGTAGTTTGATTCCACTCTTAACTCGATTTAATTTTGTTTTATAAATAACCTTAATTCATATACTCTTTTTTCTTTAACTACTTATAAATATGATATTTTCTATTTTATGGCAAATGGAAAAGAAAATACTGTTAAATTGTGCAATGTAATAAAATATCACATTAATATCAGTTCCATTGTCATTTAATGATAGTAAATATATAATATTATTTATTAGCTCACTTAAGCTTTTTACAAAAAATTATTAAATGGATTTTACAAATGATTGAAAGACGAAATAAAAAATAAGGAACTCGATTGGAATTGGCAAGGGAAATGAAAAAAAAAAATCACTCCTAGTTATTTTTCCGTCAATTGTAAGTGATGATATTCAACAATTCCCGTTGATGTAAAAAATTCCCTTTTTTTTTTTTTTAACAAATTATAGCAAGGATATATGGCGAGATGGTAATTGTTAAGATTCATTTATATCTTAATTTTAAAATGGATGTGTTCAGGATAAATCTCTATATTAGAATCATTCATTGAAAAATATTCATCCATTATTGCAATACAATGCGTTTTATATGGGGGAATTTTTTTTTTTGTTAACAAGTGTAAATATTATTCTTTCTAATAAAAATAAAAAAAAATCATAGCAAAATATTCATTATAAAAATAATTTTAGTACATCAAATAATATTATTGTTATTATTTACTCATATATAATTTGATAAAGTCCAAACTTTTACAGCATTAATAAATGCGTTACAGAAGAGAAGCAATTAACAATTTAGGAGAATTTATCTAGTTAACATTTATCTTCTAATGAATGGAATTTAATCTTATAAGTAATTAAAGAATATATAAAAATACAAAAGGCATTTATTTGATGGCTATATAGACTTGAATGTAACTTAAAAAAAAAATAATAAAAACATGCTTTAACCTCTATACAATATCTAGTTTTTTTAATATATTATTTTTTGAAATTTATATGATACTTTTTCATTAATTTTTAATTAGTTTAAAACTTAATTTTTGGGGGTTGAGCCCCTTTTGACTTCCAAATTCATCCCTAGATATGTAGTTGTGATCTCGATTTTTATTAATCCTATGGATCTTATTTTAAGAATTTTTCATTCTAAGAGTGTTAGTGAATTGTTTATAATAAGAACAATTGTTCAAATCATTAGGCCATCTTAAGCTACCCTTTTCACAAGAATAAAATGTATAAAATCTAATCAGAATTGCGATGGATTTAGTTGTAACAGCCAAAACAAATAAATAAATATGTCCACTTACTATCTTGTCTTAAAGCATGATTAGAAAGAGGCATAATAAGAAGAACCTAATAATTGTGTTAACTAACGAATTAGTAAAAAAAAAATGTTTAATAATTATATTAGAGGTTAGAACAACCTAAAAAAAAAAAAAAGAAAAGAAAAGAAGAAGAAGTTGAATTTCATGTTTCATAATCCTTTTCGTTTCTTTCTTTCTCTCTCTCTCTTTTTTTCTTTTTCCAGAAAAGAAATTAGCAAAACTAAAAAACATGCAAATAAAAGCTCAATAACTAATTAAGCATGAATTGCTATCACAATGAAAGATGATTAATATATATTTTATTTCAGTTTGCAAATCCAATTTGGATGATTAATTCGAATATATAAGAATGTTAAAAACTAAAAAAGTAGAATAAGTTTAATTGGAGTTACACTAGAATTAGATAGAACTAGTTTTATGGTCTGATTAGATCAATTTGGATTGAAGCGTAGGTTAACTCAAATTTAACAAAACTATATTTTATTTTTACCCTTTCTAATATATGTAAGAGTATTTATTTGAAGATAAGATGGTTGATTGTACTGTTTTTAGAGAGAGAAATTTGATCCATAAACAATAAACTCTATTGGACAATACTTTTGGTTATTTTTTTACAAAAGAAATCAGCCAAAACAAATAGCTAAAAGAAGCATGAATTTTATTTTGTGTTTAGAAATATATGAACTATCGAGGAAATCAAATAAAAAGTGGAACCTTTTTTTTTTTTTTTTTCTTTTGGAATTGTTGGTTTGGTTGGCATTGCAAACAAAGAAATGATGAAAAAAATGAGTTGTACATTTCATAAGGTGGATTTGTTTTCACCAAGAACATGTTATGATTTTTTTTCCTGATTTTATTATACTTAGAGGTACATATAGTTGTCAACATGCTATTATAATAAAGATAGCATTTTATAAAGGTCGATGGTGATGAGAGGTGAGAGAGAGGAAGCCAACTGCAAATGGTGGCGTTTAATTATTACCATTGATTAACCTTTTGCCTTCCATGGAATATTGTTGCTAGAATTAACCATTAACAATAAACTTTTATATTACTAAGATAAATTTGACAAGTCCGAATTTTGGTTGTTCAAATAGCAAAAAAAGTCAAAAAAGATAACCTGTTTTGTCATGGTAAGCACCCTAAAGATGCTCTTGTAATTTATTATGTAAGTCTCTACTCATTACATTTCCTTTTTATTCCTTTTTCTAAAAAAGAAAATTTTAAAATAGGAACATCACTACGTATTCGCTTCTATTTCCATCTATTTTCCGCTTCTTTTAAATTAACAAACAAGATATTTTATTCCATTTACAAAAATTTCCTTTCATTTGGAGGACATCAACCTTTGCCAAACATACCGTTTAGTTTTTTTTTTTTTTTTTTTTAACTTAACCTCCTCAAACCTAATTTTTGTTATCGTCAAACCCCAAAAACCTAGTTTAAAACCACGAAACCGTAGCCAACCTGACATTTCGACTTTCGTCATAAATTTCATGTTGAGTGCCCCCAACTAAAACCATTACCAATCTCTCTCTCTCTCATTTTTTTTTTTAGATAACGTAAGGCCATTTTACTTCCTCGTCTTCTAGGTTTAGGGTTTGTGTTTGATTGATAGATGAAGGAGGTGAATTCGGATTTATTTGACCCGAAGATAGATATGGATTCCGACCAATCTCATTCGTCCGAAGGTAATTTTGGATTTGCTTTCAATGACAGTAATTTCTCCGACCGAGTTCTCCGGATCGAGATCGTCGGTGGTCCCTCCGATGGTGGGTCCGATGCCGACGGCCTATGTAGCAGTGTCGCCGATTGGGCTCGATTAAGGAAGAGGCGGAGAGAAGATCATATCGGAAAAGAAAGTGGTAAGTAGGTTCATGGTTGTGTTTTGAGGTTAAAATTGTTGCTTGTGATTGATGGATTACTTAGTTATTGATAGGAATGGGAGTTTATAGTTGTCATTTTGTGATGTGAATTTTTTAGGGTTTGAAGCTTATTAATCTGGGCGAAGTGGATTTCAGAGCTTAACTTTAGAAACTGAGTTTGAAATTTGGAGCTTAGGAGGAATTTAAGAACTTGGTGTAAGTTAGTTTCGTGTCAATGTTTGCCATCTAGGATTTAGAAGGACAATATAAGGGTAGTAATTGAAAGCACTTGTGCTATCTGAGGCTTAAATGTAGAAGATGATGATCAGTTGGAGGCTCATAGTCACGGTAAATGTCTGTATCCGAAGTGATTGAAGATTTATGGAAATTATTATTTGTTTCTTTTGAAAAGAGGAAGGAATTTATATGTATGGGATGGAGAAATTGCTTGTAGCTGCACAGCATAGATCATCTGTCGCCTTGTTAGTAAAGTCTTCATCATTTGCTTGGGGTCTCTATATATTAGTCTGTGTGATGCAAATAAAATAATGCATGAATTAAGTTTTTCCTATATAGCAATTGAAAACATTGTTTTCTTGTGAACTTATGGTGCATTTGATGTGTGAAAATGGACTGGAATAAAATTGCAGTGTCAGATTTTGACCGTGGAAATCATGTGCATTGGTATAGATTCTAGATCAAAGAGGTAGTATCAAGGCATTTTGTTTTATATGTTCAGAAGTGAGGCGGACTTGCAATTCTTTTAAATAAGTGATTCTGGCTTTAAGGGGTAGTCCTCACTCTAGAAAATTACCTATATAATCCTTTTAGATCTAAAACATTTTTTTTTTTTGTGAACAAGAAGTAAATGCTGGGATATATTTTCACATAGTACTGAATGGATACATGTTTATTGCTTAAAAGGAATATCTATTATATGAGGTAAACCCCCATGATATATATAGATGATTGTAATATGGTATGATTCCTCTTAATCCTTAGTAAACAGTGTCGATGAATGAATAAATTTTGTTAGGATCTAAAAACTATGACCTAATTTCTTTTTTGGTTATGTCATGACCTAATTTCTTTTTTGGTTAAGTCATGACTTAATTTCGTGATATGGTGGCTTTTTCATTCATGGTGGTTTATGTGATAAAGGATTGAGAAGTGAAACTTTTGGGAAGCCTACCGGTAGGAATAAACATCCTTGAACCAAACTTTGTTTGCGGAGTTAGGTGGCCGATTTCGATGCACCTTCTATTATTACATTTGTTATATAGAATTATGTAAATGTTGCATGATGACATTAGTATTGTACTATTTCAAATGCTCTTTCTAGCAACAAGAAGTGAGCATTTGTAATATCATGGTATTCTATCCCTCTTGCATGTATATATGCTTATTGTTTTCTGCATAAAGTTGCTTATACTAGATGTATGTTTTCAGCTCTTGATCTCAGTGGGTGTGCAGAGGAGCAGATCCTGAACCAGCCCGATATGGATGACTGTGATGGGTTTGAAAATCAAGATGAACCAGTTGCAATGGTAGAAGAATCACCATCAGGTGCTAGATTATTTCTTCTTAGCTGTTTTGACCTTGTTCAAGTGTGAAAGATGGAGATATTACTAGAAGTTTAAACGTAATGCAAATTCACAGCTCATGTTTGAAAATAATAAAATTCAAAATAAAGCAAGTTACTGCTCATGTTTGGGGGCAGTTCCCTGATGAACTCCGGTAATTTAAGTTCAATCAAAAAATGGGGAGAGAAGTTGAATGGATTCTAGAGGGGAAAATTACCGGAGAAGATTTAGGATTCCAGATAGGAAGATTTACTTGTCTCTGGAATACATTGACCTAGGAGCCACTTTCCTAGGTTTCTCTCACTCTTGATCCCTTCATGGTATCACCTACTGCCACCTCTTCTCTCTTCGTCTTTTTGCCACAGCACCTACCGCCAAGACTAGATTGAATACTTACCTAGAACCAAACACTTTCTAAACCATATGCCACACCAGATTTGCACAACTTACCAAAACACTAGCATACAGTTACCTAAATCTAACCAGAGCAAACATGACAGAATGCACTCAAGCACACCCCTTACATGATGACATAATTCAAACAGTACACGAGGCAACCCAAGAAGGTCTCTACTCAATCATCCAGACACACACCAAACTGATCATCTTCATTTAGATGTCTCATAGCCATCCCAAACAATGAAAATCCAGAACACACCTGCTGACTCTTAAACTGCTCTGGATGAAAAGAAATAAAACAAATCAGAAAATTGAAAGCTGGCCTTTGAGGTGGTTAAACTGAGGAGAGTGTGAATGATGTCTCACAACCTACGGATAACTCACTACTTCAGAACTTAACACGGTTCAGACCATTACCATTCCTAGTGGAGGCTAGTAGGTACTAGATGGGTGGTGTAGATAGTCCTACCTTGTCTCTAACAATTCATATGGGTTCCAAAGATTTAGAACTGAAATCTATACTAGAACCATCTTGAACTATAGTTAAACCTATGCCTATAGAATTTGCATCTTGGAAGTTTGATGCGTAACCTTAAGCCTTTTACTCCTTCTTCTTCTTCTTCATTATTATTATTATTGTTATATTTTTTTGGGTGTGAGAAAAAGGTGCAGCTACTCATTTTTGATATCCTAATATTAAGTTGCAAGTCAATATACTATAAAGTTAAACTACAAATGTAAACACAATGAATGGTTAAATTTTATTACAAATAAAATAGCTTGGTATTAGCTTGTAGAAATTGTTGTAAATTAGACCAACTTGGTTGAATTTCTATTATGTGTGTTCCACTTTGTAATATGTTACAAGTTGGATACAAGGCACCTTATAAATTGGAATCTGTGGTTTATATGATAGAAGTTTCATTGGTGTCTCCACAGGTTCTGGGTAGGTATGAAGGTATATACCATAACCTACACCATGGGAGTAGGCTCCAACCATACTTTGTGAGGACCAATATTATCTTGCCACCTATATGACCATGCATGGTCCAACAGGTTCTTGGGAACAACAGATTCCGATACTTGGCCCTAATTCTTAGTACCTATTTTCCTTGAGGAAGCCGTAGTGAGTCAAACTCTGGCTGCTTTTGTGCAAAGTTTTGCAATTAGTGAGCAAGTGTAAGCTTTAATAAATGTTGTAGAAAGTATTAACAAACACTGGCCCATAACTGCTCTGATGAAAAAGCTGGAGACTTATCAAATCCTTTAATTGCTTTCCACAAATAGTCTCTGGTCCTGCTGTAAAACCTGTGGATGTCTTACTCGACTACTAGCCACCTACATGAGTGGATCTCAGGATTGATACCTTTGGTGCATTTTGCAAACTCTCCTGCTGCTACTGGTAGAGAGAATGTGGTTATGCATCAATATGATATCTGAGTACAGTCATTAAATGGAGTTTATTGTTTTCAAACTTAACTGGTGCACATTTCTAAATTAAGAGATGGCTTGCTAAATTTGCTTTTCAAGTGCCCCCTATTAAATAGTAGGGAATTGGCAACCTGTACTATATTTTTGACCTGTATATTTAATATATCTACTGAAATTACAATTAAAACATTTTTGGCACATCCATCCACTTCATTTTATAATATCTGTCACATGAGAACTGAACGTATTGCGTCTCCCACGGAAAAGGAGTAAAAAGGAAGAAAAGTGAAGGTTATCATAGAGATGTTGAGGTGCTTAGATATGGCCAATATTCTCTTTGCTTCTTAGAATGACTGAATTCCTTCATGTAAACTGCTAAGATCAACATAGTAGTATGCTAGCAGGATTCAGTGGATTCAGTGTTTGTATTATTAGTTCACCATCGCTTCATTCTCTGGTAGGTGATGAAGCTGCAAGTAATGACTCAAGCTGGAGCATGGATTGTTCACAAGTTATAAGAATTAAAACATTACACATTAGCAGCCCTATTTTAGCTGCTAAAAGTCCATTTTTTTATAAGGTAAGGCTTGCAGATATTTTAGATATGTTAAAGTTTATCCAAGTATTGTAAATATCATCTCTCAACATTTTTATGCAATCTATATGTAGCTTTTCTCAAATGGCATGAGGGAATCAGAGCAACGGCATGTAACACTACGTATTTCTGCTTCTGGTAATGACCCTTTATCTCGTTCCATCTGGGAATTTCAATTACAGTTTTTGTTTGGCATATTTTGTAGTGAATGCTCCTACTCTAAAGTAGATACCCATACTATCTGATCATCCTAATGTCTTTTTCTTTCCCCTAAACAGAGGAAGCAGCGCTAATGGAGCTACTCAACTTCATGTACAGCAATACATTATCTGCTACAACTGCCCCTGCTTTGTTGGATGTATTAATGGCTGCTGACAAATTTGAGGTTGCATCTTGTATGAGGTACTGCAGCCGGATGTTGCGGAATATCCCCATGACACCAGAATCTGCATTGCTTTATCTGGATCTACCATCCAGTGTTTTGATGGCTGATGCGGTCCAGCCATTGACTGATGCAGCAAAGCATTACCTCGCTAGTCGCTACAAGGACATAAATAAGTAAGAGCTTGTCCATCATCGTGATAATATTGTCTCTTGCACTGTCTTACTTGATAAATGTGTCTGACATGCAGCATTATTGTTTGGAACATCGCCATCACTGACAAACATTTTGCTGTGCACTGATCTACTTGATAAGCAATGTGTCTGACATGCAGCATTATCATTAAGGACATTGCCATCTGTTATAAATATTGTGGAAGTTAATACACCTTAAAATTAATAATATATGTTGGTAGAGGTCCTAGCTTGAGTCTAGTCATCAAGAGGGAAAAAAAGCATCCGTATATAGCACAGTTGGCACCTAAGTTGTTATAGAAGTTCATGTGTTGTGGTTGTTGATTATTTCTTGCCCATATAATTTTTGCCTAGGGATAACGTTATGTATCTTGAAACAGGTTCCAAGAAGAAGTGATGGCCCTACCGCTTGCAGGAATCGAGGCTATATTATCATGTGATGATCTACAGGTAGCATCAGAAGATGCTGTTTACGACTTTGTTTTGAAATGGGCTAGGGTGCAGTACCCTGTGCTAGAGGAAAGGAGAGAAGTCCTGGGCTCACGCCTTGCACGTTTCATACGATTTCCATTCATGTCCTGCCGAAAACTTAAGAAGGTTTTGGCGTGTAATGACTTTGACCATGACCTTTCATCCAAGCTTGTTCTTGAGGCTCTGTTTTTCAAGGCTGAGGCCCCACACCGCCAACGTACATTGGCTGCTGATGATTCTGCATCCCCGAACCGGCGTTTCACAGAACGTGCCTACAAGTATCGTCCTGTCAAGGTAGTTGAATTTGAACTTCCTCGTCAACAGTGTGTTGTGTATCTGGACTTGAAGAGGGAGGAATGTGCAAATCTGTTTCCATCGGGGCGAGTGTACTCTCAGGCATTCCACTTGGGTGGACAAGGGTTCTTTCTTTCAGCACACTGCAATATGGATCAGCAGAGTTCATTCCATTGCTTTGGGCTTTTTCTAGGGATGCAAGAGAAAGGATCGGTCTCATTTGCTGTGGATTATGAATTTGCAGCGAGATCGAAGCCAACGGAGGAATATATTAGCAAATATAAGGGAACTTACACATTTACAGGTGGCAAAGCTGTTGGATACCGAAATCTTTTCGCAATACCATGGAATAATTTCATGGCAGAAGACAGCCTTTTCTTCATAAACGGCATTCTTCATCTCAGAGCTGAACTTACAATAAAGCACTAACGGACTTCCTATTCGCCTGATTGTTTAACCGTCTCGACTAGTTTTTCCTCTTCATTGCTCTTATATCTCTATTTTAACTTGAAGATGAGATTCAAAGTATTTACAGTGCCATCCACGCTAAACAAAGCTGATATAGTGGAGTAGTAATGCTTTCGGGGTTAATTTCCTCCCAAAAGCAAAATGTAAAGGGCAATAGTCGCTGATAAGGGAGTTTGTATGAACTTAGTCATGTAGCTTTTCATATTATGGATACGTTGCCTTGTGGTTTTCTGCATGCGGTCATTTCCTCGGTTGCCCATGTATTTTTCTTTCGCTAGTCCTATGGGAACTCTGTTGGAGATTTTTATGATGCGATTACACTAACACGCTACACCGGTCGCCAACACGCATCTCGTACCCTAATGGCGTTCCTTGTGTACATGGAGATGCAATCGGAACAGATATGGGATTTATAAGACTCGAACTGCCTCATCCTATAGTGTCTAATGTCTTCTGAAATCCTATAAGAATGATATAAGATTGTACCTTCTATTATTGAAACTCGCCTTTATAGGATCATGGTACCCTGTAGGGTGCTCTGCTATAGGGTTAAGATAGCCTCGTAGGAGAGATGGGGGTAAAGCGGAAAGCCATCAGGAATGGTTGATATTATACTTACTGAAGTTGATATAAATAAATTTTGAAAGAATAAATATATAGTGTAATATAAAAGCGTAGAGTTTCGTGATGTATAAGTTAAAAGTAAATATTTTTATTAGTATATTATCTTTTATCTAGTTGCCTTTCATTCTTTTGTTGTTTCGAAATCTAACCTTAATCCCTATATGGTCATTCAAGTCACCAAAAGGATTAATTATCTAATGGAATTATGATTCATTGGAATTAATTAAACCTGTAATAGCTATTATGATGTTTCATTAGAAAAAAAAAAAAGAAATCACGCTAAAGGAATACATCTATAATAGGTTAAAAAACATCATCGTTATCTTCTACACGTACACATACACATATACAAAGATAGATATACTAACATCAAGTTGCTACCAAAACCCAGTCTTCTTCTTCATTGAAAATTTGACTCAAAGGAATATGACTTGGCGTTATGGGGTCAATGCGACGGATGCGAAGATCTGGATTGGAAGGTGACTAAGGTAGTAGATACCTAGGCCGAGAATATTCGAGGCGAGATCAAGAGGAGTGGTCAAAAGTCCCGAGGTGAAGTGCTGGAGGCTTAAGCGAGGCTTAGGTTTGGGTATTAGGCCGGACACTCTTGTAGCTCGTTAAGCAGGCACTTTAAGGCCACATACCGGTTTGTTTGAGCAGGCGCAATTACATCATATCATTGTTATGTTGACTAGGTGGAAGTCGAATGGGCCTGAAGAAGCTTCTTGTCGAATGAACATTTTATGAAAATACGACTTTTGCCCATTTACATTTCGTGCATTAAATGCAACATGATTAGTATCATGCTGTGGTAGACTAGTGTGCAGCTATATACCTTTTTCCTTTTTAAAGGTGGCCGTCTGCTTGAGATGCTTTCCACGTGTTTGTTATGCAGCATTCCAAGAGATTCGTATTTATACGGATTCCTATAACTGCCTGTATGGTTTCTTAGGTGATTTTGCCTATAAATAGGAGTATCACGAAGATGGAGTGCTTTTCTACAATCTTCTCGCTCAGTTGTTGCAATTTTTGTGTTTACATTCGAACTTTCAAACATTTTTCAAAAATTTCAAGTCTTTCTTCCATATTCAAGAATCATAATCATATTGACTAACAGAGATGAGGCTAGCTCCTCTTCGCTGCTGCTTACTTCTAATTCCGACTCTATAAGGAGCGATACCCCTCAAGCGTAGGAAGGTAAAGTCTCATCACTAACAGAGGTTGACCAACCAACTAAGATGGTAGTGGAAGCGCTGGACAGGGCTAGAGTTATTAATGCCATCCCTTAAGATCTATATTCGGATGTTCCCTTACCTCCCGCGAAGGACTTGTTTGACGCTTCTAGTACAAGCAAGTGGCCCAACGGCCATATAAATAGAAGTAGGCAATCTACCCTTAGCTGGATCATCAGTAACTTTCTTGTAGGGGACGACTCCTAGGTAGCGACTCCTAGGTGGCATATTAAGTTGCCGAGTAGGGACGAATGAGTGGCCTTACTATCAAGGAGGCGCTTTGCAATCTTTGAAAAGTACTTGGAATTTGGGCAATACCTCCCTCTTAGTCATTTTGAGAGGAAGTTCTTCAACTACCACCACTATAGTCCATCGTAGGTCTCTTTTAGTAAGTGGAGGGTACCGAAGGCTTTCTAGGCACTCTACAAGTACCTGGTGATAAGGGCTACTCCTGAGCTCTTATGTCACTTCTATATGTGGAAGAGCGTTGGGGGGTGGCCTTACCTCCAATCATGCTTGGGGAGGAAGTTATTCTGTAACCTTGTAGATTTGGTTAAAGGCTAGCAAGACGAGTATGTGGTGGTTGAGCTGCTTGAAGAGGCAAATTTTTAGACCTAGTGGACTGAGATAGTCCGTATTGGTGGAGAGAAGAGTCTAGGTCCCAATGATACTGAGGCTGTTTAGGAGATCTTGGCCTTCATGGTGTTAAGAGGTGGCCAAGAGATCAACGCTACAGAGATCATAGAGAGGTATTTCCGACGCTCAATCTTCGAGCTCTTCCTTAGTATGAAGAAGGCTGTAGTGGAGAAGTGGGCTGAAGGGATAGTTTTGTTCCTATAAGCCTGTCTGTTGTACTAGTGTTGATGTGCTTCGTCCAATGCCTGTAAGATGGGAGGGCTTCCTTAGTCGTGTTGGTTATGGCGGTGTTTTGTGAATGGTAGTAGTAGTGGTAGTTTCTTTTGGTTTGTCCTTGTTTTATTTTTCTAACTTCAGATCGGGTTTCATGCAGGAAAAAATTTGGCCTCGAAGATATCTCGTTCATTTGTAGATGATCTGATGAGTAAGTGCCATGTGCGAACCAAGGCAGACCAGCCAAAGGTAAAGGTAGTGAGGTCGAAGTTGGGGCCTAACAAGACTAGTAAGGTACGGCCAAGGTCTGTACCTTAAGGGATTCCCATCAGCGTTCGGGATGAGCTCGTGGATGTAGAGCCTTTGGGAATGGTTCTTCCTGCTCCTGCCTTAATACATTTGTTCAGACCCATCATCGTAGGTGATGAGGGTGTTGAAAAGGAGCCCGATGTGTAGGTGCTTTCCCTTCTTTAGGTGATGGAGGTGGAGATTGAGGAAGGGGTCGCCCCTCCTACAGTGGTTGGCTAAAAGTGTAAAGCTCTCGAGACAGCTAAGGAGTCAAGCCTTCGGGTGAAGCAACAAAGGCCCCTGGCGAAGGGGGCTTTGGCTAAAGGGAAGTGGAATGAGTGGCCTTTAGCGCATCCCTACCAAAGCATTAATGACATATGGGATGGGTTTTTGGATGCTCTTAATGATTTCAGGCATAAGGGGGACAGGGTTGGACTCGTTCCACTAAGCTATGTTCACTTCCCGAGATGAAGTACTAAAGAGAGGTACCCCCGAGTCAGACATGAAGAAGGCCCGGGGGAAGATCCTTAAGCCGAAGTGGGAGGTCTACGCTGGTGATCTAACGCTATGGTACCAGACACTTAGCTATCGGGCGTTGATGGGGTCATACACCCCTGACGATTGGGCTGTCCTGGAGAGAATCTCCCAAGAGGATAGGAAGGACCCTGTACAGACTGCGAGCCACTTAAGTATACTGATGCAGCAGGTTGGTCTTCGTTGCTCTTATATTATTGTACTCTGTGTCTTTTGTATTAATTCTTCGTTTCATTTTGGTCTTGCAGTATCACAGCTAGATGCTGCTTAAACTAAGCAGATTCGAAGCTGCCCATAAAGAGGTAACCGACTTGTGAGAGACGTTGAGTCGATAGAAGCAGTGTCTGCTAGAGGCAGAAGTAGTATCTACTAGAGGTAGAGAATTTTGGCAAGAGGTACTTGAGTAAATTTTCTAAGGCTAACACATGCCTGCGCTATTCTATTGTGCAGGTGGCAGTGCTTCAGGCGAGGTTAAGGATGCGAAGTAGAAGAGTAGCAAAGTTGAGAAGGTAGCCTAGAAGCTCAATGAATTGAAGGTTCAACTGGAGAATAAGTAGAAGACAAGGGCATGTCTCTCTTAGAGGCTGGATGAGGAGGGCAAAGCCAAGGCTGGACTTAAAAGAGAGAATGCCGAGTTGAAGGCATCCTTAGCTAGGTTGCAAACCAAGCTGGTGATGAAGGCATTTGAGTATGAGGGCGTTCAGGCCACTTTACTAGAGCTGGCTAGTTTGAAGGTTGGCTTGGAACTACAGGTCAAGGAGCTATGGGATAGGATTTTGGAGATGGAAGAGATCATCTCCAAGATGGAGAGTGGGAAGGTCTTGAGCCACACTACCACTAAGAAGGCGATCATTGACTACCATACCACTGAAGAGTGGTTGGAAGAATCGGGGAACCTATCCACTAACTCTACCCGCTACACTCGTAGAGAGGTTCTCTCCCACTATTTGGATTTGGACTCGAGCTTCCTCAACTTTTTGAACTCCTCGACGTTCAATGAGAAACGGGAAGCCTTGGTACTAGAGAGGGAGTTTGCCCAAGCGGCTAACAAAGATGCAGGACACCCTTTATTGTCGGGGCTGGGCAGGGCGCTTCTCCGTTTGCTTCTACCCTAGTAGCCTAGCAGGAGATTGCCTCTGAAGTAGTTCCTAAAGATCAACCTTTTGAGGGTGACCCTCTTGCCACTCTTAGTTTGCATTGCTTCGTCCTTGCACTAAGTCAAGGCCTATCGCCTTAAGCTTCGATTGATTAGCAATTTGAGTAGATAGATGCCTTGGACTTTTTTGAACTACCGAAGTTAGCTGATCCTAGGACGTAGCAGATTTCTCCTTTTTATTTTCCTTTTTTTTTAAAAATTAATGTAATCAAGGCCAAGATGCCGGCTTTTGCTCTGTAATTAAGCAATCGAGGAATAAATGGTTCAATTTTTTTTCTTTTCTTCAGAATGTCTCTTTCTGCTCTCTGTTCATCTTTGAATGTATCTGCTTGAGAATTCCTCTTTTTAAGGGAGGTTGACCTTTGGTGAAGTTAACTATTAGGGGAGTTCCTCCATGTAAGAGGTATTTCTCCTTGTTGAGGTTACCTGAAAAAGGAAAGGGATGAGGGGTAGGTGGTTTCAAGTTGATAGCGTTCTAACCTTCCCGTAATGGGAGAGTTCCTGTGTGTAAGAGGTGTTTCCTCTTATCGAGGTTACTCGAAGGGGGGTCAAGTCGGGAGCGTTTTGACTTGCTTGTAATGGGGGAGTTCCTACATGTAAGGGGTGTTTCCCCTTGCCGTGGTTACTCGAAGGGGTTCCAGTCGGTGGGGTTTCGATGTGTTCGGGTTGAGAGGCTCGCAAGGCAAGAGAAACAAAGGGAGTGGGAGAGAGAAATATACAATCAAGTGAGAATTTTTATTTCATCACAATGGAAAGAAAAAAATTGTACATAGTAAAATTCTTAGTTAAAATAGAGCTGGAGATATATTAGCGTTCCATGTGCATGGGATAAGCTCGCCATCTAATCTTTCTAGCCTATATGCCCTATTTCCCAATCTCTCTCTGATTATGACTAAGTCTTCCCAATTGGAGTGCAGTTTGCCCTGCCCTTCATGCGAACCTATAGCTTATAGTTTTTGGCACATTAGGTCGCTGACCTTGAACTATTAGTGTCTGACCTTCTAGTCATAATACTGGGTAGCCTGATGTTGGTATGTAGTCACTTTAGCAGTAGCGAGATCTCTAATTTTGATAGGAATTAGGCTACTGGACCTCTAACTCATAGTCGAGCCTGAGGACTAGAAAGGCTGGTATGATGAATCCTTTTATTCTAACCAACCCCTGCTAAGGCCGAGTACTTCCTTACCGAGTTAACTTTAATGTCGTGCCGTATGATTGCCCATTTTTTTGTAGTATGCCGAGTTGATGATTACTCTTTAACGCTGAACCGACCAATTACTCGGCATCTTCCTTGTCGAGAAGCACAGAAAGAGAGTTCAGACTAACTAAGCCATCCCTACTCGGACAAGCCCATCTATCTGTACTTTTTGTCCGCATCTCCTAACAACCTTGCCAATGTAGCATCGCTACGTATACAGTATCATAAGTAGAATCTGTAGCACCAATGATTGTTTTCTTCATATATTCATTTTTACCATTTTGTATTGTGTATATTACTTCTTTAGAAAATGTTCTTTTTGTCTTTTCCCTTTTGGGCAAGTTGCCCTAACTTAAGGGTATAATAAATACCCTTATGCTTGTAGCTGTAATTCATTAGATTGTCTTCAATATACTTGAGTACTTTCTTCCTTACGTAAATATTGTTTGTTTACTTTCGGCATCATTTTTATCCTTTTCCTTAAACAAGATTAGGTGACAAGTAACCTCATTGGACTAATTCGTGCGTCATATCGAATTGTACTGTAAGTCTTCAGAAGTTCTATTGGTACATCATATCCTCTAGAGCTGTTTGTGGGTTTTGCTTATTGTTTTCCCCATTAACCCTTTTTAAGCTTTCTACAAGCTTGGACCTATTCAGCGATTGACCTCGTCTGTTCTTAGTTATAGTTCGCAACAGATTTCCTTGATGGTGTCATTGCTTGCTTGCAGTAGTAAGTTGTTAAGGGCAGCATTGAAACTTTGAGTTTAGATGTTTGGGAGCTCAAGCTCGATTGGGAGGATTTCTTCTTACCTGAAAGCAAGGTAGAAGGGGGTTTCGCTCGTAGAGGTACGGTATGTAGTCTTATATGCCCACAAGATGTTGGTAGCTTGTCAGCCTAGGCACCCTGAGATTGGTCTACCCGCTTCTTTAAGCTATCTAAAATCACTAGGTAAGTTACCTCGACTTGTCCATTTGATTGGGGGTAGGTAATAGAGGTAAAGTGTGGGGTGATGTGGTGCTTGGCGTAAAACTACCCGAACTTGGGGTTATCGAATTGTCGGTTATTATCCGTAATGAGTGCATGTGGGACTCTAAACCAAGAGAGAACGTTGTTTCTAACAAAGGATTCAAGACTTCTCTTCGTGATTTTAGCCATTGCTTTGGCCTTCACCCACTTTGTGAAGCAATCCATGGTGACAATTATAAATTGCCGTCCTCCAGATGCTTTCAGGAAGGCGCAGAGGATATTGATCCCCTATTGCATGAACGGCTATGGGCTCGTTAGGGGTTAGAGGGTGGTACTGGGTGCATGATTAATGGAGGCGTGCTTTTGGTATTGCGGGCACCTTTAAGCTACGAGTTTAGCATCTTTCCTCATGGTGGGCTAGTAATATCCGAGCCGTAGTACCCGTAGGTAGAGTGGTTGGGATTGTATGTGATTGTTGTACATTCCGGTGTGCAGCTCTTCCATGAGTGTAGCCTTTCCCTTTTTTGGAGACATCGGAGTAAGGGGAGGCTAACTCCCTTGCAATATAAGACATCATCGATCAGCGTGTAATTGGTAGTATGGTACCGAAGCTTCTTCGACTCCCTCTTGTCCTCCGGTAGCGTACCCTCCTCTAAGTTGCTCCGAATAAAGTCTATTCGGCTCGGCTTTGGTACCACTGTAGTCAGTTCGAAAACTTTGGCTGAGTTCAGAGCTACACTTTTTTTCAGCAATAACTCTATGAAGATCTTGCTATCCTTCACCCTAGGCATCCATATGCCAGTGGGGCCAGCTTGGATAGCTAATTCGTTATGAAATTTTCCAATCGGGGGATCTTCTTGATGTCCCATGAAGGGACCTTTGCAAGGAGGCTTTTCACTTTCTTGAGGTACCTTACCCTGGCGTCATCTTAGGCTTCATATTTGCTTCGGACTTGCTGGACAACTAACATGGAGTCTGAGAAGATCCACAACTACTTAGCACCGATCTCCTTAGTTAGCTTGAGATCAGCGATGAGCACCTCGTATTCGGACTCGTTGTTATTATAATCGAATCTAAACTTGAGGACGTAATAGATGGTGACCTTATGTAGGTCGGTTAGAATAAGACCTGCACCTTTGCCCTCCAAGGTGGATGACCCATTGATGTGGAGAGTCCACACCAGCTTGTCATTGCCTAATGGTGTTTCCTCATCTCTTATGTATTTTACCACGAAGTTGGCTAGCACTTGTGTCTTTTAGGTTGTTCGTGGCTAATATTGGATTCCATACGCACTTAATTCCATTGCTTACTTCATCGTCTACCTAGACGCGTTTAGTTTCTATAGCATAGTGTGCAGTGGTTGATCCATGATTACGGTGACCTGTTGCGCTTAGAAGTAGGGCCTCAACCATCAGGCCGTAATGACAATGGCTTTGGCAAATTTCTCTGTCCAGGTGTACTTGACCTTAGGCTTATGTAGTGTATGGCTAATGTAATATACTAACTTGTGTTCTCTTCCCTCTACTTTGACCAGTACAGAAGAGAGTGTCTAGTTGCTTATGGCTAGGTACAGGAACAGGTCCTCCCCTTGGATAGGCTTGGAGAGGACCAGTAGGTAAGCGAGGAAGTCTTGCAGTTGCTGAAAGGTGGTAGAGCATTCTAGAGTCCATTCAAAACCCTTTGGATTTTTGAGGATTTTGAAGAACTTAACGCATTGGTCAGCACTCTTCAAGATGAATTTGCTCAGGGCAACCACCATGCTTGTGAGCTTCTACATGTCTCAGATTGAGGTTGGAGGCTTCATTCCCGTAATGGCTGTAATCTTATTAAGATTGCCTTTAATACCTCTTTGTGTGACTAGAAAACCGAAGAACTTGCCAGTGCCGATGTCGAAGACGTACTTCTGGGGGTTCAGCTTCATGTTGTGCGTACGCATTCAATTGAAGGCTTCCTAAAGATCCTTGACATGATTGGATAGCTTCTAGCTCTTGATAATCATATCGTCAACGTACACCTCTATGTTACGCTCGATCTGGGGCTTAAACAGCTTCGTCACCATTCACTGATATGTGGCCCCATCGTTTTTTAGTCTAAATGGCATTACAGTATAATAATAGGTACCATAATCAGTGATGAAGGAGGTATGGACTTCGTCCTTCGTGTTCATTTTGATCTAGTTGTACCTTGAGAAGGTGTTCATAAAGCTCAATAAAGTGTGTCCTAATGTAGAATCGACAAGCTGGTTAATCTTATAGGGGGGAGGGGGGAGCCACATCTGGTACTTTTCCTCCCTCACGAAGCCAGTTTTAAGTAGCTTTTGCACTTCTTCCTTGATTGTAGCCTACCGTTTTAGGGTAAAATGCCTCTTTTTTTGTTTGATAGGCTACGCTATAGTGTTAATGTCGAAGCTGTGGATCGCCAGGTTAAGGGAATCTTGAGCATGTTTGATGCTGACCAGGTGAACCTATATAAATTTTCCCATAGGAAGGTGATGATTTTGTCCTTCACTTCCATTGGAGTCTCAATCTCGACTTTTACAGTTTGGTCAGGTGAGGTTCTAATCTGGACGTCTTCTGTTTTTTCGCCCGGCTGTCCTCTCTCAACCAGCCCCTCTTGTAGGCCTATTTTTTAGGCGAAGACGCCATCCCCTTTGGCCAACTTGAGGTTTAGCTCTCGTGAGAGCTTTTGACCACATTTACATACTCCTAACCTAATTAGCGTTGGGAATTTGGCCTTCAAGTATAGGAAGGATGTGATCACCCCAAATGCGTTTATGCTAAGGTCTTCTTAAGAGCGCATTGTAAGGAGAAAGGCAACCGATCACAATGAACTCGACCGGTTGTTGTGTTACGTGGTTGTCATCGCCAAGTTCCATGTCCAATGTAATGATACCCTTGGCTCGAATTGTGATTCCATTGAAGCTGATCAGGTTGTGGTGATACAGCTTCATCTTTATTGGCAGCTTCTTCCTCATCCTTTTGTATGTATGGAGGAAGAGTATATTGGTGGAACTGCCAGTATCTACCATAATCTTTAGGACCTTAAATTTTGAGATCCTTACCCTAATCACCAGGATGTCTTGATAAGGTGTGTCAACTCCTTTAAGGTTATCGTCGGAGAAGGAGATAGAAGTGTTTAACTTTTGTTTCTTCTCCCTTACTACCAACACCCTTGATTGGGTGTTAACCGAGCTGCTAGTGCTTGGCTGGCTCCTAGGGTATAAGCCCCCCATGATTACGTTTATAATGCCATTAGGGGCGTGATTATTGCGATGGTCATTATTTTGCTTCGCATGGGCATCCTTAGTCCATTGCCTCCAAGGTACCCTATCACTGTCATCGTCCAAATGGTTCCTCTGATGAGCTACATATTCATTGAAGAAGCCGTATTGAATGGCGTATTTGACGACATTCTTTAGCTAGAAGCACTCTTTAGTAGTATGACCACGGTCATTGTGGAACTGATAATATTTGTTAGAGTTCCTATGACTAGGGTTTCGCCACATTTTTTGCGGCTTTTGGAGCAAGTTTTAATGCTTCACTTTAGAATATACATGGGCTATGGGTCTATTCAAAGGCGTATACTAGGTGTAGATTGGGGGGGGGAGGGGGTGGGGCGGGGCAGGGGGAGAGGGTTGCGCTCAGCTTGGCACTTCTTCTTCCCTGAGCTCTCTTCTTCTAGCTTGTTTAGCATCTTTCTACCGAGGCGATCTTTTATGGAAAATTTTTCCTTATCTTGCTTTCTACCCTACCTTCTTTGGTCAGCATCATACCTGGCGTGAATATTGTCTTCCTAGTAAATGTATTTCTGGGTCTTGTTCCAAAAGTCAGTCAAGGTCTTTGGCTTGCTTTTCGCAAGCAACTGGAAGAAATCTCCCTAGAGTTGGATGCCGAGGTGGGAGGCATGGACAACAACTCCTTCATCCCGCTAAGAGGCTTTGACCAGGCATTGTTAAACCAGGCAACGTAGTTGCACAGGGACTCGCCTTCACCCTACCTTACTAAGTACAAGGAAGATGTGTCCTTATATGGGAGCTTGCTAATCCTAAAGTGGAGGCTAAACCTCCGTGCTAGCTCATCAAAGGAGCTGATGGAGTTGTCGAGGAGGTGGTTAAACCACGTTCAAGCTGCTTTCCGCAGAGTGCCTGGGAAGGCTTTACATATGATTGCATCCCCATGACCGTAAAGGTTCATGAGGGTGCATAAGTGGAGAAGATGGTCGTTCGGGTCACCCATGCCATTATATCCAGGTCTAGGGATGGAAGTTTGCCATTAGGAGGCAGTACTTCATTTTGGACACCCTTAATGAATGGGGTTTTGTTGCTGGCGACTAGACTAGCGTCCTTAGCAGGCTTGCTCTGTTGCTACTTGAAGAGTTTTCTTTCCATAGAACAGAGCTTATTCAAGTCAGCATCATCTACTGGATGAGCTCGTCATATTGCTAAGTGAGCTTGCACTTCCTATGAGTTGGCTTCTTGCTCGTTGCAAGCCATAGTTCGGTTGAGGGTAACCGTAGACCTTGTTGGTTGTTGATGCAATAGTGAATCAGGTTGTTGATCCCTGCCATTCTGTTGCTGCAGCCGCTGGGTGTTTCGCTCAGTAAGGGCATTTGAAGCTTCGGGATGGTGAGTTTACGCGCTGTGTTGCTCTGCTTCGTCTAGGCAAGCGTGGAGCATCTTGTTTTGCGCTACATATTCCTCAACGGTGCGTTCCATGTGTGCCAAGCACTCCTCTAGCATAACCCCTAGGAGGGGTTGATTGCCTTCAGGTTGGTTGTTTAACAACTGTTGGTTAGGACATGGTGTCAAAAGGATTGCTCGTGAGGTATGTGTTTAATGTATTTGAGGTTCCAAGTGTAGGAATTTAAGTTTTCCCATAAACAGCGCCGAATGTTGTCTTAAGATTCTTGTCGGTAGTCTTTTGGATGTTGCATGTGATGGGCCTACAAAACAATATACTGTGAGGGGACACCGGGGGATTGTCTGACATGGCTACTCCAATGCTTAAGTTAGCCATAGGTTTGAAGATATAAAATACTGAAGCTAATGTATAAGTTTGGTATGCAGACTGTAGAGAGTGTTACTGATACATGGCAAGTACACCTATCAGTTTTAATATAGTGGATATGAGTTCAAGTCGATCCCTCAGAGACCTCGAGTACTAATATTAACCTTAGCTCTATTATCTAACTGGAAAATTGTGATGAGTTGAATGAATTAAAAATACTAAAATTAACAAACTAACCTAATTATGAGACTTGATTAAGTAATTTAGTAAGCGATAAAATTAAGAACGACTTCAATAAGGAAAATAACGTATTTAGGAATTATTTCTCCTAGTGTTTAACATGTGACCACTTAAAATGTATCTAACTCAATCTCTATTATTCTTGACCTGAGGGATTCACAATTAAAGTTAACACCTTTCTCAAGCATATTAACTCTAATGCTAAATTATTTACTGGAATTTCTTTACTTAGTAATATAATTTAGAATCGCATTAATGTATAATGAATTCCTACACAAAAGAACAACTTTCCGAAAGAAACATGTTTCTTATCTGTAAGTACACATGTAATTCTCTCCAATTATGTCAAGATCTTATTACATATGTGATTTCTCAATCATTATGCATAATATCATAGATTGATACCCTAGAAATATCAATTAATAGTTAAATAACATAATTGAATCAAGAAAAGATAGAAACTTTATTGAAAATTATCAATCAATCTAGTAGTCATATGAAACCCTAGGTTTTACAATCCTAAATACAAGAATCTTAAGCTATCATAATGAAAATAAAAACGAATTGCAACAAAATCAAGAAATAACATATGGAAAACCCCTTTTGTTGATGAAAAATCTCTTCAATCTTGAAGTTGGGTGTTTCTTTCGCCTTTTACTCCTCCTTCTCTTCAAGTCTTTTCTCTTTTGAATGTCCAAAGTTTTTGTACGAAACCCTAGTATGTCCTTTTATAATGTATTGTAAGTTTTTTTTTTGGTCACTAAACACAGCCTGGGACACAATTGTATCCCCAGGTTGTGTAACTTTTTGACCTTAGACAAAAAATCTTCTTGGATGGACACAGGTTGGGGATACAGTTGTGTTCCAGATTGTGTAACTTTCTGACCAAAATTCCTATTGTTTGTGTAACTTTAAAACTTCATAACTCATTCATTTGAACTCTAAATTGAGTGAAACTTGATTTCTTTTCTTCGTTTTCAATCAGAGAATACGTTCAAACCTTGAAATCAAAATTTTACTTAATTAAGTATTAATTTCTTTAAAGAAAACCAAAGATGTAAGGGAAATACTATAAAATCACCATGTGAAATGTATTTAAAATAAGAGTTATTAGTTACCGTTGGGTAGTGGCCTAGTTTTTATAGTGGAGTGGAGCCAGCAGTTGGAGATCAATTGGCAGAAGAGATCTTCTCCCGTAAGTGTAGGAGAGTAGAGTTATCATGCCCAAGGTGCCCTTAATATTTGTGATGTAGTTGTTTTATCCTTATCTTGTGGCTTATGACTGTTGTAGTGCTTAATAGGCTTGGTTGGTTTAGGCTCTAAGGCCAAGGCCTACGGGGGAGAGCCTAGGGATGTGAGGCCTGGCGGATCTGATCGGGATTGAAAGGTCCATGCCTAAAGTACCTTGTCAATACTAACCATCACAACCACTAACCCACCACCCTACACACGAAATCCTAAACACAATACTTAAACCCTAACTCCATCCAATTGCACAATCGCCTTAGATTTCTGATGAAAGCACCCAAAAATTCATAAGTTGGTTTAGGATTGTTTTTGAATACTAAAATTCTATTAATAAGATTATTACTTAACTTTGTTGAAATTGAAAAAGAAAAATGGACAAAGATTTAAAAGATTACATTTTGAATTTAATAAGTATCTATACGGTATTTATAAGCTATACCGATAAAGTAGTTTCCAAATTCTATAGTGCAATGCAATTAAAAGTATGTACGTTAACATCAAAGGAATTATCTATTAGTTCGTTACCTTATCTTTTTTTTTTTTTTTTTCATTTCTTTGAAATATGTATAGTAGCCTAAATATAATAGTGTTATTTGGAATATGTCTAACATCTACAAAAGCCATAGGTAAATATTTGTTTGCGTGTGTTAAAAGCATTTTTCTAAATTAAGACATGGGAATGTTTTACATATATATGTATCTTTTTCATTTTATAAAAGTGCCTTTAATCATATCAAAGTATACGCTAAAGTTCTAAAATTATGACTAATAGTAAAGTCAGTGACAACGAGCAATTGACAAATGATAAAGTATTGATGTGCTTAAAGATGATAGAATTATTTAATCACAATAAGATATGGAAATAGTAATTAAGGGTAATAAAATTATAAATCAAAGAACTACTAAGTAATAAAATTATAAATTAAATTAATAAAGTAAAACGTTCTAATTTATTAAATTACCTATAAATGATATAATAAGATCTCATTGATACAAACATACATACATACATATATATATATATATATATATATATATAACGTTTTAAAAAGCAATTGTGATAAGGATGACAATTTAATTAAGTCATGGAGAGAGGACTTGATCTACTCAAATATTAAGAATGACTAAACTTTACAAACATTAGAATAGAAATTGAACCTATAATACAGATTTGCTGGCAATCCAACAAATATAACCACTAATTATAATCCAAAGAACGGTATAGATTGAATTACATAATATTGCATATTATGATGTGTCATGAAAAATTCATAATTATAATTTTATGCTCTGCGTTACAACATTTAAAAAAAAAAGTTTAAGTAATTATATAATGTAGGTACATATTGACACATATGGTATCAGCGTTTTATATATAGGCATATGATATCACCTAAACATATATACAAATATATACATATACATACATACATATATATATATATATATATAGATAAATAGATAGATAGATAGATAGATGAATACACATAAGTTACTCCAATATGTGATTAAAAAAAGGGAAGAAGAAGAATTATTATATATTTTTTTATGGAAATAACATTTTGCTAATATTGAAATTGTATAGTTATAATATTAAATGATAAAAATAATAGTATCATGCTTTTAGTTACTAATTATAGCTAATGTGAAATATGTATGGTAAATTTTGGGAGAAATTTAATTTCAAGAACAATTAAATTGTACAACATAAATATAGAAAATAAATAATGATAGTCATTGCCAACTTAATAAAAGAAGCTAAGCACTCAAATAAATATACAAATTCATACCTAATTTAACGTTTTTGAGAAGGTTGTATACTAATGTGCATACATTGGGATAATCTAAACGTAGGAAGATTGACGAGTGAGGCAATTATATTGTAAGACTAATATTCTATAGTGTAATTTTATTTTAGAAACATAACACTTGAGAAATAAGTTATTAGCACCCTCAAAACGAAGTTAAAGGATTATGATTATTATTAGGACTTCAAAACCTTAAAACTGTTCATCTTTTAAGGAATGCTTGAAAGATGTTTATAAGATTTAATAAAAGAAAAACCATTTAACCCAAGTTAAGAAATTAGTTGGAACCCATTTAATAATAATAATAATAATAATAATAATAATAATAATAATAATAATAATAATAATAATAATAATAATAATAATAATAATAATAATAATAATAATAATAATAATAATAATAATAATAATAATAATAATAATAAATTGTTTAAGTTAAAGTCATCACCCCCAAGCAAATAAACTTCCCATGTAATAAAACACCAAAATAATTAAGCCCAATGAGGCCCCATATGCTAATTACCGCCCTAAACTCTGATCCCTTACTCTGTTAACCTTCGTCCATCACACATGCATTTGACTTCATCCATTTCCCTAATTATGCCTACCTTAACTGAACCAAAGCCATTAGGAACTTAAAGTGTAACTAAGTAATAGAAACTAGGCCATTGTTGCTTCTTTCCCCTGCCACACGTAGAGCCCTTCCCCAATGACAACAATACACCATATCTTGCAGTAAGATCACACTAAGTACCCCTCAATCTATAGCATAATCTTTCTAAAATCTTATTCAATCTCCAAAAATTTGGGAGAAGTACACTCCTCGTTTACGGGATCACTCAATCATCAGACCTGTCTTTTACTTATGCATTCAAAGTAAAGCCCCCTCAAACCTTCTCATCTCCTTTCTCGGTTGAGTTGTTGCCCATAGAAGCAAACAACCCCTCCCTTTTCCTTCCTGATGAGCATCGACCCTCTTCCCTCATCACTTCCAATTTCCTTTTTACTCGCAGCTTAGTGGAGGAAACAAACCCCATTATTGACTTCCTTTTAAATTGAAATTCAATACTCTTCTCTTCTCTCCCATCCCATCTTCTTCTTCTTCTCTCCCCTTCCGTCTTTCTTCCTGATCACCCATGTTCTGTAAAATGAAAACAGGATAGCCAGCCTAACTCGCAAGGAACTTCTTCCGAACTTGTTGTTTCTTGCTCCTATGGCACAACTTCAACAAGGAAAGAGACAATCCTTAAACTTGAGTTCATTTGTGAATGTCGAAGCCACCAACTGAATTAGTCCCTCGTGTTTCTTTGCCTTCCTTTCCAAGCCGCGACCTTCCCTGATCGAGAACCATGAAACAGAGCAGCACCTTCTTCTTCTTCAAGCATTTCAATATCATAGACGTTAGGAGCTATCCTAGGTAAGTTGTAATGCTGTACATTATAGTCTCAGACCAGTTTTTATCTTAAATTAACTCATAATAATGTTTTGTCACATGAGGTAGACAAGTAAAGAGAGAAGAAGAGGTTTGGTGTAGAGGAGAGGATCTTGGTTTCCAAGCTACCATAGAAACAGTAGGTATTCCTTCTGGTAATCTCTCGAGATTTGAGTTTGATAATTTAAACAATGCGATTGAAAAGGGGAAAAAAAAAAAAGAACAAGAAAAGAAAGAAATTGAAGTTGCAAAAATATGGTAGCTGGTCGAGAAAAATCAAACAAAAAAAAAAAAAAAAGAAAGAAAAGAAAAAAGAAAAAAGAAAAAAGAAAAGAGGGAGAGGGAAGAAGGAGGAGGAGTAGGATGGAATGTTGAATAATCAAACCGTAGGATTAATTAAATTTTATATGTATAAAGTGGAATTAATAAGTTTTGTAGGAGTCATAGCATGTGATAATAATAAGAAAGAAATGATCTTGCAATGCTTTTCTTTTGACCATATAACTGATATATGAGGAAATGGCATGTAAATATTTGAGAAAAATACACCAAAAGAATTTTAACATGATTTTTGGATAGCTTATGCAGTAACTTCGATCGAGCGCAAGGATCAGATGAAAAGAGGAACGATAAATAAATAAGTAAATGAACTTGTGGGTAATAATATATTAGTACTTCTTACATGCATACATATATATTAGTAGAAAATGCTTTTATCCCCTTCAAATTATGAAATATATATATATATATATACACATACAAACATATATATATATATATATATTATATGTATCTTTTAATTTTCTCACTCAAAAATATTTTGACAAATACATATGAATATGATATAACAGCATAATAATAGCAATAACAACAGCAGGAACAACATAAGGTTAGAAACACATATGTATATTATTTGTCTCCTAGTGCAACATTAGTTATACTCAGTTTATTCATTTACGTAAAATAACTAGGTATGCATGATAAAATTTCAATACAATGTTGATATTTACAAATATAAGCATATACCATATGACTATAGTAAAGCATTATAAGATATATGTTGAATTGTAGTTTTAGTGATTGAGTTATTGAATTAAATATATATTTCAAATATCACTATTTAAATTTAATAGTTATGATGTCTAATTTATATAATATTGAATGAGAAGTTTTCCTTGATAAAGTTACCAAAACCGATATAACATGTATTTTATGAGATTATAATTTGATTTCAACTAATATATGTATCAACATCATACTATCAAATGACATAATAATCTAGTGTTATATAAAGTTTTATTGACTCCATATGCCAAAGAACATATTTTATATCTACGATGAAGTTAACAAATAAATTTAAGTAGCATAAAACTTTACTAATTTTCAAATTAGTCTATTTTAGGGACAATAATGCCATTCTAACTTGTTGATTACAACTCTCAACCAAACCAACTAAGATTAATAATGGCTTGAATAAATATATTTTCTAAGTTAATGGAAAACTTATGAATTTGTTTTTCTTATACTTCTTAGTTTTTATTACTAAATTATAACACTATAAAAGATTAATTAAATTAGAGCATGAGATTGTCATGCCTCGAATAAGAGAAATCGTAACAGTTTTGCCGTATAAATTAATCTAAGATAGAAACTGACCTCACGTTTACTATCGTAGCTATGGTCTACACAAGGCATATAAGATTCAACCGGCTTGAAGCATTCATTCTAATACTTGTAAGTAATCAAACTTATGATGTAACTTTACAAAATACCTGTTTTGTATAACCTGTTATCTTATAATATAATAATATTTACATAAACGTTTCACACTTAGAGTTATAATTTACAATTAGAGTTTACCAAAAGTCATAGGTTTAAAGTCTCTTTACAATAAGATAGGAAATTAGTGGGAAACTACTGGACGTTCTAGGGAATTCTTAATTATTTTCCTTAAAACTCAAAGGAAAAGTTAAAAGCCCAATTTCCGTGGATTGCTTATTTCTCACCATCGCAGCCAATTGCACATTAACCTAGGGGTGATGATATTTAAACATCCCAACCTTCATTTGTCACTTGCAAAAGAGTCTTTGGGGATGTAAGCAGAACTAGCTCAGAAAGTAAGATGAAGTCAAAAGAGTATTATATAATTACAAAGAAAGTTATTAATTATGATGAAAAGCAATACAATCAATCAATTGAAATATCGCACAATATTATCCCGATCATTGTGAGGTTAGAGAAGTTGTATCTGCTCTAATTCGGATTGAGGAGTTTATCGTGACTTAAAATCAAACTAAACTCGAGTTTGTGTAATGGAAAACACTTTCCTCAAATGACCACCTTCATACCATAGCCTTCACCCTTGCCGCGATCTCTTTGCACATCACTTAGTTCGACTAAGGATAGGAAAATGACCATTTTAGTTATCCTCATTAAAGGGAATCGATATTTAGCCCAACATTTCAAATCATTTCCCTAAAAGTTGTTATGTATGTCCAGTTAAGTTAGTGGTCCGTTTACTCTTAATTCCACTTAAGGGTGGCCGAACAAGTTTACAACAATAGAAAATGAAGTAATTATCTATAACAATACACCAAGGAGTTTAGCTCTTATCACAATCAGAATATCAACCATACATATGACATGTGTACAGATAACAACCACAATAAAAAATACTCTTAAGTTCTAAATACTTTAATATAATATCTCAGTAAACGATAAAGTCACAATCTGAACTTATTTGTTTAGATGTTTACTGTGAAAGACTCATGTCTTCAACACTTTATTCACTAGAAGACCTTATATATATACAAAACCCAGATTTAGTTTTCTTAAGAGTAATGAAAATGTTAGGGTTCTATCTATTTGTATTTTGTTAAAAGGTTATTTTTAAATATATATATATTTATATATCTAAATTATATTATTATTTTCCTTATATAATGAAATATAGTTTTATTATATAAGTTAAGTTATTATATATTAATAATATATGCAGTTATACTATTATGTATAATATATCGTTTTGATAATATCGAAATATACTTTTAATCAATTAAACCGCGTTTTAATTATGGTAAGGTTATTGTAGTATGTAAATCCTTATAATATTATAGAGATATAAGTTATATTATTTAGGATTATTTTATTTTGGTAAAAGTAGTATCAATGGGTTCGTACATATTTAATAATATATATTATGGATTCTATTTCGAGAGATGACTTTCAAATGGTTGTTCGAGTTTCTAATATACTTATATGTGCCTATAATAAATATTATTGTATTATACTTATTTTATGTAATTAAACTATATTTTATATAATTTGCCAATATAAGATTATCTAACAATAATATGGGTATTATCTAACAATAATATGTATATATCGTACCCCGATTGTAAAACTATAATTAGATATATTAAAAAAAATCATTTTTACTAAATCTGACCAGCATGTATCTCTATAGTTTTTATTTCAATATTTATCATATTTTAACCTATTATTACAAAAAACAAGTTTCGGTTTGTAATTTCAGCTTTTTTCTTACATAAATTTGTCGTAAATAGCTCAAGTCACCAAATAATTTCTTGAAAATTTTCATAGACTCCTAAAAATACGATGAACTCAGTTAGTATATGGTTCCATGCTATTGGGTTCATTGCTTAAATACTCATAATTATAATTTTACCCCTAAATTGTATTTAATTAACTAAATATTGTCTTTTTTATAAAAAAATTATTTTCAATATATCCTAATATCATTATAAATCACCAAAAATCAGTATATGTCATTTTCATCAATTAATTTCATAAAAACTTTTAATTTCAACATTTTCACCTAATCTAGCTATTTTGAAGATAAAAATTACATTAAACATAATACTTAGAATTAAAAATTTGTTACATAGCAATCAAAACATATCATTTGTACTACACAAAATTTTGAGCTGAACTCATTTTTGATAATATTGAAAGTCAAAATCAGTGAATATGACTTTTAAAGCAAGTATATAAAATATTCTAAATTTACAAAATAAAATATCACATGAAAGCATATCTAAAATAAACTGAATATAAAAATTTCCATAATTTTCTAGATTAATCTAATATTTTTAGAAAATTGAGCAAAAATAGAGCAGAAGTTTAACCGACTTGTTTGCCGGTGCTTTGGTGCCTGTTGGATAGTGGGGAGTTGTCAAATGGTCAGGGCGATGGTAGTACTCTTCGGTGGTGGAAGGGTGTCATAGTAGGTTAACGTTTGGTTGGGGAATTATCTTGGCTTGGTCCTTACTTTGTTTTTGTTCTGATTTTTCTATATTCCTACAAGTTTTTCTAATTTTTTTTTAGTATTTCTGGATCTTAAAGGTGTAAATTGATATATGGAGTTTTGTATATATAATGTGGGTTGTTTAGGATTTTTCTTCAAAAATTTCTATATTTTTTCCTTATTTTCTTTATCATTTTCCAAGTAGGAGGTGTCCTTAAATTATAAAAGAAACTTTTGACTCATCTTATACCATTGTTGGGAGGATGCTACACCTGATTCTGGATTATTCTAGCGATTTCCTTAAGTTTTAGATCAGCTAAACCATTATTTTAGTCTAATTTAAGTAGTTTCGGGATATCATGTTAATATTTAGTTATTTTATTAATATACGAGTATATATTCTATATATATATATTACACATAATAACTAGTTATGTACATATAATCATTTTTCTAACATAGCTTTTATTTTTAAGATATATTTTTTACTTATTTTATCAGTTTATCATTTATTATACATAATTATATAATTTCGAGTTAATTTATGAGTATAATTATTATATATACTAGGTATAATCTTAAAAATACGTATATACTCATATAGTATGTTATACTATATTATTTCCCTTTATAACTTAATTAACTTATCTTTAAGTTCTAGTCGCATTTCGAACTTGGTTTTAAGGGTTTCGATAATTTTTACTCTATATTGAATAATCATATTTCTAAGGGTAAAATTAGAATTTTGGGTCATTATTTTTGAAATTTAACTTCAGTAGGTTACTTCGACTAATTTTTCTATCTCAGTTGTAAGGTTTGAGCTTAATTGGATAAGTTTTCTTAGAGGTCATAAATTTAGGTTTGGTTGCCCTAAATGCGATTTAAGGGCTCACAGAAATTGAATATAATTTTAGATGTAAATAGGAAAATTCCATGTAAAAAAAGTAAATAAGACACAAATATTACTTTTTTTAGGCTTAAAAAAGAAAAACTTAATTATTTCAACGGAGTGCCCACAATTAGCAGGTAACAATATTGGAAACTAATTAAGTATAAACCTACTATTTCAATATTCCATATTTAGCTCCAATAAACTTGGCAATAATAAATAAAGGCATAGGAATGTATGTATATATATATACATACATACACAGGAGTAAATGCAAATGAAAACGATCTTAGCTTACACCTATTAGTGAATCTTTTCATACATATCTTAACAAATTAAATAACATTGATAGCTTTAAATATAGACATATCTCTATACATTTGCCTTGATATATCAAGTTGTATTCCATTTCAATTTATTAGGTTTTAACAATTGAAAATATCTTAACAAGCATATTAAATAAATGCTTTATATTATACATACAAGCATATATGCTATAATATAAAAAAAAGGTATTCTTAACTAAGTCCCAATACATCAATTCAATTTCTAACTATAAGAATTGGCCTCCTTTAGCTCTAGTTTTGAACTTGAAATCAAAATTAAATGAAGTTTAAAATTTGAAACCTAAAAATGTTACTAAGGCCAAACCTAAACATCTTATCCTAAACTAATATAAGTGAATAATCCCTAATAAAACAAGCTATACCTAACTTATAAAATAAATAAATTTAATCAACTACCTTAATTAACTAAGAAACTAACTCAACATTATGCATATTCCCAAAAGAGGTTGGACCCTTCAAGATAGTTAAATATTTATAAGCAATTAGAGCTAAACTAAATGAATTACATTTTACTAAAGTTTGAATTTAGTTTAAATTCAATTACAATTCTAAATACCTTATACACTTGTTTATTGATGTGTTAAGCAATATTGACTTTGGGGATTTCTCTATCAACTATCTACCTAAGAACCATTATGATTAATTGCCCTGAATAGGTGAGTGACTCTCAATGAGTACCATATTTATTTGTTCTTGTAGTGTAGTTTCATTTTAATTAACGATATGAAATTGAATTGCTTAAGGATATGGATAACGCATGTACGTGGTATTAGTTGCTATGTTGCATGGAAGTACATTAATTTATATGAAACAAAAAATTGGATGCTATACTCATCAATTGCATTTCTATTGCTGAATGTTTGCCTTATTTGTTTGGCTACCTTGTAATGAACCTAGCAATCATTTGGCTTAAAATTTAAATCGGATGCATTGCATAACTGCATGAAGAAGGCCGTTAGCATCATACGGGTGTATAGAGAGGACATACAAAGGTAATACTTCGTTCAATGTAACCTTACTCCGATCTCTAGAAACTATTGTATGTTGGGGAATGCCGTCCTTTGATTAGGGCTCCGTTTGTAGATGCAACCGCTTAGGGCTACCCATACTCTTGAGCATATATGTATTATCAAATTATTATTTAATATTAAAGTAAAACCCTACAAGAGTTAAGCTTGTGGTATTTTGATATTAATTAATAAGACATTGGGCCGAGGGTGATTTAACTCAAAGTAGTCGCACTTGGAGCTGACGTATTGGTACTTATTCCTCAACCCCTGATGACCGAAGGGCATCAATCCAGGCTGTATATAGTTTCCAGATGATTGTATATACAATTGCATTTGCATGATTGTACATTCATTGTACGCTAATTGTTGATAAGTTGCTTACTAATTGTTTGTTGTATGGTATGAGGGATGATCTTGTCACGCCCCAAAGCGGCAGAATCGTAACAACCCAGTCATGTAAACCATCCTAAGATAGAAGTTAGCCTTACAACTGCTATCTTAGACCTGATTTACACAAGGCATCCACGACTAACCCGCTTTAAAGTAAACAATTTGTAATTTAAACAAATCATTTACCTAAGAAAGTGAGAAAATTTATATATACACACTATAATTCAGTTATTACATTATTCAAAAATGACAAATTCTGAAAAAAAACAAAACTTAGACTTTAAGAATATATGTTTGTCCTTCAAATATTTTTCCTCATTCCCTAGGATCTAGTAGTTGCTAGCTTCAGAGTAGTTGTTTGTTGCTTCTTAGCTAGCACCTGTATGACGTCTATAGGGATGTGAGCAACCATAACTCAGTAAGTTAGAATGGAGGACTTAAAACTATACCATAAACACAACAAGGTTATCAACCAACTTATTAAGTGCAATACATTTTCAAGCAAATGCCATCCCACGACGTTGTCCGGCCCGTCGTGAGATTAGAGAAATTGCGCCTGCTCTAATTCGGGTTGAGGAGTTGCCATTAATACAACAGCTCACGACCAAACGCAGGCTTGTGCTATGGAGACATGGCTCCTCTCGTGACTACCTTCGAACCATTGACTTTACCCTTGCCACGACCTCCTCTCCTGTCACTTAATTCGACTAAGGATGAAGATGGGACCATTTTGCAATTTTGTGTTATCCCTTTCGAAGGGGTCGGTATTTGGCCGGAGAGTCCTAAGTTCCCCTAATGGGTTGCCATGTAGGTCCGATTATGATTATAGGTTGTATATTTGATTACGTCCAATTTAGGGTGATCAATCATTTCATACAAATCACACAATACAAGCCAGAACAATAAACAGAATCACAGCATCACACATAATCAAGCACATGCGCACATGCACACATGCAACTATCTAACAAGCACAACCAAGCATAATCTTAAGCCTCCAAAATACAGCAATATATTAATCCCAACTTACCTGGACTCCTCGCTCGCTCACTCGAAGTCCAACTTGTTCAGGCCATCGTCGATCATTCCTATAACACAAACGTGGTTTCAGTTTTTCTTATAACTATTATAGGTTCGTTTTATCCTATAACGCTTATTATGATATTTTGTTTAGAGTTAATATATCCAATTATCTAGGTCTTAAGTCTTTTACAATTATTTTAGTTTTGGGGTTAGGTTCGGGTTGAGTTTCGGTTTCCGCATCGATTTCTAATTTAGATTCTAGTTTGATTTCTAAGTACTGTTTTATACTTGAACCCTAGAAATTCGTTTCAACTCATAATGTGAAATTAATCACATTACATCCCGATTTCCCGATCTCCTAAATACCATCATTACCTCTAATTAGTATTTTATTCCACCCGGTACACTTAAATCCTTATTAGTGTACCGAATTTACTCCTGATGTGAGAAATTTTTACATTTTTCCTCTAATTACATAAATTCAAGTTTCTTATCAGATTTATTGTACATTTTTTTATTATTATCATGATATCAATTTTTATTATAATATTTTCTATTTATTATATTTGTAATAATTGTGTATTATGTATATAATACACATCTAATATTTCTAATACTCTAATTACCATCTCCAAATATCAATTATCATTTGAAAATTTCTAAATTCATCATAAATAAGATTTTACTCCTCATTACCCTAATTTACAAAATTAGCTTAAAATTTATTATTTTTCCTTATTACTCATTTACTACATAATTAACCTAATAATTACATCTAACACCCTAAATGCTATAAGAATCATACTTCATCAAATTTCAACATCCTAAAATATATAATTATTCACTAAATCAGTAATTAACCATTTAATTACTTAATTAACCCTAAATTACCCATTTTATGCCTCATTTTAAGGCCTAAAAATTATCCAAAATTTTTGAAAATTAATTTTTGAAAACGGGCTTCATAGCACTATTTTATATCATCTAAGTAGTCTACACAAAAATTTTGGTTTTAAAACTACACTCTTAAAGTCATTTATTTTTAAACCGAAATATGCTCGGTTTTGCATGATTTTTTAAGGACTATATATCACGGGGCATATTTTCATCAAAATAATATTTTTCCTAAAAACTACATACAAAAATATTATAGAATAACAAGTTTCATAATTTTCTAAAAATATTTACTATTTTTAAAAAATTATGAAAAATCGGGCTAGAAATCGAACTCAACGATTTGGGTGGCTCTGGCCACCATCGGTGGCCATGGGTGTGTCGGCTCACCTGGGCGCTGCCACCACCGTGTGGTGGTGGTGGCCGTCTATTCCCAGCTGCTCTTCGAGTTTGGGTTTTCCTTTGTAGTCCTAACTATACAGTTTTCCTTTTTTTTTTTCTTTGGTTTTTCTCTTTAATTTTCGAAACTCTCTATTTTTCTCACTCTCCAAACTATCCAAATGAGCTTCTGAAAAATTTGGGGTATTTATAGAGCTTTGTGTAATTAATGTGCATTAAATTGGATAAGATATTGTCCAAATTTCTTAATTTTTGGCTTTTATGTTGCTTTAGTTTAATTGGCTAATTTTCTTTTTATTTCCCCTAGCTGCCACGACCCAATTTTGGATCATTCCTTATTTTTTCTGATTTTTCTTTATTTTTACTTAATTAATTATGAATTTTCTTTAATTATTTAGTATTATTTTAGTACATTTCGAGTATTTTAAGTAATTACGCGTATTTCTACATACATGTAAATTCATATATAGTACAAATAAATATTCCTAAATATTATTTAGGTCATTTTATGATTTTTAGTATACATATAATTTATCTCTAGCGATTCGTTAATTATCAGAATGCATTTTACGTATTTTTGATAGATAACGAGTTATATACTTAAAATTTGAAATTTTTATATTCTTCTATTTATTGCTTATTTTCTTAAATTCAAACTTATGAGATCATTTTACTAATATTTCTAAATTTACTTATTATTTAGGCTTGATTGGATCTTTCAACCGATCGAAGCCTTAAGTGACTAGTTGTAAGGTTTACAGATCTCACCAAGTTGTAGTATTGTTCATTCGCCAATAGTCTTTTTTATATATTATATTTAAGTTGGGAATAGGCTAGGAGCCAAGTGACGAGTGTACAAGACTGAAATTATGAAGGATAGAATATTATTTAGGCTAAACTTAAATTGTAGAAGGGAGAATATTAAAACATATGTCCTTTTATTTTCAAACTCTCTACCCTTTAGACTTATTTTGAACGAATACCCTTTAAAAGGTTTTGACTACCCAATCTTATTGTTTGATATGGGAATTCTAATTCTATAAAGTTCTGGTGAACTATGGAATATTAGTTTTCGTAGATATTTTCATATAAATGTACTAGCTATATTACAATTAAATGTTATGAGTGAATATTTGATTAGAATCTTATAATCTCTGATTTGTAGGGTGATGTTTATATTATAGGTAAACATATAATATGATGATTTTATGATAATTCTACTAGATCCTCTTTAGGGTCATTATATATGAAGCAAACAATGTTGCATTCGATAATCACTTAAATCTATGAAACCAATAAAGCAACCCTTAGTAGAGAAGCCAACAATTTTTGTTGTAAGGGTGACATTGCTCAAATATATGAAGATTTCATTAGATAATTGATGGTGGTATGGGATTGCTATAGATTGTGCTAGTAGGTCTGTGAGGTTCTGAATCTGTAGAGGTGTTTAATGATGGTGGTTGGCACGAGTGGTTGCTACTATAGTAGGTGATTAAAGGTGTTATGTTTGTTGTTGGTTGTTATAGTGGTGGTAGTTGATACAAATTGGAGTACATGGTGGATATGAACCACAAATGGGTATTCAAAGTTCAATTGGAAATGAGGAATAAGAAGTGGATTGGGGTTTTGAATATCAATATGGATGGATATTATGTACTAAAACACAAACACAATCAAAATTGAGCTCCAAATAGTATTCGATATGACTCATAAACACTAAATCAACACTGGGGTTTCAAATGAGAGGTTAGATACGACTTACTAGCTTGCTTAAATGAGGGATCACCACAATCTCAAGAAGAAGATTGACAAGAACACAAGAAAGATTAAAGAGTAAAAAACACTCAATAATCACTTAAAAAGGAGACAAACTTTAAGTAAGATCATGAGAAAAGTTCTCTAAGAAACACTCTTAATGGTAAATGATGATTCTCTTCTGCTACTTACAAAAAGTTACTATTTATAATATATCTTAAAACCCTAGTGGCAAAATCGTAATAATATATAAGGCCTTAACCCCTAAAGTAGGCCCATAACTTAACTTAAGGAAAAATATTTACAAGTAAACAAAATTATGTTAAGCAGTGCGTTTAACAAGGTAGTTGGCATGTGGTCATTTGAATTGTCCTGGAATGAGTAGGATTCGGACTGGTTGTGGTTGACAGTTGGATGTCCTGGTTCGAGTTTGAGTCGCCGAAGTCCTATAGCACTTGGCTGGGTTGCTTGTGAGGTTGGCTTACAGTTGCTAAGCTCTAGGATTGGTTGGTACTGGATTCCTCATGCCGTATCGAGTTGGTTTTTGGGCTTAGCACCTTAGCTATTTGATCTCTCATCTTCTTGGTAGTCAATAGAGTTGTTGCCGAGTTGTCTTTCATTCCTTTCTTGGCCTTCTAGTATTAGCTTAACCTCGAGTGTGCCGGGTCGACCTTTGCTTAGCATTGTTATAAACTGATTCTTATCAGTTCCAACATCCTAGAACTTGGAGTAACTTATAACTTGGGCACATAAAATATGTATATATATAAGTATTTGTATTGGGTCCTCCCTAATACCCTATGAACTAAGGATCATCTAAATCTATTCAGATCATTTTAAAGTGAGACTCCAATTAGGACAACATTGCATTAAGATCATTGGGTTACTACCCTAAGATCATTAGTCCTCCCGATCCCATAGGCTTAACAACACGTACACAATATACATTAGGTTTAAGACAATTAGTCATTAAGTTAGATTGACATGACTTAGATTGATTGGGCAATCTATATACTATTACCTATATTGCATCATGTTTGCTTAAGCTCTTTGGCAGAGTTGTAACAAAATCCATGGTGACTTATTCCTACTTCTACTTTGGAATTGGTAATGGTTGCAATTCACTTGCTTGCCTCTGACACTCAATTCTTATACGCTGATAAGTTTGACACCTCAATACATGCTTTATGATGTCACTCTTCATATTATTCTACTACTAGTAGGCTTATAAATCTTGATACATTTTTGCGCTATATGTCCTGAGTAATTTGCTTTTTTTTTTTCAATAGTTTACCTTTTAACTCTAGCTTTGTGGGCACATATAACTAACCCTTATATCTAAGTACTCCTTTAGCATCCACCATGAACTCATTTGCTTTTCCTACTTCTATCTTCCTTTTTATCTCTTGTATACCTTCATCTTTAGCTTGAGCCATCTTAACCTTGTCTACTAAAGTGGGTTGAACTCGCAAATTCGCCAACTCGGTGCTTATGTCTTTGATTAAAGTTCTAGGTCCAATCTTTAGCTAAGGCCTTTGAGTTGTTGTTAGACTGGCCAAATTCCCATGTCGCCTCCTACTTAAGGCGTCAGTTACTCCATTGGCTTTCCCTGAGTGGTACTAGATGTCTAAATCATAATCCTTTATAAGCCCTAGCCATCTTCTTTACCTCATATTCAAATCCCATTGAGTAATAATATACTTCATGCTCTTATGGTCTGTATACACCTTATACATTTCCCATACTAAATAATGCCTCCAAAGTTTCAAGGCATGGATTACTGCTGCTAACTCTAGGTAGTAGATTGCGTAGTTCTTCTCATAAGGCTTAATTTGGTGTGAAGCGTATGCTATCACCCTACTATTCTGCATCAAAACATACCCTAGTCCTTAAATTGAGGCATTACTGTAAATCGCGAACTCCTTTACACAACAAGGTAAAGATAGTATTAAGGCAGTTACGAGTCTTTCCTTTAATTGCTGAAAGCTCTATTGACATCTATCATCTTAATTGAATGTAACCCATTTTTGGGTCAATTGAGTCAAAGGCACTATTGGCTTAGAGAATCCTTCTATGAACTTTCTATAGTAACTTGTTAACCTTAGAAAACTCCTTAATCTCAGTTACTATCTTAGGTCTTGACCACTTTACTATGGTTTTTATTTTCTCTGGATTCATTGCTATGCCCTCACTATTTACAATGTAACCCAAAAGTGCTACCTGTTCTAACCAAAATTCACATTTACTAAATTCGACATATAGCTTTTAACTCTCAGTTTACTCGACACAAATCTTAGATGCTGCTTGTGCTCTTCTTTGCTTTTAAAGTAGATGAGGATGTTATCAATGAAGACTACTAAAAACCTATTTAGGTACTCTTAAAACACCTTATTTACGAGGTCCATAAACACTACAGGTACATTAGTGAGATCGAAAGGCATAACCAGAAATCTATAAAGTCCATATCTAGTTAGAAAAGCCATTGTCTCCACATCTTTTGCTTTCACCTTCAATTAATAGTAGCCTGATCTCAAATCTATCTTTGAGAATACCTGCGCTCCTTGCAACTAGTTGAATAAATTGTTTATATTAGGTAGTAGATATTTGCTCTTAACTGTCACTTGATTTAACTATTTGTAGTCTATACACATCCTCATGCTCCCATCTTTCTTCTTTATAAAATGCACTGAGGGTTTCCAGGAAGATTGGCCTTATAAGACCCTTATCTTACAACTACTGCAATTGCTTCTTCAATTCAATAATCTCCGTAGGTGCCATCTTATATGTCAATTTTGAAATAGGCTTAGTGTCCGACACCAGATTTATTTTGAATTCTACTTCTCTATCTGGTGGTAAACCAGGTCAATCATTTGGGAAAACGTCTAGCAATTCTTGTACTACTGGTACCTATTCCCACTTAATCTTAGTTTCATTGATCTTTGTTACTAAGGCTGCTAATGTAAGCTTCCCTCGTAATTCATAAGTAATGCTCTTTGCAAGCCTTTGAATCTCTACATGATATTGAAATGGTACTTCTCTTGGAGGCTTAAAGTTTATCACTACGTTGTAGCAATCTATAGTTGCATGGTGCCTTGACAACTAGTTTACTCACATAGTTATGTTAAAATCTAACATGTCTAAAACTAGTAAATCTACTTGTAAAGCTCTCCCCTATACAATAATCTCAACATCTCAACATATTCTCCTTAAAATTGTTTCGCTTCCTAGGGGTGTACTAATAGAGAAAAGTATATCCAGAGATACAACATATAAATCACGAGCACACACAAAAGACTTAGCAACACAGGAATGGGAAGCTCTAGTATTGAAAAGAGCATGAGCACTCTAGTTTAGTATAGTAAGTGTACCTATCATAGTATCCATGCTTGTAGCCTCTTGACTCTTAATTTGATGCTGCAGAGAAAAGACCTAAGTTAGAGCTCTTTGGCGTAGTCCTAGATGTGGTCAAGCGGCATGAGTGGTGTTTTGAGAAGTAACTGCTTGAGTAGCTTGAAGTGTCCGTTTCTTAGGATCTCTATAGTCTACTACCCAATGGCCTCTCTAATTACATTTAAAGCAAAAGCCCTGGTCAGATTCGGTTCCTTACAATCCTTACTTACATGCCTAATTTTGCCACATAAGAAACATGTAGTTGGAGTCCATTTACAATCTAATATGTCATGTGGTCTAAAACAACAAATGCATCGTGTTGGTAGTAGCATAGATAATCGGGCTGTTCCTAGAGTTGGTCACATGATTGTTTGGAGTGGTGTAAATAGTGGTCTATTGCCTTCTCTGATCATGATACCTTAAGCTGGTCCCTTATACCTCTCAAGTGGTGCATAGCTCAGCATAGGTCTCTTACCTAGAGCCTTCTTCTCTCTACTTACCAACAACTCGTCTTTCCTCTTCATCTCCTATTCTAAACTTCTAGCCATTTCCACTATCTCTGCATAAGTAGTGACCTAAAACCTAGACATTATATCTTGCAACTTAAGCTCTAACCTAAAAATAAACCTCCTATCATGAGATCTCTCATCCCTCCTTATTGGTTTTGGTAGAAAGCGGGATAGGTGGTTCAGCTCTGCTTTGTACTCTAATGCTAACTTATTGTCCTGATGTAAGGTATGGTAGGAGAGCTCCATCTATTTCCTTATGCTATCAGGGAAGAACTTATCAAAGAAGATTTGCTTGTATCTCTCCAAAATAATAGGATTGACTACCTCTCTGTTAGTCTAGAGAGCATTCTCTTACCATTAAGCTATAAAACCTTTTATGAAGAAGGTAACATAAGTTAAGTTTTTGTTTTTTGGCACCTCTGCCATGGAAAATGATCCATTCTTTAGCTCCTACTGGGTCATTGGATTTTGATATGTCTTTGCAGTTGAGCATATAGAGAAATCACTACAACAAAGAGAACCAAAAGAAAAAAAAAAAGGAGACTAGCAAAGTACGGATAGCTATTGACTGGAATGGAAACACCAATCAATCCTACTCGGCTTACAGTTCGTTGGATTTACTATATGGTCACTCGCGACTATTTCTTACTAAAGGAAATAGATAAGAGTTAAAAGGATAATGAGAACACTAAGGTTGCTTACAAAGGAACTTGTATCAATTCTGATAATAAGAGTAATGATGTTTGCGTACAACAAATGGGAGTTTTTATACTAACCTCACTAAAGTTACAACACATAGGAAAATGACAAAAAAAGGGTAATTTACAAATAGAATACATGAAATATACTAAAAAAGGGTAAAAGAGACAAATGATATTCAGTATAGAAAAAGTAAAGAATTACTCTAGAATGTTGTGTCAAAAGACATGTGTCACATGGTGGCTAGCGGCTTAAAATATAGTACAATTTAGACAAAATGAAGCAAAGAAGGTTTGGAGTTAAAGCCAACCTAATTTAATTTAGGTCAAAGCTCGGTCAGCTTAGGATGTCCATATCCCCTTCAGGTTGGGTATCTCACAACTTGGCTTAGATTGGGGTTTGATATTGGTCGGCTCGAGAGCTTTGCTTGGAAAGATGTTTAAGGCCGGTTAGCTTAGATGTTGTCAGTGTCACGGCATAGATGCTTAGCAGGTCGATACGTCTGCTTGGCAGCTTTAGAAACTATGCTTGCACATGTGAGAACTTGGTATTCAGGTTAGCATTAGAGTGAAACATAGAGGTCGGGATAGGAATTCTTGTCTTGGATAGGGCTTCGAGCTAATATTCTTTACATGAGTCCTTGGAGTCCTATAGCTCGACTATACATGATCAGTTCGGGGAGTTGATTCCTACCATTTTCTTAGAAGGTAGAAAGATTTGACCTCAAATCTGAAGTGGTCTTTGGTTTTTGTTCTTTTGGGGCTTTAGTAGGGTCTTCTTCTTCTAGTTGGTGGGAAATCAGGTTAGACACATTGAAGGTGGAAGAAACACCATAGTTCTTAAGAAGTTTGATTAGGTAAGTGTTACAATTGATCTTCTTCAGGACCTTAAATGGGCAATAAGCTCTTGGAGATAGTTTGCTTTATCTCAAGAGTGAAAATCGTTCTCGGTTGAGGTGAATCCATATTAAGTCTTCTAGCTTGAAAGAAATAGTTTGGTAACCTCGACTACCAACCTCTTGTTGTTTCTGATTAAACTTAGTGATCTTCTTTGTCATAGACTGGTATGGCTCTTGCAATTCTTGGGTTTAGTTGACTCCTAATTGACTCTCTTCAGTGGCTATGGGGGTACCAATCAGATCTAGTAGAATGGTGAGATTAAGGCCATAGACAACCTCGAATGGGGTCTTCCTAGTAGTGCTGTAGATGGTTCGGTTGTATATGAATTCTACAATTAGTAAACATAGATCCAAATCCCTTAAGTTATTTCCCAAAATAGCTTGAAATAAATTGCTTAACATCCTGGTCACCACTTCAGTCTAGCCATCCGTCTAAGGGTGGCTATTAGAGCTAAACAAGAGTTTAGTCTTAAGTCTTCTCTAAAGAGTCTTCCAAAAATAACCTAAGAATTTTGTATCTCGATCTAAAACAATAGTCTTCAGCACTTCATGTAGTTGTAAAACTTCCAGCAAAAAAAAAAAAAAAAATCAGTAATATATAAAATATCGTTAGTTTGACGAAATGATATGAAGTGTGCCATTTTATTGAAGCGATTCACTACAACAAAGACCGAATCTTTTTCTCTAGATGTCCAGGGCAACCCTATGACTAAGTTCATGCTAAGGTTGGCCTAAGGCGAAGGTAGGGGCATATATTCTCCATTAAGCTCTCTCTTTCCCTTGGCCCTCTTGCACACTTCACAACTACTAACTACTTTATAAAAACCTGATCAGTAAAAATTTTCCTTCAACAGATTGGCTGTTTTAGTCTCTCCAAAATAACTAGATAATCTACCACTATGATATTCCTTAACCAATAGCTTGTGTATGGAATAGCTCAGTATGCACAGCCATCAATCCTTGAACAAATCGCCATCTCAAACAAAATACCCTCTAATAATAACTCCTTCTTTGCACTGCTCTACAATGGAGCCAAAGGAGGGGGGGGGGGGGGGGGTGGGGTCATGCTCAGTGATTAGTGAAAATCCTAGTAATTTTGTCTGTAAGGTGGTCAGTAAGGTTTGCGAACATGACAAAGCATCGACAACTACATTGGCACTTTCTTTCTTGTATTGAATCACATAAGAAAATCTTTCCATAAACTCAAGCTACTTGGCTTACCTCTTTGAAACTTTGTTGTGACTCTTAAGATGCTTCAATTATAACGACCTTGGGAGGGAGGGTTAGTAGTATTGCCTAGAATTTTCATATTACGTGTGCACCTATGATAAGAAAATCGCCTTATAAGTCAAAGATTGCAAGACTCTAAACAGTTATTCGCTAGGGTTTTCAATTTTAGTTCATTGACTCATTATATAATATAAATAATTATGGATGTCCATTTTTCCACAATTTCTTAAAATCGTAGAGAATTGGTATCCCCTATCAAAATAATGAAATAAGATAGACAATTTCAGAAAATTCTAAACTTACTAAAGATATTAATCTTAATTGAGATATTAGTCGTTTTCTAGAGCATTCTGAATTAACTACATAAGTTTTTCATCATACTTATTCAATAGTAGCACTTTGTACTCGGTTCCTATCCTTGTCCCAACTATTGATTAACTTGCAAGGAAAAGAACTGTTAGGGTGTAAACTTACGCTTAGTGAGATAAATTCCCTCATCAATATTGCATGACAAAAGTTTATGTAATCCACGACAAAAGTTTATGTAATGCACAAACATATGAATGCATGATCAATCAGTATGCCAAACAATACATATAGTGGCCTAGGAACTGCATGTAACTCAGAATTATGCCTCCTGTAGTCGGGGTTTGGAGATAATTAACTAACTCAAACCAAAATCTAGGTTCTAGACCTTAGGTTTTTATTTTGTTTGTACTATTGTGCTTAAGTTAAAAAAAAACATCTCTCTCTCTCTCTCTCTATATATTATATATATATATATATACTTTCTTTCTTGAACAACAAATCATATTTTCAAAATTCTAAGTCTAGTGGTGTGCTGGCCTCCGCAATCTACAAATACATGCCTTACGTAGAAGCCATAAGATACGACCCTTCGCTGATGGTTGGTATCTCTGGATGCCTAGTAAGCCCGTCAGTTTAGTACAGAGACTCAATAAAATGATGACATAACTAGTGCCCAATCCTATAAGAGGCCTTCCTCCTGTGAGTCACTTCCCATCTTCTACTTGAAGCGGCAGTTGGTGTTTTTCGAATGCAATTATGGAGAATGCATGATTCATTTAATTTCTTAATCATATAAGTGATTAATCCGATTTTTCATGGTGATTAGAAAATATCATTCCATATAATCACATGTATAAATAATCACAAATAATTTCCATTGTTATATGATTAATAAGCCATAGCATTCAATCATAAATTCATATACATGCATTTCCCATATCCCACAAGTATCCAATTTATATATATATATATATATATATATATATATAGGTTTAGGTGCATCTATTCTATAAGTAAAATCAAGTAAAGAGTCATTAAGAATTCACTCACTCAATCATGCAAGTCAATTAAAACAATCTGGGATAGGTTGTCTCCCAAAAACCGAGTCCCCTGGACATCACAAATATAATACTATAAGGATATGAAATAGAATTTGGAAAACTAAACTAAAACCTTTTAGTTGTACTTTTGACTTGGTTTCATATTTTTCTTGGTTTTTACTTAAAGTTTAATTGCATAAAACTTTCTCGTTTTAAATCTGATTTTTATGATTTTATAGTCAATCATCATTGTTTTTTAGTGTACTTTAACATGGTGAAGTTATATTTTCGTGATGAGGTATGCAAAATTGCCCATAGGTCAGAACAGTAGCGATCCTTATGATTTGGAGTACTTTTGGGCTTTGTTTAGCTAATGAGCTTTTTAGTAACTTGGGAAATTCTTTGGGCTTGGGCTTAGGTTAGATTTCCAACTTTGGTTTGCACTCTTAGTGCTAACAACAACTCTTTGAGTTTTTATGTGGGCTTAAGTTGTTAAATTGGCTTGTTTTTTGTTTAAACTAAAGTTAGTGACTTTGTTAGGCTTATGGAGTCTTAGGTGGGCTTTTTGTGGGCTTCAAAACAACCTTTCTTAATATTTTAAAGTACTGGTCAGAATTTTAATGAAGGCCCAATTTAGAGTTTTAGACTTGTTTTGAGAGTTTTAGGCTTGGTTTTGAGTTTTAGGCTTTATACAATTATCGTACTTGCCTTAGTTGGTTTTTTCACTTTGTTTACTTGGTTTTATCATATTTTTGAGTGAATTTTATTATGGTTCCAGATCTAGCCGTGAAGAATCTAAGGGGCACTCACTTGGTTTCTTAACTTGTTTTATCATTTCTTTAAGTTTAGGTGTTAGATCATAAACTTAAGCTACTTACATTCAAATCTTGACTTAACTTCTCTTCCATGAGATGATTACTTAGCTTATATTTTACATGAAAATAATAGGTCTCATACTTATCACTACTTCTATATCATTGTTCGTATCTTACAAATTTGGTTTATTAATAAAAGCTTCATGTAATGGATTTCTTTTACCTAAAGCTAGGTTGAGCATCTTTAACTTAACAAAAGTGGAAATAACATCTAAATGACTCACATACACTCCACGTCCAACATGATTTCTCCTCATCCATGTACATATTTCATGATCTTATCAACTTAAAATCTTTCATTCTAAATGTTAAACATATATCTTTACATAACACCAACTTAGCATGCTTATATTTCAACTTTCATGTAAAGGGGTTCACAAGCTTACTTCTTAAGGTGGTCTAGCTATTTTATCATCTTATGATCATGCTCATATCCTTAAGAAATCATGGTCTCATAACATGGCATATTAGGTCACTTTAACAATAAAACAACTTACCCGTCCTAAAAGCGTAGAAATGGTGGTTGTGCAACTAAATATCTTCTTATGTTCCTTATTTTTCCTCCTTCTTCTTGCAAGCTCCTTTGGAAAATAAAGTCTTGATCTTTGAAGTGAGGTTTTGAGGTTATTTTAAAGTTCCTAAAAGTGGTTTTTGAAGTTGACAAATAAAAGGCGCAAAATAAAGCTTGTTGCCGTGAGTATGGAAGCGAAAATAGTGGCAAAAATGTTAGGATTTTGTGGGGTTGGATTTCTTCTTTTGGTTTGTGTTTAAAGTAAAAGAAAAGGAAGTGAAAATGAGAGTGAAAGAGAGAGAGAGTGGCAGATTTTTGAATGGGAGGAGAAGTGTGTTCAAGAAGCTTTAATTGGTTGTCTTTTAATATGCACAAATGCCAACTTTTTTACAAGATTAGATGATGTAAGCATTAAGGGGTGAATACTAGATATGTAAGACATTTGAGTGATGGACAAATGACAAGGCATGACCTCTCTTTTCCTTCTTTTCCAACTGGCTAAGTAGGGAGCAAATAGGACATGGTGTTGTCTTGTCACTTAATTAAAAGTTGAACACATAAAATAATGTGATAACTTGTCCATATGTAGTATAAGTTATGGTATGATAAGGGAAATGTTTTATCACTAGTTTTTGATAAGTTATTAATTGATAAATGATTCCAACTCTCAATTGATAAGTTATTTAGAATGATTAGTTGGTTTACTTATTCATGTGCATAAGTCTTATGCATGAAGATAAAGAGATTGTTTTATATGAAATTCTTTTGGAGTTTGTTTCATAAAGTATTTTGTAAGTTATGATTTAATTCTTATAAAATTATGAAAATTTCCAGAGTTAAATAAAATTATTCAAATTAAATTCTTAATTAGCCGCTTAAGGTTATAAGTCTTTAATTATTTTAGGGTCTTGGGTTTTGAGTAACTTTAGAGTCCGTGGTTCTTATATTCGAGTTTTATTGATAATAGGGTTTTAAATTGGAAAATTAAATTTGTTTTCAAATGTAAACTTAAATTCTTAGTTTAGTTGATACTTAGAAGCGTTCCGAAAGTACTATTGGTTGATTCACAAGCCAATTAAAAGGTAGAGTTTACAAACATAGCTTGTAAGTGAAGATAAGTGAATTGTCCTATGTATAATTCTTTTAGGGTTTGGTTCTCAAATTAATTTGTAGGTTGTGATTTGCTTCTTAAGAAATTTTAGAATTTTATAGAGTTAAATAAAATTTTTTCAAATTATATTTTTAATTATTTATTTAGGGTCATCACTCCTTGATTATCCAAGGTATTAAGGTTCAAGTGAGTTTAAGTATGTTTTAGGGTTTTTTTATCAATTTGGGAGTAATTGACTTACACTTATTAGCTCAAGATTCAATTAGCTTAATTATTTAGGATCATCTCTTTATTATGAAACATATATATGTATATATCATATGATAGATTAAGAAAAGAGAAGGAAATTACTTAATAATATATTTATATATATATACATATTGTGGGGCTACTTATGTACATAAGTAAAATTAATTTTGTAAATTTATTAATTTATTCCTTTAACTAGCTTAGTTTTGCTGTTTATTATTACTTAAAATCATCCTTGATTCGTTCATTATCGGTTTCATATGATTATGTAAAAATTAATGATAATTTTATTGATTTATAACTTTTCAGGGATTAATAAAATTTTATAGAGTTTTAAAATTTTTATGATTTAATATTTATAGTTTCTATTAAGTTTAGATTTACATTTTTAAAGGTACGTGTATGTAGGGATTGGGGTTTTCTTGCATGATTAGGGTTTTGAAATCGTATAATTGGGTCTTTCATGTTCATTTGAAGTTTCGAGTTTAAAATTTTAATCAATTTTCATTTTATGTGGTTTTATCAACTTAAGGAAATATTTACGATACTCGAGTCCGATACCATGTCTAGAAGGTTGAATTTACAGAGTCTATATCAATGACTCATGGTCAGTGTAAATTGTAAACTCTCGTCATAGTAAATAGTGTTGCCAAATAGTAAGAGCTTAGAAAAGAGAGTACAACTCTTTCTCATACACAAAATAGTTACATGCAGCACCTACAAGCTTTTCATTATAGTAGGCAAGTAGTCGTTGTTCTTGCATCGGGATTGCACCAATGCCAATGCTTAGCGCATTGCATTCTAGCTCAAAATGTTTGTTAAAATTAGGTAGAGTCAAGACAGAGGCAGAGGTGAGCTTTTCCTTGATCTCCCTACAGCTTTGCTCAACTCGGTTATTCTATCGGAATCCATCACTCTTCTTCGTTAGCTTAGTCAAGTGGGTATAAACACCTCTTTTTGCAATGTTAGGATTTTTTTTCTTATTAGGTTAGATTAAAAAAAAAATAATGAAAATAAAAAAATTGAAAAAATAATAATAAAAATGTCGAGTCGAGTCAATTGTTTAGGGTTAGATTGGATGACGGCTGGAGATGTACATTTAATTTTATAAATTTTGAGTCTTAAATTATCGGGCTTCATTTAGAAATATTTTTAATCCAGTCCAATACAAAGTGAATTTTTATCTAATTCATATTGAGCTAAATAGACTTAGGATTTATTAAATGGGTTAGTGTATAGTTTGGGCTAAATTAAAGTGGATGGAATCGGGCCAAAAATAAAAAGCTCAAATAAATGTAAGGTTTCTAGAAACTTGATTAAATTTTCAATGAATTTAATAAATCCAAATCGAGTATCATCGTATCTTATCAATATTGGATTTATTAAGATTGAATATATGTTTAAAAAGATCCAAAAGATTCAAATTTATGACTTATAAATAGTGGACAATGGGTGTTGAAAAATACACATTTTTATAGTTCACTCACATCTCATAATCTCCTCATAATTTATCTACTGTTCATGTTACTGTGTACAAATTCATCGACACATATCCATTAGCACACGTCTCCGGCCTAAAGTCTAGACAAAAGTACACGCATACTCACAAGTTCACTCACAACAGTCACACTTATCCTGTACATGTCCAAATACCCTCGCAACACTTTACATCACATGCCTATCAACGTCTAACACACATTCACACAGGACCGTCCACTGATTCAGTGCTGATCATACATTACCACTATTTACTACAATTTGCACTCGCATGCTATGCTACATGTCTTGCACTTGTACGTCTACTCTCACGTCTAAGCATAACCCCTTTCACCAATTACACACACTGATCATTGCATTGCACTGTCTACGTCCAACAGTCTATCAACACACACGTCCACTATTTGAGCATATGGCTATGTCTAATTACGCATCAACACGCATGACTATTGTCCAAGCATACAACTAACTGCAGTAGCAGTCCATAAACATGGCCACGTCTAGCAGTCCAATAACAATGCACGATCAGTCCAGTTTGATCACGTACATAACCTGACCCGTTTAGGTAATTAGGTAAATTATTTTATTTTATTTATTTATTTTTAATCAATTTCCTTGTTTTAGTAATTTATTTTTTTAGTGCAGGTTATTTTGATGATTTTAACATAAGTTAGATGTCATGCACTTTAATTAGATAAATTATTTTTTTAGATAAATTGCATATTTTTAGTTAAATTTTATTTTCATCAAAATTGTGTTTTTTAGAAAACGTTACGTATCTTTCTCCAAGATTTGTATCTTTGGAGAAGATACGTATCTAAATTTCGTATCTTAATAGATCTTGTATTTAGGATTTAGAAAAATAATTTTTGACACATAATGGTTTTTTTTTAATTAAAAATCTTAATTGGAGTTTTCAAAAGATTTAGTTAGTTAGGGTTTTTTAAAAGTATATTCGTGAACTTAGATTTTTTAAAATAATAAATTGATAACCAATGTAAATCTAGCTCGATTTCTTTATTAAAAAAATCAACTCACTAAATCTTTTCTAAAAACAAAACTACGTTAGTTTAATTCCGACTAGTGGGTATGTAGGCACTTTTTGGATAACTATAAAAAATATAATTTTTTTTTAGAAAATTCGTAATAAAAATTATTTAAAAATACATCTTAACTACATTTTGCATATTTGTACATATTTTAGCATTTTTAGAAAAATAATAAAAAAATGAAAGCCCATTATTTTTTTTAATTTTTATATGGTGACTTAATCTTAATAAATTAGCCCCTTAGCTTAGATTTTTGGGTTTAATTTTGCAAAAAATAATTTTTTTAGAATATTCGTAGAATAATGGCTAAATTAGGGTTTTTCCAATCAAAAACTCTGATTTCTCTTTTTACCAGTTTAATTGGTTAGTGACTCCAATCTTTTAATATATTTTTTTAAATATTTTTTTAAGAAAAGTGTTTTTTCTTTAATTTTATGTCGAGTAACTTATATTAATCGGACTGGGCTTAGTATAGGTTAAATTAAAAAAAAAAACCAAAATAGGACTTGGCAAGGAGTTGTAATGGTACTAAAGTTCTTGATGAATTATCTATAAAAAAAGGCTAGACTGTAAAAACTTTAAACTTCAATGACATTCTTTGGTATCAGCTACTTCAAGATAATTCGGACCTTTTTCTCATTAGCTCAGATTCTTTCATTTGATACTACATACCTAAGAAAAATTATTTCTCTTTGGCAAAACATACACTTCTTTAGGTTTTCATATAACTTTTCACCTTGTAAAATGTCAAAAGTAGCTCGGAGATGTTAAACATGGCCGTTTAGGTCAGTACTGTGTACAAATATGTTATCGAAGTACATGACTACTGATAAATATGCAAAATTACACATTGATCCCCACATATAGCACATATTCATGCTTTTATATGCACTTTTGCCATGGATTCTACTCAAAATTTACTAAAATCATGTTAGTGGATCAATTGTTAAAAATTCTAATGAAAAGGGATCAAAACATGTCTTAAAAAGCAAATATGTGCTAACAAGCTTTTATTTCAATAGTAGTAGCTAGATGTAGCCTAATTGGTTGAACACTACTTGTAAATTGATGAATTTCTCAACTAAATTAATTGAAGAGTTGTAGTACACTTTCCAAGTGACTCATGGTAGCAAATAAGTACCTAACAGCAAGGCAAACCAATCTCTTCAGCAGCTTGCAATAGAGTACCAAGCCATGCAACAGCTCCACTTAATAGGAGAATCCAATCCAAGCTCCATTTGATAACCACTTGCACTTATCTTAACTTTAACTTATTCCTAGTACATGCCACAAATAGTAGCGGGTTGTGTACTTGAGGATCTAATATGATAAACAGCTTCTTGAGTTTCTATCCCAGCAATTCAGCAACCCCTAGCCTCTTCTTGAGTTGAAACTGAATTGGAATAGCAACTAACTCGACTCTTTAGGAGAGGAGTGTTGCTACACAAGGAGTCTACAGGATCTTTGGAATATTTAGAGTAGAAACAGCAGCAAATCGAGTAAAGTAGAGGTACTACGAAACTCCATGTGATCAAATATCACTAGCTACTTGAATTTATCTAAGAGATGAGCAAGTTGAGATAGAACAACTCCACATATACTCTAAGACCAAGTTGAAACCAAGCTACTGTTTATTTATTTAATTTTCTTGGTTTTATCTTACAATTGCTTGAGGAAAGTAAATTGTTCTTATTTCAAATTTCCCCATCAGCTTAATACTCTCTTTTGTTTTGTTTAACAGCTAATATATGGAGTAACCAAATCCAACAAGGCCGAGAAGAGCAGCTACACTTTATATCTGCAGCACATGAGTTTGGACAACAGCCAAGATGCTTTTGGACTTCAATTCTTGATAGTTAAAATCGAGAAACTCTGATGCAGCAGCACTCCAAATTCTAACCTATAACAGCAGCTGAACTTGCAACTAACAAGCAATGCCAAGAGCTCAACTTGATTCCAACATGACAAGCACCAAGCCGAAGAGCTCCAATATCAGCCAACATGGTCAGTAGCTCCTGAACTCCAATATCAACTGCCGTGTACTGAAATTCACAGCAGACCACTTGAACTGAATAGCGGCTATAGAACAGCCTCTGCAGCAACTCAACAACAGTAAGCCATGGACTTAGTATTTGAGTGGCCATGAGTTCTAACTGTAGCATCACCCTTCAATCCGAGCAGCTCCAATTAGCCTGATAACTCCAGAACATTCCCCACAAAATAACAATAGCAGCATCAACAAGTCCAGACTGCAGCCAAGCCTCCCTGCCAACAGCCATTCCTAACTAGAATTTGGCCGAACCAAACACCAAGCTGACGTCCAAGGGCAGCGGACCATCTACTCCATTAAGTTGCAGCAAGGATTTTAGATCAAACCAAACAACAGCAACTAAAGCAGAGTTCCTTGCTAGGCCGTGGGCTTCAATGGTGTGACAGCAGCTACAACTTGTTCAATCAGCAGTTGCATTCACTTCAAACAGTACAATAGTACAATACCATGATTTCCAAGTGTTTCGAGCAGCATTTGATCATTCAACCCAGCAACAAATCAAACAACAGCTGGACTCTCCACACAATAAGACACGTCACAGCAGCTCTTGAAGTTGACAGCAGCTGCAGCGCAAGAAGTCAGCAGCACACCATGCTGACCCAACGAAAGTTTCGACTTCGGTTGCAATTGCTTCTCACAACCAAGTAGCGCCCCAACATGTGAACAGCAGCCGAAGACTTTAGCAGCAGTAGAACATCAACACATAACAGTTGCGATCCACATTGATGCATAAGCTCGAGCATATTCCAACTGATTAGAGTAAGAAGCGGCACTCAGCCCAAAGCCGAGAAAATGAGGATTACAAACTCAAGGAGCGGCTGAGAAAGTAGATTATGTTTGCTTCATTTGAAGAATCTTTGGCACACTTAACTTCTAGTTTTGGTAGCTATTCGTGAAGAATCAAAAACATGAGCAGCACTTAGGCTTGATTATCTATTTACTTCAGAAAAATAAGCCCACGTCAAGTACACTTAGAAAGCAAGGACACCTAGTGGCTAATTAATTTTGTTGTGGACTTCTTTGTCACGTTAAAATGCCTATTGCCGTAGCTAAATTACACATGCCCACGTGGAGAGAAAAAGCAAACATTCCAGAATATTGCACAAGGTCCAATAGCATTTATTTTTAAAAGAACATCAGCGTGAAGTGGGCATCACCTAGATTGAGTGACCTCATTTGTGAATCTTACATCCAATATGGGGGCTATTCTCTTCTTGGGTTATTATCAATTAAGGTCCATAAGTCGAAGGATGATATAAGGGGAAGAGCAGCTTGAGGAGAGAAAACTGGAGCAGAGGAAAGAGCTGAAGACGGAGAATAGAAGAACAGTAGCTTTTAGAAATATAGAACAACAACTAGATTTTATTATTTGGTTAGTATAGTTAAGAACGGAAATTTTATATTTGTTTTACTTTATTAATTTCAGTATGTTTTGTTTAATTTCAGGATACTAATTTCTTTTGTTCTAGCTCATTATAATATTTCCTAAGTGCTCAAACGTCTTAAGATATTTCGATTTTTGTATCGAGTTTCGGATTTGATATATTAATTAAGGTGTTTTTTTTTTCTTTATTATTTTCAATTGTTATATATTTTGAATCATTTAGATTTTGTGATGATATATTGTGCTTACTTTATTTGGATTTTGTATCGATGGATTTGATGAGTTAATGTGTTTATGTATTGTTCTAAAATTGATATTGAGTATTTAGGTACTTTACTATTATGTTCATCGTTTAGTTATTTAGTGCTTAGCCATTACTTTTTAGCTAAATAAAGTTATAAAATATTCGAGAGGGTTTTGATAACTTGTATTGAACATAGCTTGAATTTTTTAAAAAACTCGTCATAGGGATATGCGGGTTTTAGTTAAATTTATGAACTCACGTACTTAATGCAGTTAGAAATATTGTTCGAGTTATGAGGATGTGCTCAAACCATATTTCTAACTAGAATAATAATTTTGGTATGAATGGATTACTATTTATTCGACAATTATAGATAAATTGCCATAGTGGGTAAATTTATGCTATATTAAAATTTCACTACTCAGGAGGTGGGCGAATTCTAGTGAGTTTAGTTAGATTCCTTTTAATTAATTTCGAATATTGATTTAAGGTATCGCATTGATTCAAATGAGAATAGATTTGTGAATCCCAATTTGATCCTTTTTTTATCTCTTAGACTTAGGACCTTCATAATGTAGCTAAGACATTTGGTTAAGTGTTCACTTTATTATTTAGTTTCCACTCACTTTTAGTTTAATTATCGATAGTTTAGCTTAGGGAAAAAAGTCAAGTAATTTAGTACTTAGCACCTAGCTTTATATGGAATATGACCTTGACTCACCATTTATACTATTTCTACGACTCAGTACATTTGTTGGTTTACACTCATGTTTTTAGCAAGTCAACCACACATCGTTTGATAAAAGGGTGCATCACACGGTTCATAAACCTCATAAATATGCTTAGTGTATGGGTAAGCTCAAACAGCATAACCAACCGTTCATAAAGACCATGCTTTATCTTGAGGGCAGTCTTCCACTCATTACCTAGTTTCCTATGAATTTGGTGATAGCCACTTCACAAATGAATTTTCGAAAATATCTTAGCACCATAAAGCTTATCTAATTTATCATCGAGCCTCGGTATCAAATATTTGTACTTGACAATGATACTGTTGATCGCTTAACTGTTGATGCACATACATCATGAAACATTCTTCTTTGGGACGAGTAGAGCTAATACAACACAAGGGCTCATGTTTTCCTTCATATATCCTCCTCTATGAGCTCATCTACTTTTCTTTTCAACTTAGTAGCTTACTCAAGATTCATTATGTAAGCAAGTCGGTTTGGCAAGGCAATACTTGGTTGTAAATCAATACAATGCTCTATGCCTCGGACTGGAGGTAGTCTCTTAGGCAACTCTCCAGGAAACAAATATGAAAACTCATATATCAACCTTTGAATCTTATTATGGACTTCTTCAAGGTCTTTCATCTCTAATGATTTTTTAATCAATAGAAACATAGGCTCTTCGGCCTTCTCAGCAACTCAGAGCTCCTTTTGACTCATGATTAGGGCTTTCTTCTTTTTAGCTCGGGTGAGTTGGTTATAAATCTCATTTACTTGGGTTGGCCTAATGGGTTACGGCATAATCTTCTTCCCATCCTTAACAAAGGCATAGGTATTCTTGTATCTATCATGAGTAACAGCTTAGTCAAACAACCATGGTCTTCCAAGTAATAAATGTGAAGCTCCTATGGGGATGACATCGCAATCTACTTCATCCTTATACACATTTCCAACACTGAACGACAATGTTACTTGTTCCATCACATATAGAGTACCCTTACTATGAAGCCGATGTAGTTTGCAAGGTTAGGTGTGCTTAAAGGTCAGTAGTCCTAACCTCTATACAAAGGACTGTAAAACAATATTAGTATAACTTCCTCCATCTACTATGATGGTTCATAACTGTCCCTTGATGGTACAATTCATATGGAATAGATTCTTTCCTTGGTTTTCCTCGGAGTTTGGTAAGGAACTTAGTATTTGTCTCAATACTAAGGTCATTATTTCTCTTTGGTCAACATAGATATAGGTTTCCTTCTTCCTCTTCGACTTCAACTTTCTTAACATTCTTCTCTTCCTTGGGCTCGCTTTAGTTAGTGTTATCTATTACATCTCCTCAAAGCGTTGTGGCATGTTGATTCGGACACTTAGCAACCATGTGTCCAAAGCCCAAATGTTCAATGTACTTCACCTCGTTGGTCTTATATCATAAGGTCTATCCTCTTTCATGTCCTTAGGGTTAGCTTAACTTGAGTTTGGCTTGGCTAGCCTACTCGACCTTACTATCCTGCTTGGTTATCATTAAGTCAGTTATTGCTCTTCTCAGCTTAGGAGGATCTCTTTGACTTGGCGCAAAACAAGGGCTTAAGAAAATGTTTGCCCAAGTTGGCTTGAGGCATTTCTTTTCTGCTTTTTGACCCTTTACGCGACCTTAGTGGCCTCTTCCAGAGTATAAAATCTATGCACTTCTATAATATTACAGATATCATATTTGAGTCAAAAAATGAACCTCGATACTGTATGAGCCTCGGGTTCATCTACGTCGGCTTGAATCATCAGCATTTGGAATTCTCTCACGTAGTCATCAACAGAACGACCTTCTTAGTGAAGTTCCTGCAGTTTGGCAAATGTGTCTTTTAAGTAGGTCTCGAGCACAAATCTACCTCTCAGCAATCTCTTCATCTCTTCGCAAGTTCTCACTCCTCGTCTTCTATCTCTTACTTTAGCCGCATTTAGATTCTTCCACCATATAGTAGTATATCTGGAAAATTCAAATACAGTAAGTCACACTTTAACAACATCAGTATACCCATAATAGTCGAACACTTTCTCTATCTTCTCTTCCCACTCTAAATATTCATTTACATTACTACTTCCACTAAAGGGCAAGATTTAGACTTTAACATTTTCGAGTCCTTAAGGAGCTTGGTGTCCTTGCTCTTGTGCTTGGTAATGATTTGCCTCTTCTTCTTCTTCTCCATACTCTTTGGCATCTAACTCCTCATCATCTTCTTCAATCTCTTCCAACGCCAATCGTCATCTAGCAACTCGATCTACTACTTCTCTAGCTTAATGGGGTTGGACTGGGCAACAATCTGCCGGATATGACTTACCGGTCCAAACTATTGAGTCACTCACTACTACTCCTTGCTAAAGGGAATAGATAATAGTTAAAAAAAGATAATGAGAACACTAGAGTTTCTCACAATGGAAACTTATATTAATTCTAGTAATGAGAGTGATGATGTGTGTGTACAACAAATGGAGATTTTTATAATAGCCCTACTAAGGTTACAATACAAAGGGAAATAAAAAAAAGGGTAATTTACAATTAGAATACAGGAAATATACTAAAAAGGGTAAAAGAGACAAATAATATTTAGTATGAAAAAAGTAAAGAATCCTTCTGAAATGTGCGCCAAAAGACACATGTCACATGGTGGTTGATGGCTTGGAATATAGTATAATTCGAACAAAATAAAGAAAAGAGGATTCGTAGATAGACTTGACCTGATTCGTTTCAAGTTAGAGCTTGGTCAGTTTAGGATATCCAGATCCCCTTTAAGTTAGGTATCTCGCAGCTTGGCGTGGATTGGGGTTGAATATTGGTCAGCTTGGGAGCTTTACTAGGAAAGATGTTTGAGGCTAGTTGGCTCGAATGCTATTAGTATCACAACATGGATGCTTAGTAGGTTGACATGTTTGCTCAATAGCTTTAGAAACTATGCTGGCGCATGTGAGAGCTCAGTATTCAGGTCATCAGTAGAGTGAAACATGGAGGTCGAGATAGGAATTCTTATCTTGGATGGGGCTTCGAGCTAATATTCTCTACATGAGTCCTTAGAGTCCTCTAGCTTAGCTGCACGTGATCGGTCTGGGGATTTAATTCCTATCAGGTTTAACGTTAAAGTCCTTAGTTATCTTAACAAATTTGTTAAAAGTGTTTCCACTCATATGACCACTTGCACCAACTTCCATTGTAGCTTGCTTCTCTTGCCTCTAGATCTTAGCATTTGCCTGAATCACCTACATATCTCTTTGAATTTGCTATTGTTGTTATACCAATACCCCAACCATAGCATTCATGGAGTTCAATACTTAAGCAGCTATTATTGTATCAAACCCTCGACCTGGTTATTCTAAGGTAGAGTCTGATTTGAAATGGGCATACCCCATGGAGGATAAGTTTGTTTCTGGCCCTGATTCTGTTAGGCTTAAGTATGGTTAAGGATAGGTAAGCCTTGACCTGGTGGATGTCTCAATCCTTATGGTGGCAAGCTTGCCTCAAGTTTATTTTGCAAAGGAATGAGGTTAAGATTGATGCTTCTATCATCCTGAAGATGAGAAGAGGGGGGGTTATGTTTAGGCATGCTAAGGAACACAAGAACAAAAGTTATATAGGTACAAATTTAGCATACAAGAAGGAACTACGATTCATAAGGTATAATATGAATAATTTTGCCGAGCCTGATTTTTTCCCGGTTTTTACATATTTTCCTTAAACCCGATCAATATTAAATCCTACTTATTTAATATTGATCATCGAGTAAGATTTAAGGAAAATTGTTTTTTTTTTTTTTAATTTTAGAAAACGTTTTAGAGTTGCTACCCAATTAGAGTTGGGAAAAAGAGGGAAGATTAAATTGATTAGGTAGACTCATTTAAGCTAACTAATGGTCCACTTGAAAAACCAATTTAAAAAAAGTTTGAAAATCAAAGATTTTGGATCTAAGAACTAATCTTTTAAACCCTTACAAGTGCCTAACTTTCTAAATTTAGATTCACCTTTCAAAAGTACCCTTTTTAAAAATGAAATTCAATAACTAGTTCTAAACTTACGGTTAAAATTAATTCATTTCCACAAAAATACTAAATTGAAAATATTTACAAGAAGGGAATAAAAAATGTTTCCCTTATTTTAAGTCGCTTCGTAGGTATCTACCACTCTCTATTAGGGATTAGACTTTCCATAGTTCATTTATGAAAATTTTAGACATGTTGGTTGATTTTAGTTTGAGGAGACAATTGGGTTTACATTGCTTATTGATTTAATTTTGTTTTAGAAAAATTCTAAAGGATTTTACTTTCAACTATTTTTTTGGAAAATTCTAAAAAGTCTTAATTTGAAAAGGTTGATTTCATTTTTATTTTGGAAAGAGGTTTTTCTTGGTGATAAATTAAATTTATTATTTATTTATTTTTTTCTTTTTTACTTTGACTAATACATAAAAATAAATAAACAAGTCTTTTTCCTTTTTTTTTTCTTTCTTCTTTCTTTTTTTTCAATTTTTCTAGGTTACATTTACAATATTTACAAATAAATAAAATAAATAAATAAATAATTTACAATGCAAGATCGAAATATTAAAATAATAGACTCCAACAAGAGAAGGATTTGGACTGGACAATAATTGGATTGTGGGTTTAGGTTATTGGGCCTAGATTTGGGTCAGCTAGAGCGTGGGTTGGATTGAATATGAGTCATGGATGGAGGCCAGCAACAGTACAACAATGCGGGGAGGGTGGTTTGCAGTGATTTGTTGACTGAATCAAACTGAATCGTAATAGGGGTATTAGTGGTAGTGCAGTGAAGTATGGTGATTGTTTGAGTAGGGTTGGCAATTGGTGGCAATAGTGGTGACTAGGTTACGCACGGTGGTGATGGTTGAGGTTCAAGGGGGTGCTAGTTGAGGGGTTTTCGAGGTGTAGAAGTTTGGATATGTGTGTCTTTATCTTAAGGAGTAGTGGAAGTAGGTGTATTGAAGCTTGGGTTGACGGTGATTTGGGTAATGCATGGAGGTAGTTCGCTGAGGTTGAGAGAGTGGTGTAGTTAGGGCTTCATCGCAATGGTTCAGTTGGTGTATAGGTATTCGTCACGGTAACTGTGGATGGTTGCTCGATGTTTGGGTACACATGTTGATGGAGTGATGGTAGGCGAGGGTACATGACAGTGGGTTACTGATGTTGGCTATTGTGATTACTGTGTTATTGATGGGGTGTCACAAGAGAGGAGATATGTTGGTTTGGTATGTGTGTGGGAGATGGTTATGAGGAAAGACAATGTCATCAAGAGTGGTCGGTGGGTCTACTGGGTTTGGGCACGGTTTGTGAGTGATTAGGGAGATGGTTAGGGTTGTGTTGATGGCCACGCGATGAAAGTAGGTCATACAGACGCGGGCTCGGCGTTTCTACTGTCGTAGCAGTGAAGGGCAATTGATACATAACTGTAAAGAGTAAGTAGAAGAGGTTTGAAGGGAGGGAGAGGAAGAGATAATGGTAGAGAGCGAGAAAGCTCCAGAGTTCTCCTTTAAGGATCCAAAGCTACCCCCCTTTATTTACACCATGCTGACGTGAATTAAGATAAAAAAGACTCAAAAATCAAATTGAATGGCAATAATGAACTTTGACCTAATTTTTTTTTTTTTTAGTTTATCAATCTAATTTCAAACGTATAAGATGATGAATGTAGACAGGATTTTAGACAAAATCAAAACTAGGCCATACTTAGTTTGTAATTTTGCCATTAATTTGGCGAAATTGCAACATAAAGGGGCTCGAAATTGGTGTAGAAGTCGACTGACTAGGGAGGAAATGTGCTGGATTTCTAGAGAAAATGAAGGAAAGGGAAAGAAAGAGCATTGACATGGCACTACATCAACCGCACAATCTAATAACATCGTACCACTTATCCTAATGAGACATATAGCCGATGATGTGGGTGCTGGTGTGTGATGCCATGTAGCTGATACGTATGTGATATGTATCTTGCCACATGGCAACACATATCTATGCGGTGTTGCATGTCATGCTATGTGGTTGATACGTGTGTGATACATATCATGAAGTACCACATGTCACAACCAGACACATGACCCCGTTATATTTTGACATGCGGCAGTATGTTTAATGAAGAAAAAATAAAAAGGCACAAGTGACATTCAAATCTAGGATCTCCAAGCCAAACCCAAGTGCAAGTTAAAGTATGGAATCATCAGGTTATTGGCCTGTGCCTTGTTCATATATGCAATTAAATTACGCATATAGATAAGGACAGGCTAAGCTAGATTTAAATCTAAGCTAAGCCCAGCATCCCTCCCTTATTTCAGGCCTTAAAAACACTTAAATTAAATTAAAAAAAAATTATTCTATTTAAATTGCCTAAAAATTTTATTATTTATAAATTTATTTATTTAAATTTTCTAAACTTTTCTTAAATCTTCTACTTTTTGTGATCTTTTCTAAATTTTCTATTTTTGTGATTTTTTCTAATTTTCTATTTTTTGTGATTTTTTTTCTAAATTTTGTATTTTTTTTTTCTAAATTTTCTATTTTTTTGGTGATTTTTTTTCTTAAATTAAGACCTACTACCTTATTCTAAAGATTTTAAAATAAAAAGGAATAAAAATGAAGTATCTACAACTTGCCCTTTTTGTGGTGAAGTTTGAGTAATACTTTATAAAAAAGACATTATTTTTTCCCTGGAGATGAAGTTATCCTAAGAAGTGTTATAGCTAACTAGCTGTCTTATAATTGGTCTACTAAGGATTTGGTGGGGAAAAATAAAAGGAGAAAAGAAGCACTGTAAGAACTGGCTGAGACATAAAGAAACTCAAAGAGGGTAGCGCCTTTATAGGCCGACAAAAATGCTAAAAGAATTTGAAAGCTTGGTTATGCCTTTATGAGCTGATTGACCTAAGCAAACGGGCAAAGCGCTCCTTAAGCTGGTCAAGACCTTAAAAACATTAAAAGCCTAATCGTGCTCCTATGAGCTAACTGACCTAAGTGAATAGGTGAAGAACTTTTTGAGATGGCTATATCCTTAAAGAATTGGAAAGCCTAGTAGTACCCCTATGAGTTAACTAACCTAAGCGAATTGTTCAAGCACTTCTTGAACTAGTTAAAACCTTAAAGAATTTAAAAGCTTGGTTGTACCCTTATGAGTTGACTAACTTAAGCGAATTGGCAAAGCGCTCCTTAAGCTGGCTAAGATCTTAAAGAATTTGAAAGCCTGGTCATATCCTTATGAGCTGACTAACCTAAGTAAATGGTTAAAGTGCTCCTTAAGTTGGCTAAGACCTTAAAGAATTTAAAAGCTTGATCGTGCCCCCATGAGTTGACTAACTTAGAAAAATGGTTGAAGAGCTCCTTAAGCTAGCTAAGACCCTAAAGAATTTGAAAGCTTGGTTGTGCCCCTATGAGTCGACTAACCTAAGCGTAAGCGAATGGATAAAGCACTCCTTGAGCTAGCTAAGATCCTAAAGAAACTTGGTTGTGCTCTTTTGAGCTAATATACCTATGCAAATGGGCGAAGCAATCCTTAAGCTGGCTAAAACCTTAACGAGAATGAGGTGGATAAGCGCTCCTTGAGCCATAACGAAAAACCTGGTCGTAGTCCTCTGAGCTGACTAACTTAGGTGAATGGGAAAAACGCTCTTTAAGCTGGCTAAGACCCTTAAACAAGCCTTTGAGCTGACTAACCTAGGTGAACGAGCAGAAAGCTTATTGAGCTAGCTAAGACCCTAAAGAGGATGAGATGGGTAAGCGCTCCTTGAGCTGGCTATGACCCTTAAAGAGAATGAGATGGGTAAGTGCTCTTTGAGCTGGCTAAGACCCTTAAAGAAGAATATGGTCATGCTCCTCTGAGTTGACTAACCTAGGTGAATGGGCAAAGTACTCCTTAAGCTAGCTAAGACCCTAAAGAGAAACCTGGTCATACTCTTTTGAGTTAACTAACCTAACGAATGGGCAAAGCACTCCTTGAGTTGACTAAATCCCTAAAGAATTTTGAAAGCTTGGTTATGTTCCTTTAAGCTAACTGACCTAAGTAAATGGGCAAAGCACTCTTTGAGTTGGCTAAGACCCTAAATTGAAATCTGGTCATGCTTCTTTGAGCTGACTAACCTAGGTGAATAGGCAAAGCGCTTCTTGAGCTGATTGAGACCCTAGAGAATTTTAAAAGCCTAGTTGTGCTCCTTTGAGCTGATTGACCTAAGTGAATAGGCGAAGTACTCCTTAAGCTGGCTAAGACCCTAAAGAATTTGAAAGCTTGGTCATGTCCCTATAAGTTGACTGACTTAAGTGAATGAGCAAAGTGCTCCTTGAGTTGGTTAAGACCCTTAAGAATTTAAAAGCCTGGTTGTACCCCTATGAGCTAACTGACCTAAGCAAATAGGTGAAGAGCTCTTTGAGTTAGCTAAGATCCTAAATTGAAACCTGGTCGCGTTCCTTTAAGTTGACTAACCTTAACGAACAAGCAAAACGCTCCTTAAGTTAGTTAAGACCCTAAAGAATTTTGAAAGCCTAGTCATGCTCCTTTGAGTTGACTGACCTAAGCGAACGGCTAAAGCGTTCCCTGAGCTAGCTAAGAACCTAAAGAATTTGGAAGCTTGGTTATACCCCTATGACCTGACTGACCTAAGCAAATGGGTGAAGAGCTCCATAAGTTAGCTAAGACCCTAAAGAATTTGAAAGCCCAATCATGCCCCTATGAGCTGACTGACCTAAGTGAATAGGCGAAGCGCTCCTTGAGTTGGCTAAGATCTTAAAGAATTTGAAAGCTTAGTAAAGCGCTTATGAGCTAACTGACCTAAGCGAATGAGCAAAGCACTCATTAAGTTAGTTAAGACCTTAAAGAATCTAAAAGCCTAATCGTGCCCCCATGAGTTAACTAACTTAAGCGAGCAGATGAAACGCTCCTTAAGTTAGCTAAGACCCTAAATAATTTAAAGCTTGGTTGCACCCCTTTAAGCTGACTAACGTAGACGGATTGGCAAATTGCTCCTCAAGCTAGTTAAAACCCTAAATTGAAGCCTACTCGTGCTCCTTTAAGTTGACTGACCTAGGCGAACGGGTAAAGTGCTCCTTTAGCTAGTTGAGACTCTAAATGAGAACTCACTTGTACTCCTTTAAGCTAACTAACCTAAGTGAATGGGCAACGTGCTTCTTGAGCTAGTTAAGACTCTAAATAAGAGATTTAAAACAAGAAGCACCCTATGGGCTTGCTAAAAGAATTGGTGGAGAGAAGTATCCTATGGGTTCGCTAAAAGAAATTGATGAAGAGAAGCACCCTGTAGGCTTGCTATAAGAAATCGATCAAAGGGGAAGTACCCTATGGACTAGCTAAAACTTAAGAGAAAATGGTAAATCCGGGATAGTGCTTTGTGAGTTGATTAGAACCCTAAAAAGAATGGATTAAAGACGGGATAGTACTGTAAGAGATGGTTAGAACCTTAAAAAGAATGGACAAAGGAGATATCACTCTAAGAGTTAGTTAGAACCCTAAAAATGATGAAAGATAGGACTGTGATCTAGGAGCTAGCTAGAACACTAAAGGAAATATGAGAGCTTAAAGAAACAAAATGAAGGACATAATTAGTTTAAAAAACTTCTTGAGTTGAAAAATATTTACAGACAAAGAAATAGGTGAAAATCATTCAATAACAAAAGAGGCATAAGGGATTAAGTCCCTTAATGACTTAGATTAATGTAATCAATTTACATTGAAAAGGAAACAGATGACTTGAATTGAAAGTTTGACTAATCAAGTCGACATGGATTTGAAAATGGACAAAGAACTTTGGACAAGCCTTTATTTTCTTTCTCTCTTCTTCTTTTTCTTTCTTTTTTTTTTTTTAATTTTCTTCTTCTTTTTCTTGTTTTTTTTTTCGAAAATTTGCTAATAGGTATAAATTCTTATCAAGGACCAAATGTTATAATCATCCCCTATCTTGGTAACCGTGTGGGGCATCTTGTACTTTTCTTAGTATTTGAAAATATCTCCTGACCACCCTAATACTGGGGTCCTTGGTGGGGCTTTGTGATTTTAAATATTCTTTTCCTAGGAAAAAGAAAACTCACGACTAGTTTAGTTGATGAAAGCTTCCTTGCAAACTCTCAATCTAGATTACATTCTTGACTATAGTCCAAAAATTATAATCCATTTTGCAAGTGATACGTGTTGATCAATTTGTTAGGTTTTTTGTAGTTCAACGATCAATTTGTTAGGTTTTTTGTAGTTCAACGTTATGAATTTAGGCTTTTGGTCAAAGGGTTTCAAGAAGAACTAATGAGGAGACTTATTTTGAAAAAAATACTTTTATTCAATTCTAAGTATATTAGTCAAGAACTCTAAGGAAAAATTAAAAGTATGCTTATCTTAGTTTCAAAATTCTGCAGGTTTGATAAGGAATAGTACAAAAGATAGCTTTTTCCTTTTTCTTTTTTTTTTTAATTTTCATTGATTTAGAATATGTTATTAGGACCCATAATAACTTTTAAAAAAAAATTAAGGAATCAAGAATTTAGAGATAGAAAGTGGTGAATTCCTTAAGGAAAAGACTTCTTTAACATATTGTTGTGGCACTTAGAGGCTGAAATGGGTTCCTAAGAAAAAAAAAATGGTCTTAATGAACAATTAAGAAGTGGTGGGGGTGGGGTTGAATTGATTATTACGAAATTGTAATTTTTGGAAATACTTGAAAAAAATTTCCCACTTTTTATCATTTAAGATTACTAGCTAGGTAATTGAGAAGTTGTTTATTGTTATGACACATTAGAAACTTACAAATTTATATTAAAAGTTTGCATATGAAAGTTTAATTATTTTTTAATCTGATCTTACTATTATGATTCTTTTTCTAGTTTCTTTATCTCTTATATAACTTGTAATTCCTAACACTTAAATTATTCTTTAGTTAATTAGGTATGCTTCTGATCTATAAATGTGTATGCATAAACTCAGTAAACATTGCAGATAATAATGCAGATACAAGAAAGTAAAAAGAGATAGAGTTTAAAAAGATCAAACTAGTAATATGTAGAGGTTTCTCTTTATGAGTTAGTCCTTTCTTTGAGCACAAATGTTAAGGAATCAATCGACCCTTCTACTATTTCCACTATTAGTAAAAAATCAAGATAAGGTTAACAGCTTTCATGACTCTTCCTTATAGTAATCGCAAATTTATAAAGTTTATTGAGAGTTTGGTAACTGCTAATGTATAGAAAGTTTAATAACTTTATCTGAGGATTAAAGTAAAGTTCCTTACACTTTAGCTTAAATTTCTGAATAAACAATAAGTATGAAACTTTAGCTTTTAAATATTGTTTGTTTTCTCAAGCTTGCTATACGTATTGTATCAATGCGTCATATAACATGTGTCTTCAAATCATCCATTCTAATCTTTACTGTTCAATATTTAAATTATATATTCTTGAAAGTAGTCATTGAGTCTAAAATAGTGAAATTTCTCCTTGCCTTCAATAAAATATATTTTTGTCTATCATTGTGATTCTTCCATGAATATTAGATTAACTTCCTTGTTTTATCACCGTGTAATATTTATCTTTGAGTTGTCTTTTGTTTGTGAATTAATAGTGAATTCCCTAACCGAATTGCGTCTGTGTATATGATTAAATATATTACTAAATATATCCAATCCTTGATGCTGTGTCTTAACCTGTAAACGTCCTTTCTTGAATCTAACCAGCATCCGAAGTCAATTGAATTTCTGAACTACATGTCTGCTTTTGATGCTTCTTCTTGTTTCTGAAAATTTCATGCACTTCAATATTCCATACCTTCAAACTTCAGAATATTACTCAGCCTCTAAAATTGTTCTTCGGTTCTAAACACTTCATTGTTTCTGAATAGTCGTGACTTGGCTTCTTCTTTGCTTTTCTTTTTTCTTTTTCTTTTTCTTTTTCTTTTTCATATATAATAGCTTTGCTTCATGCTTTTGCTTTTCCGGGGACGTCTTTTCTTTTAGCTTCTTCCTTGATTCCTGAACACTAACTTATTTCTGAACTTGATTTCCTTTTCCGCTTAAACCTTTTCCAGCAATTATTTCTTGGGTTCTGCACAATCATTTGATAGATTAATAAAACCTATAAGAGCGGTTTGTTATTAGTTAAAGACTTTTTCTAGGAAACTTAACATATATCCCATTCAACTTTTACTTATCATATTTATTATTTTACTTCTATTCTATTTTACTTCTATTTTTTTTTTAATGGGTATTTACTATGTTATTTTTTTTTTAAATGATAGAGGTAATAAATTTGAGAAGTTGAAATTCGATTAAGTATGAAATTTAGTAACTCTAAGTTTTATATAAGGAATTCGATATATAAAAATTAGATCATGTACAACATTAATTAATTTTAAAATTTAATATAAAATTGAAAAAAAAAAAACCTAAACATAGTAGTAGTATTTTTGACATTATTCTATAACTATTCTTCACCGATCTTTATAGCTTGGGGATCGACATTTGGCGGCTAAAAAATAAAAAAATATGAACCGATTGCTTTTGGTAGTGTTCTTGTGCCGTGTGTGTGTTTTGCTTAACTTGTCGCTGCTTCTTTTTTTTTTTATATATATATAATTGAAAATCACATTAGATTTACATTCCTCGGATGCCTAAAGAGAAGATTTTGTATCAATCTCTTATGTCATTCCTTATTTAATTTCACTTTGCTAGGCAGGTTTGCCTGACATGAATGAGTGGACTTCCACCGGACATTTGCACAGACGTGAATTTTGACGTGGAAACGCATGCATGTAGTTTACTGGTCTATGTAATTATTTGTACCTGAAACAACTTCCAATTCCAACTATTTTTCCTTTTAGAAGTATAAATATATATATCTCAGAGTAGCATAAAATCAGGATAAATATCACTAACAGTAGAAATGAGTGGAGTACCATGATGGGTATAATCCCATGTAATGGGCTCAATTAAAGTAACCCAAATTTGGCTTGATATTTTGGTCACGTTTAATCCAGGCTTTGCATTGATCGGATATAAACTAATTGAGTAATTTCTTTTCAGTTCGAGTATTGTTTCAACCTGTTTGGCTAGATGATGTAAGCTCTTATTAACCACTAAATTGATTATACATCTTTTGATGATTATAGAACCCACACATTCTGAAACTATGTTTTAGTTTTCTTAAATTAACCTATATCTTTCGTTTAAAATAACTAAAAGTGTAAATAAGTTTGATCGAATAAAATTCAGAGGTTACATTTTGAGATTAACAATCTACATCGATCAAGTTTGAAATTTGAATTATCAAGGTTGGATTTGGAATTTTGGTTAAATTCCACGTGCTCTTCAAGCATCCCACTATAGACCGCAAAGTCATCAAAATATACCACCGCTGAAAGCCGACGTGCCTATACATGATCAATTTACCCACCTTAATGTAACAATCAAACAATGATCATCTGAGGTTGGATATATTAAAAATTCTGATCAGAGAGGCAAATAAGATGTAACTTGCAAGGTTAGTATCATATGACCTTAAGACAAGGTCAACAAAAACCCTTGATAATAAAAATAGATATAACATGACTTGAGGACCCTCCTCAGGAATGTCTTCCTTGCACTTGTGTCTCCTGTAAGCCCAACGCAATACACATTTGCTTTGATCAATCGATATTTCTGATAGGAATTTCTCCGATAACAGCAATGTCCAGCTTTGTGGAGAAACCATTGTCCACTCACCCCAGAAGCATAAGCAATGACTATATGCAGCTCCTAACTCTTTTAGCTCTAAAGCAGAAACACGGTCCTTCGAGGTCTACATGCAAAATCCACACATTTTTACATACCAAGAGGTAACAGATGGAAAGAAAGATCCCCTTTTCCGGAGAAACAATCTTCATGTCTCATGAAAAGTTTCTTGATCCGAAAAGCCTCACGGAAAGTCGAGAAAAACCAACCGAGGGAAATGCACCTAGATCATCACTTGATCGGCTCCTGACCAAATTACTGCCTGCTCTTCATTGCTTTGATGCTTTTGCGTTACAGGAAAATGATTTTTTTAACTTTTATTTCTACCCACTAACAAGTCCTTCCAGAAATACCTGCGCTGCATATCACATCTATCCATTATTACAGAACAAAAAAGCATGTACATAATTAGAGAACTGCCGGAGAACAGAACAACCCTTTAAATAACCCTCCAAGTCAAAATAATAAAGACTACAGAATGGATCTCAGTCTGCATATACATTCCCTCGATTTAACTTCTCATTTATACATGTCCCTCCATAGATAGGTAAGATTTCCAACCTCAGCCCTCACTTAAAATTATCTCTAAAATACAAATTGGCATAACAAGCCACACACACCTCTGAGAAAGTGCAAGTTTGAAGATTTTCAATAACTAGATATGCATAATTTTTCCCATCTTCAAGTACAGGACAAGGTGCCACATGAATAGCTGTTTGCTTGATGCATTTCAACTCCTGAGACATGCAGTGTAACTACTAAATCCAACTTCGAAAAACAAGTGCCTTAATTACAATATCTCATGCATGTTTTATAACTTCTACTAGGATATTGGATTTCACCAGCAAATGCAGAGTCTCTCTCTGAACCTCATATTCAAAGGTTCTATTTAACTTGCAAATAATTAAAATGGGCACAAGTTTGACTATCACTCAAGCAGAGTAGGTGACCACAAACAGTTTGAAGATGCTGCAGAAGACAAATATCAATACACCAATGACTAAATCTCAACAAATTCAAAAACTGACACTAAAAGCAAAGGCAAAGGGATATGTTGGTGAATCAATATCAAACAAATCTCCACACAAAATGCCCTGGAACATCCATGGCTTTGCAACATAATTAACTTAAGTACACCAGGCTACACGTTTAACTCATTTGTCAGAAAGTTCCAAATGGCTAACTCATTTTCAAAATTTGTTTTTTTTTTTCTCCAAAAAGCTATACTTTTGCAGAGATGAAACTGTAAAGCATGATAAATAGTGCTGTGCTAGCAATATTAGGAAAGAAAATATATGATCATGATCAAAAGGAAGCCAAGCAAATAAAAATATGGACAAAAAATTTCCCTCATATTTCAGGATGACCATGTGAAAAACAAAACAATACTTTCCCCATGCTCCAATTTTGCTTACCAATCTTCCATTTTTAAACAACATTAAATGCACAAATATTGAACATTTCCTCATATAGATGAAATGAATCAGAGTTTGCTAAAGATTGTATCTCCATCTTCCTGAACATTCTTAGACCTAAAGAGAATTAACATCTGTCCATCAACTTTTGCCATTCCAAAGACACTCCAGCCAGAAAATATTGTTTGTGATCTATTCAGTTCCCCCCAAGGTACCAAACACCACCTCACCAGTACATGGTATGCCACTATTCAAATTTGTATGAAAAATCGACATATTCTTCACACCAAAATCAAATAAAAAAAAAAATGATAATGACATGGCCGAATCAAAGAGCTAACATGCTATTTTTGAAATATCAGTTTCAAGTTATCCTGCACCAGTACATTCACATCACACTATTTAACTCATTATATTGAAGAAACTGTTCAGTGATATGAAATCTACAGAGGAAAATATGAATATATATCAGTTATCACAATTTGAGGATGCTCAGTCTGACCAAAAATTCAACCTCGAAAATTCTACTGTTCCTTATCTGGAATCCCTAACTGGCTCAATTAATTTCAAAGAACCTAATCTAGCACAAGGAGAGGGATGGAATTTTTCACCACTAGAATTTTGATTATTAGTAAAATTACATCATTTGCAAGAATCTTATTTTAGAGGAAAATTGAACTATCCAAGCCCTAAGCATAAAGGGTAAACACTTTGAATTCACATGATGGAAAAAGAAGGAAGGAAATTTTAGCTCAATCATGCTTCATATCAAAACAATAAAATTCCATGCAACTGTTATCACTAAACAAAGCAAAAGATAAAAAATAAAAGAACTAATAACAAATATTTCACCTCGAATCCAATTATCTGAGCTTTTCCTTGGTTGAACTCTTCCTGGCAGCTTCCTTAACTTTCTCAATATAACCTTCAATTGGAGGCGTAAGTGTTGCCATGAACCGATTTGCTGGGAAGGGTGTCAAATCTGGGACCATTGCAGCAGCCTTCAAATGCTCTGGCAATGCCTCAATAGCCTCCTTCTTCAACCTAAGCAAAGTCGACTCAGCAGCCTGCCTCGCCCTATGCTTTCTCATCAAAACCCTACTATACTCTTTCGCTAACTTCCTCCCATCCTCCACCGTAAGCTCATACTTTGGTATCTTATCCGCATCAACCAAGCCTGTCATTTATAAAAAAGAAGAGAAAACACACTCTTTGAATAAAAAAAAAAAGTGTTTTGCTCGTACGGCTACTCTTTTCGTACTTTAAGCCCTACCTCATTTAACCTAAAAATGATGCCTTTTCAGAAATTAAATTAAAATTGTTAATTTAAAAAAATCATTTTCAGCATATTAATTTCCAAAGTCCTTGCTAAGATGAGACTCAATTTTCTTTCCACTACCTTCTCTTTATTCGATTACTAAACAATTCTGTAACCGCTTCGAATATCATAATTAGCTTTTATTATGAATCCAACTTAGAACAGCGATTATATGGTATAAACTTAATTGAATATCACAAATTAATCAGTTCATTTTTTAATCATACCAATGCTGCATATAAATTAGACTTAGATGTGTCGGTATAGCGTCGTGCCATTGTCAAATAGAACTAATTCAATAAAATACAATTACCCAAAGAATGAATGATTGAAATAAATACGAACCTAAAGTAATGAGATCCAAGCCAGGAGTGCCAATAATCTCTGGCTTATTGGAAACGCCGAGTGTTTTTTTCCCTTTCTTCAAATTATCAATCTCGCGCTGCCGATCTTTGCTAATGAGACCGAGCTTCTCTCTCTCGGCTTCACGCGCTCTTTGTTTCGGCTTCAAGTGGCGGAGAGGAGTGGGCGCATTGAGGCACGCGTCGACTAGGGCTTCGGCTTCGGATGAACCACGTCTCCCGGACTCACCGGAACCACCACCGCCGCCTTTCTTGGTGGTGATCTTGGAACGCTTGAGAGGCTGTCCGGCTTTGAGCTTGGCTTTGCCCTTGGCGGTTCTGCTGACGGAACAGCGTTGAATGAATTGGTAGGAGATGGGCTGGAGAGCTTGAAGATTGAGCTTCGTAAACCGGTTCATCTTTTTGTTGATGCAGAGTATGTGGGTTTTGGTTTTGGGAGATGAAATAGCCGGTAGGGTTTTACCTTCAAGAACATAAAGGCGTCGCTTTTTACTTAGATTTAATATTATCTTCTTTTGAATATAATAATTATTAAGGACAAGTATATATTAGGTAAAATCCATCAAATGTGACTATCCTTTTAAAAAATACTATATTAACCATTAAATTTTTATTTTAACTGCTAAATTTATCAAACTTTTCGAAAAAATACAATAATACCACTTTACAATTTTTTAATCAAATGGTAACTACAAACTTATATGATATTTATGATGTGTCATTTTATATATAAAAATATTAAAAAATCTATTCTTTTCTCAAAAAAATAAACTATTATAAAAGACTCTTATCTACTAATATATATATTCATTTCTCTCCAATGGCCAAATTATTAAGAAATTTTTTTTTTCTTTCAATCCATTGAATAGCATACAAAACCATGCATTCCACATTAGTTGAAATAGAAGAGAATCATATAAAAAAGATAAAACTTTGGTAATGAGAATAAATAAATAGCTACCAAATATTCCATGTTTGAGAGTTAATAAAAAAAAGTGTTTCGCACTTATAGTTTATGTATGGTAATTATACTCAATAATGATTATCATTCTATGATATTTTTAATGTTTTTATTTATTTGCATCAGATGTAAAGACTATTGCCATGTGGATATTATGTATGGTGAAATGTTTGAAAGAAAGAATTAAAGAAAAAGCAAAAAATATATGGACAATAGAAAGACAAGAGTTTTTTTTTTTTCTTTAATAATTTGGCCTTTAGAGAAAAATGAGCCGTTTGTATTTTTTGAGGAAGATGAATAGCTTTTTTTTTTTTAAATTTATAAAAGTGCTTTCTTTCTATAATAGTTTATGCTTTTAGAGAGAAAGGAATAGACTTTTTAATATTTTTAAATGTATGATAATATGTTATAATACTACATAGGAATTTTACTTGTCATTTCATTGGAAAATTATCGGAGTGACATAATTGCACTTTTTTTGAAAAATTCAGTTGTTTTAGCGGTCAAAAGAAAAGTTCAACAGTTAGTTTGTTATTTTTTAAAATTACAATGGCATCGAGTGGATTTTACACTTTAAATCTTCTATGTATATCAATTTCACTATTTTTCTACTCATTTTTTTTTAACCATTCTTAGCATTTTCTAATTTTTATAAAGTAGAACTTTCTCAACTTTGTGATACATATGCTAATTTACTATTTATCCGTGATTATTAATTTATTAAAATAATAACATTAAATACGTAAAATTTTGTAATAAAATAGAAGATGATAAAAATACAAAAGATTAGACATAAATAAAAAATGGGCTATAAAAAAATTCACAAACACCACCTCTTGACTAGCTATCCTAAGATTTGTGATTTCGAATCAAGATCAGTTTGATGCAATAGTTAACCACCTACGATGATGAAGGATCAAAATTTATTAGTTAATTAAACCAAGTATAAGTATCTCAATGCTTTATTACAATGACCAAAGCTAAGAAATTGTAACTAAAATTTAATGAATTCATGAGCAAGAAAGTAAAGAACATGGGAGCTTACATGGCATCAAGTTCAGAAATAAGTTCAAAGCATTAAACAACATTTTTGCTTTTTTGAGAGACCAAGAATCAAGCCAAGATGAAGGCTAAGTCAACCTAAGACAACATAGGTCAACTTAGTAGGATGAAGAAACTCATTTGATTAAGGTTAAATTAATTAATAGGATGATCGATTAAGGATGATGTACTAAGTAAGACCTAATATGATAAAATATTGGCTTAATTATCATTTCACATGCGCATATGAAATGATAATTAAGCCAATATTTTATCATATTAGGTTATATATAAGAAATCATAAATGACTATTATATCCATAATAATAAGAAATGTGCACGATAATATTTATTGTAATATGCCCTCTCAATCTCATAATCCATATGTTAATGTGAGATTGGAGCATTAATCAAGACATGTAGCAGGTAAATAGGTTCTTGGAAGGATGTTGTATGTTGAAGACAAATGGGAACATATTTAACTAAAACTTGATTTGTAGCAATCTATTTACATATAAAGTGATAATAGATATCTATCTTTTATGCAATAGTGACAAACGAGTTGCCAGGAAAAAGAAGTGAGAGATGAGGTTGAGGTTAATACCAAATTGGTTGAAGAAGATGTGTTTGCAGAAGACTTTGATAAGTTGACTTTGGTTGTCTAACGTATGATGAGTTTGGAACCCTGTACTATGGAGGAGTAGAGAGAGAACTTATTTTACATCATTTGCAAAGTAGGTAGTTAGGCTTGTGCGCTCAAAGTAGACAGTGGAAGCTACATCAATGTAACATATGCTAACTTGGTTAAGAAACTTAAATTGCCTACTATTTCACATCTGAGGCTATATAAACTGCATAGGCTGAACAAGAAAGGAACACTACTTGTTACTCAACAAGTGTCACTGCCGATCTCCATTAGAAATTATTCCAATAAAATTCTTTGTAATGTACTACTAGTATGTGCATCTTATGTGTTGCTAGGCCGACCATGGCTCTTTAACTGAAGGGTTATGCACAATAGATTTAGGAACACATATGTGTTTGAAAAGGATGATAAGAAAATTACCCTAAACCCCATGACACTAAGCCAAGTAAGTAAACTGTAAGCTAAGTTGGCTCATGGAACCGAAAAGGCTTTGATGTTGAGTATAGTCGAGCTTCGAGAAGCTATTAAGGTCAACATGCCAAATTTCTTACTGATTAAGTGATTGCTAGAATTGATGGAGTAGGATAAGATACCCTTAGAAATCAGAGAGTTATTGGATGAGTATGCTACCCTGTTTCCAAAATAGTTTCTTAAAGGATTAGCCCCTTTCAGAGGCATTCAACATTGCATTGATTTGATACTTAGCACTACCTCATCAAATAAACCAGCTCATAGGATGAACCCCGAATAAGCTATTGAACTTCAAAGACAAGTTAATGAACTACTGGCAAAATGATATGTAAGGGAGAGTCTTAACCTCTGTGTTGTGCCTACATTACTTATGCCGAAGAAGGATGGCACTTGGCGTATGTAAGTGGATAGCAGAGCTATTAACAAGATTATGATCAAGTATCGGTACCTTATCTCAAGGCTAGACCATATGTTGGATGAACTAAGTGATACAAGAGTATTTAGTAAAATTGATTTAAAGTTTGGATACCACCACATTCAAATGAGGTATGGAGATGAGTGGAAGACTGCTTTTAAGATTTGACATAACCTGTACGAGTAGATGGTCATGCCTTTCGGACTATCAAATACCCTAACCACTTTCATGAGACTAATGAATAATATTTTAAGAGACTTGATCAGGAAATTTATCATCATTTACTTTGATAGCATCTTTGTCTATAGTATTGACCTGGAATTGCATATTGATTATCTTTAAGCTGCTTTCAATGTCCTCTGAGTAGAAAGATTGTTAAAAAACTTAAAGAAATGTTGTTTCTATCAGGAAGAAGTGATCTTCCTATGTTATGTAGTTGGTGAAAAATGATGGAGAGTTGATGAAGAGAAAATATGAGCCATCGTTAAGTGGCCGACTCTAACCTCTTATGCCGAGGTGAGGAGTTTCCACGAATTGACATCATTCTACTAACGATTTATCTAAGGATTTAATACTATAGTAGCACCTCTGACTGAACCAACAAAAAAGAATGTGGAGTTCAAGTGGAGAGATAAAGAGTAGAGGGGTTTTACCAAGGTAAAGGCAAGGTTGACCTTTGCTTTAATCTTGGCTCTACTAAACTCTAATAGAGTATTTAAGCTTGAATGCAATGCCTTAGGAGTTAGCATTAGAGTTATGCTGATGTAAGAAGGCTAACTTGTTACTTATCATAGTGAGAAGTTTACAGGAGCATAATTAAACTATTCTATTTATGACAAAAAACTTTTGGCCTTGATTTGAGCTCTTCGTATATGGTAACATTATCTTTTGTCAAAGGAATTTGTTATATGTACAAATCATGAGTCATTGAGATATTTACAAAGCTAATCAAAGCTTTCCAAACGCTAAGCTTGATGGATTGAATTTTTGGAAGGATTTAATTTTGTTATTAAATTCAAGTAAGGCAAGAATAATCTAGTTGTTGATGCTCTATCAAGGAGACATATTCTCCTTACTAAGTTACAAACTGGATTATTAAGGTTTGCAAGCATTAAAGAACAGTATCAAAATGATTCTCATTATGGCCCTATATATAAGCATTATAAAGAAGGAAGAGCAGTGTAGGATGGATATTTGTTTTGAGGTAGCAAGTTTAAGTGTGTCGACCTGTTTAATTAGAGAGATACTGGTAAGAAAAGCTTAGAGTGGAGGGTTCTTTTGGCACTTTGGAGAACAAAGAACATATGAGCTATTAAATGACATATTCTTCAAATAAAAAATGAAACGTGACGTGCATCATATGATTGAAAGATGCGCTATTTGCAAGAAAGCAAAAAGTCGAGCAAAATAAGGTATTGAGCCTAGTTTTGTCCTCCCTTTTTTTATAAATTGATTTTCTTTAAATCGATTAATATTAAACCCGGCCTGTTTAATACTAACCCTTGACTGGAGTTTAAAGAAAACCGGTTTTTAACTTAAAATTTTGTTTTGGAGTCGCCACTAAACTGAACTCGAGAAAAAGAGTTAAGTCATAATTGTCTAGTCCTATTTTAGTTTTCTTTAATTTAACTTATGCTAATCTCAGCCCACTTAATATAAATTACTCGTCATTAAATTAAAGAAATATTTTTATTTATAAAAATTAGAGTCGCCAGCCAATTAAATTGATAACAAGTGAAATTAGGGTTTCTAAATGGAAAAACCCTAAATTAGCTACTAGTTTGCAAATATTATAAAAAAATTATTTTTAGAAAATTAACCAGAAAAAACTAAGTTCGAGAGTTAACCTATTAAGACTAAGTCACCATGTAAAAAAAAAAAAAATACTAATGGGCTATTATTTTTTTATAATTTTTCTAAAAATCTTAAGATATATACAGAAATGTAAAAATATAACTAAAATGAATTTTTATGATATTTTTATTACGAATTTTATAAAAAAAAGTACATTTTTTTAATTTTTTGTATGGTTGTCTCGAAGGTGCCTACGTACTCGTTGGTTGGAATCAAATCAACATAATTCTTTCTTATAAAAATATTTAGTAGGTGGATATTTGGAAAACCAAGCCAGATTTATGTCTATTTAACCATTTATTATTTTAAATAAACTAAAAAAAAATCTAATTTTGCAAATCTATTTAAAAAAAAAAAACTAACTAACTAAATCTATTTGAAAAACTTCGATTAAGATTTTTTTTTTTTAAAACTCACTACGTGTTAAAAAAATATCTTTCCTAAATCCTTTATGCAAGATATACCAAGATACGCATTTTCTCCGAAGATACAGATCTTAGAGAAAAAGATACGTGATTTTTTTTTTAAAAAAATGCGATTTGTATTAAAAATGTAATCTAGCTAAATTTATCAAAAAATTCAAAACAATTAAAAAAATATAATCAAAAACTTGTACTAAAGAAAAAAAATTAGTAAAAATAATTAATTAACTAATAAAATAAAATAAAATAATAATTTTTTACCTAAATGAGCCAAGTTATGCATAATCAGCATATTCGTGTTGATAATGTCATGATCATTTGACTACGTTCGTGCGCTTGGTGTATGTACTGGTTAGCGTGTATACGACATCATGTGTATGGCTGTAGATTGTGTTTAGTGTAATCTATGTGTATCGTGTATGTTTGTGTTAAGACGTCATGTGGCATTGGTGTATTGTGTTGGATGTGGGCTATGGGTAAATTGGACGGACAATGATCAATGTATGTGTATGGCATGGATGGATAATGTGCATGTGTAATCGTTGTGGATAGTGGACAATAAGCTATTGTGTGAGTGGGTGTAAGTAAACTATGTATGATAGTGAGTGGTCAGATTAAAGTGAGGTGTGTTAGGTGTGTGAGAGTGTGAGTGTTGTGTAACCGAGTGCTTGATGTGTAAGGGTACGACAGTACGTGAGGTGTTATGTGATGTGGACGTCCGGTGTTAGGTGAGTGAGTATATAGCTTACGTTGTGTATGTGGTGAGGGAGTGTATAGTACAGTAAAGTGTGAGTATAGGGGGCAGTGATCGAGGCATGTCAATGTATGTATAAGTGTAGCTGAGTGAAATCAATGTAGGAGAGGGATAGTATGTATGTACTGGTGTCAGGGTTTATTGGAGGGGGAACGTGCAGTGGTTTAGTTGATACAGTGAGTAATGGTATGTGAATGTGTAGCGTAGTGTGTAAGAGGGCATGCGTTGATTAGTGTGTTCAGGTAAATGTACGTCGTACGTTAATGCTCGGTGAAGTCAGTGGAATTTGCATTGTGATATAGGCTGATCATAGATGTGAAAGAGATGGTGTTCATGGGATGTAGCGGTGTATGGACGTATGTTTTTATGATTGTGTGAGGTATGTAATTGAAAAAATGTTTTTAAACTTTACCATCGACTCACTACTTATAAGCCACACACTTGAATCTTTTGTATCTTTTTAGATGTGGATTCGATCTTAACAAACCTTAGATACGAAAGATACGATAACGAATCCTAGATATAGAAGATACAATTTAACTTAGTTTTTAGAAACTTTATCTTGATTTGGGTTTTCTATTTTTCAGGCTCAACTTAGTCTAACTTGATTTAGCCCAATAACCTTCTTAATAAATCCTAAGTCTATTTCAGTCTAATATAAGTTAGATAAAAATCCACTTTATATCGAATTAGACTTAAAGCATTTTAACGAAGTCTGATCCTTTAATGACTTTAGAATTTATTAAATTGAACACACCAATATCCGATCCGACCTTAAACAACTCGACTTAACTCGACTCGACTTGACTCGACTCGACTCGACTCGACTTGACTTAATACGACTAAACTCGATATGATTAGACTCAATATGATTGGACTCGATAAAACTTGACTCGATATGACTTAACACTTTATTTTTTCAATTTTATTATTTTTTTATTATTATTTTACTATTATTTATAATTCTTTTTTTGTTCATTTATTTATTATTCTTTTTTTTTTTAACTTGGCTCAGTAAAAATACAAAAATAAAAATGGAAGAAATGAGGTGTGTACAATAATCAATTGGGTAGATTGATTATAACCTAGCTATTAATCTTTCGATAAAATTGATTTTTGTTAAAACAATTTTAAGAACTAGAAAAACGAGTCTAGAGGTTAGGATTTTTAAACCTTTTATGAGTACCATTGACTTTTCAATTTTAATCTTAATCTAAAACATCACCTTTCAATAATTATTTTAGAACAACAAAATTTTATCATTGATTAACGGATTTAAATAATTTAAACTAAAGTAAAAAATGGGTTTTCTTTGTTTTTTACCATTGCTCCGTAAGTGCCTATATACCCATTATTCAGGATTAGATGTACGTAGTTTATTTATTTGAAAATTTTAGTAAGTTGATTGATTTTAGTTTTGAAAAAAGATCAGGTTTATATTTTTACCCGTTTTAATTTATTTAAGGAAATTTTCTAAAATGTCTTAGTAAGGGTTTTATTTGGAAAATTCTAAATAAGGTCCTCATTTTGAAAAAAAGGATCGATTACTTTTATTTATTTGAAAAAATAATTTTTCTATGTGACAAAATAACTTTATTATCTTTTATTATTTTCTATAATATTACTTTTTAATTATTTATTACTAAAAATATAAAAAATAAAACTTAGCTTTTTCTTATTCTTTCTTTTTTTTTTCCTTTCTATTTTCTCTTTCTTTTTCTTTCTCTTTTTTTTTTAGTTTTTTTTTACAACTTATTATTACATTTACAAATAAAATAAAATAAAAAAGAAAAGGCTGTAAACAGGGTCGACTTGGGTTGGCTTAAATTGGCTCTAGGTCGACTCGATCGGCTTTGGTCAGCTCCAATTGACTTTAGTCGACTTCGTTGGCTTAGATTGACTCAGGAAGTTGGATTGGAGTATTTAACCTAAGGTTTTTTGGTGTAAGGAATTCGATAGTAGTGTTGGTTTTCATTGAAAATTGCCTTAGAAGACGCTATCTTAGAGAGAGAGAGAGATCGTGCTAAAGAGAGAAAGTGTAATGTATGTGCTCCTTGGAGAGATTCTTATGCTTATGTGTGTTGAAAGTGAAAAACAAAGCCTTATTCATACTATAAGTACAAAACTTAAGTTAGGAAAGTCGAGAAAAATGAATTAATTCGTTGGAATTCATTAATGGGTTTTAACCCAAAAAATGATTTTTTTTCTCTGTTTTTGAGCTCGATTTTAATTGCATAATTAATTAAATTTAGATGAATTTTGGGATGAATTCAAAAGTAGGTCATGCGCATTACACGATTTCACCATTAGTTTGGTGAAATCGTGTAATAAATTGTGTAAAAAATGATCCCAAATAAAGCACATGAGAAATGGAAAAAATTGGAAATCTAGAGCTTGAAATCATGAAAATTGGAAGAAGAAGGCAACATTGATTACGTGCAGGGCACGTACCATATGCCCTTATGTAATGGGGTGCTCACAATGCACCCCCTACTGTATTCAATGTTAGGGCCTTGTGCCTTGCTAATGCTTGTAGAGCAATTCGGTCTGCATTAGGCTCTCTTCTTCTTTTTCTTTTTTATTTTAGCTCTTAAAAAAAAAATCCTATCTTAAATACACATTAAGATTATTATTTTTCTTTTCAGAAAGGAAAAGGCACTTTGTGCCTGACAAGATTTGAACTTAGGTCTCCTTATTTCATGCATATGTATCATTATCAGGTCGTTAGCTTGTACCTTATCTATATATATAATTAAATTGCACATATGGACTAAGTTAGATTGAGCTATATTCAAATCTAAGCCCAAGCTTAATAGTCCTTATTATTATTATTTTTATCTAAATTAAAAACTCTACTCTTTTCTAAATTTCCTAGATCTTCCATTTTTCTATTTTTTTCCTTTTTTATTTTTTAAATTTCCTTAAATTTTCTACTTTTTTTTTGTATTTTTCTTATCTTTTTTTTTTTTTTGCATTTTTTTTCCTAATTTAAGACCCTTTATCCTAAAAAATTCTAAAAAGAGATAAAAATAAAATATTTACAGTTATTCTCTTTATGGTGAAGCTTGAGCAAAACTTTATTACAAAGACAAGAGAGACACTATTTTTGCCCTAAGGATAAATTTCATCTTAAGAAGCACTACACTTATCCTAGGCTCAATCTATCAAGGATTTAGTGAAGAGAGACGTGGCATTCTTAAGAGCTGGCTGAAAGATTGAAAGAAGAATTGAAGCCTGTTTGTGCCCTTATGAGCTGATGATCTAAAGTGAATCGGGCAAAACATTTTTTGAGCTAGCTAAGACCCTAGAAAGAAGTTAAAGGCTTGGTCATGCCCCTATGAGCTGATTGGCCAAGGTGGGTGAGTGGGTGGGAGGGCAAGCACTCTTTGAGCTGGCTAAGACTCTAAAGAGTTATTGAAAGCTTGGTTATGCTTTTATGAGTTGACTGACCAAGGCGGGAGTATCTTTAGGGTACTAGTAATCCTAAACTAGAATTGATTTGAAGAACCTGGTGGTGCCCTTCTAGGTTTACTAACCTAGGCAGAAATGTCTCTCAGGGATTAGGAAACTTATGCTAGAATCAATTTGGAGAACCTAGTCATGCCTTTTTGGGCTCACTAACCTAGGTGGGAGTGTCTCTCAAGGACTAGCAATCTTACACTAGAATTAATCTAAAGAACCTGGTGGTACCCTTATAGGCTTACTAACCTAGGTAAGAGCGTTTCTCAAAGACTAGAAACCCTAAGCTAGAATCGATCTGGAGAACTTGGTGGTACCTTCCTGGGCTTACTAACTTAAGCAGGAGCATCTCTCAAAGACTAGTAACCTTACGTTGGAATCAATTTGGAGAACTTGGTGGTTCCCTTTTAGGTTTACTAACCTAAGCACTAGTGTCTCTTGGGAACAAGCAACCCCAAGTTAGAATCAATGTAGAGAACCTGGTTGTGCTCTTATGGGCTCACTAACCTTCAGGACTAACAACCTTACGCTAGAATTGAATAAACACCCTATGGGCTCGTTAAGAGAATATTGGTGAAGGAAAGCCCCTTATGGGCTTGCTAAGAGAGCTTGGTGAAGAGAAGCGGCCTATGGGCTCGCTATGAGTAACGAACTAAGTCAGGATAGTGCCTTTAAAAGTTAGCTAAGCACCAAAAGATAGTACTAAAGGTAAGCGCCTTATGGGTTACCTAAGAGAAATCGAACTGAGTTAAGATAGCACCTTCAAAAGCTGGTTAAGCACCAAAAGATGGTATAGAAGGTGAGTGCCTTATGGGCTGGCTCATAAGACTATTATGGATAGAGTTGTAAAATAATGGTCATATAGTCTAAATGCAAATGTAATGTTCAAAAACCAACGTGATAACATCATATGCAAGTACTTACCTGGTCTTGTTGATAGTACCCAAATTGTCAAACCTTTTCTTGGGAAGTCCCATAAAAACTGACCAACTCATTCTTTGATCCTTTGTTGTCAACCCAATTGATTTTGATACAGAACGTCTAGGACTTTGCCAGCTCTTTTATGGAAATCATGAAAATTAACCTAATACAGAATGCTACCCATTGTTTTTTTCTTTCTAGAACTTTTATGATTCGAAGCCCTTAATCATTACTAATAAATATCTACTGTAAAGTGATTGCTTATTTGGATTTTGCATTTTCTTGAAAAATAGACAATAAAAACTCCCCATCGAGGGAGATCAATTCGTAATAAAGTATTTTAAAGAGTTTTTTCAATTACCAATGCCTTAGATCTCACTTCTTAACTTCTCTCGTATTTTTAGTGTATGGGTTCAATTAAATGAAGTAAAGGGAGTTGGACCTTTCAATGGAGAGGGTGATTATTTCAACGTCGATAACTACTAAGAATACCAACTTTGCTTATAGAAGATGAAAATTAGACCACAATGACATGCAAAATGACTAGCATTTTAGTGTTCTAAGTAAAGATTTACATTAACTTCTCATGGGTAGTACAACTTTACAGTGTTAGCATTTATAAGGTCTTTCAATTCCGGACAATTCATTTGAGACAAAATTAAAGCCCCTCTTGGTAATACTCACTTTATGACAAAAGGGCCTTCGTAATTGGGAGCAAATTTCCCTCTAAAGTCTTGTGCATTAGGGATAGCTTTTCTCAACACCATATCACCCTTTTTGAAGTTCCAGGGTTGCACCCTTTTGTTGAAAGCTCGAGCCATTCTTTATTGATAACACTAATTATAACACGAGGCTATTAATCTCCTATCGTCAATCAGATTCAACTGCTTAGTACGTTTCTTTACCCAATCGACTTCGTTCAACTAGGTTTCTGGTAGTACTTTGAATGACAGGATCTCAACCTCTACTGGTACTACCACTTCAATGCCGTATACCAAAGGCTAAGGTGTTACCTTAATTGACTTTCTGATGGAAGTTCGATAGGTCGTAAGTAGGAATGGCAACATCTCATGCCAATCCTCATATGTAACAACCATTTTTTTATGATTCTTTTGAGGTTTTTATTGGCTGCTTCAACGGCTTTATTCATTTGGGTTGATAAGGGGTAGAGTTCCTATGAATGATCCTAAACTGTCGGCACAACTCTGACATAAGGTTATTGTTGAGATTGGTGCCATTGTCGGTGATGTTGTTTTTGGAGCCCCGTATCAAGCCAAGATATCTCTCTTGATGAACTTGACTACGACCCCTTTAATAACGCTTAAATAGGATGAGGCCTCAACCTACTTGCTGAAGTAGTAAATGGCGAATAGTATAAAGTGATGCCCATTGAATGCTTTTGGGATAATTGGGTCGATGATATATATTCCCTACATTGAAAAAGGCTACAATGCCGAGAGCGTATACAATTCTTGAGGTGGGGCATTAATCTTATTTGCATAAACTTGACATAAGTGGTGATGCTTGACGTATTTGATGTAATCTCCTTCTATTGTTGACTAGTAATATCTGAGCCTCATAATTTTCTTGGCCAGCATGTAAACATTCATATGAAGGCCATATACTCCTTCGTGTGCTTCTTTTATTAAAACATCAGCTTCCTTATTGTCCATACACCTTAAAAGTGTACTACCAAAAGATTGCCGGTATAAAGTGGACTCGTTTATTAAGAATTGAGTGGCTAATCTGTTGATCATCCTTTTGTCCTTTTTCTTTGCCTCTTTAGGGTATATGCCTTATTGTAGGAACATTTTAATATCGTGGTACTACGATTTTTGGTCATTTGTACCCTCAATTGCTAGATATAAGGAAGGCTTTTCTTCAATTTCAATAGTGAGGGGCTGAATCTCAACTCCACCGAATATCTAGATCATAGATGCTAAAATGGCTAAGGTATCATCAAATTGATTCTAAGTCCCCAATACATGATTGAAAGTGATTTCTTTGAACTTTTCCATCATTTCAATCAAGTGCCAATGATAAGGTACCAATTTAGAATCTTTCGTCTTGTACTCTCCCTAAGCTTGGTTAATAATGAGTGAAGAGTTTCTCTACACTTCTAATTCTTGATTACCTTTATCTATGTCCATTTTGAGTCCCATGATATATGCTTCGTTTTCAGTAATATTATTGGTGTATAGGAAAATGAGCCTTCAACTACAGGGTACTATATACCTTCAAGGGATATCAATATTGCCCCAATTCAACACCTGGACACATTGGTTGCCCCATCGAAGAACATCGTCCATTTGGTGGTTCATCAGAGCTTCCTTCAATTGCTAAAATGTTTTCATTGAGGAAATTGACTTGTACCCCTTGAGGGGTATTATCAGTGGGATTCTTTGCTAACAAATCTGTTAGAGGTTGCCCCTTAACTGAATTCTAGTTCACGTACGTAATGTTGAACTCTGATAGTAACATTTGTCACTTTGAGATTCTGTAAATTAGTGCCGGTTTGTCTGCTAAGTACTTTAGGGGATCATGCTAAGTTAACAATTCAACCTGGTAATAGAGCGTGTACTGTTTGAGTTGATGTATTACCCAGATCAAGGCACAACATGTTCTTTTAACTTCTGAATATTTTTGTTCCCCTTCAGCAAATTTCTTGCTTAAGTAGTATATGGCTCGTTCATTCCCTTTCTCATCCTTCTGGCCGAGCATATACCCCATGGATTTCGATAATATCATCAAGTATAGAAATAAAGGCTTCCTAGGTTTTGAAGCTACCAAAATTAGAGGGTTCATGAGGTACTCTTTGATCATTGTAAAGGCTTACCCGCATTCTTTACCCCAGTTTATCTTGGCATTCTTTTTCAACAACTTAAATAGGGGACGACATTTATCTATGAGATGAGATGCAAACTAGGCTATGTAGTTTAAATGGCCCAACAAGCCTCTGGTTTCTTTGAGTATGCATGGAGAGGCTAAGTCAACTATTGCTTTAACTTTATCAATGATGGTAATTAGGTTATTGGACCTTTGACCTATAGCTGAACTCGAAGACTAGAGGGGCTAATACGACAAATCCTTCTGTTCCAACTAACTCCTGCCAAAGCCAAGTACTTCTTTGTTGAATCACCTTTCATTCCATATCGTATGACCACCCATTTTTCTGTAGAATGCCTAGTTGATGATTATTCTGTAACGTCGAGCTAATCAATTACTCAGCATCTTTTTTGCCGAGAAGCTGAGAGAAAGATAGTCTAGATTGAGTAAGCCATCCTTACTTGAATAAGCCCATATGTCTGCATCTTCTAATAACCTTGCCAATGTAGCATCACCACGTGTACAGTATCATGCACGAAATCTATTGTACCATCGATTATTTTTCTTGTACATTCATTTTTATCCCTTTGTATCTTATACATTACTTTCTTAGGAAATACCCTTTTTATCTTTTCCTTTTTAGGCAAGTTGTCCTAACTTATGGGTATAAATACCCTTATACTTGTAATGGAGATTAGATCATTCTTAATACACTTTTGAGTGCTTTTCTTCCTTGTGTAAATATTATTTGTTTATTTTCGGCATTACTCTTATCATTTCCCTTAAGCAAGGTTAGGTGGCGAGTAACCTCACCAGACCAATTTGTGCGTCATATCGAATTGTGCCGTGAGTCCTCAGAAGTTCTATTGGTGCGTCGTTTCCTCTGGAGCTGTTCATGGGTTTTGCTCACTATTTCATTCTTCATTTTTCCCTTTCGCACTTTCCCCATTAATCCTTTTTTAAGATTTCTCCAAGCTTGAACCCATCTAGCGATAGGCCTTATCTGTTCTTAGTCACGGTCTACAATATCTTGGTATCAAAGCGGAGGTTTTGTGTGAATTATAGTAGTTCTTTTTTAAGTTCTGTTATACTTTGTTTTATGTGTGTGAAATAGCATAAGTTACTGTGGTTTTTTTACTGCTATGTTGTTAATGTTAACTTCCCAATGTGTTTGTTTAAGTTTGAATCTTTGAGGAAAAATGATAGACCCAAATGTGAATGTTGGTACTGGTGATGATAGTGGAGTTGTCCACCATAGACAACAATCTAAAGGAACTCCCAAAAGCATTAATGAAAAACTTAATGAGGTAGCTAACCTCTTCGTAGATTTGACTTGAGCTGTTCATACGCTGTCTTGCCAATCCACTAAAGCCACACAAAACACTCCACAAGCTGCTTAACCTATTAGAGGTCAAAACCTAGCTTGACCCGTTCGAGGTAGAGGAGTTAGCGAACGAGTGAGGCGAATGATAGACTTGAGAGAGCTTGATGAAGAGGAAGAAGAGTATTTTGAAGAGGAGTGTGTACAAATCTCTAGAACATCTGACCATGAGAAGCTTCAGATTCCGAATTTCAACGGATTTGGGAATGTTAATGAGTATCTGGATTGGGAAGAGAAGGTAGAGCGTATGTTTGATTATTATCAATATAAGGATTATGAGAAGGTGAGAACTATTACTATTGAGTTCTCTAGATATGCCGCCATATGGTAGAAGAATTTTCAAGCCATAAGGGGATGGGAGGGGTATCAAGAGATTAATTCTTGGCTAAAGATGAATAGGATACTCAAAAACAGATTTGTGCCAGAAATTTATCTACAAGATACTTTCACTTAGCTTCAGGAGATAGGGAGGCCAAATACTTGATAAGTAAGTTCAAGACTTTCAAATGCTTACGATACGTTACGAAGTGGAGGAGCCACCAGCTTAAACAGTCTCAAGATTCATTATTGGGTTGACATGAGACATTCGGGATGATGTGGAGCTCCAACGATTTGTCACCATGGATGAGGTTGTTAGGATTGTCCAATGAGTAAAGAGGCAAAAAAGCAGCGAAGTATTGGCAAGGATGTTGACTAGCTGACCTAGACAAGCAAGTCACTGAACTCTACCAAGTACCGAACTGAGTAGAAAGGCTGACTTGATGATGCAGTGTTGACCCAAACATATGAGAAGGGACAAGGGTATAGTAGGAAGACTAGCTAAATCAAGTACTTCAAGTGCCAGGGGTTCGGACACATGGCTGCTCAGTGTTTGAATCAACGGACAATGGTCATCAAGGGACATCTCGAAACAAGAAGTAAAGAGTACGAATGAGGAACCCGAGGAGGAGGAGGTTCCTACTAAGAGAGAAAGTACCGAGAAAGAGCTGGTTAAGGAAGACGTATTTCCTAAGGACTTAAATTAGTTACTCATGGTTTTCCGATACACTATGAACATGGAACCCTCATGACAGGAGGAGTAGAGAGAGAATTTGTTCTATATCACCTGTAAGGTGAATGATCAAATATGTGCCCTCATCAAGGAGAGTAGAAGCTATACCAATATGGCATTAACCGATCTTGTTTCAAAGCTGAAATTGTCGATTGTTTCACATTTGAGGCCACACAAGTTGCATTGGTTGAGTGAGAAGAAGTATTACATGTCACTTGGCAAATACTACCACCAATCACTATAGAGGATTACTCCAACCAGATTCTCTGCGATGTACTGCCTATATGCGCTTCCTATGTGTTGATCGGTAGGTTGTGGTTGTTTGACATAAGATTTATACATGACGGCTACATGAATAAATATATGTTTGAGAAGGATGACCTTAAGAACACATTGACTCTGATGCCATCAAGAGAAGTTAATAAGTTACAGAAAAAACTTTCTCGCAGATCGAAGAAGGCTCTAGTAATAGGTAGAGCTGACCTCCGAGGGGCCATCAATGCTAATGAGTTGACCCTTATGTTGGTCAAGTGACTATTGGAAATGAAGGAATGGGGTAAGTTAGCCTAGGAGGTCAAGGAGTTGTTAGATGAATATGCCGATCCATTCCTAGAACAGTTACTTGAGGGATTGCCTAAACTCGAGGCATTGCCCTCAACTCGAGGCATAGAGCACTACATTAACTTAGTACCCAGTGTTGCATTGCCGAATAAGCTAGCTTATTGGATGAATCCCGAGTAGGTTTATGAACTCTAACGTTAAGTCAATGAGTTATTGGAGAAAGGCTATGTAAGAGAGAGTCTCAACCTTTGTATTGTATCAGCACTTCTAGTACTGAAGAAGAATGGAACCTGGCAGATGTGTTTAGACAGTAGAGCTGTGAACAACATCACGATCAAATACAAGTATGGGATCCCGAAGCTAGAAGACAAGTTGGATGAATTGAGTGGAGCCAAGATTTTCAATAAGATTGATCTTAAATTTGGCTACCATCAAATCTTCATGAGACTAAGCGACAAATGGAAGACTGCGTTCAAGACTCGATAAGGACTTTACGAGTGGATGGTCATGCCCTTCAGCTTATCGAATGCCCTAAGTACTTTTATGAGACTAATGAACCATATACTAGGACATCTCATGGGGAAGTGTATCGTGGTATACTTTGACGACATCCTGACTATAGTGCCGACATGTTGAGTCACTGTGAACACATAAAGGAAGTCTTGGATATCCTTTGTACTAAGAGACTATTCGATAATTTAGAGAAATGTTGTTTTTGTTAGGAGGAAGTGGTCTTCTTAGGCTATATAGTCAGTAGAGGAGGCTTGTAAGTTGATGATGAGAAGATCTGAGTACTTGTAAAGTGGCTGACTCCTACTGCTTGTGCTGACGTGAGAAGTTTTTACAAACTAGCTTCGTTTTACAAAAGATTTATTAAGAATTTCAGCACTCTCGTTTCACCACTTACTAAGTTAACAAAGAAGAACGCCAACTTCCGATGGGGAGAAAGAAAGGAGAGGAGTTTCGTTGAGATAAAAGAAAGACTGACCTCCGCTTCGATGTTAGTATTACCTGACTTCAACAAAATTTTTTAGCTAGAATGCGACGCATAAGGCATTGGGATAAGCACTGTCTTAATGCAGGAAGGCTAACCAATTGCCTTCCATAGTGAAAAGCTTCGAGGACCCCAATTGGATTATTTTGTGTATGGCAAGGAACTTTTGGCACTGATCCAAGTAATGCAAGTATGATAACATTATTTACTATCGAGAGAATTTGTCATATATGCTGATTATGAATCGCTGAGATACCTCCGAAGTCAGACCAAGTTGTCGAAGCGATAGGCAAAATAGTTTGAATTCCTTGAAGGATTCAATTTTGCCAATGTAGCATCGCCACGTATACAGTATCATGTGCAAAATCTGTTACTCCAATAATTATTTTTCTTATATATTCATTTTTACCCTTTTGTATCTTATACATTACTTCCTTAGAAAATGCTCTTTTTGTCTTTACCTTTTTAGGAAAGCTACCCTAACTTATGGATATAAATACCCTTGTACTTATAATAGAGATCAAATTATTCTTAATACATTTTTTAGTACTTTTCTTCCTTACGTAAACATTGTTTGTTTACTCTTGGTATTATTCTTATCATTTCCCTTAAGCAAGGTTAGGTGGCGAGTAACCTCATCAAACCAATTCATACGTTATATTGAGCTATGCCGTAAGTCCTTAGAAGTTCCATTGGTGCGTCATATCCTTTGAAGTTGTTCATAGGTTTTGCTTACTATTTCATTCTTCATTTTGCCCTTTCACACTTTCCCTATTAATCCTTTTTCAAGCTTTCTGTAAGCTCGGACCCATCCAGCGACCGACTTTGTTTGTTCTTAGTCATGGTTCGCACCAATGAGGGTCTACTTCAATGCCCCTTTAGCTGATTATAAAACTCAATAATTTCCTTGAAGTTACTCCGAAGGTATACATATCTAGGTTGAGCTTCAATTCGAATTTTCTCAACCTATCAAACAATCTCCTTAGATTATTTACATGATTTTGTCCTTCCTTGGACTTTGCAATCATATCATCAACATATACTTCAACTTCTTTATGCATCATGTCGTAGAAGATTACAACCATGGCTCTTTGATAAGTTTCCTCAGCGTTTTTAAGTCTAGAAGACATTACTTTAGAGCAAAATATGCCTCGAGTTAAGATAAATGTAGTCTTAGCTTTATCCTCTTCAGACATTTGAATCTAATTATATCTAGAGAACCCATCCATGAATGAGAAAAGATGGTTTTCGACTGCATTATCCACCAAGACATCAATATGGGGCAAGGGGAAATTATCTTTAGGAGTTGCTTAATTGAGGTTTTAAAAATCAACGCACACTTTGACTTTTCCATTCTTCTTCATTATTGTCACAATGTTGGCTACCCACTCAAGATAATCAGATACCTTAATGAAATTGACCTCTAATAACTTTCTAACTTCTTCCTTAATTTTCAAGAAGATGTCCGATCGAAACCTTCTTAGCTTCTGTTTCTTAGGTTTGGTATCCTCTCATGTGAGTAAGCGATGGACCACAATTGATAGATCTAATCCGAGCATATCCTCATAAGACTATGTAAACACATCTTGGTATTTAGATAATAGTACGGTCATTTCTGCTTATTGTTCTTCTTTTAAATTCCCTCCAATTTTCAATGTTTTGGTATTTTCATTAGTCCTAACATTAATCATCTCAATTGGCTCGTCAATGAAAATTCTACTCATTTCATGTTTTTGCCAACTTTCTTGCATGTTACTATGGTTATTGACATCACTGCGGCCAACTAACTTAGTAGGGCCGGAGGTGATATCAATATTTTCATCACCTATCTACCCGAGGTATCCATGGCCTTTATTCGAAGCATTAGATATGGGAAAAAGAAAAGTATGTAAAAAGAAAGAGTGCAAGTAAGAAGAAGTGACGAGAAAGGAGACTGATTCTTATTTATAAGAAATTCTTTTGAGTACAATATTATAGAATAAAGGTAGTTATTACAAAACTCTATAAAATACTAAACTGCAATTCATCCTTTACCCTAGAGAAGACTTATTGCTATTCATAAGGATGGAGAACCAATTATTCAAGCATTAAGACTTATTAGATAGGCTAGCTATTTTATTTTTGCTGGAGTTGTCCTCTTTAGCAGGCTTTAAATTCTAAACATTAACCTAGATGAAAGTTTCTGACAACGATGGGAAGGTCATTGGGATGTAATATAACCTGTCACCTCTTCTGCCCTTAACTTACATTTTTGCAACTCTTCTATTGGAGTTAGGATGTAACCTAGCTCATAGGTACGAAACTTTCTTTGAATTTCAGCTTCTTATCTTTCTCCCAATCAGTAATCATGCACACCTCTTCAAACATTTGGAGCCCAAAGTCCTCTTACTCCTCTGTGCTAATATAAAGTATGGCCATCTCCTTATATATTTCGTAATCCTAGTCACCCAGAATTATTATGACCTGGTCATTAGAGATGAACTTAACCTTTTGATGAAGACTCGAAGATATGGCCCCTGCTAAATGTATCCATAGTCTTCCTAATAACAGGTTGAAGGTCTTTAGGATGTCCAAGACTTAGAATTGGGTGTTGAAAGTTTGTGGGCTAATGTCAATTGATAAGTCAATCTCCCCTATAATTTCTCTTCTGGATCGGTCAAAAGCTCTAATTGTCATCGAACTTAGCTTGATAGCGGTCATATCGATGCCCAATAAATCCAGGGTGGCAAGAGGGTAGACATTCAAGGATGATCCATTGTTGATGAGGACTCTTACTATGATGATGTTGTTCACCTTCACTATTATGAAGAGAGGCTTGGTGTGCTGGTTACCTTCTTTGCCCAGTTCCTTGGCGGAGAAAGAAATCTGATCCATAGTGAGAATAAAGTTGGTGATAGACCCTATTCTTTCAATCGATATTTCATAAGGGACTTTGACTTCCCTTAATGTTCTGAACAAAGCTTCTCAATGTGGTTCCAATGCCATTAATAAACTTATGAGAGATATTTATGCTAAAGTTTTAATGAGCTGATCCATTATTTTGTACTCGCTAGACTTGATTATTTTGGTGAAAGCAAACAATCCTTCTTCATATTCAGCCGGTTCACCGTTTGGCCTTTCCAACATGACCTTTCTAACATAGCCTTGATTTAAATTCTACTAGAGTGAGTAATTCCCCCCACAAGTGAACTTGATTGCCCTTGATTTAATGCTTAGTAGTTGAGAGGGGAATTTTTGTAATTTTCAAGGGTTAAAGGCACATAGAGGTGTACCTTCTGGTCTTTGGAGTTTGCTTTTCCTCTTATTTGTAGAATTTATAAACCCCAAGCTCTCAGTTAGAACCAATCATGTTAATGACGGGATTTGAGTAATTAAATATCATGTTAATGATAGGCCCATGGTTAGGTAAGGGGTTGTTATTGACATTTGGAGCAGGAGCCTCCATAAAGTCAAGCTGGACTATACCTTCATCAATTAAGTCTTGAATTTTGTTCCTTAATCTCCAGTACGAGTTAGTTAAATGGCCCACTTATCCCAAATGATACTAACACCTCGCATTGGGATAAAAAAATCTTGGCATGTACCTAATATAGTCTAGGACTAAGAACTACCAAGGCCAACTGTTGGGGTGGGTCTGATCCTACCAAAGGAACAAAAATGGAATGGGTTTAGTGAGGGTTTTAGTAAATTCGTGAGCTACCTAACCAGATATGACGCACTAGCTAGATTTTATACGGCTTAAGACTCACCGAATGTGATGTATCGGTCCAAGTGATAGGGTTGCTCGCTATAATCCTTGCTAAAGGGATCGATAAGAGCTAATAAGGGAGAGAACGAGAGAGAGAGAGAGAGAGAGCTTTTTGAGAGAAAATACTCAAAAGGTTTTTCATTCATGTTTTGCCTTATATTATTACAAATATTGCTATTTATAGCAAGTCATAAACCCTAGTGGCTAAATTGTAAATAATGTATAAGGCCTTAAACCTGAAAGAAATGGACCCATAAATAAAATAAAGACAAACATATACAAAAATACAAAAATGTAAATTTTACATGGAAGTCGGCATGTGGTCATTCAACATGTCCACGAAGTAACCTCGCATTGCTTGGTCAAGACACTCGAGAGGACAGCCCATAATTGCCAAGTTCTAAAGTTAGTCGGCATTAGTCTTTCCATGTCTTACCAAGTGGATCTAACTCTCAAAAACGTAAGTTAGTTGTCACTAGTCTCTCTGTGTCTTGTTGAGTGGATCCAACTTTTGGTAACATGATATCTTGGCCTATTGGTAGATGTGAAGTCGAGTAAGTAATTGGTCAGGCATAGGTAAGGATCAAGCCTTTTGCTTCTCGGCACTCTTTTTACGAAAAATAGTATCATTTGGCTTGGCAGACAGAATGAGTTGGTAAGTAGATGAGCTTGGCTTTAACAGTCAGGTTGGGTTGGTACCCCGAATCCTATCATTCCCTCTCCCTTAGAGAAGTTTCAACCCAAAACTTAGTAATTGGCTACTTCAAATCTCAGTAGGATCAAATACCAACTTGTAAAAACTAGAGAGAGTGATATAGAGATAGTTCAGGTCTATGATCAGTGCTAACATCATCCTCGACTCCTTTCACTCGATCGACTAAACTCCTCTTTAAGGATCCTTCCTTCCATTCAACGTGTATTTGATCAACTTTATCTAAGTAGCCCTTGCAACTATCAATTAAGGAGATTAATACAATTTTTGGCTCAAACATCATGTGATGAACCCAGGGAGTTTGAACATGTAAAATCTCAAACTTCTCTTTGATTCAAGATTTGTTAATGCTTCACGTGCTTTCAATGTCGGTCTCATAAGTTCATGCTAGGTAGCCTTCTCCCCTTCCACTTTCTCACAACTCAATTCTTGTTCCTCCTATTTAGGGTCATGCTCATCAGTTTGGATGGTCGATAATGGGAGCACATCGGGAATATGGAGGTTTAACTTCAATTCGACTTGGTCCTCTTCCCCTTTACTACTTGCTTCTCTAACAACCTCCACCACCTTAAATTCTCCTTTAATACTCTCTAACTTTGCATTCCTCTATTGTCTTATATCATCCTTGAATGCTTCAAGTTGTCTTTCGATCTCCTTTAGTTAATCCCGCATTTAGAGAAGTTAGCTGCATAGGTGGGTCTTCTCTCGTACAATTTGTCTTGATGACCTTGGGGTACGAATCTTCTTCGCATCAATGCCTTATCTCTTCCTATGTAATGATCTCAATGTTTCCCCTATCAATTCTTTTCTTTATCATTCTCTTCAACCAAGTAGCAGTAAGGCCAATCATCGAGTTCTTTATAGCATAGGCTCTCTTATACTGAAGATAAGAACAATCTTCAAAAACCTAATCGACTTGAAATTACCAATTCATATATTCATCTAAAGTGTCACATCCATCAAATTCTAGAATTCATGATATTACGTCTTCATAATGATATTCATATTCGTATCCAGCTTCATATGCCATGTTGAAGATATTCAAATTCAATAGCAGTACTGAAGCTTATGAGAGAAAGAGTTTCTCGGTAGCTAGTAGACAATAGGGCAGCCAAAAAGGTACTAGTGCTCGATCATAAGTATTAATAACTCGACAATAATTAGCTTGGTTTTTATTTCAATTTGGTAGCTCAGATTCCTTCACTTAATTAAGCTCAGCAAGTCATAAGAGCTTAACAACTTGAGTACAGCTCGGTAAGTGTTTGAATAAGACAGTCCAGTTTGGAAATCAGTTTGGCTATTAGAATTACTCAGTTCAGCATAATAAGTAATGTGGCATAATTTCAATTCAGTAGTTCAAATCTGCAGTTCAACTCGGAAGCTCGGCAAAGTTCAAATTTGGCATAGCAACTATTCTTGTCAAATCAGCTTAGACATACACAATCTCAACTAGACACTCAGTGTTTTCAATTTGGCAAACACAATAGTACTTTCTCGGCCATTATCGCAATACTAAAATAGGATAATACATTGAACAACTTGAAAAATCATATCTTAGTAAACAACTCAGATTGGAATTCCCAACCTTTTCTTTAATATATATATTCATTATGGGATTTACGATGTAAAGAAATTCCAATCTAAATTTTCACTAACCTTACCCTAAGAAAACCAATTAGAAAAGTCCTAAGAGTACTTAAACACACTTTCGACTTAACTTTGATAACCAATACACCTAAACGCACAAGCGTGTACAGAAATGAACCTCCTTTGTTTTCGCAATGGAGAACAAAGTATAACAAAGCATAATTGGAACTAGACTTATTAATTTTTGGGTTAATATTTTCGAAACTTATTCCAATCGAACCAACTCCAGTATCTACGAATAGGAATAAAACAACTATTAATCGATAAACATGAACAAATCTTCATAGCAACTTTACACGCTCCCTTTTCGAAACCATGCTCTGATATCAAGATGATACGGTCTGGGACCAAGAATTAATAAGGCTAGCCGTCGGGGTGGGTCTGATTCTACCGAAGGAACAAAAATAGAATGGGTTTAGTGAAGGTTTTGGCGAATCTATAAGCCACCTAACCGGTACATTGGTCCGAGTGATAGGGTTGTCCATTACAATCCTTGCTAAAGGGATTGATAAGAGTTAATAAGAGAGAGACAGAGCTTTTCGAGAGAAAATAGTCAAAAGGTTTTTCATTCATGTTCTGCTTTGTATTATTATGAATGTTGCTATCCTAAACCCTAGTGGTAAAACTATAAATAATGTATAAGGCCTTAAACCCTAAAGAAATTAGCCCATAAATAAAATAAAGACAAACATGTAGAAAAATACAAAACTGTACATTTTACAGGGAAGTTGGCATGTGGTCATTCAGCATGTCCTGGAAGTAGCCTTGCATTGTTAGGCCAAGACACTAGAGAGGACGGCCTATAATTGCCGAGTTCTAAAATTAGTCGGTGTTAGTCTCTCCATATCTTGCTGAGTGGATCTAACTCTTAGAAAAGTGATATCTTGGCCATCGGTAGACGTGAAGCCGAGTAAGTAATTGGTTAGGCATAGGTGAGGATTGGGCCTTCTGCTTCTCGACACTCTTTCTACAAGAAATAGTGTCATTTAGCTCAGTAGATAAAATAAGTCAACAAGTAAATGAGCTTAGCTTTAGCAATTGGAGATTAGGTTGGTACCTTGAATCCTATTGGTACCTTTCATTGGGAGCCTTAGAATAGAGTAGATTATCTTTTCTTAGTTTTTCAAGTACTTGACTAAGAGGAATGAGTATCTTGGGGTACAGCCTTAGGGCCATATTGACTTGCTGTTGGCTTCTGTATTGTTGTTAAGCTAGTGAAGGATTTGTCCTAAAAGGGACCTGGGAGTTAGGTCTAGTATTTGAATTGACCATACTAGTAATAGCTTCTTTGGGCTTGCTGGTGGTGAATTTAGCAAAGGGTAGTCTTTTGTCTGATGGTTCTTGTAATGTATTGAAGGAGACGATACTTTCAATCCAATACCCTATTGCTACTACTTCTACTAAACTAGAAGAGGCTTGCCCGATTAAGTAAGAGAAGTAGGGTTTCTTGAGAGTATTGATAAGGGTCGAAGTTAGCTCTTTCTTTGTCATAGGATACCCTTACAGTTAGGGATCTTCACCTTTGGGCATATTCTTTAAAAGATTCATTGTACCTCTTCCTCAAGGCAACTAAGTCTATCATAGTTGGCACCACTTTAACATTGAACCTAAACTGCTCATAAAATGCCCTAGCCAGCTTCTTCCATATGTTTATCTGGTTCAAATCCAATTGAGCATACTAGGTTAAAGCAAGGTCTATCAGGTTATCCTTAAAAGTTTAGACCATGAGTTGGTTATATTGTACATACTTGCCCATCTTACGTACGTATAGCCTGGTGTGTAGTTTAAGATATCTGTTCCTATTGTACTTCTCGAAGTTAGGTAATTTAAATTTTTTTAGGAAGCTTCCATAGTTGTAAGCAGAGAAGTTTGTTATATTAGCTTGTTCAAATCCATCATAATCTTCGAGCATTTTCATCCTCTCAATAATTTGTTGGGTCAATCACTTCTCAAGTTCTTTCAATCTGTCTTTATCAGCTTCAGGTTTTGGGTTGACTAGAAACGAGTAAGTATTTGGTTCAAAAGTCGGGTTAACCTTCGGATAGACCCCTTTTATCTCAAAGGATTCAAAGGCTTAGTTGAGTTTGGGGTAGGCTTTCTGCTTCAAGGGCTAGGGCTTTAGCATTCTTTCCATATCAGGCTTTAGCATTCTTTCCATATCAGGCTTTAGAGTTTTCTTTGTTTGATAGAGCCGTAAACTTGAGTAAGGCGATGCTATCAGCAAGGAAGCTTAGTTGATTGGAAATCTTCCCTATTGTTTGTTCTAAAGAGTGGAACCTCAACTCGGCAGGATCAACGATTTCGGGGTTGATACTTCTATTGTTGGTGTTGATGTTGTTATTTCCTTGGTTGGCCATTTTGGTTTGTGAACGAGTTTAGATAGGACTTCTCTGAAAGGTTTGATGCTTAGGAGCTATCTTGGCGACCTGTTTAAGACTACTTCTCAATAAGTTAGCACATGAATATTTTTAAAAGAGACAAATGAAAAACAAAGAAGTGCATGGCATACGGATGTGAAGAAATATAATCAACAAATAACTAGCAAGATGGTAATTTTATTATTTTTGTAGCTTTTAGAGTTCCCTTTTACATTATTGAAAAATAAAATACATTTGTTCTCAAAAAGAGTACTCTTATCTCTAAACGTTCTTCTGGCGCTTGGCAGACGTTCCCTTTTCTGCTTACTGAGTCCTGCTGGTTCTTCTTTCCTCTTTTCTAGGCTAGGCTAGGCTCTTCAAGTTCTTTGAGCTTTTTCTAGGTTATCCTTATTTGATGTTCTAAGGATTAAGAACGTTGTCTTGATTCTCAAAAAAGATCCCCCCACATGTCTTGCTCTTCATAGATTACTTCTATACGGGCTTGTTCCCTTTTCTACTTACTGGGTCCTGCTGGTGCTTCCTTCCTCTTTTCTAGGCTAGGCTCTTTAAGTTCTTCGAACCTTTTCTAAGTTATCCTTAAATGATGTTCTAAGGCTTAAGAACGTTATCTGATTCCCGAAAAAGATCCTCCCACATGTCTCACTCTTCATAAATTACTTCTATACAGGCTTGTACTTGGTTTATGTAGGTCTTGATTTCAAGATCTGGTTTAGTTAGTGTGGGTTAGATGATTCCTGGTGCTTGATATTAGATCTCCCCTGTCTTATGGAGTTGATTGTACAAATATTCTTTGGTGACCTTGTGCTTGTCCACTTCTCTTAGCCATTCTCCTAAATCAATGTTCGGGCTGATAGTCTTTGTTTCCATAATTGTTTGATTACCAAAGTTTGGATATCTTTTATGGTTGTAGAATCTGAAGGTCCTCATAATCTGGGGTCGTAATATCCAACAAAGGGTTGTAGACTATATCTTAGATACCTCTAAATTGTTTGATCATATTGTTAGGGTAATAGCTTGTACACAATTTCATCCTAATTAGTGGTATTGCTTAATAATTTTTGCAAATTAGGATTACCCTCCTAAAGTTGCTCCATCTTGTTGTCCATAAGATATCAGAGACTTGGAAATTTCTCAATACTTCTACCTAACAGTAAGTAGATTTTCCTTTTGGGAGATGGACCTTATCGACAAAACAATCGATCAAATCGATATTATGAGCAAACTCTCCTCAAATCAAATTAAGCCCATAACACTTCATGTGGCTCACAAACCATACTGTCAATGATGCCATGCTGGTCTTTAGTATGCTATTGTTCTTTTCTTTCAAAATGTTGAGGCTTCTTATTTGTTTTGTGAAGAAGGCTAGGACATATGATTTGCCTTCAAGCAACTAGCCTACTAACTTAGTGACCTTGAAATGGATGAGGAACTTTCTATTAAGAGATAGGAGAGTCTTGAATACAACTAAGATAAAGGATTTTATTTTGTTTTGTCCTTAATCTTTGAGATTGCCATAGAAGATGCCCTGTTGGTTGGAATTAGGCTCAATGGCCAACTAAGCTTTTAAGTTTTCCAATTTGACGTAGTTCCCATTACAGCTTCTGAAGGCTTTGTTCAGTTCAACTTTTCTGACTCCTAAGGATCTTGAAAAGGTATTTACCGAGTCCACTTCCAAATTTAAGGTATATATTTTTTCTAAGGAAGGGGCTTGAAGTAATTGAGTGTATTCTTTAAGTGTTAGACTAATTAGGTGAGGCTCAACTCGAAAGGCTTTCTCAGGTTCTCAAAAGTTTGTCAGGGTCGTAATTAAATTAATCTCTATTTTTACCCTAGGAAGGGATAAAATGGGTCTAATCTTGCCAACGATGATCTCTTGTTCCCTTCGATTGAAGTGTTGAAACCACTTATCTAAGATAGACTTGGGGCTAATAGGCTTGCTAACGAATTTTTCCTTGAAGTGGATAGAGTTAGATAAATAAGCCATGTCTGAATAATAAAAGAAAAAATATGTTACAAGATTGATCGACCATTATTTACGACAAATGAAACCTATTTACAATAATTCTATGTTTACAACATATTTACAAGGGAAATCAAGGAAACTCTAAGCTGTTATATATTTTCATTCCCATCTTGCTTAATTATTCGTCGATTTTGGATGTCGTGAATGCATAAGGGTGAGTTCTATAGGTCCTTAAGCTTATGGGACCTCACTTATTAAAGAATACTTTTATCAGTCACATCAAGCTTAAGTGAGATAGCTTAATTAACCTCGAGTGGTGTTTACACCACAATACTTAAAACCTACATAATGGCCCCTCATCTTAGGGTCTTAATACAATCTAGGTTTAACCATTTCTATCATTCGTTTGTAGAAAAATAAATTTCCCCCTCTAAATAGTTAAATAAACAAAACTTGCAAGAACGCTAGTTGTGGTACAAATAATAACGATTTAATAAATGAATGAATAAATAAATTACTTTTAGAAATGTGATTTTAGAGATTAATTTTAATTTTGGAAAGTTGAATGGCTAACCCTCTTGACGGTCCCCGATGGCGTCGCCAAGCTGTTGAGCTTGGTTTTGTCCTCTTGGTTTTTTATAAATTAATCTTCTTTAAACCGATCATTAAACTTGACCCATTTAATACTAACCATCGACTAAGGTTTAAAGAAAACCAGTTTTTAACTTAAAAAGTTTTTGGAGTCGTCACCCAATCGAAATTGAGAAATAGAGTTAAGTCATAATCAATTGAGTGGATTAAATATAACTTAACTATTGATCTTTCAATAAAATTAATTTTTGTTAAAACGATTTTAAGAACTAGAAAAATACGTTCGAGGGTTAAGGTTTTTAAACCCTTTATGCATACCATCGATTTTCCAATTTTAATCTTAATCTAAAAATTCACCTTTCAATAATTATCTTAGAACAATGAAATTTAATCATGGATTAACAAATTTGAATAATTTAAACTAAAGTAAAAAAATAGATTTTTTCATTTTTTACTATCGTCTCGTAGGTGTCTACGTATTCACTATTTGAGATCAGACGTACATAGTTCTTTTGTTTGAAAACTTTAGCGGGTTATTCAATTTTAGTTTTGAAAAAAGATCAGGTTCATATTTTTATCCATTTTAATTTATTTAAGGAAATTTGTCTAAAAATTCCTAATCGACTTCGGTCGGCTCGAATTGACTTAGGAAGTTGAATTATAGTGTCTAACTTAGGGTTTTTGGGTGTGAGAAATCCGATGGTGGTGGCAATTTTTGTAGAAAATTACCGTGGAGGATGCTATCCTAGAGAGAGAGAGAGAGAGAGAGAGAGAGAGAGAGAGAGAGAGAGAGAGATCGTGCTATAAAGAGAAAGTGTAGTATGTGTGCTCCTTGGAGAGATTCTTGTACTTGTGTGTATTGAAAGTGAAGAACAAAGCCTTATTTATATTGTAAGTACAAGGCTTAAGCTAGGAAAGTTGGGAAATAATTGAATTTGGACGGATTTTGGGATGAATTCAAAAGTAGGCCATGCGTATTATACGATTTCACCAAATGAACCCAAATATAGCACATGAGAAGTGGAAAAAATTGGAAATTTGGAGCTTCAAATCACGAAAACTGGAAGAGAAAGGGAGTGCTAGTTATGTGCAAGGTACGTACCACCTACCCTTACAGGCACATGCATAATACGTAAGTGATTGAAAAAAATGGGGTACGCTATATTTAATGTTAGGGCCTTGTGCCCAATTAATGCTTGTAAACTAATTTGGTCTACACTAGGCTCTCTCTCTCTTTTTTTTTTAGTTCTTAAAAGAAAATCTTATCTTAAATGCACGTTAAGATTATTATTTTTCTTTTCAAAAAGAGAAAAGCACTTTATACTTGATAAGACTCAAACTCGGGTCTCTTTGTTATTTATGCATATGTATTATCATCCAACCGTTAGCCTGTACCTTATCTATATGTGCAATTAAATTGCACATACGAATTAAGTCAGCTTAGGTTAAATTCAAATCTAAACTTAAGCCTAATTGTCTTTATTATTATTATTATTATTTTTTATCTAAATTAAAAACTCTACTCTTTTTTTAAATTTCCTAAATCTTCTATTTTTCTATTTTTTTCTTTTTTATTATTTAAATTTTCTACTTTTTTTTTGTATTTTTCTACATTTCCTTTTTTAGGGGGTTTTTTCTTATTTTTCTATTTTTTTTTGTATTTTTCTACATTTCCTTTTTTAGGGGGTTTTTTCTTATTTTTCTTTTTTTTTATTACATTTTTCCCCAATTTAAGACCTTTTATCTTAAAAAATTCTAAAAGGATGCAAAAATAAAGTGTCTACATAAGGGAAGGCAATGCCTTTACCTATTTCGACCAAACCACAAGTTGACCTGAGTATGGACTTTATCTTCAAGTTACATTGAATTGTATGAGGTAAAAAATTTTGTAATGATTATCATAGATAGATTTAGCAAAATGACACATTTTATGCCTTGCATTGCTTCTTTGTTTTTCCAAGAAATAATACGCTTGCACAAAGTACTAAGGAATGTAGTGTTAGACAAAACCCCAAAATTTCTAAGTTATTTTTGGAGAACTCTTTGGTATTAGATGAGAACCAAACTACTGTTCAACACTTCTTACCATCCCCAAACCATCGGCTAGACAGAGGTGGTCAATTGCACCCTAAAATCACTACTTCGAGCTACAGTGAAGAATAACTTAACTAATTGGGACATTTGCCTGCTTGTGGTTGAATTGGCTTATAATAAGACAATACATGCCACTATTAGGCACATCCCATTTGAGGTCGTCTATGGTTTCAACCCCAAACTACTCTTCGACCACACCCCAATGTCATCCACTAACCAAGAAGATCCAAAACCAAGGACTAAAGCCCACTCCATCCAGCAGATCTACCAACGAATCACTTAGCACATTGATTAAGCTACTAGAAAGCTAAAAAAAAGGGAGGCAAAGAGAGGAAGACCAAGTAGTATCAGCCTAGAAATCAAGTATGACTACACTTGAGCAAAGAAAGATTCCCTACTAAGAGGAAGAACAAGTTGTTTGTTAGAGCTAAAGGACCATTTAGGATAATCTAGAAAATCAATGACAATGCATACCAACTAAAGCTACCAGAAGACTTTAGAGTATCAGACGTGTTTAATGTTGTCAACCTTGGCCCCTACTGACCCCAAGAGCACTTGGATGAGGATTAACAAGATTTGATCTTAAATCCTAATATATCCGGTAGGGGTGATAGGAATTAGACTATCTGACCCTTGACCCAAGCCCAAGCCCGAGGATTGGAAAGCATAACCAAGTAAGTTCCTATCTTAATGCCCCACCTTTGAGGAGTCCAAGTTGCTACAATCTACAGACCTAATGCCCTGATCTAGCCAAATATTCTTGTACTTATCGGTAGTTTCAGTTGTTGACTAGAGTTACATTCGGACAATAGCTCGGCCCATTTGACCATCTATTCAGCTGACTTGAATCTAAGTTGTACTGAATACATCATAGATGAATTCATCTCTGAAGTGTCATATGCTCAATTCAACACAATTGATTTACCATCCCTGCTCAGCACCTCAACTTGTTAGTTACCAACTTGATTGTATAGTTTGTCTTCTTTTGCTAATCACCTATCCATAGAGAGCCACTTGTCTAAACAATTATATGACAAAATCTTCCATACAAGATACCCATTTTGCTATATTTTCATTTATACCCTTTGAATATTTCTTGTATCATACTTATTTAGGTCATTACCCTTTTAGTCTTTTCCATTTTAGGTAGGATGCCCTAACCTTTCAGGTATAAATACCCGTTGTATATATAGCTGCACAATTATCTTACACTTTCTGATATTGAATATGCACTTCTCCTTTTTGGAGCATTGCTCTCCATTGCTTACTTTACTCTTATCGTAACGCTTAAATAAGGGTAGGCAGTCAGTACCATCATCGGATCAGCTCGTATGTTATATCGAGTTGAGCTGTGAGTTTTCGATAGTTGCTTAATGTGTCATATACTTGAAGTAGATCAAGGGTCTACTTGTTTTACTTTCGTTATTGTTTATACGCATTTTCACCCTTCCTTTTGGGCTATATACAAGCTTGGACCTACCCCCGATATGATTTCCCTTGTTAGTCCTTGGTCATGGCCCATCATCTTAGCTTCAGTTCATATCAAGTAGGCTATGGGTAAATTGACGTTGATACAAGTGAAGTCCCTTAGGAGCACCACTACCCTAAATGCTTTGAAAGGAGTAAATTGCCAAAGTGCTACAAGCAAAACAATACAAAGAGTAGAGATGTAATGAGTAAGGAGATTAAGATTGCTATCAGTTAATGATATCATCAACATAAAAAGTAAAATAAGAATATCATCTGGAGAAGATGAGTATAGATGTGTCAACTTTGCTTCATTTAAAACTTATGTAGTTAAAAAAAAATGCTGAAGTGATGGAATCATGCATGTGGGACCTATATCAGACTATGAAGAGACTTGTTAAGGTGACAAGCATGATGAGGATCATGCTAAGATATTGTTTGTTAAGAACATCACATTGAGATGACCATGATAAAAAGTGATACTATCATTGAGTTGGCGGATGACCTAAGAGGAAGAGATAGCACAAAAGAGAATAACATAAACGATGATGGGCTTAATAATGGGATTAAATGTTTCGATATAATGAAGGCCTTATCTTTGAGTAATCTATAGATCATAAGAAAAGTTTTAGTGATACTTATTATTGAATGAGTGAACATGAGCATTTGTTTCGGAAGCATTAGCCTGGGTAGAAGTTGGTGGGGGTATGGGAAGTTAAGGAGGTTTAAGGTATAGTTAATGAGGGTATAGGTACGAGTGAAGGAACAATAGTGGGTAGCTGGCATGGTGGTTTTGCGTACAGTAAGGGCATGGGCTTAAAACATTTTATTTAGCTATGTTAGGGTTAATGGGGTCGATTATAGTGGTTCCAATGGGTCAATTGTTGATAGCGGAGCTTTCAATGGCTATTGCCATCACAATGGATGCTAACTAGTCAGTGGTATGGTAGTTGATGTGTTTGCCATTAAGGTTGGTTTGTTTTATTATTTTTCTCAACTTTAATACTAATACAAGTATTATATGTGATAAATATTAGCTTGATTATGATAATTATACAAAAGAAAATATATACAAGAGATTAAGATTTACATCCCAAAAGTATGGGTAATGACTATTCTACCCTTTACAATAAGGACTATACATAATAATATCAACGGTAATAGAATGTACTTATGTGGATTGGGCATTTGTATATCCATCATAGATTGTTAGGTATCTATCTAGGAAGTTATAAACACAATAGAAAATATTAAGATTAAGTATTGATAATTGCTAAGTGTCAAATGGTTTATGATTGAGTTTATAAAGATTTCCTCATGTTATAATTTTTCCTAATTTATTCCTTAGGAATGATTATTATTAGGAATAAATTGGGAATTTCCATTTCAGTGTTTACTTTTTATAAGTTTTCATTGTAGGAAAAGCTTATTCCAATGTTTACTTTAGCAGAGAATTAAGCTAGTCCTATAATTAAATTTATCACTTTGCCCTTATTTGGTCATTTGGAATATAACCAAAAAGTCATTTAACTTTTGTTATATATATATATATTTTATATATACAAATACATATGCATAGAATTATTAAAAGGTAATTTATGCCCTACATCAATCTAACAATTATTAATTGCATGTTGGTCAAATATTTTACCTCACTAGAATGGATGGCAAAGGCAGTTCCCAAATTAAATCGCAGCCTTCATTATGCAAACAAATGATATATAAACGAGTCTTTAAGCAAGAATTGCATTCAAGTATAACAATAGTAAGCACCTGTCTTGCATAAATTAAAGCAAAACAATGTCGCAATTTTTTTTTTTCTTTTACTTGAAGCACAAACTCAAATTCTAATGTCAACAATACATTGTGCAGTCTTTCTCATCCGATAATTGAGTTCAAACACCAAAGAGGATATAGCAAATAACCAGGAAGAACAAAAGTAGATGGAAAGGCCAAAGTGCTTAGTTCTCCATGGTGAATGATGATCGCAGAATAAAGATATGGACTTATTGGTTCTAATTTTCTGTTCTAACAAGAACTCGGTTTTAAATAATTGATGACATAGATGATGTTTTGCTTGTAATGCCTACTAAATAATTGAAAACGTGAAGGACTTAGTTTTCTATGGTGAATGATGTATAGTAAAAGCTTGCAAATGATGCATACCGAGTACTTCTATGCACTGGTGCACTTCATATCAACAACCACCAATATTACAAATGAGAAAACGACACTCCTGAATTAAAACATGCTCTACAACAATCTAAATCACAATTCACAAATTAAATATAAATTAATAAAACAATATAAAAAAAAAAAAAAAGCAAGAGACTTGCCGTTGCGGAATGTCAATTGATGTAACAGTGGGAAAATACCCCAATTAAGCAAATAACATTCTTGGAAAAAGAAAAAGAAAGTCATTAGAAAATGTCAAGCTTGATTTAGTTGACAAAGAAAAGTACGAACTTGATATAGTTGAAGGTTTGTAAAATCGATACAGTTTGCATGAGATCTGTTGTGTTGCCGATGAGAGGAACGAAAAAGAAACCATATTCAAGCTAAACATGAAAGTTTTTATACAGTGGGCAAGGTCATCAATTTAATTTTATGGGAATACTTGGATTTTATTCCTTCTATAGGGAGAATAAAAAATTCCACCTATTGAAAAGTATTAACTATTTCCTTAGAATAGAAAAGACCCTAGGAATAAAGATTTAATATAAAAAATTTAAGTAAACGACTCAATAAAAAATTGGGAGAGAATATTTGTTCTATTCCCTCTTTATTATCTCTAAGTAAACGGCTCTTTAGTTATTAAAATGTGGACAAGAGATTGCGTCCTCGGACTAATATATTAAATAACACTAAATGAGTGGAATTGAATAAAAGTGGTTGAAATAATGGTCTATAATTTTAAATATATCTTTCACTGTATTGATAGCATGTTGAATTAAAATCAAGAGATATATACATTGATTGTCATTTTCTATTATTTCAATACAATAGTATAGTATAATTAAATAAAACATTGTAAATGATTTCATACTTAAAGCTAGTCCCCGGTTGCAAAATGTTCCGAGAGGTGTATGAAGAACATGGCTCAAACTGAAGATCGTAAACTTGACTGAAGGTGAATAAGATCTCACAATGATGTCGCAAGGTAAACACTATTTAAATATGTGATTCACTTGATAGGTTTTGATTTAAAATCCAAACCCATGTGCAAGGGGAGTGTTATCCAATAAATATAAAGCCATACAGGAAGCTTTCAGATAGATATAAGATTCTTGAAAAGGGGAAAGGAAAAAAAAAAAAAAAGAAAGAAAGTACCATCTATAAATCAAGTCTTACCTCGAAACAAAGGTAATTATAGACAAACCACCTAGTATATCTAAGGCCAACTAATTCCATAAGCTTTGGAAGCTGATAAAATTAGAAGTTATGCACATCTAGAGAATTCTGTAAAAAAAACACATTTGAAGTATGATTGTCGTCAAAAAGAAGCTGTAGAACGCAGACATAGGAAAGATCACACTGGAGGAATCGAGTTGATTGCTCCAACAACAACTGGTGAGAGCCAAACTACAAGAATCGCGCCACTACCATAAAGATATAACTGTGGACTTGTTTTCAACCTTATCTCTCTGAGCAATAAAGTTAGTTTCAACATTAGCAATCGATAATGACAATGACAATAGTAAGAAAGCAGATACAAGTATACCTAAAAGATAAAATGTATTATGCAAAAGAGTAGAATATTGTCTTCTCTTTCATGTCTATGAATAGTTCATTAGGGTCAGCTGCAGTTGATTCATCGGTGGAGGAGGCTCTAATTTGAAGGGAAGGCGAATCGCCGAAATCCTATTGGAAAAAAAGGAGTCGCGTTGCCTATCAGCAATGTTAAGCTTAGAGATGAATTCAACAATACCATACACTTCATATGGATAACAATTGAATTTAGATACACGATTATGTTATCTCGAAGTCAAAACTCGCAGATGTGGTGCTGTTGTACTTATCACTAATATTTCCTCCGAATTATGCGTTGCGATTTTCATTTAAGTCCACCATATAGACCAGTTGATTAAATAGGGGGCTAATGACCATGTAGCATTCAAAGTCATGATCTCTTAATAACCATGTTGAGCTTAATTCTTCAACCAAGTAGTTTTCAGGCTTAAGCTTGTAAACACATCATGCAATATCTAAACTATCCTCATTGGATGTCGCATCATACGTTATTACTACATCATCCAAACACTCTGCGTAAAAAATTTGAAAGAACTCCTGATTGGAGCTTGATCACTACTTATATCTTCATACATTTCAACGACATGTTAAACCCTAATTCTGATGGTATACCCAACTAATTTTCAGGTTTCTTGAGGACAACAAAATAGAATGGGCTATTTTTCTGCTGTTTCAAATCTCCATCAGTCAAGCAAACCATCAGGGCATGCAATGCAAGCAAGCAAGCTCCTCCTCATTTTACTAAATGTTGTAGAAATTCCAAGGAACAATTTCATAACGCAGCCAAAGGAAAGAAAAAGAAAAGGAAAAATGATGCCCGCAGAGTCTACACAATTTCGTTAGAAGGTGATGGAAGCTCTGAATTTCATCATTCCCACCTCCATTACACTAAGATGGACTTGAAGTTTCTTCTTGAAAAATGCAGTTAAAACAGACATTTTCAGGCACTAGGAGTCGAAAACAAAATAGTATTTTGCCTGTCTACTATTAAGTAATAGATTTAAAAGCACACACCACATGAACATGTTCAACTTTTAAATTAGTTGGCTATGGAGTTTAACTCAACATGATATCAATGTCAACACATCCTAAGTACAACTCGCTTTCATACCTCGTTGATAACTAACTCTACACAATTGTCTATATGCTTAATTGCATGAATACATCGCATTTGCATATATAAATATTGGCATAAGTCTAGACTAAGAGCGCACCTCTAACATGTTTCATTCATAATACAAGGGTATCTCATCTGTTTTGTACATTTATGTGTATATATATATATATATTTTTTTTTTCTTTTATATTTGCTATCCAAACACCGAATTCAAAACAGTGATACCAAGCATATAAAGAGAAGATAAAGTAGAATGTACATTCTCGAAAAACCTGAGAAAGGAAGTAGATAGATTAGGAGAGGAGATAAAGCGAGGGGGGAAGATAAGGCAGAGAAGAAGAGAGGTTGGCCCTCGCAGTGGCCAGAAGTGACAGAACAGCTGCCATGAAGGAGGATGCGGCTAGCATTAGTTACCATATTACTATATGATCCCTCTCTCTCTTTCGTAAATCCATGAGCAATAAGATGATTTTTATACTGATCTCCTTAGCCCTTGGCATTTTATCGACACAGAATTTTCATAACTACTAATATTTTGGTGGCGTTGTGGGAGAACGAAGACTTAGGTGTGGATTTAAGGAAGTAATCGAAAATTTTCTCTCATTATAGCTGCCCAAATAGGATCCTAAAGGGCTTAGGTATAGTGGCCAAGCTTAGAGGGAACGATGTAGGTTTGAAGAATGTGGCATAGTTATGAAGATTAAGAATGGTTTCAGGTTTAGTGATGCCTATTTTTAGACGAGTGAGCGTTAAATGATTGGTTTTGGAGGTAGTGGTCTAGGTCGAAGTTGGTGGGGTATGGGGTGTTAGGAGGCTTGAGGTGCAGTTGATGAGGGTGCAGTGCAGGCATGGTTGAAGGAACAATAGTGGCTTTGTCTTTGGTAGTGTTGGGATTACACTGGCTTCAACAAGTAAGTCCTCGATAAGGGAGCTTCCGTCTTGTTGTTGCTACCGCATTGGCCCCAACTAGTCGGTGAATGCGGTGGTTGATGTGTATGGTTTATTTGTTTTATTATTTTACTTAATTTTTTATACTAAGTATAAATATTGCATATGATAGCTTAATCATCATTTACTGTGTAAAACAGACTATAAACAAAGTTTTGTACCCATAAGATATGGGTAGTGATTGTTTTAACCTCCACAATAAGAAACGTACACAATAAATATACCGTAATAGAATATACTTGTGCAAACCGTACATTTGTATGCCAACCAAAGATTGTTGAGGCATCTGTCTGGGAAGTGATTAACACATTGCTAAATACAGGCGATAAATAAGTATTGATAATTGGTAAGTGTCAAATGGTTTGTGATGGGTTTTATAAATGTTCGATATTGCACGATAGATTTTTTTTTTCCTAATCCGTGGGCTTATAATATATTTGCAGGTTAATTCTATGTGCCTTTCAAGATGAGTTTGTCACCCCACTGACAAATAAATCAACATACTTAGTTAGTAGTCTGACAATCAAGGTGTATTATGTAGTAAACATGGACAAAAGAAAATGTTGCATTTGAATCTATCTTATGGACTAATATAATATATAAAAGCTAATTATGTGGAATTGAACAAAAAAAAAAAAGTGGTAGGAATAATGGTTTATAAATTCAAATATACTGATAGTATATTGAATTTAAATTCACAAATCAATTAATCTGAAATATATACATTGATTCTTATTTTCTATATTTCTATTGAATGGTAAAGAATAATTAAATAAAACATTCTAGATGTATTTTTCCTTATACTAGTCTCTAGTGGCAAAATATCGTGACAAGTGATGGATTATGAGGCATAGATGAAGAACATGGCCTAGACTGAAAATCGTAGACTTGATTGAAGGTGAATACGATCTCATAATGATGTTACAAGGTAGACGTTATTTGAGTCGGGTGAATTTGCGGAAAAAGCTATTTCTACATATATGGGATGGGAACCAAACACCTCGTACGCAAGATAAAGTAAAACAATGATACATATAAGATCAGCATCATGGGTCTATTCAGTTCCAGTAATCTTCTTCTTAATTGCTTCAATGTCAGTGGCTAGTTCTTTCCTGCTTGACTGTAGGGGAAAGGAAAAAAAAAAAAAAGACACATTCAAAATACAAGTCAAATTTTATGAAATAAATAAAATTTTAAGTCTTTTGCGAGAGGCAAATAATTAAACAATATTTTTCTCTATAAATATGATCATCGAAATTAATATATCCAAACTTTATAATGATGTATTGGAAAAAGATCAACTTTGAGTTTTCGTATACATTGATCAATAAATATAAAACCACATCAAACTAGATGATTGTCGATCTAAAATTCATCATTGTATTGAAACAGAAATTCCTCCTTTGTGAATTTAAACCTAATATAGTCAATTTCGCTCCTATTGAAACAAGTGGTTCACTTGATGGATTTCTGACTTAAAATCTCAACCTAGAAAGTGTTCTCCAATAAATATAAAACCACATCATATCAGAGAGTTATGGATCTAAAACTTATCATGGCATTAAAATAGAAAATTCTGCTTCTTGAATTTAAACCCAATGTACTCAATTTTACTCCTATTTAAATAAGTGATTCACTTCATAGGTTTCGATTTATTATCTCAACCCACATGTGGGGCGAGTATTATCCAATACAATCTTAAACCATTTAGGATGCTGGAAAAGGGGAAAGGAAAGAAAAATGCGCCATCTACAAATCAAGCTTTACCTTGAAAAGAAGGTATCTGTAGACAAACCACCCAGTGTATCCAAGGCCTACCAATTCCATAAGCTTTGGAAGCTGATAAAATCAGAAGATTGTTTTTTAGTTATTGGAAATTGCCACTAGCACATCCATAGGATTTAGTAACAAACACAAGGAAGGATAGCTTTCGTTTTTTTTTTTTAAAAAAAAGAAAAAAAAAAAAAAAAGTAGACATGTGAAAGAACATACAAGAGGAACCGAGTTGATCGCTCCAACAACAACTGATGATAGCCAAACTGCAACAATCGCACCACCACCATAAAGAATAACTGTGGACTTGTTTTCAACCTTATCCCACTGACCAGATGCATTGGATAATTATAAAGACAATAGTAAGAAGCAGATGCAAGTAAACTTAGAAGATAAAATGCGTTGTGCTAAAGAGTAGAATCTTACCTTCTCTTTCAGATCTGTGAATAGTTCATTAGGGTCAACTGCAGCCGATTCATCGGTGGAGGAGGCTCTAGTTTGAAGGGGGAAAACCCTCCGAGATTCTATTAGAAGGAAGGAATAGCGTTGTCTATCATCAATGCTAAGTTTAAAGATGAATTCAATAATGACATACACTTCATATGGATAACGGTTGAATTCAGACACACGATTATGTTATCTCAAACATTTTCATTGAAACCCATCATGTAGACCAATTGATTAAATAGGGGATTAACGACTACGTAGGATTTGAGGTCATGATATTCTTCAACTGTCTAGTTTAAAAGTTTAAAGTTGTAAATATAGTGCTGGTTATATCTATTTCCAACAAGGTGCATGATAATGCAATATCCAATCTATCATCAAATGTGTGTTACGCCATACATTATCACTACATACATTATGCAAACACTCTTGCCTAAAAAATTTGAAAGCACTCCTCATTTGAGATTGATCATTAGTCATATCTTCATACGTTGTCGACAATATGTTCATTCCTAATTCTTACTGTAAATTTTTAGGTTTTCTGCGAATCACCACAAAGCAGAATTCCTTTCTATATTTGTTAATTCATAAAAGATGCAAAAAATTTGGGAAAGTCAGTCAGGACTCTTCCTTTCTACCCTTGTTGCTATAATCCTGGAAATGCCAAGGTAATAGAAATTGCCGGTTGTACGCTTGTTAACGTACGGAAAAGGTGTGAGAAAGAAGGAAAAGAAGATGCAAAGGATGGGTTTGTGAGTATGAAACAGGTCTTGATTACTTCCTAGAAATATAGGAAGCTGCATTAGACTACACTGCACGGTCCAATAAATATATATATATAGATAAAAAAGAAAAAGGAACCACCTTTATGTATGCATATCTTCTTCGTTTTTCTTTTTTCTTAATTACCTTTACTATCCAAGCACCGAATTCAGCACAGTACCAAAACGATGAACCAAAAAGCCCAAGAACAAACGTATAAAAGAGAAGCAATAAAATAGAATGTACATACCTGAAAACCTGAGGGAGGAAGTGGATAGAGAAGGAGAGGAGATGAAGCGAGGGGAAAGATAAGGCAGAGAGGAGGAGCGGTTGGCCCTCGCGGTGGCCGCAAGTGATAAAACAGCTGCCATGTAGGAGGATGTGGCTGCCATTAGTTATTCTATTATTACAGTATTATCTCTCTCTCTCTATTCTCTATGAGATTGCCGTTAGTATGATATGTTATCTCTTAGGATGTTGTTTTTACTAATTGTTGAGTTTTGAGGTTTGATGTGGTGGGGGGTGTTTGCAGGAGTCCATGGCGCTCCTGTTCTGAATTGGGTACATAGATTTGATTGGTTGACACGTGGACATAATATGAGTTTTGATTGGTTGGTTGTCTATCTACAAATCCACGTTTTGCCTATCCATCTCCCTTTAGTTCCATGCTTCTCATTCCTCCGAGATGCCCTGCCTCTCTTTAAATCAACCATTATTTTCCTTTTATTTTTCAGACTAATAAATTTCTGGGAATGTATATATGATATACATATATAATGTATGTATGTATGTATTCAGCACTTACGCAAGCAATTTTAAAATCACCTGATTTATATTTTTCTTTTTAACATTCACATGATAGATATTCTATTCCATTTTACAATTGATAAGTGCTCTATCAAAATTCGATGGGATACGCATATCATCATGAAAAATCCTCAAATAACGTATACAAATCAGAAAACCTAAGACAATAAATATCAAATCCGCCTGCATGATAGATATTCTATTCCATTTTACAATTGATAAGTGCTCTATCAAAATTCGATGGGATACGCATATCATCATGAAAAATCCTCAAATAACGTATACAAATCAGAAAACCTAAGACAATAAATATCAAATCCGCCTTTTTCATCTCATGGAAAAAAGATTTAATATTACTAAAATATCATTTAGATCCATGAATAATATATAAGCATAAATAAAATTTTGACATACAAAAACGTAATTGATATTTTTTCAAAAAATACATATTTTTATCATCATGTACTTAAATATGTAGAGATCCAAATTTAATATTAGGCTTTAAGTTTATTGATTAAATGGATTTGACATCTCGAGTTAAGGTGATAAGACTTAAGGTGCCAAACTTATAAATTATTGAGATGATCAAAAGAGATTTGGCATGATGGATGTAGAGTAAGGTCCATTTGATCAATTCGTTCGATCTAATCTTTATTGATTTGGTTCACACTAAAATAATAAATAAAGCCTTTATCTAGGCCTAAACCCTTGAAAATAACCTGCTTAAGATTCATTAATAAAGAGTTTTAATTTTAACCATTGATCTCCATCATGATTTGACGAATCTAATTAAATAACCATTTTCTATATATATCCCATTAACATTCACATTTGGATAGAAAAAAAACTTCCATTAACACTGTTACTTTGCTAGAGTCCTGCCTTAAAGATCAAATACTAAAACAAATTAAGAATTCAACCTTATTTTTCATTAATCATGAAGTTTGATATCATTGTACTCCTTCACTTGTCACCATACGTGTTAGAGCCTTACTAAAATCGTCTATTCCTTCTCTCTATGCTTCTCTCTTAATCATCCTGTGCAAGTCACTCAAGTTATTTTCCTAATCACGTGTAGTACAACTTTACGCATGGTAGGTACGTAATAATTGTACCCGTACTCATACCTCCACATTTTCTAGCAACTCCACTAGAGAAGGAAGACTTGATGCTCACATCATGATACCTCCAAGGTGAAGATAACCCGATCCTACTGAGGGAACTAATCAAGAGTAAAATGTTGCTACTATAACCAATTATCAAAATCCACCTCCAACTGGAGACACTAATCAAGGAGATAGCATGCAAGAAGGTATCTTTGACCATGCGCAACTAATGTATGAGCTACAAGAAGCTAATCGGAACCTAGGTGAACTTATGGCAATGTTTCCTCAATACGTGCTTGCTTTGGCTACCTTTGCTATTGTAAATTAACGAGCAACTTCCTCGAATCTTCCTAATTTAGTGTAACAACACACCTCATCCAACCTTCTTATTGTCAATAACGATGTCATTCCTAAAGTTAAAGAGCAACTTCCTACTGTTGAACCTACAATTACACAAAATTCATTGCTTGAAGTAAGGAATTAGGGAGTTCAGATTAGAAGCTCGTCATCCTTACATGTTATACCACATGTTACAATTGTTGACTCTGTACAACCAACACTAATAAATCCTATGTCTGCAAGATCTACACTTATGAATCTCGTACTCATGCATCCTACTCCTGTAATGTCACTAAGGGCAGAAGTATTCACTCAAAGAGGTTCATTTATGACCAAAGAAGATTTGGACATATATTTGAAGGTACAAGCGAAATATACGGTTGGGATGCCAAACTGAAGCTTCCATATCACCAATACATTGTCATAAAGTCATACCTTAAGGATTATGTTAATCCGAAGCTCAAGTTATTTAATGGAAAGAAAGGAAGTGCCAAGGAACATTTGCTGAAATTTATCGAGACGTTGGAAGTATATGGCCTCGATGACAATTTGAAACTGAAAGAATTTTCTAAGTCACTAATTGAGAAGGCATACACCTGGTATGTTAATCTCCCTCCAGGGTTAGTAAATTCATGGGTAATATGTGTAAAATGTTCTTAAAAAAGTTCTTCTCTACAGAAGAGAGAATTGCCCTTATTGACATGGAAGGATCCAACAAAAGTCTAAAGAAGATTTGATGGATTATATTAAGCACTTCAAGGAGCGCTCACTAGATATATAGGACTTTTGTGATGAGAGAGAATTGGTCAAGATCTGTATCTAAGGGATGTTTCTTGAGTACGCTGTTTACCTTGAAAATCTTTCATTGGCTTCCTTTGCTACGCTAGTTGAGAATGTGCAAAGGACCAACAACTCAATGGCACGACAAAGAAGTGAAATTGAGAAATTCAACAAGCGCGCTTTGTCTATAAGTGCAGCTCAGGGTGAATCACTAAAGGAGCAAGGGAGGAAAGAAACAAAGAGATGATAAGCCCACTAACTCTAAGCCATCTTTGACATATCCTTGTCTCATGGCCAAAGTGCATCAAATGCTTGACAAGTGGCTCTATGATAGAAATATCAAGCTCCTAAAGGTTAAGTGCTTCCCACAAATGAAGAAAAGAGTAATCTCGAGTATTGTAGATTTCATTAGATTATTAGTCACCCAACTAAAGATTGTTTCGCTTTGAAGAAAATATTCAATGACTGAGTTGCACGTGGTGAGTTGATCATCGATAACAATAATGTTAGGAATGATCAACTTCTTACCCACAACAATCGAAGGGGTGCTGTTAATGCCATTACCCATGATCCCATCACAACTAAAGTGATTAATGCCTAGGCTATTGGAAGTGATGAAGATAAAGGAAAGTTGATCAACACTCAAGATGACTAGCACCCACCTATTATTGCGACATTGTTAAGGGTAGCTAACTTTAGGAATTTCTTTGATCTCTTGGGTTTCAACGAGAAAGCTCGACTTGTGGCAACAACTGCACTCACACAAATCTCTGAGAGTCAATATGTAGAGTGTAGTGTAAGGCAACTTATGAAAAAGATGGCCACGATATACGAAAATGCAATTCTATTTACTTATGCAAACATGTGGGTGAAGAATTTCAATCACAATCACCCCTTATATGTAAAAGTTATGCTTAATGGGTCTCCGGTCAAGAGAATATTCATTGATAATGGTTCTTCACTAAATATCATGCTAATGAGTACTTTTAAGGCTGCTGGAATTGACATCCGACAATTGGTTCTCAATAAATGGATTTAGCCATGCCCCTTACAAATTTTATTGGGTATATTAATGTTGATCTCAAAGTTGACCTTATCCATGGTATCACTACATTCATGTGATCGATGCACCTGTATCTTATCATCTCTTTATAGGAGGGACATGGATTCATGATTACAACATGATACCCTCAACATGGCATTAATGCATGAAGGGTCATTAGAATAAGCAAGACATTTTCATTCATGCAACAAAGAATCCATTCACACGTAATGAGCCTCACTTCATTAAAGCAACATTTTTTGACGAGCATGTGAATGATCAGGAAACACCTTCAATGGAACCCCTTGAAGCATGGCCATCTATAGAGGAAGAGGCTCAAACTTAAGCATTCAAGAAAAAGAAGCTGTGTAGTTGCCACAGGGTTGTAAAGAAAAGAAGGTGAACCAATAATATTCTGAAGGTAGAAGGCATATTATAAGTTAAGAAGTGTAAGAACTATTGGTAACTAGGATATGTTCTTACTAGTTTTATCCCAGTTTTCATTTCATTTCATATGTGAGCATAGTGATGATTGCTTTTTGTCAATGAAAGTTCCTTTTCCCATTACTGATATTTTCTAATGAGAATATGATAAGTATTTGGGTATCTTCATTTTATTACTATTGTCGTTGCAAAGTAAGAGATTAGTCCCCTTAGCACGCAAAGTTAATTTTAGAAAACAATTTACATCTGAGTAAGGGAAATTAAACACCTTAATTGAATAAAAGAAAGTGATAATCAACATAATATATAGTCTACACATTGTTGCTAGCTAGTAAGAGCCTGGTCTCCTAAGCACACGATGATAAGCTTAGTTTGTATTTTCCAGACTGGTAAGAGCACTAGCTCCTAGACGTACATCATGCTACGATAATCTTATATAGCTTTTATGCTAACTAATTGCTATGTTTCTTATCATTAAGTAGTGGAAACAATCCCATTGATGAGCACTTTAACATTTTGACAATTAAACTCAGATAAAATCCCGGTATACCATGCTACGCAGTCAAGTAGTGGGCAATACTCCCTTGACTAATGAGAAAGAATTATTAATCCCAAGTAATCAATACCATTGTCGCTGCGTATGCATGATTGAATACTTCTTAGAGGGGATCTTTTATATATTATCATTAACAAGCAAAAGTCTTATATTAATTTGTGAGATGACTTATGAGATCCTTTAGATCATCGGGTCTAAGTAGTCTCATAATTATGTCTATTGTACAAGAGGCCCCTTAGATCAAAGAGTCTAAGTATTCTCAAAGTTATGTCAATCCAAAATTTGAAGGTCATGATTGCTTAGCACTAATATAACTAGGTCAAGCCTTTGCTCCTACCGTGCGGTGTTGTTTTCAAGAAAAAAGAAGAGATAACGAAGCAATTTTACTACTTTATACTAGACAATAACACTACTTAGATGAGGCATTGCTCCTAAGTATGTAAAGTCCTTAAGATATGCTTCTCATTATTCACTAAGACATTGAAAGTCATTAAGGGGATCGAAGCTACCCTACTATATTATTGTCTAACATACTACTACTAAGTGAAGAGCTATTGCTCCCAAGTGCACAACAACAAGACACTTTCATAAAAGCTAACAAAAGCGCCAAGGAAATGAGAGAGCATGAAAGTGGATCAATGGAATTCATTGTTATTAATTCTATATATTCAATCATAACTCATACTTACAAAGAAATATAAGAGCTACAACTAAGTGATCAATAAGATTATATGAAACAAGGCTAAATCAATGTGCCCCATCAAGGTATCGTAACTGTCAAAAACTAGTGTACTGCAATATTATACTAAGTCCTCGATGGTGTTATAAAGGAAAGAAAGGCATCAAGACTAAATGATTGTCCCTTCTCCACATGTCAATAACTGGGAGAGGAAAATTACAAATGAATACGATATACGAAGAAGTTATTCTTGTTTATGTTTTCTTTATGCAATACTCCTTATGCATGATGTTTGATGTGCACGTATTTGCAAGGCTTTATGCATGTATGCTCGAGATGCTTTAAGTGCGCATACGCATAAGGCTTAATGCGCATGCAATACTCGACACATGAGCACTTTATTGCCCGATATAAAGGATTACATTACTAGAGCTGTTCATTATACGAGGCTACTCACATACAATACCATGTTGCCTCTTCCTATTGATTCTTAAAAGTGGCAACAATACCTACATGTAGTTGCTACCACTTGAGGGAGGAGGAAGGGTTTACTACGTATGAAAACTAATTAAAGTAAATGAGTTAGTAAAGTGAAGTACAAATGGGATAGAAACCGTACAACTATATAAATGGGAAGTTGAAGAAAAAACAACAAAGGTAGTATAAGGAATGAAGTCTTATTAAAGACTCATGTTTAACTTGAAGATTTGGCTTACCCATGTTCATGTGAGTGGATTTATGCTCAACTCACATGTTGAACTTATTTATGATTATGTCGTGTTAAAGACTTATGTCGAGTTTAAGGCTCGTGATTATGGCTTATGTTCACTCACGTTCAACCCTAATGTTCTATCATATTCAAGGTTCATATGTGACCCTTATGTTCACTTATGATCAAGGCTCATGTGTTAAGGCTTATTTTTTATGCACATGACGAGACTTATGTTCAATTTAAATGCCAAAAGTGCTATATTCAATTGACATATTCAACTCATGGGTGCTCATATAGAAAGTTTAGAAGTGCTCAAGTTAAAAGGTCACATACTTATACCAAGGGACCACGTTAAATTGAAGTGTTTGACTCTTATGTATTCATACGCAAGATTTATGTCTCATTTACGTATGTTAAGCTCGTGGACTCACATTACTCTTACACGCTAATATTCAAGGTTTATGTTTAAGTTCACATTTTATGGTTATATGGAAGCCTCATATTTATTTTGCATGATTAGCTCATAAGTGTTTGTATTGAGGGAGAGTCAAGCTCATTTCAAATATTACCTCACAAGCACTTATGTTAAAGGGATGTTATGTTTGGCTCAAGTATGTTACTATCATATGCTCATATCCAAGACTCATGTTCATATTGCGTGACCTCAGCTCACGCTTGTCTCTTATGTGCCTCAGTTTGCGAACAGTTACAATCCAGGCAGTAAAGAGTCTACTCTCTTTAAATCATGCCAACTAATTGGTGCAAGGATGAGATTCGATCCTCAAGTTACGACCATAGACCTTTGACTCTTAGTTGGTAAACAGTTATGGTCTGGATGATAAAAAGTCTACCCATTTTAAACCATGTCAATTTGCTAACTATTGCTAGTTTGAGATGTAGTACTCAAGTTATAATGGCAAAATTTTGACCTCAATTACAACTAATTACGGTCTGAGTGGTAAAAAGATCCTCTTTAAATCAAGCGGATTTGCTAACTGTGATAAGTTCAAGATAATGGCCACTCAAAATGTAATCGTGAACTCTCAAATATTGATTATGTTACCTGTAAAGCATGAACAACAAAGAGATGTTAGATTCAAAATTTAATTCAAAAGGAAAGGGAAAGGGGGTGATGAAGGAATTTTTTGTACTTATTTATGATGATAGAACTTTTATCAATTTATTAAAGAATGATGGTGTATAGCTATACATGTGAAGAGTGAAGACATTAGCGTGTTTCTATAATGATTATACTCCATTTTGTATTGCATGTACGGAATCTTGACCCACGATAAAGCATTCTTCGATCATAAAAGAAGGATGATAGGGATAGAGCTAGAAACATTCAAGTATCATGAAACAACTCAATGCCATCAAACAACGTGACATAAGCAACAAAAAGGAAAAGAAAATCTACCAGCTCGCGCATAAGCAACCGCCATGAAAGTCCGTGACAGAACGTCCAACCCATGAACATAACTTATTCCTATTTTTTAAGCTAAATATTACTCTTTGCTTCTCTCATTGAGCAACATACCCCACACAAAAACCATCCAAGAAAACTTTTCCCTAACAACCTTCGATGATTGAACTAAAAAGGGGTTCAACTGAACTAACAGACGACATGGGAATATGATACCTAGGAATAAGCATGTTAGGAGGAATATTAGGCAACTCAACTTCAAAGTTCAAGAACTTGAATTACTTGCCTTATCGATGGTCTGAGAGTATAATCTGGATGTGCACACTACAATCCAACTATCGTCAAGCACCTGACTTGCTCATCATCAAAATCTTTGCACATTCTACCATCAATAGCCATAAGAAGCTTTCCACTTCCATAGTGATCCCAGCCAGACTTGCTCCGCTATATTTTTGTTTCATCCTCCAGAAAATTATTTTTGAAACGAACAGAACGAAAATCAAGGACTTGATTGTAATTGTAAGGCCTAATATCATCTTCTTTCGAATTTCACAACCAAGCTGGAATTGAAATCCTACTAAAAAAGAAAGTGACGTTCCACCAAAGCCCCTGTAGCAGCTGAAAAATCCAACCATCGCCCTTTCCAGTAAAATGGTCTTCGAATCGACAAGATAGGAAAAGCTAATGCTCTCATTAGGATTCCACGCCTTCTCAAAACTCCAAGACACTGTCAAGTTAGTTATGTGGGCATTATAAGCGATGGTAACATCCGCATTATCTCCACTATGGAAGGTGACATTCCACTGTGTGCGAAACGAGCAACCCATTTAGCTTTCATCATCAAGTACCATGGCTCCTTTTGTCCAAGCACCGTGCCATAACTTAGACCACCAGAAATAAAAAAGGACGAGCTACTCAGAGCAACGACCGAGCACACAACAGCAATAAGATTGAAGTCAAAAGGAAGAGAGCAAGATATAATAAAAAAATGTAAATTCTACTTACCATCGGACACCACTCGAGCGCCACGTCGAGCCATTTATCTAACCGAGCACCAACAACTAAGCTCCATATAATCGACAGCAGCAGCGCCATGTAATTTGCCAAGTAGAAGCCGAGCATCCCCGACGTCTGCAACAGAGATTCATCGACTTTTCGAGCAGCTCCACCTAACAAGATCTAAGCAAGAATAGAGTTCAACATAAAGGCAGGTCGGGACCCAAGTTGAACAGGAGAACAATTCGAGCGAACATCTACTGAGTGCTCCACGTGACAGCAATGAACAGGGGAAAAGAAAACGTAGGAGCTAGATTCTTCCGCAAGAGGGTCGCGAACAAATTTAAATTGAGTGTCTAAGCGTAGCTTAGTCCCGTTTTAGTTGTATTGGTCGTCTAGTCGCGTTCATCGGAGTTCGAAGGACAAGTCACAAACCACCTGCTGTTGTTCTTCAAAGCAGGATGCGACCGCGAAAAATGATGAAAAAAAAAAACTCGAGTTAGCATGCTATTTGGTGAGTTATGGATAGACTCGAGCTAGGAGCGCGCATTTACCTTGTCTATGTTTGTCGTCAGAGTACCAAAATTGAAACTTGAAGACATTATATTGGGAGTCTTCTCAAAGATCTTTAGGCGGCCACTGTGAGTGTTTCGAGGAAGTATGACTAGTGTCTTTCTTTCCTCCACGACGGTTATGTGTTCAATTTCGGTAAGTAATTAATAAACCCTTACTATCAACCACCCTCTCCTATGTACATGATATAGATAATAATGGGCTTTAACCAAGACATATTTCTTATAGAAGACGTAACCACATCCATAATTCATGAAATTTTGTCATGATTACGGCAAAAGACAAGAGGAAAGAGTTACCAGCATACTATATTCTTTATCTACCATGTTTCAAATATGAGATTCCTCATGTAAAGGACACCCGATACTATTCCTACTCTAGCTTCTTGAGTGGTATTGGCTGATATCTCTAGAAGGTATGCTTGGGTCGAGGGCCAGAGTAACACTATAAAAAAAAAAAAAAAAAAAAAGGGGTTTAACATGGAAAAATGAAGGCCTATTATTGATGTTTTCTTCATATATTTTTTAAAGGAGCTTTTTAAATGAAGATTTGTAAATTTGTTGAGCTTTTGCAGCACTGCCTCAAAAACCCCATAGGGGACACTATCCCCTTAACCCCTGCTCGCTAACCGATTAATGGCACCACCGTACTTACCAATCATAGCTCAACAAATAAAGTTTGGTTACCATAAAATGCTTATATAATATATGAAGACCTTACAAGAAGAATGCTCTTATATGAAAAGAGAATCAAGACAATATTGATACATATAAGTTGACTCCATAAATTATCGAGATGATCAAGGAAAACTTGATATGGTAAGCTTGGAGTAAGGCTCGTTGGATCGGTCTCTCCAGCCCAACCTTTTTTAGTTTGACTCACACTAAAATAATAATAAAAGCTCTTTATCTAAGTCTAAACTTATGAAAACAACCCACTTATGATTCATTAATAAAGGACTTCAATCTTAACAATTGATCACCATCATGATCTAATAGATGTAATTAATTACCATTTCTTATATATATCCCATTAACATCCTCATTTGGATAGGAAAGAAAATAATCTTATTAACGCTATTACTTTGTTGGATTCTTGCCTTAAAGATGAAACACTAAAACAACTTAAGAACTTTACCTTATTCTTCATTAATCTTGAAGTTTGATACCATCATACTCCTCTACTTGTCACCATACGTGGTAGAGCTTTACTAAGATCGCTTATTCTTCCTCCCTACACTTCTCTCCTAATCATCCCACGCAAATCACTCAATTCATTTCCCTAGTCACACATAGTACAATTTCACAAGTGGTATGTACTTGACACTTGCATCTATAGTCACACCCCCCATAAAATATTATTGATATTAATGGACTACCTCATCAAACATAAGAGTGTCATAAGTGTCAATATTAGATGGGGGTTTGACAAAGTTACGGGCTTGTAAGATTTTAATTGTGTATTTGAGAGCTGCTTAAAAAGAAGAATATAGATGGACCCGGTAGGTCTCGTAAAAGAAAATGCATAGGTTAGTCAATTAAGCACTAAGAATATAGATCAAGCTTTCATGTTTTTCCGCTGCTTTTAACTGATGATTCTAAGGCTTATAATTATATGTAAGAAGGGGTTGGATATAAAGAAATGTATTGATGGATGATTACTTATGCTGTTGTGATAGTAAAATTGTTAATAAAACTGATGAGTATGATGTATTTCTAATACAGATCCTTAAAAGTATAAAGGAACTACATAATTAAAAGTTTTAAACCTATTCTCATTTTATTGAAATTCTCGCATCAAAAAACTATAAAAAACGCCTAAACCTAGTATTACTATTTGTAATATAAATTATAAAGAAATGAAAATAACCTGATTCAATAAATTCAAGTATTATAATAAATCCATCTATTCATTTTAATAAGGGATTTATTGGAAACAAGAAATAAAAAGAAAAGGCGTTGAAAGTTTTATAAGCTTGTGAAATTATATAATAAAGGGCTGCACTTTTTCTATCCATTCTTAGATTTAATTAAATCACCACATTAATATTTGTTTTGTATGACAAAAGGAATGGGAAGAAAAAAGAATGGTAGAGAAAGAATTGTGAGAGTATTTGATTTTTTCCAATATATTTAGTTAATTAGGGAATGAAAGTGAGAAGAATAGTGATCATTATCAAAGACAAAACTAATAAACATGCAGTTGCAATGTATGTGCAAAAATTAAGGGAGATTGTAAATAACTCTCTAAACTTCAACTTAAATGCAAATTGACTCCTTAAACTTTGATTTAAGTACAAATTGACTCTTCAAACTTTTAAAATGTGATTTTTTTATCCTTTAAACTTTGATAAATTAGAAATATAAATGATATTTATTTTTTTAGTTAAAAAAGTCACATTATGGTCTAAATTTAGAGAATTTTAAAACACATTTTGATAAGTTTATGAGAATATTTGCACACTAAAATAAAAGTTTAAGGTGGTTATTCTCAATCTATAAAGATTGTTTACCAATTCATCAAAATTTAAGGAGTAAAAAACCGCACTTTAAACATAACAACACAATTAGATTTAAAATATAAAATAAATTTTAAATTAAACTATATGAATGACAGATGATTTTATCCATAAACAGTTTTAAAACTGTATAAAGATAAAAAAATATATAATTTTCATAATAAATTATAAAGTATATGAATGACAAATGATTTTATCTATAAATAGTTTTAAAAATGTATAAGGATAAAAAAAGCACAATGATATGAATAAATTATAAATATGTGTTCATATGTATATAATGTTGTTTTGAATTTCAAAAGGAAAAGAAAAAGATTTTGTAACCTCATGGGTGGATGTGAGAGAGAGAGAGAGAGATAGATGGGTAGTAGGGAAGTGGAGAGAAATTAACGGAAGAAAGAGAAATAGGAGTTATGAGGAAAAAGAAAATAAGGAAGTTGAAAAAATCTATCCATTTTATAAGTTGTTACAATTTTAATAAGCACTTTAATGTTGATTTTTTTTTTTTGTTAAATCATAGCTAAATAGGTAATTTTATGGGTAAGATATCAATAACGATTACTTAAGTCTACTCTAACCTAAATAATATAGATTATAGATAAATTAAAATTACTAATACAACCAAACAATAATAACAAGAATGAAAAGAAGAAGAAGAATAGGTAAATATAATTCTTTTTCCCCATTTCTCTCACTATTCTACCCATTTTTAAGGGAGTATAGGGAACATTAGAATTCCATTATTTATTATGTATGTTCTATGTATGGCATAGTAGAAACACAATTTAAAAAAAAAAAACAAATATACTATGGTAAGGAAGAAGCAACAAATTGATTAATAACATAGATATACTACAAACTCCAACTAGAATAGAGAATAAATAAACATGAAATTGAAAAAAAAAACAATATAGACAAAGAGAAAACATATGAATACAACAAATTTAGTTTGCTTTAGTATTATTATCCTTAACAATTCTAGATATTGGGTCAATCAATCTTAAATAAGGTGCTTGCTCAAAACTTTATACAATGAATCCTTATTAAAAGTATCAAATTTCAATTTGTGTTTAGGGTTTGTATAATCCAAAAGTATCTTAATGTCGCTGGCAAAAAAATCAAGTCATAGTCAAAAAAATTCTTACTCTCGTAATCGATTCTAACTTAATCTTACTAAGACTTAGCAACCCTTCACGCACCACTTTCACTACCTTATACACCAAAATTATTGCTAACCCACCACTACCACCCATTACAATCACCAGTATACCACCATCTTTATTGCTAATACACCAATGTTGCACCAATTTATCATCATTAGCCCTATTATCGTTGCTATCACCATGCTTACAACTATTACCACTACTCATGTAACTCCATTATACTTATAGTATTGTACATAAGTTGTTGCCATTTATTTTTTATGTGTTTAGGTTTAGAAATTTAAATGTAAGTATATATGAGACATATTTGTCAACGCATTATATTATATAGTTGAATGGTAAATGTTTAGTTATGGGATCTTATAAGCTCTTGGTTCATATGGTTGAAGTTCATAAATCTTTGGATTCATGAACAATATAAGGTCTTGGAATCTTTGGATTCATAAACACTATAACATCTTAGAGTCTTTGTATTTGGATTATAGATGATATGAGGTCTTAGAGTGTTTGGTTTCACAAATGACACCAAGTTTTTGAATCTTTGAATTCATAAATGATATGAAATTTTGAAGTTTTCACATTGACAAACAATATGAAGTCTTAGAATCTCCGAGTTCATAAATGATACAAGATCTTGAAGTCTTTGGATTCCTAAATGAGATGAGGTTTTCAAATCTTTGGTTCATCAAGGATATGAAGTCTTAAAATCTTCAAATTTATAAATGAATAAATGATTTTATCTATTTAGGCTTTTACATCATGTGGAATTTGTGATTATGGGGGTAAAATCTTTATACTGGGTACATTGCTCACCTATGTTAGAATTTTCATTTTTTAGGTGCAAATAAGCATTACATATTAATGATGCTCAAAAGTTCTTGACTTGATGTTTGGAAGTGTGAATTACGATAATGCAAGTAATGAGCTTAGTTCGAACGTGAAAATAATCAAAATATTAATCAAAGTTATATTTTGGATGAAATTTTAGAATTTGTTATATTTAAATTTTTTTTATATATAATCTAAGATGAAGAATGAATTTTATGGAAAATTGTATATTTTAGAGCTTAAGGGGATTTAGTAAATTTAAATTTCAATTGTCATCATTAGTTGCTGAACTTTGCATTCTCTTGTTATGGTAAGAGCATATAATAGAGTCATCATGCCTTTGATCTTGAGGATGACAATTTTGGTTAAAGAACAAAGGCTAATGATATTTTAGTCATTTTATTTCTATTTGTAATAAGAGTAAGCGGGTAACTCTATCATATAGTATACCCACCCAAACTCTACTTAACCGAGTATGTTTTGAATGGATATTTATGGTCACAGGGTTGATTCCGAATAATAATTTTTTGAAACCTATAGTTAGAATGTAGGTACTATGTATCCTCCATGAAACCTATATTTTGAAGTATATTAGGTATACGTTATAAGGTTCCTCATATCTACTCTATAATAATAATTAAATAAAATTAATAAATAAAAAAGAATACCATTTTATTTGTATGGACTTAAAAAAATAACATATGTAGCTCATGAGAAATCCTTGACTAAACCTAGTGTCCTCATGTTAGTTTCTTTCTCCTTAGTTATTATGTTTTATTTCCACTTTATCTTCCTTGTTTACTTGTCCAACTCTACTAAAGTTAAAAAAGAAAGAATCTGTATGAAACCACCTAAACAATATATGCTATTAACTTATTTTCTTTTGATGTAATAATTTTTTTGTATTAGATTTAAAAAATATCCTATAATAAATTTATATAGCCTTGTTCAAATCAAGATTTATTTAAGATTACTGTTTATACCTTTTTTCCTTATTTAACATTAGGATTTGTACTAGGTTTGAAAAAGATTTAGTCAATAAATTAAGATTTAGTAATTGTGATACATGGAACATTATTATGGATACCGAATATGAATTAAGGGATTATAATTTGTAATTTAAGAATATTTTTATTGCTAAAATAAAATAAGTCAACCTCTTAATTGAGTTTAATTTACAATTATTTATTTAGTATTTAAAGTTGAGAGCCAGATTTCATTAAAATTGATATGTTTGTATAATAATAATTGGTGCAAAAAATAATAAAAAAATAAATTAAAGAAATTAGAAGAAAATTAAAAAAAAATAGAAATTAGCTATATTGGAATTTATAAGGAAAGAAGGTTTACAAGATTTATAGGGTACCATGTACAATTTACAAGGTATAGAATAGTTTTAAAGTTCCATAGAGTAAGATATAAGTAGCCAAGTTTAGGAACATGTATCTATAGAATAGCGTACAGGTAGAATCTCATACCCTACCTACCTTTTATCCACTCACCCTTAATTTATAATTTACTCTTATGTCATTTTGTAGTTCCACCTATATAGTAATTTTTAATCTTATGTACAGTATCTTTAGCAAAAAAATCTTTTGAATAATATTAGGGTACGCAATCCATTTCTTCTTTATTCAATGAGCAAACAATACCTATATAAAACAATTTCATCAACATGGGACTACTCAAAAGTGTAGTACCTAAGCAAAATTTTTAGGGTAAGACCTTATTGAGGACGAAAACAACACCACTTTCATTAGCTTTAGGAAAAAAACATATATTCAATTCTAGCCGTTGGCCTGTTTTTTTATTTGAATTCTGAATATTCTTTTTCTTTTATTAGAATCCTCATCCTCAATATCCTTAAATTTTAAAAATAAGACTTCTTTCATTTCTATTAAATTGTTAGTTAATCTTTGACTTATATAGGCTTCTAACGGATCTACAATAATTTATTAAAAATAATGATAATATTAAAGACATTTACTTAAGCAATATAATTAAAATGTAATATTAAAAATAAAAATAAATAAGATCAAGAATTTTAACAAATTGTAAAAACCATAGCCACCTTGCACAATCATTTTGAGGTTATTTAGAGACTAATACATGTGAAAAATGAATTGAAAATTGGATGAGTCGTTAGAAACCTCATATTTGTTAAAGTTAAAAAAAGGTTAAGATTTTAATAAAAAGAAAAAAAAAAGGAATAAAGATATAATTAGAAAAGTAGCTATGCATTAAAGACGAAAATTGTACCTTTTAGGGGTAATGAAAACCAACCAAATGGAGTCGGTTTGCAAATTAAACTAAACACAACTGAAAATATGTTTTTTTTTTTTTCCAACTTGATTTGGAAAATTTGCAAACTAAACCAAATCAAAAAACTTGTGGTTGGTTTGAAGAGATAATAGAACCAAACCATAAAATTAAACCAAAATGTTTTTTTTAAAAAAATACATAATAATATTTTGCTAGTATAAAAAGGTTCCTTTGTCATTACATACATAACACATAAAAAGATGTTTTATTTTAGATTTATGCAATGTATATTTATTTTACTTTTGTGACCATAATTTATAGAATATATATATAGAATGACTCAAAAATTACTGTATGATAGTACTATAAATAAAACTAGTTGTTACCAAATATTTAAAAATTCTTAGTTGCATGATTATTGAGTGCGATCAAAGGAGCCCTCAATCCCTAGACTTAAAAAAAGTTAATTATGATATGAGGTCTTAGAATCTTTGAGTTCATACATGGTAGGAGATCTTGAAGTCTTTGGATTCTTGAATGAGATGAGATCTCCAAATCTTTGGTTTATAAAGGATATGAGGTCTTGGAATCTTCAAATTTATAAAAGAAATATAGTGTTGAAATCTTTTGACCCAATTTGAAAATGAAATGGTTATTTAAAAAAAAAGGAAAAAGAAATATTTCTATAAATCATGATTCAAAGATTTTATCTATTTAGGCTTGTAGATCCTGTGGAATTCGTGTTTATAGGGATAAAATCTTCATGCTAGATTCATAACTCACATATGTTGGAATTTTCAATTTTTAGGTGCAAATAAGCATTACATATTAATGATGCTTAAAAGTTCCTGAGGTGATGTTTGGAAGTACGAATTGCAATAATGCAAGTAATGAGCTTATTTTGAACTTTAAAAAAATCAAAATATTAATCAAATTTATATTTTTGATGATATTTTAGAATTCATTATATTTAAATATTTTTATATATAATCTAAGTTGAAGAATGAGTTTTATGGTACATTTTAGAGCTTATGGGGATTTAGTAAATATAAACTTCAATTGTTATCATTAGTTGCTGAACTTTGCATTCTCTTATCATGGTAAGAGCATAAGATAGAGTTATAATGCATTCTCTTATTTTATTTCTATCTGTAGTCAACTCTTGTGTCATTTTGTAGTTCTACCTATATAGTAATTTTTAATCTTTTGAATAATATCTTTTGCCAAAAAAAAAAAAAAATTCTTTTGAATAATATGAGGGTTGGTATTCACTTTCTTCTTGATTCAATGAGCAAAAAAAGAACATATATAAAACAATTTCATCAACATGGGAATACCGAAAAGTGAAGTACCTAAGCAAAATTTTTAAGACAATAACTTATTGAGGACAAAAAAATGCCACTTTCATTAACATTAGGAGAAAAAAAAAACATATATTTAGTTCTCAATGTTTGTAGGTTTTTTTTTGTTTGAACTCTCAACATTCTTTTTCTTGTATTAGAATCATCATTTCAATATTCTTAAATTTTAAAAATAAAACTTTTGTCATCTCTATTAAATTTTTAGTTAATCTTTAACTTGTATAGGCTTCTAGTGGAGCTACAATAATTAATTACATTAATGATAATATTAAATATATTTTATTATGCAATATAATTAAAAGATAATATTAAAAATAAAAAATAAATAAGATTAAGAATTTTAAACAACTGTACAAACCATAGGCATCGTACAATCATTTTGAGGTTATTTAGAAACTAATATATGCAAAAAATGGGTTTAAAATTTAATGAAGTTGGTAGAAATCTTATATTTGTTAAAGTTAGAAAAACATTAAGATTTTAATGTAAGAAAAAAAATTAAGGAATAAGGATATGTGTTTTAGGGGTAAGAAAAACCGATCAAATGGAATTAGTTTGCAAATTGAACTAAACAAAATTGAAAATATGTGTTTTTTCCAACTTGATTTGGAAAATTCTCAAACCAAATAAAAAACTGGTGGTTGGTTTGAAGAGATAACAAAACCAAACCAATTTTTTTTTTTTTAAAATACGTAATAATATTTGGCTAGTATAAAAAAGTTCTTTTGTCATTGCATATATAACACATAAAAGATTTTTTATTTTACATTTCTTGAATGTATATGTATTTTACTTTTGTGACCATAATTTATAGATTATATATATATATATATATATGTATATACATTAACTAAAAAAGTACCACATGATAGTTTTATAGATAAAACGAGTTGCTACTATAGGTATTTAAAAATTCTTAGTTGCATGATTATTGAGTAGGGTCAAAGGTGCCCCGACCCTCTAAACTCAAAAATTAATAAAGATGAGAATTATATATGTTATATATATATATTGGAAGTAAAATTTAATGAAATATTGTATATTGTGTATTGGTTAAGTAGATTTCTTATAAATAGGAAGCCATGGGTTCAATTCCCATTACAATTATTTTACTCTATGGGAGAAAATACATATAACTCCCATAAAATTTGGCTCAAGTGTAGATTAACCTCATAAACTTTTAAAATGTGTTTTAAGACTTTCTAAATTTTGATAAATTAATAGGTTGAAAAAAATATTTTTAAACTTTAAAAGTTTAAGGGATAAATCTACACTTAAGTTAAAATTTATAAGGATTATTTATAATTTTCCCTTTTACTTTTTTCCAAGATGCATCAATTGTTGCGCTTAAATGACATAGTCATTTTATTTTATTTTTTTACCTTTTCTTTTTCAAAATAACCAATAATATTAAATTCCATTTGATATTTTTGTATCATAAATAATAATTACAATGCTAATATTATAAATATTTTGGCCTATTGCATAACATATAAGTAAATAATAAAAATATATTACTTGATGTACTTTTCTTACAATTATCGTTATAAAACTAAATGTAAATTATTGAATTAATAATTACCTACCACTTATATTGAAATTAATAAACTTCTAGCATTGCTAATGATACAATCTTATAGCATTATCATTAAAAAAAAAAAAATCAAAGAATGCTTATATTGGGACAAAGCTAATAGGATGAGTTTAAAGAGTTTAGCATTGTGGAGCTTTTTACTATACATATATCTTGTACACATTCTATAAAGTCATATAAGAAAGAATAAATAAATAGAATATGAAGAAATATAAATAAATAAAAAAGGGAGATCAGATTCTATTTGTTCTATATCAAAGATCAATATTTGTTATTCTCATTCTTTAACTCATTGAGACAAAACCTTTCTTTAGGTGTTTCAACCAACAAACAACTAACTAATTTAAACTTTTATTTATGCATTTAAAATATATTATTATAAATATTAACATTATTTTTAAACAAGAAAAGATACAGTATAAGCAAATAAAAAAAAAATGTTGTCCAATTCGTTCTATTTAGGTATACTCTTTAAATACTTTTGAGTTAAACTACGGTTGATGACAAAAGTTATATGAGATTTATGTATGGTCAAATTTCATCATTAAATAACTTAGCACTTATTATATGATATTACATATTATATAAATATATATATATTTTATAACAAAACATGGTTCAACCAACAAACTAAACCAAAAGTTTATAGTTTGGAAAGTTTCCAAACCAGACTATACAATTTGGTTCAAAAAGATGAAAAGTCGCACCATTTTTTGTGGTTCAATTTGGTTGGAGATAATCAAACTAAACAAACTGCGTATGCTCTTACAAGTTCTCCTTTATTTTAAGGGCTCCACTCTTACGTATAATTAAATAGATTAAAGCAGTGAGATGGGTTTGATACCAAACTTTATAGGCCATAGGAGTTAGCTGTCACAGTGCTTACATATAAACGGGCCAATAAAAAGGAGACAATTTAACAACTAAAATTTTTATTTTCAAGTTAACTCGACTGATGTTTCAATTGTTTAATTATTGATTCTCAACAAAAGCAACGGCGCAACCTACGAGCTATATTAAAAACTACAAAACCAGCAAGGCCGGACGATGACTCAGTACTGAATTGAAATAATCGCCTTTATAAAGATAAGTAAAAGGAATATTGTATTCCAGAAAATATTGATCAGATGATATACATCAGTATCACACACACATACATACATATATATATATATATATATATATACATGATCAATAAACACCAAATTTATCAATATACAGCAGTATTTTTTAAATTATAAGCGATAATTTTCTTATAATTCATCCGCTCATTTTATCATATATCTAAATATAATATCTACTCACCACTATATGTATATACATGTACAGCCATTAAATCTTTTCTAAAGGAAAATTATAAGTCACAACAATAATATTAAAATGAAAGTTCAGACGACAAGTTTTCTAAAGGATTTTGGTACTAAATTAAAATATTCACTTTTATCGAAACTTGGAAAAGGGTCCAGTGAGTTCAGTCTTGAATATCAAAATGCAATGTGAGCAAAACCATGACATTAAACAATCACAGAATTTAACGAGGAATGGGCAATAATCATTATATAACATTTAACGGTCAATAGTGATCATTATACAATCATAAAATTTATTGATCCATGGTCCTTATTGTAGTATATTTTTATTATTATTGAAGATTTATTTATATATAAATAGGAGTTCATGTTCTTGTAATATATATATATATATATACAAAATATTTAATACGATTTTTTTTATCTCTTTTCTATTTCTCTACTAGATACAAATCTTTTATTTCTTTTCTATTTTTATAATTATTTTATTTCTTTTCTATTTCCTCACTTACTATCACAACCACAAAAACTTTCTTTCAAAAATCTTGAATTTATTTATTTTTTATAACTCCAATAATATTATATTATCTAATAAATATAATAGTTCATATCGTATTTACAACCTATCATGTTGGAAAAAAAAAAAAAAAATCGTCACGATGAAAAGACATTAATTCGCATGAAATTTAAACGTAGCCATTGCGCCTTGCGCATTTTGGAGCTCACTTGCTCCTACAGAAAGTCATTATTTTTCATTTGGAAAATGTACACTTAGAGTGCTTCACTTTCGTTATTTTTCTATTTAAGTTAGTTACAATTTTTATTCGAGTCATCCATCCTTTAAGGTTTTTTTTTTTTCATTTGAATTTTCCAATTTTTAATTTTTCAATTTTATCCATCTACCTTTTTAGAACAAGTGGAAAAATCTCATCATGTTCATTAATGACTCCATCTCATGCTACAAGGATCAACGGTAATTTAACATGTGTCTTTCTTCCTTTAAGAAATGAACATGAGAAAAATTTGTCAATAAAAAATGACAAGAAAAGAAACTTTTTCTAGTCTTTTTCGAAAAATGGAAGGCTCGAGTACAAAATTTAAAAGATGAATTACTTAAATTGAAAATATCAACTTTTATTTAACATTTGGTTGACCTTATATGATAATATGGAAAAACTATTCGTTATCTACAAAGATATTAATCAGTTTAATTGATGGAATAACTATTTTAAAGACATTCCTTAATCTTTTCCGGTACGTTTTTATATTTTTCCATAAAATTTTAACCATGCAATCAAGTTACGGACTACAGTATGGTATTTTAAAATATATTCCTAATTCATTACCAATATCACTTTAAGACAACCGAATAAAATAATAATTGTTACTTTTATATTCAAGTTTTTAGGAACTATAAATTTATTTGCATTTTGTTCTATTTTGTAAATAAAACCTGCTATTATTTACGACTAAAATAAATTTTGAAGGAATTTGGACACTCAAATTAAAAAGCACCTTTTTTTTTTTTTTTGGCCCTTTAAAGTGTCCTATGTTCCGCCCTTATTATATTCCTGATAATTCTTTCACTTGCCATTTGCCAAAGCCAGATCCTTGTTGAAAGTGTGACCTAGGCAACCGCTGGCGACAAATAGCAGGATTATGAGTTATTTGAGCTGGAACACATCAAATAGGAAAAAAAAAAAAGAAAAAAAACCACAACACATGTTATGTATAAATGGTAAATAAGTACTAATCATACTTAATGTGCGAGGGTATTTATAAAATACATTATGTTATTTTTTTTTCCCCGAAATTACTGATTAATGTTATTATGTATTCAAATATGATTAGTATTTATATACTATATATATATACACATAGCATATATTCCCTAATGTACCTTTTCTTATTAAAAAAAAAAAGATTTTATTCATGCAAAACTATCTATTAAATAATTAAATGAAAGAACATAATTATGAATTATTAATGTACTCTACATAGCCTAATTTATTAAGGAAAATGAATTTTTAATCCTTAACGTTTCACCGAATTTTTATTTGACTCTCGGATATTTTCTTTTTTCTTTTGCATTTAAGACCTTAACGTTTATGAAAATTTATAAACGAGTCATTTGTCGTTAGTACATGACATGTGGTGGCCTTTGATTGGCTAAAAATGGTTGATTTAATTAAATAATATCACTATACTTTAATTAAATAAATTTAAAAAAAAAACAAGAAATTCGGTAAAATGTAAAAAAAAAAAAAAATGTTGATATTAAGGAGGTAAAAAAACCATTTGGCTACCTCAAGGTCGAAGTAGGGCTAGAAGCATACGGATTTTTGTGTGATTTACTCGATAAGCATCTAAGAAACTCGATAATATATCTAGTAAGAAACAAGAAGAATCCGATTTAAAACTATTAATCATACATTTTACGAGTAAAATGGATGCATATCTTTTTAGGTACGTTAAGGGTTTACCATGACACCTAATAACAAAACCCCTTTATGGATATGCTATTAATGAGAAAAGATGAATCATTTATAATTTTTGCTTAATTTGGACATGAATTTTCAAAGAATAATACAGCTCTGGAACCCTAATGTTTTCATGGTCTTGCATTTGTCCGAGAAATATATATATATATATATATATGTATGCATGCATTTATATATTGACCTGCTTGTCCGAGATATATTTATAACATCTAAGTTTAGCATATAACGAGCCACAAAATATATATATATATATAAGGGATTTTTATGATACCATTAGCAAAAATATGTTAGCATAACATTGGCCAATCTAAACTATTAATTTAGTAAAATTTAATTTACATAATTTATTTTATTAAAATAGACTAATTTATTACTTAGATAATATGTTAATAATTTTTATGAATAATTAATTAAATGGGAAAGGGGGAGAAAAAAGGTAATATAGTAACTTTCTACAATAAATTACCTTGGTCAGCGTTATAATAATGTTATATTACTATTGTTACTATAGAAAAATCCATGTAAATATTATGATATGTATCATATGTTGTTACTATGTATAAGTAAAAATATGTCTTCATAATTAAACAATAAAATGGATAAATATGTATATACGTATAGATTTATATTCCTGCCCGACTATATACCGTCGCATATAATAAATTTTTTAAACATATATTTCACTTTATACCTTTTACTTAATACGTACAACATGTACGCAAATATACGAGAGTGGAAGAACCAAAGTTAGTGATTCCGTTAAGAGTATATCTTTCGTTGTTTCTGATAAATATAAATATATATATATATATATATAATGAGACATATGTAGTCTTGTGTGTAAATAAGACAAGCACCTAAAATGACGAGGGTTGGTGCTATTTTTTTTCCCATGCACAGCACAGCCTCCGTCGTCCCTAGTGGAGTCATTCTACGAATATGGCCTTGTTGGACCCGTCTGTCACAACTAATCCACTTTTTCTCCAACGAAACAACCTTAAGATTAGGACCATGATCTTAGAAAAAACAATGATAAATAAAAATTTAACATATTTATCATTTAATAATGTCGATAATAATATTAGTAATTCCATAATGTGGTCCCTTTTTATTATTGGACCATGCAGTCTAGTCCAATGTAGCCTTCTTATATTTCTACGAAGTAATCAGGAACCGTTTCTCATACTCATATACCCATCCTTTTGCATCTTGGTTTTCTTCTTTCTCTTACCTTTTTCTGCATACGTTCAACAAGCACACACCCCGCAATTTCGATTACCTTGGTATTTCCAGCATCCATAGCAACAAGGAAGAAAAAGAAGTACTCCTGATTGATTCCAAATTTTTCGAGCTTTCCATTGCAAACATACATTAAGATCTTGTTTCATCTTGGTTCGAGGAAAGCCGCATCGGCCACAGGAAAAAAAAAAAAAAAAAATTTGCATATTTGATATTGCACAAGCAGCAGGAACGGTTTTCGATCGTGGAAAACACAACAAATGGAGTTCCTGGTAAGATTCTGGCTCATGGAACGTCCATTTCCATTGGTTTGAGATTTATCGGGAATCATATATGGTGAGAGAACTTTTCGACATGAATGAAAGATGCAAAGAGGGCTTGATTGTATGATCCTGGTGGTCCTCTGGTTAATGTTCTCCACATTTGTTGTCGTTGACTCCTCACAGAGCAGTTACTATGACCCTATGTCATTAGACTCTTTCCTTCATGATTATGCGAACAAATCCTTGAAGCATCCTAGGACGGGTACAGTGTACAATATATCCCTCCCTGCCAATTTTTCAGGAATCCGAGTTTCTATCGTTAGAACTCGGAGTTCGAGTTTTTGGGTTGGAGGATTGAATTTCAGTTTTTTCCACATCCCACCAAGGATTATAGCAAACCCTTATTCAAGAAGAATGGCTATCATATATGAAAATTTGCAAAACTGGTCTTCTGTGTATTATCAAGTTCCACGACACAAGTTGGTTAGTCCTGTTGTTGGCTTCAGAGCTTATGACGCTTCGAATGCATCCGTAGTGGGCAAACAGAAGCTCAATTTTAGCATCATGGGAGACCCTATTTCGATTCGGTTTCCTCCAGTTGTTATCAAAGATAAGAAAATTTTCATAAAATGTGTGCAAATCGGATTAAATGGATCAATCTCGTTTAGCAATATGACTAGAGAAAGGACTTGCACGACGAGGAGTCAAGGCCATTTTTCGCTAGCCATCCCGTTGACACCAGAGAAGAAGGATGGGTTTTGGAAATGGTGGGTTATAGGGTTTGTAGTTGCATTCATTGTAATTGTTTTGTCAGGTTTGTGTGGTTTGGTCATCTACAAGATAGCAAAGAGGAAGAAAATTAAAGAGATGGAGAAGGAGTCTGAAAGAGGTGTTCCTTTTGATACCTTTTGGATTGGTAGAACCAAAATGCCATGTGCTTCCATGATTAGAACAGAACCAGTTCTTGAGAATGAACATGTGTGATCAAGTTCAAATTTTTCCTGTACAGAATTTTCTCCTTTTCACATTTACTTCAGAAGTCAAATTTTGTGTCCCTCATTTTTTTAATTCACAACCTTCCTATTGGCGGGCCTCCTTTAGGCCAACAATATATTTTAATTTCACGGGAACAAGGGATGTAGAATTTGAATATGTTATATTCCTTTGCACGAACAATATTCACGCGTACGAGACTATGAGGTCTTTCATCGATCGATGGGCCTTAATTGCACAGAGGTGAACTGAGAGATGTATATGTTGTGAAAGAAATCTTTTTTGCTATGTGCTTTTTTAAGCAAATTGATTGATGCTTTCGGCCTGGTGGGTTACATTCTTCTTTCTTCAAAAGGGGGCTAAGTTATGGAATTATACTCTTGGTGTGTGAGTTGTTATGTGTCCGTTCCATAGCTGCAGGTGCTTGTGGTGGGGACTTCACTGCACCAGCTGAAGTAGTTTAGAATAGACGGCAATTTGGCTCTTGTGGTGGAAAAACTAGCATAAAGCATAAACTTAACAACATAATTAGGTGGGCAAAGGATCAAGAAGGTTTCACCTATAATATACATACGAATTTTGGAGCATCATGCATGGCGGAAATGTTGTTCCACCATTCCCATTACCTAGGTTTATAACAGTGTAGGAACACACCGCTGCAGGGACTTCTAGTTCCCACCCCGTGCATGGTTGTACACCGAGTGGAGTATGCCCCACCTTGGGGGTTGTTTTAGCACTTAAATATCACACATGATCTGTATATTAAAAATCTAACTGCCCAAATTACATGATATAGATGAGTTGACGACTGCTATGGCATAAAAACTATGGGCCTGAATCGTTCCACCAGATTTTGAAAGAAAATCCCTGAAATCGGCTGTTGTCTTGACAGACGTTCCACACAATTGAACATATCGATATTTAAATAACACCAGCATGTATATAGCGTTCGTACATCTCACGAGTAGACACAGAATCAATCGTTTGAGGAAGGAAATGGAAAGGAAGATGAAAAATGGTATGGAGAAATTCATCCTTGGAGTTGCATGGCTAATTTTAGAGGTACAAACTACTCAAACCTGATACCATATTTATTTAAATTCAATTCAACTTCAGTTGAGTTGAGGTCGAGCTACATGTTTATCCCCTAACTGACTCAACAAACTCATGAGCTTAACTGAACTCCTATCGCGCTTAAGTATGTCTTTGACTTTGTTGAACTTGAGTGAATCTCAAGCTTGAACATAGCTAAGAGGAATAATTTTTTCCCCCCAGAATAACCAACCCTTGATGAGCATGAAGCAGAGCCCGAGCTCAAGCTTGTTGAATAAAATTTCAACCCAAGCTCAAGCTTTAAATGTTGAAGTCTAACCTGAGCTCAACATTGTTTGGCTCAATGCGATTCCTTTACTTCCAGCTAATGGTAATCAACATAAAAGCTAGTTAAAAGATATAGTCCACCACATATCTAAAATATTCCATAGGCAAATCATACTGCCAAAACCACCATTTGATTTTTGGCTGACTACAATTTTAAAAGGAAATAGGATTAAAAGTAAGCATCCAAATGGTACAAAAGCTCGGGATCCCCAAACCTAAGTTCATCAGTCTCAAGATACTCCGGTGTTCCCTACTCCAGAAAATGCAATGAAAGTAGAAGAAAGAAAAAGAAAAAAAGGTTCCTGCAACAGCTTACTTCTTTTTTCTCTCCACCACCTGCAGACCTGAAATGTGAAGAACCATGGAAACAAAAGATCGTCAAAACTTCTGAGACATATCCCAGAGAACTAATTGAGTACAACTTCCTTATGCAGTTGCATTCTCAAATATTTCATCATAAACAGATAAAATGTGACCCCTCCTTAACTCAACTTTCTGAGGACACTAGACATTTCCTCACGCTTCTTCTTGGCCCTCTTGTGAGTCCCCAGCTTTCTCTTTGCTACCTTCAAAGCATGCTTGTCTTTCCCAACTTTTAGAAGTTCAGTGATTCTTTTCTCGTAGGGGGCAAATCCAGCAACCTCTCTGATGAGACTGCGCACAAATTGCACTCTCTTGCTTATTTTCTGAAGCAAAACTTAGCAACAATAAAGCAAAATGATGAAAAAAATTTAAAAAACAAAGAGCCAAGCACTTCATGTAACTAACCCCATTTCTATCTTAAGGACGTGGTGCTAATTCTCTCTTGGTGACAGTATGGCCTCTGTTTAAACCCACGAAAAGCCCTGTATTTGGCTGTTTTGGAGCCATGTCTGAAACAAAACTTCCCATCAACAAAATAGAAACAATTTGAAAATCACTAGGAAATGTGAATGGTGTAGCCACCAGAAATAAAGCATCCTACAAGAAGAAATCTCCATATGAAGTGTTGTACATCCCGGAGAAAACCAATAGCAACCTCAAGCTAATAAAAACTAGAGAAATTGCCATTTTCTAAATAGACTTCTCCCCCTGATCTAAATGCTAAAAGCAAAAAAGATGTTCTTCAGTTCATCTGTGTTTCAGGTGGCATCAAGTAGCAAGAGCTTTTTATTAGCTTGCGGAGTGTCCATTCAATAGGAGATTCACAAAAGATTGTAAATCAGATCCTGTCCCTATGAGGAAGAATGTCGGAAATATTTGCATGAGATGATGGGTTCTTATTCATGTCATTGATGAGCATTATCAACACATGTGGAACCACAAAGTACACATACCAATAGCTTAGACAGGGCACTTATGTCCTAGCATCTTTCCCTTATGATATCAATACTACCATCAAGTATACTTGGGAACAGACTAAGAAAACAATATAACGCTATGTAGAGAGGTTTGCTAGAACAGTTAAATTAGAGAGTCATGCTTGTACTTATCATTTATAAAAAAAAAAAAAAAAACCCTCTCCAATCAGTTTGAGACCGCTTGATACAGGCCATACTTTGTTTTCCCCTGAAAACTAGGAAGGCCACTCTCTATGGCAACATAATAACGCAAACACGATGATGGAGACAAAACATGAGACCGACATGACATAGATAAATTTTTTCTTCCAACATGAATATGATCGAATCCACAACTAATAGACACAATTAATTAAAAAATTAATAAAAAATTATTTATGATGTATATTCGACCTGATATATATGTATGTTTCAACACCGACATGAACATGACACGAATCTGAACACATTCCATCAACACGAATTATATAAGAAAATTGGAAAGACAGATATTGGGCAGTGGATCCCATCTCTCAAGCGTCAATGGGAGATCAAAGCTAAATTTTCTGAATTAAAGGAAAAGGGACATCTAAAGATGAAAGCTTGTACGTAAATCAATCATTCTAAGCTTTGAACGAAAATGCACATCACAGAACATCAGAATGAATGATATGCAATTACGAAATGCATCTAGGGCTCCGATTCTTTTACTCACCTACTTCGACTTTGAGTTCGAGGCATCTGTCCCGAGTCACTTCGGTCCTCTAAAGGAAGTAGTCTGAAAAATATTATGAAAAAGGATAAATTTTTAAAAAATTTACCAAAATAGCATAACGAAGGCAAATGCGAGCATAAGACTTCAGTTGTGGTTAGTTTTTACACCGAACGTGCATGTGGAAGAAGCTAACTAATGCCAGTAAAGGGAATCATCACCCTAACCATTCGACAGGGCGACGATGAGCATGTCACCACATAATCGATAGATTTTTTATTATCGATCTTTGGTCACCAGATAGTGCCATCCTCGACCGACCAAGCATTATGAAATTTGAAATGCTTATTAGAAAAAAATGCTTTAAAGTGAAGTTCACAACACCCACTAGTGTAGGCGAGGCCAAAGGTGACTAAACCTTGTCTAGGTCACTTTACCTCAAAATACAATCTATAAACAACATCATGAATATCAAATTAACCACCCCCTTGGCTTCGATAATACAGGGAGAGCTCGTAGAAAAGATCAAGGAAGTCTAGCTATTCGACACCTTAGGAATGATGACCACAATAGAGGTAGAATTACTAAGGCCGAACTCACAGACCCCCTCAAGCAAAACATAAAAGTCTTTACGTTTTCCCTAGAAGAGATGCTAAGCATCATCAGTATATTGGAGGCTATTTATCAATTGAATGTCAATCTCATCATCCGACTTGTCAAACAGAAGAAATGACACTTTGCCCCGGAATGCTGGGTAGAAATTGAGGAGGAAGTGTAGAAGCTACTTCAAGTAGGCCTCATCAAGTAAGAAAAGTATCCCACGTAGCTTACTAATACAGTACTTGTATAGAAACCAAATGGCAAATGCGCATCAACTATGTGATCTTAAAAATGCATGCCCTAAGGACTGTTTTCCCTTACCTGCATAGACTAACTCGTCAACTTGACATCGGGCCATGCACTTCTGAGTTTCATGGATGCCTACTCAAGATACAACCGGATTGGAATGGCTCTTAAGGATGAAGTCCACACATCCTTCATCACAGACTTTGAGACCTACTGCTATTAGGTAATGTCCTTCAACTTTAAAAACACTGGAGCCACATACCAAAGGTTGGTCAGCCACATCTTCAAGCTACAAATCAGTAGAAACATTGAGGTCTACGTCAACAATATGATTGCTAAAAGCAAAACCAGAAAAGGGCACATCGACGACTTCTACAAGACATTTCAAACTCTATGCCAATTCCAAATGAAACTTAACCCCCAAAAATGCGTCTTCGAGGTCTCATCAAGGAAATTCCTTAGTTTTATGATGATGAAGCGAGGGATAGAAGCTAACCTAGACAAGATTAAAGAAGTCCGAGGCATGAAACCCTCAACAAAAATTAAGGAGGTGTAGCAACTAACAAGAAGGATTACTACCCTAAATTGATTTATATCCAGAAGCGTAGATAAGTGTACGAATTATTCAATTTACTGAAAAACCCTACTGAATTTAAATAGACAACGGAATGTCAGTAAACATTTGACAAATTGAAGGATTTTTTGGCGACCCCATCCATACTCTCTAAGGAAATCCTTAGAGAAGAGTTATACCTGTACTTCACAATCAACGATAGAGCATCATCATCGATGCTTGTCCGAGCAAACAACCGAGAACAACAACTTTTCTACTATGTTAGTCACATCTTATAAAAACTAGAGCTTAGGTATATGAAAGCAAAAAAGTTCACCCTCATAGTGGTCATCGTAGCTCGGAAGCTCATGCCCTACTTTCAATCACATCCAATAGTTATACTGACGGATATACCACTCAAAGCTGTATTACAAAGGCCTAACACCTCAAGTAGAATGATGAAGTACTCCTTGAGCTTAATGACCATGGAGTCTAGTTCCACTCAAGACAAGTAATCAAGGCGTAAGTCCTTACCAATTTCATAGCTGAATACACTGAAGCAGATGAGCCTTAACTCGAGCTCACCATACCCATCTAGGCCCTCCACATTAACAGCTCCTCTACTAAAAGGGGTAATGGGACTGGTATTACACTACAAGGCCTACACAGAACAAAGATCCTCTATGCTCTAAAGTTTGGCTTTCTAGCAAGTAACAACAAAGCTGAGTATGAGGCACTCATTGCCAGCTTAAGAATTGCTAAACACCTAGACTCCATGCTGGTGGTACAGTAAGTCAAAGGAGAGTATGAAACCAAAGGGAAACAATAGTTAGGTACCTACACATGGTATAAGGCTTACTTATGGAATTTACATTATGGGAAGTCAACAAGATCCTACGAGCATAAAACAAAGAGGCAGATAAACTATTTAGGATAGCGACAAGCCATTCTTCATACAGTACCACCCTAAGCAAAGTACAGAAGCACAACACCAAGAAGTCCTCAAAGTAAGGGGAGCAAGTCTTGAGCCCTCTTAGATAATGACATGCCTAAGAACTAAGTCAAACATTAAGGCTTACTGTTGGGAAATATCCTAGTAGGTCCTTCGAGATATCGAAGGAAATAAAATGGTCGACAAACACAATATAGTAGCTTCATAAAGCTACTCGCCAAATGTGACTCACTAACAAATATAACATGACTCAACTCTCACTTGATATGATATACAAGCAAAAGTCAAGGTCCACTCGCCACTAATCTTGAGCTAATAACAAAGATTAGATAAGAGTGTAAGGGTTATCATTCGAAGAGGGTTATCTCGTAAGAATAAAGGGGGATATTCAATTCCTGATAAAAGTGTATGGTGATTGAGACTATAATAAAGAGGGACTATTTATAGTAAGTCCCTTAAAGCAACAATTCTGTAATAGAAATTACATAAAGGATAATGTAAAATGAAGATTCCTAATATAAATTGAAAGGGGTAATTGTGACAAAGGACAAAAAGAAATATGGTACAAGTATCAGAAAAATCAAGGACAGGTGGTAGCTTATCATTGCATTCATGTGTTGAGATCTTGAGGCGCTATGGTCGACATGAACTGAGGCTGCAGTTAGTTGACAAGGAAGGTTTTAGATAGATAAGCTTTTAGGTTCTTGATATACAGTAGGTCGACATGTGAGTTTTCAACACACAACAAGTTGGCATCAGAAGGCTTGGCATAAGGGCAGGGGACAAAGTAGAACAAAGTGTATCCGAGCTGGGCATCCGAGGAATTTATCTTCAAACCTTCTTGGTACTGGAGCTTGTCTGGACCAAGCTAAAATGTCTGAATCCTCTTAACTAGACCTTATAAGCCCATGAGTCTGGCTTAGGTAATAAGTTCGGAGGTCGGCATTCCATCAGCTCTATGGGTTTGTTGGAGATTTGCTCTCAAATCTTGGTCGGCTTCTTCTTTAGGAACATAGGGTGTTAAATCAGAGACATTGAAGGTTAGTGACACTTCGTACCCTTCGAGCAATTCTAGCTCGTAAGCATTGTCATTGATTCTTTGCAGAACCTTGAATGGATCGTTTGGTTTAGAGGATAACTTGCTCACTCTTTTCTTTAGGAATCTTTCCTTGCTAAGGTGAACCCAAACAAGGTCTCTAAGACTATAGACAATATTCTTCTAACCTCAATTACCTTGTTTTTTTTTTTTATTAGGTAATAGTTCAGGCTAATTGTTCGAAGACCTTCTTATGTAACCTTTAGAATTCCTTTACACACTGGAGACTAAACTAACTTTCTCCTTAAGAGGTTGGGCTAGTAATCATGTTTAATGGAAAATTTGGGTTAAGCCTATGACAACCTTGAAGAGTAACTGTCCTATAGAATTGTAGGTGGAGCGGTTGTAAGTAAACTCAATGATAAGCAAACACATAGCCTAATCATGCATATTCTTCCTAGCAGTAGCTCGAAGCAGACTTTTAACTATTTTGTTCACAACTTCGGTCTATCCGTTTATCTATAGGTGGCAAGAGGCATTGAACATAATTTTAGTACCAAGCTTTTTCCTCAATGTTCGCCATATAATCTGAGATAATACTCCTTGGGATTCCATGTAGCCATACGATCTCCTACAAAAAGAGGTTAGCTACAAATAAAGCATCATCAATTTTATGGCAATGGTTAAAGTGGCTCATTTTACTAAACTAATCAATTGCCACCATGATAGAGTCATGTTTCTAAGCTGTCCTAAGTAATCCATGCATGAAATCCATGCTTATGTCGATCCAAGATTGATTTGGTACGGGAAGAGGTGTATAGTCCACATAAGGCTCCTTCCTTCCCATAGCTCTTCTACACACCTCGCATCATTCCAAAACTTTAGGTACGTCTTTCATCATCCCTAGCTAATAAAATTATTCTTTTAGCAATTCAAGTATCCTCTTCTCTCCAAAGTGGCTGGCTAGGCCTCCTGCATGTACCTTCCATGCTAATAGTTCTCAGGCTAAGCTGTTTGGTATGCATACATACCCACCTTTCATTAGAAATCCCTAGTTCAGATATAACCCATCCATCACACCTCCATAATTGCACTTAACCACAATAGGTCTAAAGAAGGGATCTTGTTCATTTTGATTGAGGAGAGTACCAAACCCAAGTATGCGAGCTTAGAGGGTTGTCACATGTATATGCCAACGTGATAAGGCATTGGCTATAATGTTAGAACTTCCCTTCTTGTACTTGATGACATAATAAAAGGTTTCCAAAAATTCTACCCATTTGGCATGACGGTAGGAGAGCTTTTTTTGGCCTGTAAGGTGTTTGAAGGACTCATGGTCTGTATAGATAATAAACTCTCTAGGCAATAGGTAATGTTACTAGTTTTGAAGAGTTTGAAAAAGTGCATAGAACTCCTTATCATATGTTAAGTAATTCAGAGTAACATCTCTAAGCTTCTCATTGAGATATGCAATAAGTCAACACTCTTGCATAAGTATGGAGCCAATACCTACTCCAAATGTGTCACACTCCAACTCAAAGACTTTATCAAAGTCTAACAATACAAGCATTGGGGCAAAAGTCAACTTGGATTTAATCTCATCAAAACTCTTCTAAGCTTTCTCTAACCATTTAAATTCGAAGTTCTTCCTGGTTAGCTCGATCAATAGGGCAGCTATGGAACTAAAGTTTTGAATGAATCTTTTATAAGACAAAGCCAGACCATGAAAACTCTTTACTTCGACTACACTAGTCGGCGTCGGCCATTCAAGAATAGCTCTGATCTTCTTGTTATCAACTCTAATACCTTTACTAAATACAACATATCCAAGAAATACTACCTCATTCTGACAAAAGGTACATTTCTTTAGGTTGTTGAACAATTGCTCGAAACAGATGATATCAAACACAAACCTCAAGTGCTCGACATGAGATGAAAGGTCAACATTATACACCAAAATGTCATCAAAGCAAACTACAATACACCTACTAATCAAAGATCTTAAAACATGGTTTATGAGTCGTATGAAGGTGCTCAGTGCATTTGTGAATCTAAATGGATTATTACCTAGTCAAAGAAACCGTCCTTCCTCTTGAATGCTGTCTTTAACTCATCTCCTAGTCTCATTCGATTATAGTGATAGCAACTCTTCAAATCTACCTTCGAGAAGATTCATGCACCATGTAATCTGTCCTTCAAATCTACCTTCGAGAAGATTCATACACCATGTAATCTGTCCAACATGTCATCCAATAGTGGTATTGGATATCTGTACTTAATAGTGATTTTGTTGATAGCTTGGCTATCAATGTACATCCGCTAAGAGCCATCCTTCTTTGGCATTAGAATAGCTGCACTGTACGGTATAAGGGCTCATTCTTTCTCTGGAAAATCCTTGATTAATCAGCTCATCAACTTGTTTCTTGAGCTCAACTACCTACTCTGAATTGAGCTTGTTAGCGGATCAGTTTAGGAGAGCTATACCGGGCTGAAGATCGATATAGTATTCAATGCTTTGGATATGTGGTAAGACTTTTAATAACTCAGTAGGAAACAGGTCGGCATACTCTTAGAGCAAGGTCTCCACCTTGGCTGGCAATGCTTTGGCCTTCTTCAACTCAAGTAGTCTTTTGATCAGTAGGAATATAAACTCTTCCTTCTTAACATCCTTAGAAAATTGTACTTAGGAAATCACCAAAGATTTCTTTTGTAATGGTTTGGAAACCTTAACTTAGGATTCTTAAACTTCTCTAGGGATCATAGGGTGTAAGCCCCTAAAATTGTGTTTAGGATAATTGAGCTTAAATTTAGAGTTTTTAAGGAAAAATTAATCAATTGAGCCTAAACTTTACAACTAAAATAAAAAAGTTAATCAAAATGACTCGGTGAAGTTAGATTTTGAAAATAACAATCCAAAATCCTAATTTTACTCCTAAAAGTATGATTACTTAATATAGTACAAAATTGCTCTAAACCCCAAAAAACGAGCTTGAAATACGATAAGAACTTAGAGATAAGTTAATTAAGTTATAAAATGCGATAATATAATATAATTTATTATATGAATATACACTAATTTTATGAGTATGCCCCATATAAATAATAATTATACTCGTAAATAAACCAAGATTACTTAATTATATATATATTATGTGTTGAATTCATAAAAATAAATAAGAAATATATCTTAAAAATAAAAGGATATGTTAGAAATATAATTATAAGAGTATAGTTATATGCTACACTTGATATATACATAGGATATATATACTCGTATATTAATAAAATAACTAAATACTAATATAATATATATTATTAATATTTCATCAAAATATCTATTTAAGCTTATCTAAATGGCTAAAATAATCTAGAAATTGCTGAGGATGGTTAGAAATTGTCTGTGGCAAGCTATGGAAGTTGGAAATTACTTATTCAAAAGCAATTTGCATAAAAAGAGACACTTCCTACTTGGATTAATGAAAGATAAATAAAAAAAAATCACAAGCAGCAAAGTGCTCCTATAAATAGTAAACCATAGCAGACTAGTCTTAGTTTAGCAAGTTTAAACCTAGGATAAATATAGAAAAAATTCTGGAAAATAGAAAAAAATTATATGAAAATAAAGCAATTACCAAGCTAGACTAGTTCCTAAGGCAAATCGTGATGCTGTGAAGCACTTCCACCACCACCTAGAACCCCTAACATCTTGGCTGCCTGACACTACCCCCTCTGATGTCGACTACTAGAGCACCTAAGAATAGTAAGGTTAAACTTCTGCCTTATTTTTCAATAATTTAAAAAAAAAAAATCCACCCAGAAAAATTGGAAAAATTTATATTTATATTATTTTGGATAAGTTATTGTGTGGTATTTTTACTTTTGTAAAATTTTGAATATTTAATTCACTTACTTAAGAAAGTCACTATTCACCCAAATTTTGATTTTTAAAATTAATATATCAAATGAAGTTGTTTTTATCTCAAAATTTTGTGTAGGATATACATGACATATAGATAATTGCTATGCAACCCGATTTTTTATTTGAGTATTTTTAATATTTATTGTATTTTTCAACCTAAAAATAGCTAGAAATTAAGGTGAAAATGTTAAATAAATAGGTTTTATGAAATTAAATGATGAAAATAACCTATACTAACTTTTAGTGAATTATAATAATGTTGGGATATGTTGAAAATAATTTTGTGTAAAAAGAATAACATTTGGATAATTAAGTATAATTTAGGAGTGAAATTGTAAATTCCTGTATATAGGCGGTAAATCAATAACACGAAACTAAGTGATGGCTTAAGCTATTTATTAAAAGTCTATAGAAATTTTTGGGGAATTATTTGGTGACTCAAGCTATTTATTATGGATTTACTTAATAAAATAGCTTAAATTACAAAGTAGGACTCATTTTTAGTAATGATAGGCTAAAATATGATAAATAATTAAATAAAAACTATATATATGTGTATTGGTCAGATTTCATAAAAAAAAGTATATTTTAATATATTTAATGATATTTTAATGAATGAGATATGTTATATACATATTAGGATTATATAACATCCATATTATAGAGTTATATTGACAAATTAGATAAAATATAGTTTAATAACATAAAATGCATATAATAAGATAGTATTTATTTAGATACATATAACTGTGTTAGAAATTCGAATTACCGGTTAAAAGTCATCTATAGAAATAGGATCCATAATGCATATTGTTAGGTCTATGTGAACCCAACGATACTATTTTTACTAAAGTCGGGCAATCTTAGGTGATATAACCTATATCTTTATAATATTACTAGAATTTACGTATTACAATAGCTCTACCATAATTGAAATGTGATTTAACCAATTAAAAATACGTTTTAATATGATTGAAACGATATATTATATGTAACAGTATAATTACGTATATTATTAATAATTAATAACTTAATTCGATATATATAATAAAAACTATATATTATTATGATAATATACTTTATATATATATATATATATATATATAACCGTTTTAGATAAAACCTTAATGTTTTCATAACTATTACAAAAACTAAATTTGGGTTTTGTGTATATAAGATCTCTTAGTAATCAGACTGTTGATGACTCGAGTCTCTTGCACTGAGCATTCGAATAGGTAAATTGAGATCACAGCTTTATCGCTTGTTGAGATACTATATTAGAGTATCTAAGGACTTAAGAGTACTTTTGTTTGTGATTATAATTAGTTGTTTGTATGCATGCCATACGTATGATTGGTAATCAGTTGTGACAGGAGTTGAACTCTTTGGCATGCTATTCTGGGTAATTGAATCATTTCTATATTGTGTGAACTTATTTGATCACTCTTAATTACAACTAATAATGATTTGAATATAACAAAATTGGACATGCATAATAACTGATAAGAGAAAATATTAGGAATATTAAACTAAATATTGACTTCCTTCGATAAAGATAGCTGAAATGGTCATTTCTCCATCCTTAATTGAACTAAGTGACAGGCAAGAAGGTCGCGACAAGGGTGAGGGCCTTGGTTCAAAGGTAGCTATGGGAGGAAGGTGTTCTCCATTGTACAAGCTCGAGTTTGGTCTGATTTGAGTTGCGATGAAACTCCTTAATGTGCGATGTTTCAAGTAATTAGTTGCATTGCATTTCATCATGATTAATAACCTTCCATGTGATTGTTTGATACTCTTCTGACTCCGTCCCACTTACTAAACTAGTTATGCTCACACCTCCATACACTTTTTATAGGTACCGAGTGAAAAACAAGATATTTAAATGCCACCACCCTCAGTTAGTGTATTGTTGGCTAGGAACATGAGGAACAAGAAATCTACTGAATTTAGGTTTTTAATTTTTCTTTTGAGTTTAAGGAAACTAATTGGGAATTCCTTAAGGTGTCCATTAGTTTCCTATCTTATTGTAATTAGACTTCAAACTCGTGGCTTTTGGTAAACTCTAATTGTAAATTATAACTCTAGATGTGAGATGCTTATGTAAGTACCATTGTGTTATAAGACAATAGGTTATGTAAAATAGGTATTTTGTAAAGCTATACCACACGTTTGATAATTCATAGGTATCAGAACGAATGCTTCAAGATGGTTAAGTCATGTACGCCTTATGTGAACTATATCTACGATAGTAGTTATGAGGTTAGTTTCTATCTTAGATTAGTTTATACGGCAGGACTATTACAACTTTTTCTATTCGGGGCATGACATAAAGGTCAGTACATCCTTCTTTCTATCTTTTTGGAATATATAAGTGTTCCTATATGCATCATGGAGTACTTTCAAATTGAATATCCATGGTTAGCTAAGTAATACTTGCGAAGCACACATAGGTAGGATGTCGCACAACACCATATCCCTTATGTCTGTCACCAATGGTGATTGGCACTCAGACTTGTTCAGTAATAAGTAATCTTCCCTTCTCGTTTAGCTAATGTACCTTGTAAGGTCTAAGATGAGAACAAGTTGGAAACTTTAGAGCCATCACTATTCCTTGCGTTATTACATTGGTGCAACTCCCTCTATCAATGATCAAAGCACACGAGTGACCATTCACTCAACAGTTCACGTGAAAGAGATTCTCCCTCTATTCATTCTCATCGGTAATAAAGGTATTGAGAGATCTCCATACAACCATACAGTATTCTTCTAGTTCAAGTTGGATCAGGGCATCAAAATTTTCTTGAAACTCATTTAATAGATGATTAAAATCCACTTCTTCTTCTCCTTCACTTGTACTTTCTACTTCGACTTATGGGCTCTAACCTTTAATGGTCATCACACGTTTGTTTAGACATTGACTAGCAACATGTCCAAAGCTGAGATACCTGAAGCCCTTAATTTCTCGAGTCTTCCATCCTGACCTTTAACCTTGGTCCTTCTTGACCTCAGACTCCTCGACCTTAGTCTTAACTTAGCCTTCATCAGGTTTGCCTAAAGCTTAACCTTAGCGACCTACCTTAGAACTATACTGAGCTCGATTACATCTAGGTCGATTTGGCATGTTAGATCTACAAGGCACACCGAGTCGGCTACTTATTACTCAACTAAGATAACTTCGCCTCTACCTTTCAACTTTTTAGGCTACTTGGATGGTTTCATCTAAATTCGCAAGTCTCTGAACCTTTACTATATTACCAATCTTAGACTTCAGGCCAACAATGAACCTTGCCACAATTCGAGCTTCTGGCTCATCAACATCACAACAGATCATTAGCAACTAGAACTTTCAGACATACTTGTCCATAGACTGATTACCCTACTTAAGTTCTTAGAGACGTTGGAGAGTATCTTACTCATAGTGTTTCGGAACAAATCTACTCCTCAGAACTCATTTTATTTCATTCCAAGTTCGTATTTCCCATCGAGCTCATTAACTTATGGTCTGCAACTTCTTCCACTACATTGCTACATACCTAGAAAATTCCAAGGCTACTACATGAATACACACTTGGTTTTCATAATCATAAAAGTCAAATATCTTCTTAATCTTCTCTTCCCATTCTAGATATTTATTAGCGTTATCGAACCTAGGGAAGTTCAAAACCTGTACTTTAAGGTGCTTTGTGTAAGCCCTAAAGCCAAGCCAAGTAACCGTAGGGTTGAACTTAGAACCCAAGGTTTAGGGCGATCGGTTAAAGGATCCGATCAAACCCAAATTATAAACTATTGAGAGGAATATTAGTAAAACTGACCCTGTAAACTTGAATTTAAGAAAATAAGTAATAAAATAGGAGACTATAAAATTTTCAAATTTTAAGTATATAACTCGTTATTTATTGAAAATACGTAAAAGGCATTCTGGTACTTAACGAATCGCTAGAGATAAATTATATGTATACTAAAAATTATAAAATAACCTAAATAATATTTAGGAATATTTATTTGTACTATATATGAATTTACATGTAAGTATAAATACGCGTAATTTCTTAAAATACGCGAAATGTGCTAAAATAATACGAAATGCCTAAAGAAAATTCATAATTAAATAAGAAAAAATCAAGAAAAATCAGGAAAAATCATGAATGATCCAGAATTGGGTCGTGGCAGCTGGAAAAAATAAGAAAAAATTCGGCCAATTAGAATAAGCCAACATAAAAGCCAAAAATCAAGGGATAAGGCAACCCATTTAATGCACAATAAATCCTCTAAAGCCCTATAAATAGCAGGAAAAATTCAGGAACTTATTTGGACAATTAGAAATTAGAAAAAATTAGGGAGAGACGAAAATTGAGAGAAAATTTTGGTTTAAAAAAAAAATTAGAAAAACTGTGCAATTAGGGCTTTCAAAGGGAACCCACACCAGACAAGAATCTGGGAGTAGACGGCTACCACTCTTGTTCATTTACAAATTTCTGACTTGCAAAGGAATGAGATGCACCAGTATCAAAAAGTACAAAAGCAGGTTGTCCATTTATCAGCACATGTCTTAGAATGTACTATTACTATGGTTACCAACTACACTAACATTCATAAATCTTAAAATGCAAATATTTCAATTTAATTCACACTTAGAATTATTATTACAATAAATAGTCTGAGTACGTACCAGTTACAAGTCCTTCATCATTTTCCTCTTCAACTCCCATGAGCTCCTCAACATCATCATGGTAGTACTCTTCCATAAAATCTGAGAAATCCTCATTCTCCTCAATTTCCATATCCTCCAGAGCAAAGATACGAGCAGGTGCAGTATAGAAGATGACAAATGATGACAACATTAAAGAGTCTGATGATGATATGGTATATGAAGTTGTCACGCCCCGAAGCGGCAGAGTCGTAACAGCCCCGCCGTGTAAACTATCCTAAGATAGAAGTTGGCCTTACAACCGCTATCTTAGACCTAATTTACACAAGGCGTCTACAACTAACCCACTTTGAAGTAAACAGTTTGTAATTTAAAAAAATCATTTATTTATAAAAGTGAGGAATTATATATATGTTATAATTCAGTTATTGCAGTTAAAGTTTACAATATTTTTCTATAGTACTTTTCTATATCATTACATCATTCGGAAATGAAAAATAATAAAAACTTAGACCTTAAAAATATGTGTTTATTCTTCAATATTTTTCCTCACTCCCAAGGATCCAGCAGTTGCTAGCTTCAGAGTAGTTGTTGCCGCTTCTTAGCCAGCACATCACGACGTCTATAGGGATGTGACCAACTACAGCTTAGTAAATTAGGACGGAGGACTTAAAACTACACCAAACACACAACAAGGTTTTCAATCACTTATTAGGTGCAATGCATGTGCAAGCAAATGCCATCGTACGACATTGTCCGGCCCGTCGTGAAATTAAAGAAATTACGCCTGCTCTAATCCGGGTTGAGGAGTTACCGTTAATGCAACAGCTCACGACCAAACCCAGGCTTGTGTAATTGAGACTTTGCTCCTCCCGTGACTACCTTCGAACCACTGTCTTCACCCTCGCCGCGACCTCCTCTCCTGTCACTTAGTTCGATTGAGGATGAAGAAGGGACCATTTTGCAATCCTGCACTATCCCTTCCGAAGGGGTCGGTATTTGGCCGGAGAGTTCTAAGTTCCCCTAACGGGTTGCCATGCATATCTAATTATGATTACTGGTCGGATATTTAATTAAGTCCAGTTTAGGGTGATCAATCCTTTCATACAAGTCATACAATATGTGCCAAAGCAACAAACAGAATCATAGCATCACCCATAATCAAGCACATGCATACATTCTCTATCTAACAAGCACAATCAAGCATAATCTTAAGCCTCCAAAATACAGCATCGTATTAATCCCAACTTACCTCGACTCCTCGCTCACTCACTCGAGGTCCGATTTGCTCAGGCCATCGCCGATTATCCCTATAAGACGAACGTGGTTTCAGTATTTCATATAATATTATAAGTTCATTTTATCCGATAACGCTTATTGTTAGGTTTTGTTTAAGGTTAAATATACCTAACTATCTAGGTATTAAGTCTTTTCTAATTATTTTAGGTTTGGGGTTAGGTTCAGGTTCGGTTTTCGCATCGATTTCTAAATTAAGTTTTTAGTTCAATTTCTAAGTAATGTTTTAGATTCCAACCCTAGAAATCCGTTTCAACCCATAATGTGAAATTAATCACATTACTTCCCGATCTCCTAAATACGATTACTACCCCTAGTCAGCATTTTATTCCATCCGGTACACTTAAATCTGTATTAGTGTATCGAATTTACTCATGTTGTGAGAAATTTTTACATTTTTCATATAATTACCTAAAATTGAATTTTGTTTCAGATTTGTTATTTTCTGATTTTCATTATTTTATTATCTAATTAAACCTAATTTTTTCATATTTATTAATTTTTAATTCTACATATTCCTAATTTTCTACATTTACCACATAACACCTTCATTACTTATACTTAACACTCCATATACTAGGATCAGGTTTCCACATCAGAGATTAACATCCCTAAACATCTAATTACTATCTAAATCAGTATTTAATATCCTAATCACCTAATTAACTCCAAATTACCCAATTTTTCCATCATTTTAGGGCTAAAAATTAACTTAAAAATTTCAAAAATTAAATTTAAAAAAATGGCTTCATAGCACTGTTCTATATCACATGAGTATCCTACAGAAAAAAATTAAGCTCCAAACTACACTCCTAAGGTCATTTATTTCTAAACCAAAATGTGCTCGGTTTTGCATGATTTCTTAAGGACCCTATATTACGGGACATGTTTTCATCTAAATAATATTTTTCCTACAAACTACATACAAAAATATCCTATAATAAAAAAATTCATAATTTTCTAATTATATTTACTATTTTTACAAAATTTCACAAGAATCGGGCTGGAATTTGGACTCACTAGTTTGGGTGGCTCCGGCCATCGCGGGCCGCCATGGCCTTGTCGGCTGGCCTGGGCGCTGCCACCACCGTGTGGTGGTGGTGGCCATCCACTCCCATCTCCTCGTCTGGTGTGGGTTCCCTTTAAAATCCCTAACTGCACAGTTTTTCTTATTTTTTTTATTTTCTGGATTTTCTCTCGAATTTTCAACTCTCTCTAATTTTTTCTGATTTTTATCTATCCAAATGAGCTTTTAAATTTTTCTTGCTATTTATAGACGATTTTTTGTAATTATTATGCATTAATTTAACAAGACTTTGTCCAATTTCATTGATTTTTGGCTTTTAAGTTGTTCAATTTTTATTGGCCAATTTTTATTTTTCTGACCATAACCTAATCTTGCATCATCTTATCCTCTTCTGATTTTTTTTCTGATTTTTCCATAATTATTTTATATTTTTCTTTAATTATTTGCTTAGTTTTCGGCCAATTTAGGTAATTACTTGTATTTTTATCTACACATAAATACATGTGGGGTACACGTGAATATTCCTAAATATTATTTTGGTCATTCTAAAATTTTTAGTATACATATAATTTATCTCTAGTATTTTATTAGTTATTAGATTACACTTTTTGCCTTTTTAGTAATTAGTAATTAGCAATTAGCAATTAGCAATTATTATGCTTAAAATTTGAAAATTTTATAGTCTCCTATTTTACTATTTATTTTCTTAAATTTAAGTTTACGGGGTCATTTTTACTAATATTTCTCTCAATAGTTTATAATTTGGGTGTGATCGAATCCTTTAGCCGATCGCCCTAAACCTTGGGTTCTAAGTTCAATCCTACGGTTACTTAGCTGAATTTTGGGGCTTATAGAAGTGATCATTATTTCTGATTTTCTTATGAAAGTATAAAGTATTAAATCAGTAAGTAGAAATAATCTTAATTAGAAGATAAATGTAGTGGAATTCTTTTAAACGAATAGCTGTTATAAGTAATTTGAATTATGAATATGGTATAATAGTTGATCATGTTTTCTTAAGAATTGGAATTGATCCTGCATCAGTTATTTATATGTGTAGATAGCCAAACGATCTTTTAATGGATGTAATTGTGCTTCTCGATGAAGTGTATTCTTTTGGATATATGCAAATGCAATAATGATTGACATATTTGTAGCTAAGAGTGTAACAAAGATCGAATGTATTTTGGTGGTCAATCTTGGAAGTCTTTCATATGTGTAAGAACAGTAGAAGGAATAGTGCTATGAGGTTATAATCAGATTAAAAATTTCTCACATTAGGAGTGAATTCGGTACACTAATAAGGATATAAGTGTACTGGGTGAAATAAAATACTGACTAGGGGTAATGATGGTATTTAGGAGATCGGGAAATAATGTGATTAATTTCACATTATGAGTTGAAATAAATTTCTAGGGTCTGGGTACAAAACAGTACCTAGAAATCGAACTAGAATCTAATTTAGAAATCAATGCGGAACCCGAACCTAAACCCAAACCTAAAATAATTATAAAAGACTTAAGACCTAGATAATTAGGTATTTTAAACCCTAAACAACACATAACAATAAGCGTTATAGGATAAAACAAACTTATAATAGTTATATGAAAAGCTGAAACCACGTTTGTGTTATAGGGATGATCGGCGATGGCCTGAGCAAATCGGACCTCGAGTGAGTGAGCGAGGAGTCGAGGTAAGTTGGGATTAATACGATGTTGTGTTTTGGAGGCTTAAGATTATGCTTGGTTGTGCTTGTTAGATAGTTGAATGTGTGCATGTGCTTGATTATGGGTGATGTTATGATTCTGTTTGTTGTTCTGGCATATATTGTATGAATTGTATGAAAGGATTGATCACCCTAAACTGGACTTAATCAAATATCCAACCAGTAATCATAATCGGACATGCATGGCAACCCGTTAGGGGAACTTAAGACTCTTCGACCAAATACCGACCCCTTCGGAAAGGATAGCGCAGGATTGCAAAATGGTCCCTTCTTCATCCTTAGTCGAACTAAGTGACAGGAGAGGAGGTCGCGGCAAGGGTGAAGACAGTGGTTCGAAGGTAGTCGCGGGAGGAGCAAGGTCTCCATTACACAAGCTTGGGTTTGGTCGTGAGCTGTTGCATTAACGGCAACTCCTCAACCCAGATTAGAGCAGGCGCAATTTCTCTAATCTCACGACGGGCCAGACAACGTCGTGCGATAGCATTTTCTTGCATACGCATTGCATATAATAAGTGATTGAAAACCTTGTTGTGTTTCTGGTATAGTTTTAATTCCTCCGTCCCTACTTACTGAGCTGTGTTGCTCACATTCCTATAGACGTCGTGCAGGTGCTGGCTAAGAAGCGGCAAACAACTACTCTGAAGCTAGCAACTGCTGGATCCTGGGGAGTGAGGAAAAATATTGAAGAATAAACACATATTTTTAAGGTCTAAGTTTTTATTATTTTTCATTTCCGAATGATGTAATGATATAGAAAAATACTATAGAGAAATATTGTAAACTTTAACTGCAATAACTTAATTATAACATATATATAATTCCTCACTTTTATAGGTAAATGAATTATTTAAATTACAAACTGTCTACTTCAAAGTGGGTTAGTTGTGGACGCTTTGTGTAGATCAGGTCTAAGATAGCGGTTGTAAGGCCAACTTCTATCTTACGATGGTTTACACGGCGGGGCTGTTACGACTCTGCCGCTTCAGGGCGTGACAGTTCTAAATTGGTATTAGGGCGAAGTTCTTGTGAACTCGCTTTGAAATGAACAATTAAAAGAATTAGATATTTTAGGAGTACATTGAGAGTGGGTAGAAATAAAGGATACTAATGTATCATATTATATACTATAGGATAAGTAGCGATTATAACGCTAAAGTGAGATAGGCGTTAATCGAATGTAACTTTAGTGATGGGATCATATGGAGAACAATATGATAATTGATTAAATCGGAATATGTTATTGAGGAGTTTGTTACTGAAGTTGCATTGTAACTGATGAGGAGTGATGAGACTTATAGATGATAATAGAGATTAATCTGAGTTTTAACATAATGGAGATCATGTGATATTATAAATTAATAAATCTAAAAAAATAGAGTTATTTAGATAATAATATAACAGAAATCAGAAAAATAATAAATCTGGAAATAACAATTAATCTTAAGAAAAAGTCTCAAAATGTAAAATTTTTACACATCGGGAATAAATCCGATACTGCGATTAGGGTTAGCGTGTACCAAATAGATTAGAATACCAAATTACAACCCAATAGGATATTTGGACACTCGAGCTTAATGTGATTAATTTCACATTAGGATTCGAGCATATTTCAGGCTTAGAAATCAAAGTTTAAAATCTCCTTTAGGATTTGGACACAAAAATAGAGTACACGAATCATTAAGATGAAATAGGCATACACGGACAAAAATGAATTAAAATATAACTTAGAATATGAAACCGTAAATTTTAAGTACTAAAAAGACCTATTTGTATTATAGGATATCCAGAGATAAAATCGGCTTGCGATTAAGAGATCAAGCGATCGAGCAAATCCAAGTAAGTTGGGTTATTGCTTATTGTAATAGAGTACTAGTATTGTAGTACTCGGAGACTTAGGCTTGTATATGATTGTGATTGTAATTAGTTTTCACATGTGTTTGATGTATCTGGATTCGTGCTTAATTTGTATTGTGAGTGATTTTGTGACTGATTGAATTGGTATGAAATTGTTTGAACACCCTAAACGGAATTTAATATCAGTCGACCTCGAATAATAAATAATGTCATGCATTGCAACCCGTTAGGGGATTATAGGATTCTCTAACCAAATACCGACCCCTTCGAAAGGGATAGCACAAGATTGTAAAATGGTCCCTTCTTGATCTTTAGTCGAACTAAGTGACAGGAGAGGAGGTCGCAGCGAGGGTGAAGTCAATGGTTCGAAGTTAGTCACGGGAGGAGCGAGGTCTCCATTGCACAAGTCTAGGTTTAGTTGTGAGCTGCTGCATAACATGGAACTCTTCAACCCGGATTGGAGCCGGTGAAATTTATCTGATTTCACAACGGACCGGATTACGTTGTGTGATGACACTTGATTGTTGCATTGCATGAAAATAATTGTTTGATAACCTTGTTTGTACTTGTATGCATTCATGAGTCTCCAATTCAACTTACTGAGCTGTAGTTGCTCATACCCTTATAGATCCTTTTGCAGGTTCTGATTTCTGAACACTCAAAGCACTATGCCGCCCTACAATTACCCAGAGGTTAGTCTGTTGGAAGCTAGGGGTGTGAGGGTTAAGTTACTTAGTATAGTGTTTAACTAGAGTGACCATGTAATTAAGAATGAAAGACTGGTAGTTATTCTATAATCTAGTAAACTGTTCTGTTATGTAAAACTTCCTGGAAAGCTCTGTGGACATATATATATATAATATTGTACATGTTATTAGAAATTTGTACTATTTATCATAATTGTAGTTTAATTGTTAATCGTACTGTTTACTTTAAAGCGAGGAGTCATCGACGCCTTGTGTAGGTCATGTCTATGGTAGGCACTGTGAGGCCAGTTACTATCATAGAATGGTTTACACGGTAGGACTGTTGCGACTCTGCGACTTCGGAGCGTAACACTTTGTCCCTCAAAGTGTTCGGTGTTCACGTTCATCATACATAGGGAACTACTCATCCTCATCTTCATCATTTTCTAAGTCCTCAACTTATCTTAACCTAAGTCTTTCTTATGCATGTCTTTCAGCTCAGATGGGTCACACTTCTGGCACATTCATGGCACCAGGAGCTCAAATTTCCATACTTGCCTTCTTGGCCTATCTTTCATACCTTGTCTTCATTCAACATTTCCTTCTTGGGGTTAGGCTTCCACCAACCTTTGCATAGATGCGACTAAATTAGCCACAATGGCGATGAGGTTCTATAACTACTCGTCAGTAGTTCATGGGATTTGTTGCTCAACACAACCTTACCCAAGAGCATCCACTAGGGTTCGACATTCTTTAACAAGGCTTGTATACTTACATAACCTAACAAGAGATTCAATACAAGATTGCTAAACACTTCACTAAATCAACAACCTTAACACTTACTCTATTTTGTAGTAGGCAAAAAAAAAAAAAAATAGAGTACAACAGGATATGTGAACTAGTTACTAGAATCAAACACTAAAAATACTTAGCTATCAGTCGAAACCTCAAGCTTTGATACTAGAGTATATGATGTGCTTAGGAGCTAAGTTACTTACTAGGCTTATTGTAGGGAAATATCTAGGTGGGTCCTTCAGCATATCGAAGGAAATGAAATGGTTTACAAACATAATACAATAGCTTCGTGAAGTTGCTCTCTAGTTGTAACTCGCTAACGAACAAAAGACGACAAAAGATGACTCAACTCTCACTTAATATGATGTACAAGCAAAAGTTAAGGTTCACTCACTACTAATCTTAAGTTATTAACAAGATTAGATAAGAGTATAAAGGTTGTCACTCTGAGAGGGTTATCTCATAAGAATAGAGGTGGAATATTCAATTCCTAATAAAAGTATATGATGTCTGTGGCTACAATAATGAAGGATTATTTATAGTAAGTCCCTTAAGATAACAATTGTATAATCGAAATTACATAAAGGACAATATAAAATGAAGATTCTTAATATAAACTAAAAGGGGTAAATGTGACAAAGGATAAAAAGGAATATAGTACAGGTGTAAAAAAAAAGTAAGGATAGGTAGCAGCCTATCAATGCATCCATGTTCTAGGATCTTGAGGCGCTGTAACCAAGTTGAGCTAAAGCTGTAGTTGGTCAACATAGAAAGGTCCAAATAGATTGACTTTCAGGTTCTCAGCATATGGCAAGTTGGCATTTGAGTTCTCAGCACACAACAAGTTTGCATTAGGAGGCTCAGCATAAAGGTAGGGGATGGAGTAAAACAAAGTGTGTCTAAGATGGGACATCTGAATCCTCCTGGCTAAATCTTGTAAGCCACTGATTCTAGCTCAGGTGATAGTTCTAAAGGTCGGCATTCCATCAAATGGACCCCCTCATACAATATCTCAAGACGGGAGCACTACCTAAAGATCGAGTAGAAGTAAAGAGGTTAACCTATACTGCAGCCAACGACTTACTGATTGATGATGTACTCTACTAAGGAAGACAAAGTACTTCACTCCTTAGGTACCTTAGGAAGGACTAGGGCACTTGAGTCCTCAAAGAGCTCCATATAGGAATTTATAGCAACCACATTCAGTCTTAAGCACTATACATACAAGCACTTAGGTTGGCCTACTATTAGCTAACGATGAAGGAAGATGCTAAGTCTCTAGTCCAGAAGTGCTACTTATGCCAAAAGCATGCATCAATTACTAACGTCCCAAGTTCAGAATTGCACCCTATGACAAGCCCCAGGCCGTTTACATACTGAGGATTAGACGTCTTTGGCCCCTTCCCAAAGGCATCATCAAGTCGACAATTCATCCTAGTAGCTGTAGATTACTCACTAAATGGGCAAAGGTGTCGACTGTAGCTACCATCACAGTATAGGCCACCAAAGGATTCATACTCACCTAGTATTATCACGTTTTGGGGTACCATACAAGCTAATAACTGATAATGGGAGGCAATTCGATAGTAATCGATTCAAAGATTTTTATGATAAGCATAGCATCAAGCTACACTACACCTTGGTCACTCACCTTTAGACCAATGGGCAGTTTGAAGCTATCAAGAAGATAATCCTCAATAGCCTAAAGAAAAGGGTAGAGTAAGCAGGAGGTGGTTAGGCCAATGAGCTCCTAAACCTCCTTTAGGGATATCGTACAACACATAGGACCTCATTTGGAGAAACCCTATTTGGCCTCATATTCAGAGGAGAAGCCATCCTCCCAATCAAGCTAGAGTTACCTACCAGCAAGACCCATCACTTCAATGTGAATACTAACCACATAGCCCTGCAAGCAAGCCTTAATACCATTGAGGAAGTGTGCTACACAAGCCCCCACAGTGCCTTATTAACAACGAGCCACTCGGTACTATAACTACAATGTTAGACATATGATCTTCCATCCAAAGGACCTAGTATATAGAAAGCTAGAGGTTACTAGCTCAAAAGAGCGGTAGGGCAAGCTTGCCCCTAATTGGAAGGAACTAGTATGAGTAATAGAAGACATAAGAAAAGGCGCTTTCAAGCTAGAAACCCTAAAAGGATGACCTATTCCTAGGGCATGAAACGCCTACAATCTGAGACCTTATTTCCACTAAGTGTAATGATGAGATCAAAAGCACATGTAATTGCAATTGAACTTAATGAATTGGCAAGTTTCCTGCACTTGTCTCTTTTTCTCTCTTACTCCTTATACATGTACGCAACCCTTGCCCATCCTAAGTTGTGGCCCCGAGTTGATTTCCATCCCCCAAATATATGCCCCGTGTCAATCTTTACACTAACACTATGGGAGCCCATAAGGGCATCGGTCCACACCAAGCCTAAACCTTAGGTTGATTTTCATCCCCAGCACTAGTCCCAAGTTAATCTCTATAATAACACTACGGGCGCCTATAAGGGCACCAGTTTGCATTGAACCCAATTCTTAAGTCAATTTTCATCCCTAACCATTGCCTGAATTAGTCCTTACACTAACACCGCAGGTACTTTCTTCAAGCATTGATCTACATTAAGCCCAAATCTTGTGTCGATTTCCATCTCCAAGCATCTAACCAAGTTAGTTCTTACACTAACACTACAGGCAACCTTTTTAGAGCATTGGCTCATACTGTGCTCTATGCCTTGGGTCGATCCTCACCACAAAGCACTTGCCTAAGTTATTTATTGCACTAATGAGTATTGTCACCTTCCCGCCTCCTTAACTTGACAAGATTCCAGGATAAGCAAATAGTGTAAGCTTATGTATGATATGACCCGAAGCGGTAGAGTCATAATAGTCTTACCATATAAACCATTCTAGGATGGAAGCTAACTTTTCAGCTGCTGTCTTAGACCTGATTTATACGAGGCATCTATGACTAACCCGCTTTGAAGTAAATAGTTTACATACCTAAAATATTAATTACCTACGGAAGTATGAAGAATATATACTAGAATTAAAATATCACAAGTAATGTTTACATGATATCATAACATAATCTTACTTAAGCAATACTTTATTTGATAATAAAATATTCTAAATTAAGAACTAAAACCTTAGAATTATAACTGTTCTTCAATTTTATATCCTTACTCCCTAAGATCCAACAATTGCTAACTTCAGTAGAATTGTAAAGCTACTTCTTAACTAGCACCTGCAACAACATCTATAGAAATGTGAGCAACTGATCACTCAATGAATTGGGACGGAGACATAAGACTACACATCGAGTATAGATAAGGTTATTAGTCCTCTATTTAATTGTAATGCAACAAACAAGTTCCATCACACAATGTTTTTTAGTTTGTCTTGAGATTAGGGAAATTATACCCATTTTAATCCAGGTTGAGGAGTTTAGTGCACATTTAACAGTTCATAACCAAACCTAATCTTGTACTATGGAGACATCACTCCTCTCGTGACTATCTTCTAACTACTACCTTCACTCTCGTCACGACCTCCTCTTCTGCCACTTAGTTCGACTAAGGATGAATAAGGACCATTGTGCTTTTCAACGCTATCCCTTTCTAAGGGGTCGGTATTTAGCTAAAGAATCTTAAATGCTTCTCCTAATAGGTTACAATGCATGTTCAATTTAGATTTATAAGTTATATATTTAATTAAGTCAAGTTTAAGGCATTTAATCATTTCATGCAAAACAAACAATTATAATATAAAACATCACACTAAAATTATACAATCAAACCTAGAAACACATATACACAAGCATGCATATAATCAAACTATCTAAAAAATACAACCAAGTATAATCTTAAACTTTCTAGTACTATAAAACAATACTCCGAAATACAGTAATGTATTGATCCCAACTTACCTAAAGTCTCCGATTTGCTCACTCAGGTCTTATGTGAGTTGTACCATTACTGCTTACTTCTATAATATGAATATCATTTTTAGTATTTATACCCTTATTACCTATAAGTTTCAAATCATTATTTTTAATTTAAATTTATAATTTTACTTAGTTGTTTAGGTTCCATATTACTTATAATCATAAATTTATTAAATATATATATCATACATGTTGAATATGAACTATCCTTTCAATGTTACTTATTATATAACCCTTGTTATATATGTAATTGTAACATAATACTATTACCAAAGGTGTTTTTTTAATATGTAATATATGTTTATAGCATGTGTGTATATTTTTCAAATAGCGCTAATTACATTTAAAATATTATACAACATGTAATTTATCTTATATGTAAAATCATCATATTGTGTTACATGTACCAACGATAGGATTAATTAGATACCATTTTGAATATATGGCTTACATAAATTATTCATACAAATATATATATTTAACTAGCTCATTTACGGGTTATTAAATGGAAACAATAAAAATATAACTATCAATATTCTAAATTTAAAATTCGAACAAGAAGAAATTTATGAAATTATTCAGAAAAAAATACTCAATTTATCAAAATAACGAGATTATGGATATATCTTTTCTACGACTACTAAATATCAATTAAAAGAAACAATACTTATAATTATGAAAATGAAATTACCTGAAAATATCGGACACAAAAAAAAAAATGAATCCTCTAATCTATTTTTCTTTCTTTCTTTCTTCTTCTTTCCTTCTTCCTCTTCTTTTTTTTTTCTTTCCCTCTATTTTTTCCTCTCATCTAACTCCTTTTCCTCTCTCTCTCTCTCTCTCTCCCTCTCTCCTCTAATCTCTCGCTTTTTCTCTTTCTCTCTATTCTCGTCTGTTCTCAATGGCTTAAAGCCATTTTCGTAAGCCTACTTCACTGCCTTATTCAAGGTGCTTATATATATATATATATATATATTATCTAATTTTACATGACCTTTCAATTAAAATTTTATCATGATTTATTACTCATAAAGTTCCATGATATATCTCAAAAATAATAGAATATTATATTTTACACCTAATCTAAAATTTTTATTTCTCGACTAATTAAAATTAACTCGGTAAACTTTACGTTATAATCTGTATTGGTTGTATTTCAACTTATTTTTGAATCCAACTTTACAAAACTAGTCCTTATAACTTCTTGGGAAATCATATTATCATGTAGTCTTATTTAGAATTAATTTTTCATCGGTCTTATGGTCAAAGATAAGGATTTAAATACACTTTTGTTAATATTTGATTATATGAATATGTTTCATTAATTATTTGGGATTTATTCATATACATCCTATATACAATTTTATTCACTAATATTAATTGTTAAGATCATGTAGTTGATTTCAAAAGATTTTTCATAAGCTATATTTAAAATTATCAAATTCTATGTCATAGTAATTAGACCTCATAAACTTAATAATTCTAACAAAATCGTATATATAAATGAGCTTAATTTAAGATATTAAAGCTATATAGTTATTTCTTTTAATTTTTTTATTACCTTCGTCGTGATAGTTCAACTTAATTCTAAGAACATTAATGTAATTTATAATTTCTAAAGTGTGTTTCAAGCACTAAACTTTTCATCTTATTTCTTATTAATTTATATAACTGCATATAATTTATCTCTATTAACTCATTAATTATCAAAACTTGTTTTATGCGTTTCCAATAAATAACGAGTAGTATATATATAACTTAATCATTTAATATTTTATTATTTTATTTTCTTAATTCTAAACATAGGGGGGTTATTTCTACTAATATTTTTAACTTCATCATAAAATTTGGGCTCAATCGGATAATTTACATAATTACCTTAAATTTTACAAATCATCTCCAAATTGACCAATTGTGAATTAACCACCATTTTTTGTAAGGTCTCATAATGTGAAGCCATTACAATTAGACAAGAGGAAACAAGAGCTAAAGGAAAATAAAATAATAAGTGAGCAACGATGAGCGGAAAAAGAAAGTATTATTCCATTGATGAAATAAAGTACGAGGCTTTGTGGGTAGGCATACCAACCCCAATTTACATTCAGAAAAGAAAAGAAAAATACAGAGGCACAAAACTACACCCTATACTACTGCTCAATGCCCGGCTTAAATGGTCGCTCTCAACTTTGACTTGGCTTCTTGATCTGGATTCTTATCAAAGAGGAAGTGCTCTCAGCTTTGACTCGACCTATGAGCTCCACGAAGATAACTGTGACTACATCCCTAGAATTTAGCTAGGCTGAGCTTGAAATTGTAAGGACCCTAATGACACTTGACTTCTAAGTAAAGGACTCCATTCTACCTTATAGAGCTTCACTTGAAGCTCTAAGCTTTAAGGGTCTTGCTAATGTCAAAGTAAGGTCGATACTTTACCCCAAATGAACTGGAGTACTTACAAAGCAGAGGATTCCCCGTGTATACCTCAATCAGTAGGTCAGGGAGGAGAAAAGACCCCTTCTACTACTATAGTCATCGTAACCACCTCCTCCTACTCGAAGTCATTTAGGATAGCGTATGGGAGAGCTACTCAGAACCTCCTACAAGCAAGCGCTTCCATAATGAGGCTGCCATAAACAAGTAACAAATGGCATAACCACCCCCCATCCCACCTTTCTCTCCCCTTCACCGGCAGTTAGGGTAGAAAGAGGGGAGAACCCAAAGGCCAATGTATGCCTCCCAGTTACACTCAAAGGCTACCCTCCACTGTCGAGTAGTTAGCTGTATATGCCTCACAATAACAACTCGAAGGAAGGGGCCAAGGAGACCTCTTCCCCAACTCGAACACTTTATCTCTCAATCTGATCGCCTTCGATACACTCATGGTAAAAGAAAGGAAGTGAGCCTACTCTCAACTATACCCTACAAAGGTGTTAAAGTGTTTGGCGTAGCAAATTAAAGACCTACGTACCCTTTATATAAGGGACCTAGGGCACCCCCAACCATATACGTAGTAATCATTTAACTGCTGAAGTGCGTTAGTAGCCCATGCGATGTACCGTACATGCATTAAATGGCTTTTAGAAAGCACCCTGCTCGAGATGATACATCTACCGGGTGTATGTACTACCCGAAATAAACGTTGTCAAAGAGATTGCTTACTATTAGAAAAGAATCACCCAATCAAGAATACTCTATCTGGAAGAACTCATGACATCACCAAAAGATTTACTCTGGCGCACTCATCAATGAGCCTATGCTAAGGCCTAGCAAAGCCATAACTTACGCTATCACGAGGAGGCCCTAAAAGGAATATCAGCAAATGAGAAGGGACAACCTGCTTGGAGAAAAGGCACTCAGGAACCTTCATAAGAAGATAAGATGCATCAATCTACTCGAAAGCATCATTGCTAGTACAAAAGACTAAGACAAAAAAAATAAAGTCTAAATGCAAAGATGCAACACACATGCAAGGAAAGGCAACCAAGGAAAAAGGGAAACAATGCAAACATAATTCCATCATAATGGCAATTTATGATAGTTACATTTAGGAAGGCAAGATCAGCATCTCGACTCCCCCCAAAATAAAGCCAAAAGGAACAAAGTAAAAGTGGGTACATGTTACCTGATCCATTAGCTAAAACAAGAAAGAATAAAGTCATTCCTAGCCTACTCATTAGAGTCGACCTACTACTGACCCTCCCCATCACCTCCCTTATCCTCTTCAAGGCCTGCATTCGAGCAATTACTGGAAGCTCCCAATGAGTCACTAGAAGACTCACCCCTCTACCCACTCTTAGCAGTACCCTTAGACTCATTCAACCATCGCAAGAAAGATAAGTTTGCCTCAAGCATATATTAGCACTCTATACCTCCTCCACTATAGCAGACCCAATAGTAGTGAAGGCCTTCTCAATCAAGGGGTTGTTGAGGGTCTCCAAAAAAAATCTTGCCTAACATCAAGGGCCAGACCCTTCCCCTTCAGAAGCTCTACCTCCTTCTATAGGAACGCAATCTACAACCATTCTAGCTTTTGCCCCTTGGCCTCCAACTTGGCCCACATGGTAGATAGCTTCTCCTCAGCAACCTTGTTGGAGTCCTTAACCTTTCCTAAGTCACCCTTTAGCTTGTCGACTTACCAAGCTAGCTCCCTATGCCAGCACTTCAAGCTATTAAATGAGATAGATAGGTCGCCTCACACCTTCTTCTCCTCTTCCAGCTCCTCCTGAAGTCTCTCTACTTCGACCTTCACCTGATTCCCTATCAAATGTTAGTATGCTCAATTGTACACAAGGACAAAATAAAGGTGACCATACAACTATAAGCACAATAGACAGTTAGTCAACAAAGTAAGATTAAATACTTTAACAAAAATTATGAGCAACTCACCTCATTATGCCTCCTCAACAATTCCACCAAGGCCTTTACGTTGCTCTTATCAGCAAAGAGTTGCCCAAAGTGCGATTGCAATTGCTCAAACCTCTATACAGGCATGTTTGTAGATGGAGGAGAAGGTGCTTTCCTATCATGGTGAACCAACAGTGCAATGTCCTCATCATCGGGCATTTCAATAGTAAGGACCCTAATATTTTGAAGGGTCTACTTCGAATCCTCCTACTACACGTCTACCCGAATAGCTCCTGCTTGGACCTTTTGCGCAGTACCCATAACCCCGACCTAACCCCCCTAAACCGGTTCACCACCAGAAGCCACTCGCTCCAGCCCCAAACTGACCAGTAGCACACCCACTAGAATATCACTACCACCGTATTAAATAACCTCGGGAAGTGTTTGTTCCCTCTCACCTTTCTTCTTGGATTTTTTTGAGGGTGTTATGAAGTCTCCCTTCCCCCTTCACAGTAGGTTGTTTCCTCTTCTAGACCAACCTAAACACACCCTTTAATCGCTTGTTCTTCACAACAAGTAGTTTCAACCTCACCCTCTCAATGGCCATGTCCATAGTTGCAAAAAGCTAAAAAACTCATTAAGTAAACAAATTAAACAAAGACAATGTACTTACTATACCGAGGATGAGCAGCATAATATACCCCATTCCAATGATAAAGGCATGTGATGCAATAGACAGCCAACCTGTCCTCCTCAACAAAGGGTAGCAAATAGCTATCTCCATCCCAAACAACAGTGGGCCACTCTTGTACATGTTGCAAATCGATTAAGGATTGAGTTTCTTCTACCTCACCAAATTCAATGACTTGATACTAGCCATGGTATCTTGATGGAAATCAACTCTTCAGACCAATCATTAGGAGCTAAGCTAGGGGACTATTAAGATTTACTTAATGTACCCTGGCTCGAGAATTACTCAAAGGAGAAGATTGGATTGCCTACCTAGAATTACATTACCCTATCCGAATAAGTTAAAGGACCAACATGCTAAGCCAGCTAAACTACCGAGTAGATGTGCCTACCTACTGAACAACCATACCTATTGCCAAGTTCTTACTATCGTTTAGGTAGCATTCGAGCTAACCAACTTCAGCCGACTATCCAAGCCAAGCTGCCAAGACATCCGACCTAAAGAGGATCTGAATATCCTTCAATGTCCAAGCTTTGACCTAAATAGGACCAAATCAACCCAATTCTCAAGCCTTCTCCCAAAGTCCTTCAAGCTTATTTTTGTAGCTATAGAATTATCCCAGACTTTACACCATCAAGACCTACCCCATACAAATTACCCGTCACTTAATGACACTTGTCTTTCGACACATTGTTCTAGAATGATTCATTACTTTTTCTTACAATGTATTATTTGCCATTTTTACCCTTTTAAGAATGTTTTAGGAATCTTTTGTACATTATTCATTTTTGTCTTTTCCTCATTTAGTGTAACCTTAGTTAAGGTCATATAAATACCTTACTTCCTTATATGCAAACATCAACAAATTTGTTATTGAATACAGACATTACTCTTTCGAGAGCACTTAATTATATCTCCTCTCTTATCCTTTAGCTCTTATCTAGCTCCTTTAGTAAGAGTTAGTGGTGAGTAGCCCTAATACTACATTCATGTATCATATCGAGTGTTAAGATTAGGCTAAGTGGGATATGATGGTATATCGTATTCAGTTGGTAACCATTCGGATTTGCTAAACCTATTTTTAATTTCTTGTTTCTATTCATTGTGGTGCAGCCTCCTTGTATACGACCTTGGAGATACATTAACTTCTATAGTCTCAAAGCACGGTTCCAAGAGGGAGTGTGTGAACTTACAGTAGAGTTTTGTTTATATTTGCAGTTAGTGGCTGCTCTGTTCCTTCCGTAGTTGTTATAGTATGCTCGAGTGGAGTAAGTTTTGAAGTTGTAAGTTATGCAATTGAGGTTTGTGAAGTAATAAGAACAGTTCCCATTGTTACTCTATTATACTCTATTTTGCTACTTTGAAACATGGCAGGTTCTTTCTATGTTACTTGTATGTCGTGTTGAAGTTGTTAGAACGTGTTAATAAGATTCTGGATAGTGAGTAAAAGTGTTTGTTGTGTATTGTGTTGTCAACTTGTCGGATTCAGTATTACATAATGTCGAATTCAAGTGTTCACGGCGTTATTAGTGACCAGAATAGTGGTGCTAATGTTTGTCGAGGCCAAAACAATAGTAATACCCTTAAGTCAGTTGATGGTAAGCTTGACAGACTCATCGACCTTGTTGAGAGTCTAGTTATTGTAATATAAGCTAACAAGCAGCAACCATAGGGTGTACCTTACCGTGGTCAAGTTGAGAAAGTTCTTAAGAGACAATATAGCCAAGTTAGCTGAGCTAATCGCCCAGTTTAACCTTACCGAGCTAGAGGAGTAGTAGACCAAGTTGCTACATGAAGACTAGAGTTAGAAGAGATTGAAGAGGATATTGAAGATATAGATTTAGAGGATATTGGAGAGAAAGAAGCTGAAGTGGAACATTATGAGGCATAAGAATGAAGACGATGAGCTCTTCGAGGAATTAACAATGTTAAGGTCCAAATCTCAACTTTTACTAGTATTGGAGATGCAAATGAGTATCTAGAGTGGGAAGATGCAGTTAAGGTTCAACTTGCTGCACTTAAATTTTCTAGATATGCTACTATATGGTAGAAGAATCTAAATGCAGCCAAAGCGAAGGATGGAAGGAGAAGTGTATGAACTTGGGAAGAGATGAAGAAATTGTTAAGAGGTAGATTTGTGCTTGAAACTTACCTATAAGATAAATTTGCTAAGTTGTAAGAGCTTCGCTAAAAAAGTAGATCAGTTGATGATTATGTCAAGGAATTCCAAATGTTAATGATCCAAGCTGACGTAGATGAACCTAAGGCCTGCACAATATTGAGATTCATTTCTGGACTCAAATATGATATTCGCAACATTGTGGAAATACAAAAGTTGTATACATTGGAAGAGGCCATTAAGGTAGTATAGAGGGTCAAAAAGCAAAAGAGAAATACCCCAAGCTGACTCAAGTCAATTTTTTCCCAAGCTCTTGCATTGTGATGACTTGCTCATGTCTAGCTGAGGTGACCCTCCCGAGCTGAAGAAAAACATGATCAACTTGATGATAGCCAAACGGGCTAAAAGAGATGAACTAAAGATAAGCCTACCTCGAGGACATATGAGAAAAGATAGACCTCTAGACAAAAGACGAGTGAGGTAAAGTGATTCGAATGCTTGGGTTTTAGACATATGGCTGCTGAATGTCTGAACCGACGTACCATGGTACTTCGAGTGAGCCTAAGGATGGAAAGAATGATGGAGGAGTTGTAGCCAAGGAGGAAGAGGAGACATGTATCTATCTCGACCAAGGTGAAGTGATGACTTTAGTATTGAGATGAGTATTAAGTTCCTTGCCAAGCTCCGAGAAAGATTAACAAAAAAATTTGTTCCATACTAAATGTACCATTAAGAGACAACTGTGCACTATTATTGTCGATAGAGGGAGTTGTACCAATGTAGTTGTACAATCTCTTATGCAAATGTTAGGTTTTCTGACCTCTAAATACCTCTAACCCTATAAGCTACATTGGCTACATGACAAGGGTGTTTTGCATGTTATTGAATAAGTATGCATGCCTTTTTGTATTAAGAATGTATATAGAGATGAAGTTGTATGTGATGTCATCCTTATAGGAGCTTCACATTTTTTGCTAGGAAGACTGTAGTTGTTTAGTTGATGTGTTACTCATAATATATATAAGAATACCTATGCCTTTATTAAAGAAGGAAAGAAGATCTTGCTACAGCCCATGACCTTGAGTTAGGTAAATGAGACATATAATTAACTCGTCCGAGTTAATAAGAAGAAGGCCTTGATAATGAGTTGTCAAGAGCTCCAAGCTGCTAAAAAGGATGATGAGACTATATTTTTATTGATTAGGAGATTGTTGGAGCTAAGAAATCTAGAAGATGTGCTTAACGAGGTACGAAAATTGATTAATGAATTTTCTAACCTATTCCTAGAAGAGTTACCAAAGGGATTACCCCCAACCCAAGCTATAGAGTATTACATTGATCTATGGTTAAGAGCAGCCCTGCCAAACCAACCTACTTACAGAATGAATCCTGACTAGGCTACTGAGTTAAAAAGAGAAGTGAACAAGCTAGTAGAACAAGGCTATGTGAGAGAGCACATAAGCCCCTGTACTGTGCCAGCTATGCTTGTTTCGAAGAAAGATGGATTATGGTGCATGTGCATCGATAACCAAGCTATCAACTGCATTACTATAAAGTATAGGTATCCAATATCGAAGCTCGATGACATGTGACAAGATTCATGGTGCCAAAGTATTTTCAAAGATTGACTTACAAAGTAGCTACCACCAAATTCACATTAAGCTTGGTGGTGAATGGAAAACTTTCTTCAAAACTAGGTATGATCTCTATGAGTAGTTGGTTATACCATTCGGACTCACAAATGTGCAAAGCACATTTATGAGGCTCATGAATAATGTGATGTGTTTGTTGATTGAAAAATGTGTGCTTATGTATTTTGATGACATACTTATGTGCAATGCCAATTTAGCATACTATGTAGAACACCTCTAAGTTGTTTTTGACATTCTACGTGTCGAGAAACTATATGGGAATTTAAAGAAGTATACATTTTGCTAAGTGGAAGTTGTTTTCCTTGGTTATGTTATGCAGGAGAAGGAATCCAAGTAGATGCTGAGAAGGTCCAAGATGTTCTAGAGTAGCCTTCACCCAATATTGCTACTGAAGTCAGAAGTTTCTATGGACTTACCTCTTTCCACTAGTGATTTATTAAAAATTTCAATACAATTGCAGCCCCCTTAACTAAGCTAACAAAGAAGAATGATGGATTCCTATAGACTGATCGAGTTGAGAAGAGTTTTCAGGAGATTAAGGTAAAGCTTACCACAACCCCTATCTTAGCTTTACCTAATTTTGACAAGCCATTTGAGTTAGAATATGATGTGTCAAGCATTAGTATTGGTGTTGTACTAATGCAAGAGCGTTGACCTGTCGCCTATTATAGTAAGTGACTCAATTGTACTAAGCTAAACTATTTTGTATACGAGAAAAAGTTGTACTCTCTTTTTCGAGCTCTTACTATTTGGCAATACTATATGTGACCCCAAGAGTTTTTTATTTACATAAACCATCAGTCCCTGAAGCACTTGGGAAGTTAAAACAAACTCTCAAAAAGGTAAGCTAAATAGTTAGAATTCATGGAAGGATTCTCCTATATGATTAAGCATTTGAAGGGTAACACTAATGTGGTCGTTGACACTTTGTTACATCAACTAACTTTACTGACCACCCTGTAGACAAAATTGTTGGGATTTTCCCTTATCACCGAAAAGTATGCTTGCGACACACATTTTGGTCTTATTCTTAAAAAGTGTCGAAAAAGAGTTGTCATTGGAGGATATTACCTAAAGGATGGCTATCTCTTCAAGGAAAAAAGATTGTACATACCAAATTGTTCCACATACAAGCTATTAGTTAGAGGAGCTCACAGTAGTAGATTATCCCTTAGGAGAGACTAAAATAGTTGAACTATTGAAAGAAAATTTTTAATGGCCTAATATAGCCAAGGATGTCCATAAGGTAGTTAGAAGTTATGAAGTGTGTAAAGAGGCAAAAGGGAAGAGAGAACCACATAGACAGTATATGCCCTTACCAACCCTGACCACACCTTGAGTCGACCTCTGCATAGACTTTGTCTTAGGATTACCTTAAACATCTAAAGGAAAAGATTCAATCTTTGTTGTAGTAAACCACTTTAGTAAAATAGCACACTTCATCTCATGCCATCTAACTAACGATGCTTTATATATTATTTTTTTATTTTTATTTTTTTTGTAGGAAGTTGATTTGTTATACGAAGTGTCGATGACCATTATCTCAAATTAGGATACAAAATTCTTGAGCTAATTTTAAAAGACACTATAGAGAAGATGTAGGACTAAACTTGTGTTCATTTTTAGTAACCACCCTCAAATTGATGGCCAAACGAAAGTAGTTAATAAGACGCTAGGCAATCTACTTCGAGCTGTCGTGGGAGAGAATTTGATAAATTGGGATTTATGTCTATCAGTTGTAGAGTTTGCATATAACCAAACTGTTTATAGCACCATTGGGAAGACTCCTTTTGAGGTCATATATGGCCTCATTCCTACTATTACCCTAGATCTGATCGATACCCCTACAGCTACTGAAAAGAGTCAATTTGGAGTCACCTAAGCCCAAGAGTTACAAAAGCTGCAACAGTTCGTAGCAAGGAAGATCACTAAGTTCAATCAAGGATAGTAAGAGGTCGGTAGTCATAAATGCTACGCTATTTTTTTCAAGCAAAGCGATTTAGTATGGATTCACCTCAACCGAGAGAGATTTATACTCCTAAGACAGAGCAAACTATTTCCACAAGTTGATGGTCCATTCAGGGTCTTAAAGAAGGTCAACCGCAAAGCTTACCAGATTGAACTACTAGAGAACCATAGTATCTCCCCTCCCTTCAATGTGATCGATCTTATTCCTCACTAGCTTAAAGAAATTGTAAAAGAACCCAGAGGAGAGCAACCACCAGAAGCCCCTTCTGATTTGAGGACAAATCTGTCTAACCTCCAAGCCGATGATAGGAATCGACTCCTCGAACCAATCACTAGGATCCGAGCTAGGGGATTATTAGAACTCACTCAACGTGTCCTGGCTTAAAAATTACTCAAAGGAGAAGATTGGATTGCTAACCCAAAACTACACTACCCCAATCGAGCAAGGATGAAGGACCAACATGCCGAGCTAGTCAAATTGTTGAGCTCTTACCATAATCTAGGTAGCATTTAAGCCGACCAACTTCAGATAACTGTCCGAGCCAAGTTGCCAAGACATCTAACCTGAAGAGGATCTGGATATCCTTCAATGTTCGAGCTTTGACCTAAATGGGACTAAATCAACCTACTTCTCAAGCGCTCTCTTAACGTCCCTGAAGCTTATTTCTGCAACTGCAAAACTACCCTACACCATCAAGACTTACCTTCATAGGAATCACCCATTACCTAATGAAACATGTCTTCTAGCACATTGTTCTAAAATGATTCCTAACTTTTCCGTACATGTACTATTTTCCATTTTTACCCTTTTAAGAATGTTTTAGGAATCTTTTGTACATTATTCATTTTTTTTCTTTTCCTCATTTAGTATAACCTTAGTTGAGGTCATATAAATACCTCACTTTATTGTACACAAACATCAACAACTTCATTATTGAATACATACATTACTCTTTTGAGAGCACTTAGCCGTGTCTTCTCTCTTATCATTTAGCTTCTATCTGGCTCCCTTAGCAAGAGTTAGTAGCAAGCAGCCCTAATACTATATTCGTATATCATATCAAGTATTAGGATTAGGACGAGTGGGATCTATCGGTGTATCATATCTAATTGGTAGCCATTCAGATTTACTAAACCCCTTTTTTATTTTCTTGTATTTGTTCGTTATGGTGCAACCTCTGTGTATACAACTTTAGAGACGCATTACGTCTTCACCCCCTAAACAACTCAACTTTCCACCCCAAACAGGACGCCTCCACAGAGATGGGAAATCTAGCAACTTAGGAGTTAAAACACAGTAAAAGAACTCCTTCAAATCATTAACCTTATTTGGCAACTCATTGAATATCTCCAATACCCTACCTTAGTGATATATACCCAATCATTGACTACCCTCTTTACATGAAAGAAATATTTGAATAGTTGTGCTGCCAACCTCTGTAACTCCCACAAGCACAGCACCTCAAATGTGGGAAGTTATGCCCACGCATTGGCATTGAAGCTTCGGGGGTAACCTTCAAGTATAAAAAAAAACTCCACTAAGAATTTTGAAAAGGAGAACCAAAGATTAACCTCGAGTAACTTCGCATAAATACTAAATGATCAGTTATCCCCTATATCACATGCCCATTGTTCACCCATGGGTACCTCCACTTGCCATGTGGACACTTCTCCAACTGCTTAACTTACAAGCCTCAATTTCTCCTCACATGCTACATATGTGACACAAGCATACGCCTTTTGGTTAGAGTTAGTTGTATGCCGTAGCTCAACATCCAAAGGATATACATCGCATGGCCTTTGTAGCATGCATTCTCGCCTCTCCTCCTAAGACAGTATAACTCCATCTTCATTAACTATTGCCGCCGTTACTTCAAGGGGCGTAAGGTTATTACCCCCTTCTTAGGCTAAGTCCTTATAACCTCGTCTACTTCCCTCAAAATGGATGGGTGAAAAGACTCACTCTGCTGGTAAAGTCTCCTCTAATCTGACAAAGCAAAGTAAGGAATGAAAACCTGCACACTCCTTTATATAGACAGCCAAGGAAAGGAGATGAATAATTTCTTACACTCCTAGAGCATGAACCCATGAAAGGATGTGTACCAAGCCTCATTGGTCTACATGTCCTACTCCGTGAGCCAAAGGTCTCGATTGATTCATACACATGGATCATTATGTAGCTTAACAATAGAACACCTCATGTGTATAGCTACCCTCGAAGGATCATCAACGTGTATAGCACTTCCCAAGAAAAGTCATCATGACACTTCGAGCAACCCATTGGTCACATCAATCATGTTAAAGGATAGTGCATAGGAAAATAAACATGACTAGACATGCAATATGTCATGCCACCAAACAATAATACAGGTCCCCCCGTTTAGAGGAAGGGAGGTCTCACCTTAGTCTGGTTACCTTACACAGATTACTCTCCTTACGTCTTAAATGCTAAAGAGAGTAGGGAGATAAGTGTTGATACTCAATTCTCACTTAGACTGAGGCTTAACATGCAAGGAAGCCCACCAAGGCACATACAAGCAAACAATGAGGTCATCTTATATGCTACAACTTGCTCGGTAAGCCATGCGATGTCTTACTTGAGTAGACTAGCTTAACCACCGAACCCATACACGCCGACCACCTAGCATCAACTCGGGTCTCAATTTGCTCTTAACCAAGCACCTACCAACCCCTTCCTCAACATTGTAACTCAACCATTATCTTTAGCACCCACATCCCATCGTAACCCATTAATAGGCATTGACATTCATAGTACAGCCAGCACACTCGATAGTTTTTATGGATGTTAGATTTCTAGGCTTATGATTTGGTTGTCAAGCCGATCGTAGTTGACTACCTCCATAGTTACCCAGACTCCACTACAGCGCATGCTATCTATCCCGCTCCAAACAAGAAGAGTCATAACAGTCCTGCCGTATAAACTAACTTAAGATAGAAGCTGGCCTCACAACTGCTATCGTAGATATAGTTCACATAAGGCATACACAACTCAACTAGCTTAAAACATCTGTTTTGACACCTGTTAATAATCAAACCTGTAGTAGAGCTTTACAAAATACCTGTTCTATACAACCTATTATCTAGTATTACAACAGTATTTACACAAATATTTTATGTCGAAAAGTAAAGTTTGCAATCTATATACAATAAGTTAGGAAACTAGTGGGCTCCCAAGGAATTCCTAATTAGTTTCCTCAAAAACAAAGTCAAAAGCCCAGGTTCAATTAATTCCCCAATCCTCACTTTCCCAAACAGCAGTAGATTAACTTAGGACCGATGGTATCTGAACATCCTGACCTCACTCAACACCTGCAAAAGAGTCTATAGGGATATAACCACAACTAGCTTAGTAAGTAAGACAAAGTCAGAAGAGTACTATACAAACACAAATAAGATTAATAATTATGATGAAATGTAATGCAATCAATCAAATGAAACATCACATAATGTTATCCAGTCCACTGTAAGGTTAGAGAAATTACATCCACTCCAACTCAGATTAAGGAGTTTCATCACGACTCAAGTCAGACCAAACTCGGGCTTGTGCAATGGAGAACACCCTCCTCCTATGACCGCCTTCGAACCACGACCTTCAACCTTGCCGCAACCTCTTCGTCTATCACTTAATTCGACTAAGGATGGGGAAAAGACTATTTCAGCTATCCTCATCAAAGGAAGTCGGTATTCAACCTGATACTCTTAATCATTTCCCCTAATAAGTGTTATGCATGTCCAATTTCATTTTAGTTGAATAAACATTAGTCTTAATTAAGGGTGGCTAACAAGTTCATACAATATAGAATCAATGCAAACATGTAGAACAGCACACCAAGGAGTTGAACTCCTATCACAATTGAGTATCATTCACACACACAGCATATGCACAGTCAACTAACTACAAACATAGGTAGAAATACTCTTAGGTCTCCGGATACTTTAAACGGTATCCCAATAAGCGGTGAAGCCACAATCCCAACTTACTTGTTTCGATGTTCACTGCTATTGACTTGAATCATCAACTGTCTTTGTACTGGAAGATCCTATTTACACAAAAGACCCAAATTCAATTTTCATAATAATTATGAAAACATTAGGGTTTAATCTAAAACGGTTATATATATATATATATATATATTATTTCCATAATATATAGTCATATTATCACTATATATCGAATTAAGTTGTTAATTGTTGATACTATATATCATATATACTATTACGTATTATATATCATTTCGATCGTATCGAAACGTACTTTTAATTTATTAATTTATATTTTAATTCTAATAAGATTACCAGGATATGTACATTCATGAATATGATAAAATTATAAGTTATATTACTTAAGGCTGTTCAATTTTAACAAAATTAGTGTCGTTGGGTTTTTATAGGGTTCATATAAACCTAACTACACGTTTTATGAGTCTTATTTCTAAAGACGATTTTTAATGGATAGTTCGATTTTTTAATACAATTATACTTAATTATATAAATATGATTATATTATACATAATTTACGTTATTAACTTATATTTTTTCCTAATTTTTCTATATATTGTTACAATATAAGTATTATCCAACTCTAATATACCTAAAGTGTATCCCAATCAGAAAATATTAGTAAATATAATAAAAATATTTATTTAATCCAATCTGATCAGCAATCACATATATACTTTTATTTAACTATTTAATTAATTTTGGCTTATTAATATTAAAAATACATCCCGACTTGTAATTTAAGCTATGTTATTAAGTAAATTCGTAATAAATAGTCCAAGTTTCCAAATAATTCCCCAAAAATTTTCATAGACTCCTAAAAATATAGAGAATTCAGTTATCACTTGGTTTCAAATTTCCAACTTATCGCCTATATATTTGTATTTACAATTTTATTCCTAATTTATTCTAAATTACTCAATTATGATTCTTTTCACACTAAATTAATTTTAATCTGACTCAATACTGTTATTATTTACCATAGATTAGTGCATATCCATCTCACGAATTTATCTTATAATTTCCTATTTAATTCATAATTTCAACCTATTTTCAAGCTATTTTTAGGCCAAAAAATACAGCAAATATTAAAAACATTCAAATGAAAATTTAGGCTACATAACAATTATCTATATATCATATACATCCTATACAAAAAATTTTAGCTAGAAATAACATCATTTAGTACATTTATTTCACAATTCTAAATTCTGATGAACAGTAAATTTCTTAATGAAATATATTATATATTATAGATTTTTCAAAAATAAAAAATATCACATAAAAGCATGTTCAAAATAACCTAAATACCATTTTTTTCATAATTTTCTGGGTGAACTTACTATTTTTTATAAATTATTGAAAAATAGGGCAACGAATCAACCTTGGTGTTCATGGGTACTCCAGTGGCTGGCGGTGGTTGGGTGGTTATCAGACAGCCTACGCGGTGGGTAAACCATCTAAGGTTAGCTGGGTTTCACAATAGATTTAGCATAGGCTTGAATTCTAGCCTAATACGAGTTTTCTCCTTTTTTTCTTAATTTCTTTCTATTTTCTATAATTTTTTTTTCTAATTTTTTCCTCTAAGTGTTTCTGATTCCAAACTGCTAAACTTTACATATCTGGTGTTCTTTCCCTTTTATAAGGCCTAAAAGTCGATTGAATAAGTTTTCCTCTAATTATTTTATATTTTTTCCTCTTTCATCTTAATTGAACCAAGCAAGAGGTGTCCTATTCTCATACTTTCACTTTTGAATCAGCAACATGAATCCCAAATTTCTGCCATACAATTTTTTTCCAGCAAGCTTCAATGCATTTGGATAAGTGTTATTAAATATTTACTTAAATATGGATATTACATATTAGGATTTAGTTATTTACTTAGTATATAAATATATACCCTATGTAAATAACACGTAAAATATATAACTTTACTCATATAATTAAGTTTCTAACATATCTTTGATTTTTAGGATATTTTCACTCAATTAATTTTATGATTTCAATGAAATATATATAATTACATAATTTAGGAATAATTTACGAGTATAATTATTATTTATACCGGGTATACTCATAAAATTTTTTGTATATTCATATAGTAAATTATACTATATTATCTCATTTTATAGCTCAATTAACTTATCTTTAAATTCTCGTCACAATCTGAACTCGATTTTAAGAGTTCCGAGCATTTTAGTACTATATTGAATATTCTTACTTCTAAGGGAAGAATTGGGATTTTGGGTCATTATTTCTAAAATCTAACTTTACTATATCATTTTTACTAACTTTTCTATTTTAGTCGTAAAGTTTGAGCTCAATTAGATAAATTTTCCTAAAGGCCCTAAATTCAGACTCGATTGTCCTAAACTCAATTTCGGGAGCTTACACTATCTGTTGACAACCAGTACAAACGAACCCCACATTGGTATGTGTCCAAGTAATCCCCATAAAAGACACTAGGCATTACAAGGTAGAGAAGGTTGGACTAATTCCTCTTTCCCTTATCTTTTCTTTACCCTTATAACTCTCTCTAGACTTTTAGTTTGGCCTCAATATACAATCAACACTTTGCGTCACATACACATAGGACAGGCACTGCCTCTCGAGTCCTTAATGCTCCAGCCCCACCCCCACCCCCCTCCCCCTCGAAGCATTAGAGGGCTTTCGAAACTACACCCTCAATGGGCTTTTTTGCAAGAATCAAGGAGCAGGTGGCGAAACCCAAGCCCATTCCACCCAAGCTCAACTTGAGCCTATTCATTCCCAGTTTATTCAACCACAATCAACAAAAACTATACGACACTCGTGATATCCTATACCCTAAACTCTTTTAGTAATTAAAGTAATATATTTTATAACATAACTATACACTTTCACCAATATTAAAATATATGGGTTTTAATGATTCTTTTTCTCATAAATTCATATATATTAGTCGATTTTCATATCAACTTAAAAATAGAAATAATTATATATATTTAATTTTATTTTATTTTAATTAAAGTGATAACTTACATTTAATTTATCTAAATTCATATTTTCTTTTTTATTTTTAGGTTGCTAGTCTTTCTACCCAACTTAGACCAGTCGGTTCAACGGGTCTAACATATTAAACCGCGCTTACCTGCTAAGCCCGGTGGGTTAAGCTACAGTTCAGGCCCATGGCTCACGAGTTTGGGGTGGGTTAGTGAATCGATGGGTAAATTCCATTCCAGTTTAATGGCCGGACACGACCATTCCCAAGGTTTATGTAAGGAGTTCCTTACTATATATCATTTTATTATCATATTTTTATAGTTAATATTAGACAAATTCTTTAGTTCATTGTTTGGTTTGCAGCTTGTATATTAACCAAAATTACTAGACAAAAAGGTCTTAAGGTACCATATGATTTGTGACATAAAAATCCATTTCAAAGTACTGAAGCACTATTTTTAAAGTTAAAAAAAAAACACCGAATCGAGCTTTTAAATCATATTAGTGAACTTTATTGTAATATATAACATGATTTATAGATTTTTAAAATCATATTTAGTACTGTACATGCCAAATATGGTGCAAAAATTATACCATCACATTCTTCTTATATGTAATTGGTGGTCAAGTTGGGCTCAACTTTAAGTCAAAGTTTGAGTATAATTCAGGCATCCAATGATACTAGAGATAAGAAAAATATTTGCTTTCTATCAATAAAACAATGGGTAAAGTATGCCTTGAATATCTATATCTTCGCTCTTTTTCGTTTTGAGTATTTTTATTACTTAAATGGCCAGTATTTTGTTAAATAGTGAAAAACAAAATTTTGTTACATCCTCCGTTATTACTCATGGAGAAGTGAAAACATCAACATAATTTGACATTTCCCTTTCCTTAGTCAGAAACGGAAAGCATATATTTTTCAACTAATTTTTCATGTATGGGAATAAATAGCTTTTGCATGACATCTTCAACCAAGTAATGTTCATGGGGATCCCATCCTTTGTCTCACTTCTTCCTTCGTTTTTAAACTTTTCTAATACAATCCTTTCCTATGGCTTGCATAGCAGAGAAAATTCAAGCTTTCCCTCCAGTTTGTCACTTCAAAAATTGCTCAAAACTGAAGAACAAATCTGAACTTTATTACTGTTTGACTTAAAGAAACTCAATCTGAAAAACATATTTTTTATCGTAGAAAACAAACATGCACTAAGATAGAGAGAGAGAGAGAGAGAGACTGAATGGGAACATAAATTCTAGAATTGCGGTTGATTTGTGATCTCCTCATGGAATTGTCCTCTTCTTTCTAGGATTTGAGATTTGGCGTACGGGTGCTCTTCTTCCATAGACAAAAGTTGTTGTTCCTTTTCTTCTTTTTACCTTCTACCAGTTTTACTTTGTTTATTTTTCACAATAAGACACACGTTTCATAGATATATATGAAAAACCATCAACTATTTTCCCCTGGATTTTGCATCAGTGAGTAGGAATAATTTTCCATATACGAATAGCCTATATTTACATTCACTTCTTGAGTGTGTTATTTTGCTTGCATACTTGAACACAAATCACGGAACCGTATTTTGATAGTCATACGTTACACTTGAGCTGTTGCTTTACTCTTTTCCACATATTTTGATAGTTAAGTTACACTTGAGCAATTGCTTTACATTGTATTTGATAAAGGAGGGAAGGAAATAAGGAGAAAAGAAAGTGGAAGGAATGAAGATGAAGTTATTATAGGTTATTGATGAATGATATTTATGTGGAGAAATAAATATGTTGATTTAAGATGTCTGATGTGTCAATAAGCTATAAGGATACTTAGTAGGCTGTAATTTTACAAGTTTTTGGGCATTACAACTTTAATGGTATCAAAGTTATAGGTTTTAAGTCCTAAACAAATTAAGTTTGAACTTCAATAAGAACAAACGATGAATTGAAATATAGTAGCAAGATTGTTAACGCAGGATTTGTGGTGGATAAAGCTATGTTGATGATGTGTGAATGGAGTTGTTTATATTGCCTTATGTTCTTAGTAATCCCCTCTTATTAAGTATTTCATTTATTACCATATGAAATATAGGTCCTTCTTATAAGCTTAAATTATAACCCATATAACTTCTATACCCGTGTTCCTTCTTGTAGCATGCCTAGACATGACACTACTTCTAGCTCCTCCTCTCATCCTCAAGGTAATAGAGACACTAATCCGAACCTCATACCCTTGCCAAACTAAGCTAAGACAAGCTTGCCACCACAAAGGCAGAGATAGCCACTACTAGCTCAAGGCTTAACAGTCCTAGCCAAACTTAAGCCCCATAGAATTAAGGCCAAGAGCGGACTTATCCTCTTTAGGGCATTGCTTATCCTTAACCATACATAGCCCTAGAATGACTAAGGTCAAGGGTCAAACATAGTGGAAGATGTACAAGTATTGAATTCTATTAATGCTATGATTGGGGTATTGATTCAACAACAATAGTAGATTCAAAGGGATATGCAGGTAATTCAAGCTAATGTTGAGATATGGAGACAAGAGAAGCAAGCTACTATGGATGCTGGTCTAGGTGGTCATTCTAATGTGCATACGTTTGATCGATTTGTGAAGATAACCCATGACTTCTACCATAAACCCAATGACCTAATGGGAGTTGAAGAATGCATTACCGAGGTAAAGAAGTCATTTGCTATGGAAGATGTACCAGAAAACAAAAGGTAACCTGTGCTGCCTTCTTTTTGAAAGGTTCTACAAAGAAGTAGTTAGTCCTATCATTTGGGAAAGGTTTAAACAAATTTTCTTTGATAAATTCTTCCCTAACAACACTAGGGAACAGATAGAGCTTGCCTATCAAACCTTGCAATAGGGCAATAGGTCGTTGTTAGAGTATGAAGTAGAGCTAAATTGGCTATCCTGATTTCTACCAGAACTGCTAAGAAGGGATGAGAGATCTCATGCTAGGAGGTTTACCTTTGGGTTGAAGCTAAATTGCAAAAAAGAATGGTAAAGTTAAGGGCACTACTTATGCAGAGATAGTGGAAATGGCGAGAAGCCTAGAGTAGGGAATGAAGAGGAAAGAGAAGTTACTAGCTCGTAGAGAGAAGAAAGCCCTAGGTAAGAGACCCTACCAAACTATGGACCACTTAAGAAAGTTAAGAGACCAACCTAAGGTATCATGATCAAAGAGGGTAGTAGACTACCATATGTACTACCCAAGCTAATTATGTGGCCAACTCTAATACCAGCCTGTTTAACCATGTTGGTGTTAGCTTGATGCACTCGTTACTTTGGACCACATAACATATCAAAATGCAAATGAACTCCAGGTGCAAGATTTGTATGTGGTAAAACTAGGCATGTTAGTAAAGACAGTAAGGAACCGAGTTTAATGCATAAAGACTTCTACTTTAAGTGTAACCAAAGAGGTCATCGAGCAGTAGACATTAGAGATACAAGGAAATAAACAATTCATGCTACTTAAGCGGCTACCACTTAGAACACCACCCATACTACTTGACTTCAGCTAGGACCTTGCCAAAGCTCTAACTCAAGTCTTTACTCCTCAACATCAGGGACAAAGTTAAGAGACCATAGACATGGATACTTTAGTATGTACACTAACGGTTTTTAATTGAAGTGCTTACGTACTTTTTGATACTAGAGCTTCACGTTTCTGTGTTGTTAAATCCTTTATGTGTGCTTATGGTTTATGTGTTGTATCCCTAGATATTCCTTTAATTGTTAATACGCCTTTGGGGAGTGAAACAATTCTAAGTAGAATTTGTCGAAATGTTGAGATAATGGTAGAAAGGAGAATCTTACCAACAGATTTACTGGTATTAGACATGTTATAATTTGACATAATTTTGCGAATAGACTAGTTGTCAAGGCACCATGCAACTATTGATTACTACAACATGGTGCTTAACTTAAGCCTCCAAGAAAGGTACCCTTTTAGTATCACGTGGAGATTCAAAGGCTTGTGAGAAGTGTTACTTATGAGTTATGAGGGAAGCTTACCTTAGCAATTTGGGTACAAAGACCGATGATGCAAAGAAGCCAGAATAGATATTAGTATGCAAGAATTATTGGACATTTTTCTAAACGATCTACCTAGTTTACCATTAGATAGAGAAGTAGAATTCAGGGTAGATCTGGTATTGGATACCAAACCAATTTCAAAACCGATGTAGAGGATGGCAATAACCGAGCTTGTTGAACTAAATAAGCAACTACGAGAGCTATAAGATAAGGGCTTTATATGACCAAATTTGTCTTCTTTGGGAACCTAAGTGCTTTTTGTAAAGAAGAAAGATGGAAGTATAATGATGTGTATAGACCATAGAGAATTGAATCAAGTGACAGTTAAGAACAAGCATCCATTTCCCCGAATAAACGATCCATTCGACCAATTGCAAGAAGTGTAAGTATTCTCGAAAATAGATTTGAGGTCGGGCTACTATCAGTTAAAGGTAAAAGCAGAGGATGTGGAGAAAATAGCTCTTTGAGCCAGATATGGACTTTATGAATTTTTTGTTATACCATTCGACCTCACTAATGCGCTTGTAGTAGTTATGATCTTATGAACAAACTGCTCTGAAGGTATCTAGACAAGTTTGTAATGGTTTTCATCGATGACATCCTCGTTTACTCTAAAACCAAAGAAGAGCATAAACAACATTTGAGCATTATACTGAGTAAACTGGGAGCAAAAAGGTTGTATGCTAAATTTAACAAGTGTGAATCCTGGTTGGATCAAGTAGCTTTCCTAGTTTATATTGTTAATAGTGAAGGTATAGTAGTAGATTAGAGAAAATAAAAGCCATGATAGAGTGGCCAATACCTAAGATGGTAATTAAGATCAAAAGTTTTCTAGGGTTGGTGGGTTACTACAAAAGTTCATAGAAAGGGGTTAAATTTGATTTAGATGAAAGATGTAAACAAAGTTTTCAATAGTTGAAGGAAAGACTTATGACCATCCTAGTACTTTCTTCACCTCACAGTAGAGAGGAGTTTGTGATTTATAGTGATACTTCAATTAAGGGACTAGTGTATGTATTGATGCAGAATGGCAGGGCAATAGCATACACTCCGCATCAACTTAAGCCCTATGAGAGGAATTACCTAATCCATGACTTAAAGTTAGCAACAGTGGTCTTATTTAGTAAGGGAAAGGTGTAAAGTGTATATAAGTCGTAAGAGCTTGAAGTATATTTTCACCCAGTAAGATTTGAATATGAGGCAAAGAAGGTAGCTATAGCTGATAAAGGATTGTGATTTGGACATACAATATCACCTAAGGAAAGCCAATGTAATGGCTAATGCCTTCAGTAGGAAGCAACATAAGAATGTGGCTAGTCTAATAATGACATAAAGACCTTGGCTAGAAGATCTGAGAAGATTGGATTTAAAGGTTTTGACAAGAGAAGTAAGCATTAGGTTAGCAAATAGACGGATCACAACCTACATTAATAAATAGGGTTAAGATGGCTCAACTTAAGGATGAAGGTATACAGGAAATAAAAAGTAAGATGGAAGTGGGAAAAGCAATAGAGTCTATAGTGGATGTTGAAGGAGTACTTAGTTATAAAAGCTAGTTATGTATACCTACTAAGTCAGAGATGAGAAGTGAATTGTTGAAAGAGGCGCACTACTTAGGATATGCAATATACTCGGGTAGCATAAAAATGTGCCGAGATTTGAAAGCACGCTATTAATGGAATAACATGAAGAGAGAGATTGCAAATTATTTATCGAGGTGCCAAACTTGTCAACATATAAGAATTGAACATCAGAGATGGGCAAGTGAATTACAAGCACCACAGACTATAGAGTGGAAGTGGGATTAGGTCACTATGGATTTTGTGATAACTTTATCAAGGACCCTGAGCAAATTCAATGCAGTTTGGGTAATTATGGACCAATTAATGAAGTTAGCCTATTTCATCCCTATTAACTCAGTTAGTCATTGTAAAAGTTAGCTAAGTTGTATATTAGGGAAGTAGTGAGATTACATAGTGTACTGATGAAGATTACATTAGATAAGGATACCTACTTTGTTGGTAAGTTTTGGAGGAGTTTACATAGGGATTTAGGTACAAAGCTTCATTTTAGTACCGCCTTCCATCCTTAAGTCAATAGGCAATCTAAGAGAACTATGCATATCCTTGAAGATTTACTAAGAATTTGTATGCTTAATTTAGTCGTCACTGGGATGAACATTAGCCTTTAGTTAAGTTCGCTTACAACAACAGCTATTAGGAAATGATTCAAATGGCTCCTTATGAAGCCTTATATGGTTGGAAGAGCAGATTGCCCATTTACTGGGATAAGATAAGAGATAAGCACGTTCTGGGTCTAGAGTTAATATAAGAAGTAATAGATAAGGTAAGGCTAATTCTGTAGAGAATGCAAATCGTACAAAGCCGTCAAAAGAGTTACTGATAAGTGATGATATCCGTTAGAGTTTCAAGTAGGAGATAAGGTTTTGTTGAAAGTGCCTCCTACTAAAGGAATTTTCAGGTTTGGGTTAAGAGGAAAATCGACACCAAGGTATGTTGGACCTTTCAAAGTTATTGAGAGAACTGGAAATGTGTCATACAAGTTGGAGCTTCCTCCTATATTAAAAAGAGTCCACAATGTCTTCCATATGTCGATGCTAATGAAATTTAAGCCCAATCCAGAGCATGAGGTAAAACAACACAGGATAAAACTAGTAGACTTAGAACCCTTGGACTTATAGCCAAACTTATCTACTGTATAACAACCTATAAAGATGGTGAACACTAAAGTTCAAGAACTGAGACGAAGGCAGATACCCTATGTTGAGGTACAATAGTTAGGTCATTTGGAAAGGGAAGCAACTTAGGAGTTAGAAGAAGAAATGAAAAAGAAGAAACCAGAGTTGTCTCGAAAGTAAAGTATGTAAAACTTTCAACTTTTGAGGATGATTTTTTTTTTAAGGGGGAAGGATTGTAAAACCTAACAAAAGGAAAAATAAAGAATAATAAGAAAAGGAAAATAAGAAAATAAATATAATTTATCAATAAGGGCATGAGTGGTCATTGTTAAAAGGATACGGGGGCAATTTAGGCATAGAAAACTTCTATGAAACTTAAGTATAAAAGCTCACTATTACGTTAAGAAACCCTTTTTCACAATTTCTCTACGTGTGCAACATGTATGACCTAAGGTTTCTGTATGAGACTCAAAGCAAGGAAGTGATTACAATGTAATTTAGCACAAATAAGAGGGAAAGATCTAAGGTAAGTGTTGGGATTTCTTATCTGTTGAAGTTTTAGACTGAAACTTATTAAAAAATCATTTTTTTTTCCATAAGGCAGTTATAGACTATAGGCTATGTTTTGAGGTTTTTATAGCAAGCTTTTGGTGGTGGGGGTATGAATATCGAATCCCAAAGGTAAGTTACAAATCATTGAACCTTGTAAGCCTTGTTTCATTAAAAGTGTTGATTGAATAGTAGGAGTTGTTTTATGATTTTATTATTATATTATGTATAGCTTATAGGTTATGTTTAGAGGTTATTACAATAGGCTTTTGGTGGTAAGGGTACGAATATTGAATCCCAAAGGTAAGTTACGAATTATTGAACCTTGTATGCTTTGTTTCATTGAAAGTGTTGATTGAATAGTAGGAGTTATTTTTAGATTTGATTATAGAATGATGTTTAGAAGGTGTTTTGAGAGGTGTAGAGTTGAGTTGTTGTTTGGAAAACATTCAAAGAGTGGTAATTTTCAAGAATTGTGGAAGGAGGCTGAAGAGTAGGGGGTGAAATGTCACTATAGACATTGAGGAGCAAACACTCCTAAACCCTTGGCATCTAAACGCCACGTGACGTAACATCCGGAAGCCAAGTCCCCAGATAAGTACAATAATGTTTTCTTTGTTGATTGATGTTTTACGGGTGTTTCTTTCCATTCCTAAACCCTTCTAAATGTTTTCTAAACATGAATCTTCACTTAAAACACTTCATAAATCTATTTATCAACTTAGTGATCCTAGGTTCCTTAAGTAACATAAGTAGTAAGTGTGTAGGGGTTAAGTTGATAAGGTTTAAGGACAATGTTAGATAAGTTGAGAGACCAAGTGAAGTGTTTAATTTTCATATAAACAAGTTGTGAGGTGACAATTTTAGAATCTAATCAATTCGTTCAGTTAGGCATGAGGTATTATGTATTGTTTGTATTTGTAGGACTAGTGCTTATTAAATGGAATTAATCACTACTTGGCTTAAATTTAAAATGTGTTGCATATGTTTAGTTAAGCCTAAGGGATCGGGAGGGCCAGTAACCTTAGAATAGCACTCTAGTGATCTTAGTGCAATTCTATCCTAATTGGAATCTCACTTTAAAATAATCTGGGTAGTTATATGTAATCCTTAGTTCCTAGGGTATTGGGAAGGACCCGATACCATACTTATATGTATATATGTATATTTATGTGCTGGAGTCATGAGTCATTTCAAGTTCTAAGGCACTAAAATTGTGATGGTTAAAAGACTTAATAAAAGATAAGAATTGGTTGATGTTACATGTATAGATTAGGAATGAATTTATGTTTGTACTTGTGTGTACATTGTATGAACATATGTATGTACTAGATCAGTATTGGGCTTTACTCACCAATCGGAGATTTTCTATTTTTTAAGTGCAAGATCAAGTTATGGAGATTATGAAGATTTTTATTACAATGATTATGAGTATTATGATGACGTTGCGGGCTACTATGACTATTGCTATGATGATGGGAGTAGATCTGTGTAATTGGTATAGTTTCTATGTACGCTTATGTTTTTTGCTAAAGCTTGATTTAAGACTTTTAATTGTTTATTGTTATTACTTAGGTCGTGAGAAGTCACTCGAGACTTCTCTTGTTAAAGTTTTCAATTTTATGCTATTATCAAATATGGCAAATACGAGATCTTTGAATAATGTTATCTTGTTTCTATGAGATAGTATTTGTTAAATTAAGATTTGAATTTTATTTCCATTCAATAAGAATATTTGATAGGTTTATTCTTTAGAATTTGATTGTGGACTGTAGATATTAGTAACATCCAAGAGATGCTAAATTGAAGTTATTACAAGTTATTGATAAATGATATTTATGTGGAGAAGTTAGCAGGTTGATTTAAGATGCTTAACATATCAACAAGCCATAGGAGCATACAACAAGCTATAATTTCCCAAGATCTAGGGCATTACACCCTCATTCCAAATACAGTGTTAATCTTTTCCACTTTGCATTTGTCAAAGCAACAATAATCAATCACCATTATTATATTGCAAAATATATACTTTGACTAAGAAATGGGAAATGTCAAATTGTGAAAATGTTTCTATTTCTCCATATGAAATAACAAGAGCATGTAATGGATATTTATATTTCATTATTTAACAAAATATAAGTCACTTAAGTGTTAAAAATAAAAATATAGACACAAATTAAAAAAAAAAAGCAAAAAATAGGTACTCAAAGCATAATTTACCATAAAACAATCTAAAACGAACCTAATCAAATTCAAGAATTCAAATTTCATGTTAAACTTAAGTTTGAACTCAATACCTAATCCTCCCAATTGTGTTCACTTATGGGGTATTCACTTGGAGGGAATAGCAATTCCATTCCCACCTTGTTTCTTATTACCCTCCCATTATCTTATTTACTTCATTGAATAGTAATTACTATGGAATTGCAATTCTTAAAAATAAGGCATTGGGATTCCTGATTTGAACTTTAGAATTAGGATTCTTAAATATAATTACTCTCATTACCCTCTCTCTTCTGAACACAATACCACCCACAACACCTACCACCATTGGTTACCATTAGGGCTGCGAACAAGCTAAGCTGAGTTGAGTTTTTAAAGGCTTAAGCTTGGCTCATTTAAAAATTATCAAACTCGAGCTCAAGCCAAACTTCTTATTGAGCTTGCAATTAATGTTCGAGTACGGTTAGTTTAGATAAATAAGTTTTGTCTTTTGCTTAAGCTTAACTCGTTTATTAATCGAGCTTGAGCCAAGCTAAGTCTAAAAACAAGCCGATCTCGAGCTTAAAATGAGTCGATCTCGACAAGTATAAGTACACAAGATAAATATATATATATATAAATAGATTGATGAATAGTGAATGAGGATTAGGTTATATGTTATACATTATCTTATAACATATTATATATTTATATATATTATATAGATATTGGCCATTAAATTTTAATAATATATGATATATAACATTATAATATTTTTAATATATAGATATATAACTTGTAAGCTTACTCATGACTGACTCGTGAACTCAAATTAGAGTTTAAGCTTGGCTCATTTAGAAAAATGAACTTCATCTTAAACCTAAGCTCTACCCGTTTATTAATCGAGCTCAAGCTAAGCCTAGCTTGAGCATCTCGGCTCATTTACAACCTCAGTCACCACTGTACTTACACTCCATCAAACACCTATCGCCGTTGCCACCATCATCATCCCATCCGTACCATACAACCCATTCGCTGATGTGTTGAGAGAGGAAGAAAGATCGAAATAATGGAGAGAGAGAGAGAGAGAGAAATAAAAAATATTAAGGTAGAGTAAGGTACATGTGCTAATACAGATTGGGACTAGAGAGAGATCGAGACTAGCGATGAAGATCAAGAGAAAGATTGAGACCAAAGAGATTAAGACACATATACCATCCACTTGCAATCCACACCGTCCTTATACATACTAACCACATATACCAATGAAACCAAAGCAAAGGTGCATCAACTTGCCATTAAGGAGAGAGAGGTCGAGACTAAAGAGATGGAGAGATTAAGGATTTTGAATTTTTTTTTAAGATTTAAAGAATTTGGTAATGAGATGGGCTTGCTTAGTGGCGATGTGAGTAGGTAATGGAATTGGTAGTTAGTGGTAGTTGAAATGAGCATAGATAGTGATGGTTGAGACAAGAGATCAAGATTAGAGCAAAGGTACATCCACTCAACACACCACCCACTCACCACTAAGGAGAGGGAGATCAAGACTAAAGAGATCGAGGATTTTTTGTGGTGCTTTTTTAGATTTAAAGAAGTTGGTGATGAGATGGGCTTGCTCGATGGTGGTATAAAGAGGTAGTGAAATTGGTGGTTAGTAATGGCTAAAATAACCTTGGACGGTAGTGGCAAAGATGAGAAAGATTATAGTAGAGAAAGAGGGTAATTGAGCGAGTGAGAGAGAGGAGAGAAGATAAATGGTAAATGTCCTTTTGAATTCTATTACGAGCATATTTTTAATATTTTTGTTTAACTAAATGCTGAAATTGACAATCCCCCTTATTCAATTACTCAAGAATCTAAATTCCATTACGCGTCTATTTCATGCAATAAAGTGATTAGGCATAGTTTTAATGATAGCATATTAAAAATATTATCCCTTAAAATTTGGCACTTGCAAAGTGATGGAAGACTATAATAGTAGTTGGTGATTTTTTTTTTTTTCTTAAATAATTGATGGTATGAACAACATTTTCAACAGAAATGATGAACATGGTGTAATAAATGTGTATAAAATCAAATCTACTTGCAAGCCATTCGACTTAAATTCAACTAGCTTAGACAAATTTAATCTAGTTGAGTTTGAGCTTATTGAATAGTATGTCTTGAATGTACTCGTTTACAATTCTAATTATTACAATGTTAGCAAATGGGATGGAGATCACAATGCTTATTAAGAGCAAAAGGAGGGTCAGAATATGAGCCATCAAGTATGGCAAAAGTTGTGAGCTTGTTAGCTGCTTCTGTGGCATGTATTCCATCCCAGCTCACATAGTTATATGGATCACTGCAAGCTGATGCACTAAATGTTGTTCCATTTATCTGCTTGTGGCTTCCACAATACAGTCTAGGATCAAAATTGTAGGCACCACTGCCATATCCACAGCATGCTTTGGTACCATACTTCAGCCCTGAGATGAAACCGACCAAAGATTAGAAACATCTTTCCGTCCTCTACTTGTAAATAGATAATGAAAGTGATGTGGATATTACTAAAACGAGTGAAATAACTAGAACCGGAATCGGCCAACCAGATGGCTGGTGGCAGATCTTTGAATTGATGGTTTTGAAACCTAGAACCGGCAGGTACAAGGATACGCTCACCTCCGTTGTGTTGCTAATAAGACTCTAATTAGAACCGTACCATGAAGTGTAGGATGTTGAAACAGCTCTAGCAATACTGAGTAGGTGTCTACATAAATCAGATCAGCATTTGGCAGAGACTTTCTTGTTTGTGCTAATGTCTCTTTCAACATCTTGTTGTACTCCACCACCGCACTGTTGTAAGAGACCAAGCACCCAAATTCATCTAAATCGGCACTTCCGTGAGGAAGCTCCACCAGGAAAGCTGGATAACACCCCACTGGAGCCAGGTTGAGTACCAAAAATGTGCGAGCCCCTAGAGCATATAGCTCCTGCAAATTTCATAAACCAAATTGGGATCTTTTCTAACCTAGGAATTTGTTGTAATATAGCATGAAAGAAGCTTCCCTGGTCTATAGCAGGTTAGTTTCTATCTGTTTTAAGGTAAAAATGACAACCCAGAACCGTGAATATCGTGGAAATGTATGCCAGAGGATTGTGTACGAAGCACAACTATGCACGCTAAGACGGTACTAAAGATTAAACACTCACTTTGATAGATGAAGCAATAACGGAAACCACTTGAGGAAGATATTGTTTCACTCTTGCAATACCCGCAGAAGCTAAATTGGATGTAAAATCATTCTGTCCTATATAAAATGTGTAGATTGACTGTCCAAATATGTCCGGAGGTGGTAGATTCTTCGGTCCTACAAGTAAACATCAGAGATGGTTTGTTATTTTCGTTCAACTGCAGTCTGTTATGCATAAAATTTTTCCGTTTTCCAATCGGTGTCTCCATTAGATTCCCGTCCAACAATATGCTATCGCATATAGAGAATAACTAATGTGTAGATTGCACTCGTTTTGTTATATACGTGAAAGTATGTGATTGGGGGATACAAGAGGAGACACAATTAAGAAACATGTTAGTGCTAATGAGCTAAGAAACATGATCAAGTTGTCCATACCCTTGGTCCTAGATGAGTGAAATTCTTCAACTCTGAGCTTGAATTCTTTCATTTGGTTGATCTGGATGGGCAAAGCAAAGGGACTAAGTCCAGATACGAACAAGGACGTGTTTGGCAAAAGAACAGTGGATGCCAATGTTGCATAGTTGGCTCCGTGTCTGAAATCGGATCCAATTGATTGTAGATATGGACTTAGAAATGGAAGTCCTAGAGCTTGTGCTGAAACATGACAGACATCATATTTTAGAAGCCAAATTCAAGCACATGATAGGGAAGCAGCGAAATCAGTATTCTGGCAAAAGTAAGTTGATTATAGCCGTTGAGATAAGAGTTGTATTAAAATTGAAAAATTACCCAAGAAATCGACTATGAGCCTGCCGTCTGTTGCCCGACCAGAAGGTTTCTTGAAATACGTCATTCCAAAAGGACTAGTCTGTGCTGGAAATGCCGCATAGAAACCGCCGGTGTCGGAGTTCGAGTCGCCGAAGTTGAATATCGCCTTGAATTCACACTTGGAGTAGCATGTACAGCTCAATATTGCAATTACTAGCATCCACCCTGCGAAAAATCTGACTAAACATGGGCTCGGTTTCATGATTTTCTGTTCCTGAAGAATGAAGTCCAAGCAAGTTTGCTATTTCATATCCTGCTGAAGCGTTTTGTGAAGTAATCAAGTAAAGAGTTTCAAAGTCATGAGTGGATACGTATGGTTATAGTCTTATAGACACTGCCAGAATCAAAAGCTGCTCACTTTGATGATGACGACAAAAGGGGAAGGGTAAATGGTACCGACACTCGAAAAACATTGAGATGATAGAGAAATTCTGCGTTTAAAAGCGGGTTGTCGTTTGAATATGTTATTTTAATCCTATCTTGTAACTATGGTAAGGTTGGGGTATCTTCCAAATTCGGAAAAGTCTCTTACAAGAAGCTGTTCCTGTTTCTTAAATTCGGAATTCAAAAGCCTAAGCATAATTCACCACAAGGAAAATAACAAGAAATAATGCTTTTAGCTGGCAGAGAAGAAAACAGACAATTCTACCGCACTTGAGCATGAGGAAAAACCAATTATTGATGATATTGATATCATACCATATCTTTTATCTTCATGTGCTATGTTTGGGGACAAGGGTAAAAAAAAAAAAAAAAAGGAAGGATAAAAAAAAGAAAGAAAAGAATTAGAGGAAAAAAGGAATTTGAAGGGAAATTTTCTCTTAAACAACAAAGGCATGGAAGGAAATTTATTAAAATATCAAAATAAGTCTTTGAAATATCAAATTTGAAGGGAAATTTGTATTGTCTTTTCATTTAGAGGTTCTTCAAGTAATTTTATTGATTCTTTTTCCTTCCCATTATCCAAATCACAAAAGTAAACTTTCTCTCATATCCTTTCCATCCATTTTTCATGCACTCTCTAGATAAGAGAAATGTAATTTAATCCATTTAAATTCAAGAAAAGTACACTTTTAATTTTCAACGTTTTTGTACTTTAACCTTTTCTTCTTTTTATTTCAGTTCTCAATGATTCTAAAACCTTGAAAATAAAACTTTTATTAATTAAGTTAAATATTCTATCAAATCTATTATACATATCAATTTTGAATTGGTCCATAAGAACTATTTTTTTTTAATATTATATATATATATAATATACTAAGGTATCAGTTGGTTGCCATAATTTTTATTGTATAACTCAATAGTTCATCATTTGTTTTGCATATTAACAAGTTCCTAGACAAAATGGATTTTAAGCTACTAGAAATTTTGGATTAAATTAGAAAAAAGTTATATTGAATGAAGGTACAAAGATCTATTTTAGAGTAAAAGACAAATACATATACTCATACTCGAAATTTCAAAAATAACTTGATACTAATTTCTCAACTTAAAATATTAAACTTTTTGTAGTTCAAATATATATACTTAATTTTTTTAATTATAAAAATTTATATATAATATTGTACAAATCAAAAATGGTACAAAAAAGTTGTACTATCTTATTCTCTTTCTATTATGTTGTCCAACTCCCTTTGTATTACTTTCTTCTACTAACCGAGCACTACCTTAGAAAATAATATTAAATATGTTCAATTATATAATATAATATAGTAAAATGACAAAAATACCAAAAAAAAAATCAATACCAAGATAAAGGATGGAAAAGATTGTACGAACTCCATCCACCTTAACCGATTATCCTAAAGCCAATCAAAAGTTTAGCACATGCTAAAGATGGATGGAAAAATCAATTGATTCAACAAAAGTCCTTTTTGTGTAAAGTTTTAGAAAATTGATAACTGAAACAAAAGGAAAAAAAAAAGTAACTGACTCAAATAAAAAAATAATTAAACATTAAAAATTAAAAGTTTACTTTTTCATTAAGTTCATTCCCACCTAATTTTTTACTCTATTTTCAAAAATATTGTCAATTTACACGAAAGAGGAATATTTGAATATATACTGGAACGATGTTCCAAATGTGATATTTTTTTAGTAGATCTTTCCTTCCTTACAATTCTTTATTTCAACTCTTCATTTTTTGGTTAAAAAAAAAAAAGAAACTTTTTTTTTCTATTTAACAAACTACTATTATAATTATCAAGAGACAAGGAACAAACTTGATGATTCCATTAAAAAAATCAATATTAATAACATTGAATTTTAGGAGTTTTGCTTTGATCCCACCCTTTATATTCACATTCTTTTCGACAGATGTCTCTGATTGAAAATAATTAACGGTGCTCGTGATTTCATTTGATTTGATTTAGGGGTTAGATTTAAACCGAAGCACATTTGATATAGTTCGGGTCAAACACTTGAATCTTGATGAATCAAATTGTTTTAATTGGTTTGGGGTTCAAACTGAATTCCTTTAAATGCAATTTGATTTCCGTTTGATTCGAACTGTTTTGCAAAAAAAAAAAAAAAAAAAAAAAAAAAAAAAAAATCTTTTTCATAATATTAATAGTTATGGAGTTATATATCAATGTCAATATCCAAATTGAATACACAAGAATTAAAGCCAAGCACATAGAGTCAACTATATAAGGGAAATTGAGTGGATTGTAGAGGTTGTAAGTGAAATAAGAAATGACAGAAAAGAAAAGTAAATAGGGTTAAAATATTGGTAAAATTGAAAAATATCACATATTTTTTATTTTTTTTAATGAAAAGCAATCTAATTTAGGTTTAAGCGATTCAATTCGACCTCTTAAACCCATCAATGTACCGTTTAGATCCTCTTTGAATTAAATCAAAAACTAAATCGAAATATAAAATAACCATACTTTGTGGTTCGGTTTGGTATGGTACCCTTCGCTTCTCAATTTGGCTTAAATTTGATGAGCAACCCTTAAAAAAACTAGTGAATGGATATATTAGTACAATTAAAACTAACAAATTATGTCCTTATTCATTAAAAGGAAACTAGTTAAGAGCTTACGTTGTTATGCGTAAGTAAAAGTCTAAATTGTGGTTATAAATTTTTTTCTTTGAAAATAATGAATATAAGCATAATTTAATGTTTTATGTACTATCTAAAATATATTATCCAATAAAACATTTAATTCATTTATTAATTGACACTATAACATAATATAATACGATATATAATTTTCATGTAAAAAAGTGTCTTAAAATGAATTACTAAATATTAATTTGCCACAATAGAATATAAAAGCTAAGATGTTCTGAAATTATCTAAAGAAAATCTCACAATTTACAGATATAAGTTTGAATGTTGGTTATAAATTTTTTTTAGAGAAAAAAATGTAAATATAGTATAATATTTTTATGCATTAAAAAAACATGTTAAAAAATTATTTAAGCAATATAATGTTTCGTGAAAACAAATTACTCGTTATATATGATTTATTGAATATTCAATAGAAAAAAACACATACATACACACAAACTTTTTCTCCTCTCTCCTATTAGCATGTTGTTAAATTAGCACTCCTCAAGTTCCTCTAAAGATAATAGATGTATAAGCATTTATGTTTTTAAATTTTCATAAATAATAATGTTTGATTCCCATCTCTATTGATCATCTCTTGACTTTTCTTAATTCCCTTTTATTACCACTTTAATTTTGAGAAATCATTGGCCCTTAAATTTCCATTCAGAACATAGTAATGGTGGTACTTTTATTACCTCTTTAATTTTGAAAATTTTTCTTTATGGTAACCTAATTTTGAAAAATTATGGCATTGTTCAGGCTTTTATTATCTCTTTAATTTTTAGTTTAGAGAACTTTTCTATTTTGTCAATTAATCTTGAAAAATTATGGCTCCCTTAAATTTCTTGAAAGACTACAAACATGCACCTATTTATATTTTATAATAATGAGATGTTAATTCCTAACATTGAGCATCTATTAATAAAGATTACATTGATTAATTTCCATAAATTTAAAAGCTACTCAAATTCAACCTTTCTCTTAGCCATTCATCTTTATATAATTTTGTTTCATTAATGATTTACATTATGTTATTTATATTTCTACTAATCAATTGTTTTTACTTGAAAGAAAGAAAAAAAAGGAAATATCAATTTTTATACCCCTTAATTATTTCTTTCCAAATAATAATCTTATAACTAAGAACTTTTTATACGTTAAATAATCCATAACACATCCAACCTTAAATGAGTTAGAAGGTGAGACCAACTTTCCAATATAGTGCACCATATATATGTTAAATTATTATAAGTTTTATTTTTATATCTCTTAATTAAAAAAGACAACAAGACGAATATGGATGATGGAAAAAGTGTGATACATTTTAAAATCAAATACATAATATGGTTGAAATATAAAATAGAAAAAAAAGGGAATGGAAAGTAACTTATTGAATGCAAAAAATAAATAGAGGTTAGAAAGGCACTAAGTATCCCTAAATAATTTTTTTTTTTTTTTGCGGTTTGGTATAGTTCATTTCGTTTCTTGGTTTGGTTTAAATTTGATGAACAACCCTAAAAAAAACTAGTGAATAGATATATTAGTGCAATTAAAACTAACAAATGATGTCCTTATCCATTAAAAGGAAATTTCTTGTTAAAATATTAAGTGATGAAGAATCTTTCTTGCTTGTAATCTTAAAATCCGATGTAATTATTCTATAAAAGAGGATAATTACATTATAAGTTTCGTAAATCTTCATATTTTCTCGTCTTTTAAAGATAAATTAAGTAATTTGTAAATATACTTTATTTTTTTTAATTTTAGTATTATAATTTTGTTCAATATTTGTAATTATCCTTTAATTTATAATTCTCTTGAGATTTTATTTTTCATTTTATTTAAAATCACTTAAAATTTGTATTTTTTACAATCATTAAAAAATATTGTAACTTTTCTCTAACTTGTAATATTTTTGAAATGTTGGTAAGTGTATGAATAATTAGTAAATGTCCTTTACAATTTGTGATTTCCTTCAATTGTTTTCCCAATTTTATTTATGATAATGTATATTTCTATTAGTACTCATGAATGTCATTTTTGAATAGTCATTGATAACTATAATAAAGTATTTAAATCATAAAGAGAACTCACAAGGATAAGTTTACAAATATCACAATGAACTAAATCAAAGGGAGCAAAGCTCGCTTACGAATTATATGACTTATTGCCTAATTAGCATAATTGACACTAGATACTAGGGTAAGTTTGCATAGACTATACCACATAAGAGGAAGAATCTTTAATGACAAATGATTAACTCGCAATGCATCTCGATAAAATATAATATAGTAGCTAAACCGACAGTAGCAAAACTACTACAATAGGTGTTGCTTACCAAACTCATGCCCTCCATCAATTGTTTTTCCCAATCTCAAATCTTGTATCACATTGAGATTGAATGATTAAAAGATGTGGTAAGTATATTAATATATTATAATTTAGTTTAAAGGTATTCGAGTTATATACAAGATAGATTCAAGGAAATTAATAGAATAGGTGAGCCAATGCTAAACTCATTAGCAGGTGAAGTAGAACTTTTAACAAAAGTGACATTCGGTAGTGCAAAAGAATGACTAATGTGTGAAAGGTGATTAAATATACCTAACATATGATCAATGGTATCTGAATCAAGAGCCCAAGACTGTAGAGAAACCTAAATAAGGTAAATAACATGATTACTTGATTTAATTAAATATGAATAAGTAGATGGCTACGAATCTAAAATTGTAGGATTCTAGCATATTCTTCTTGACATAAAATAACAGTACATGATAGAGGTTCTTTACCATATAAATATGGCCTAGTCATGATATGTATTGAGTTTAAAGTAACATAGGTTGGTATAAAAGTGTTAGTCCAAAAAACATGAGCCTTATGAGAGTGCTTGCATAAATCCTAAGAAGTCTCTTGAGTATGACATGCATGATGACAATGATCATTATGAGGACATGATCTACGGCCTTGACCTCTGAAACATTTCTCTCAATTAGAAGATCCTTTAAATCTACCATTAGGCATCTCACTAACAAGAGTTGCATAATCTATAACAAGGGGAAGGAAAGGGGAAGTAATGGACGATGCTAGTTGTATAGAAATATGACTATTATGTTAACAAACATTAGCAAGAACAAAAGCTCAAAAAATTAAAGAATTTGATATTTCATTATATCTAACTTTTGCTTAAGACCATAAAGCTTACACCATTTTGCATTTCTTTCATAATAATACTAATATGCATCATGTCATATGTTTCTCAAGGTATTCTTAACATTATATTCAATAAAGTCCTTATCTCCTTTGCTGCAATTGAAAGAAATTAGCCAAAATTTCATATAGACATGTATCATTTGAGGTCTAAAGGAACTTAAGGTTATCTTAAACTTTTATATAAGTCCTAAAACTATTACACAAGTTAAATATCTAAAGTCTCATTAAATTCTATAACACCTAGAGATTCTTTAGCCGATTTGATCTCATATCACATATTTCTTATTGGTCTCCTTAGAGGTGGTTTTGTTAATACCTTAAGACAACCCTGACCATAAAAAATGCTTTGACCATAGTGCCTATTGAAAATAATTTTTACCATTTAGTTTAATAAAATTAAGTGCTAAAGTAGGAGACTTAGGTTGCATGATGAATGATTTATACTCCATGGCAACTAACTAACTAATATTATTGCTAAGATACAAGAAAGCAAGACAGTACCCATGCAAATTTAACAAAAGAAAACAAACTATTGACTATTCTTAATAGATAACAAAAGAAAACAAACTATTGAGTATTCTTAATAGATGTCATGTGCTTAATTAATCATCATATTGAGAACTTGAGGTCAAGTTTTTTTGGTGCTTCTAATGATCAAATTAGGTCAAACTTTGTGTATAATTGTTGAGTTTATGTCTAATTGAGCTAGACTTGGATTTAATGGCCTCATATTGCAAGTTGAATTCAATGTATATTCAATAGGTTATAGGTCAAATTGGGTTGGACTTAAGTGCAATGGCTAGGTTTTGCACGAATGGGGTCAAACTTAGCTACAACAATAGGGTTACGAATGATATGAGTAAAAATTTTCTTATTAGACAACATACTAATAAGAGTTGAATAGTCAGCGGAGGAAGTAATAGATGCTGCTGATTATGTAGCAATACAACTAATGTGATAATAAACATCAGCAAGAATGAAAGCTCCAACGATCAAAGAATTTGATATTTCATTATATCTAACTTCAGTATAAGAACATAAAGAATTTGAACTGTTACAACTCAATTACGCTATTTCTACATTTTTCATATTAGTACTAATATGCATCACATCATATGTTTCCTCATTAAGGTATTTTTAACATTGTTACAATATTCAATAAAATCCTTATTTCCCTTATCTCAGTTTATAGAAATTAACAAGAATTTCATAGTCATGTGTATCATTGAGGTCTAATGGAATTTAAGGTAATCCTAAACTTCTATATAATTGCCAAAACCATTGCATACATTAAATACTCAAGGTCTCATCAAATTCTATAGCACTTAGAGATATCATTAGCTGATTTGATCTCATGCCACATACTTGTTATTATTCTCCTTTGGGTAGTTTAATTAATTTCTTAATTGACCTTAACTACAAAAAAAAAAAAAAAGAAGCTTGAACTATACCTTATTTAAAATAATTTTTAGCATTTAGTTTAGTATAATTAAGAGCCATAGAAGAAGATGTAGGTTATGCGATGAACGATTCATATTCCATGACAACTATCTAACAAATATAATTGCTGGGACATGAGAAAGTAAGATAATAATTATGCAAATTTAATAAAAGAAAACAAACTATTGACCATTCCTAATAAATGTCATGTGTTTAACTAGAATCATCATATTAAAAATTTAATGTTGAGTTTTCTATCACTTGTGATGATTGATGGTTGAATTGTTGGGTTTGTTAGATGTAATAACTCGATCTTATATGAATTAGTTCGAATTGAATGTATAGTTACGAGTTTATAGGTCAAATTGGGTCTAACTTAAGTAAATGGTCAGTTTTACATGAACAGCGTCAAACTTAGGTGTCGTAGTTGGGTTATGAGTGATATGTGTTGGAAACTAGTCAGGTTTTGCACAAATTGGGTTAAAAAGTGATGCTTCATAGCTGGGCAACAGTACTTAATCGCATCAGGAAGTGAAGTTTCAAAGGTAAGATTGAATTTAATAGTTGTGAAGTATTAGAGGCAAGGCTAAAATTTCATAGTGGTGGCATTTTAAAGGAAGAGGAAGGGTTTTGTGGTGGTTGTTACATTTTTACTAAGATGGTTTTACTAGTGGTAAATTAAATTTGGGTTTAGCATTTTGTTCAATGATCATAGTGGATTACAAGAAGTAAGGTAGTGATGATGGAGGTATCAAGTGGCAAGTGGTTTGTTAGTTAGCAATCTTCTAATATCATGTCATATTTTGTCAAGAAAATGTTAAAAATTTTACTGTCTTTAATATTAAAATGGAAAAGCCCCACTTTAGTAAATAAAAGGTTACTTTTCTATATAAGATTCCAAAATCAACCTTACAATATTAGAACTGGAATAACTTTCTACCTTTCCATTAAATAGTCACGTGTCCACTAACTTGTCAACTCTTTGTTGTAAAATTAGGACCACAAGATAAATATCTGCTCTCAAAATATATTATATATAAAATTTTATTATATTTATGAAGCTATTTTTTATTTTGCGTAGGTGTTGTAGGTATGCACCTAGCATTATAATGTATATATGAAAGTGTAATAATATTTTTTAATGGTAAAATCATATTTTTAATCCTTAATGTTTATCCACTGTTTTAGTTGAGTCATCAACTTTCTTTTTCCCTTCTACATGAGCCTTCAACATTTTCAAATCTTTACAAAATTAGGATTTTCGTAAATCTATCAACTATATATTAATCTACAATAAGTATTAGCTTTAAATTGATCCATATATTTATTTTGATAAAATGATAATATTAAATATATTTAATTGCATAAATAAATTTAATTATATAATATAATAAAAGATAATAAAAAATTATATAAAAATAATTAAAAGTAAGAAAATAAGTTGAAAATAGTTGTGCAAATCTTAACCACATTGCCCAACTATCCCACAACTAATTAGAAACTAACACATGCTCAAGATACGAAAAATTGAATGGATTTAACAAAAATCATATTATAATATATAATTTCAGAAGTACTTTTCATTTTTACCTCTGATTTTTTATGTGATCATTTATTTGTTTCCACAATTGTCTTATCAAATCATGTCTTTTCATATTTAATTTTCATTATTTCCATTGTCTATTACATTCTAATTATCTATCTTTTATTGTCAAGGGAAGAAACCCATGAAGATGGCATTAGTAGCATTGGTTGAAACTTTAACAAGCATGAAAATCAAAGTATTTATCATCTCTTTTCTCTTATTATTCTTTAGAAATGGCATAATCATATTATCTGAAAATGATAGAAATTCATAAAGAGAATTTGAATAATAGTTTCAATATTTTCAAGAAGGCTCATTATTCATAAGGATTATTATTCAAGATGTCAGGAATCACACCTTTATGGAGTTAGTTCATTATGCTTAAGGTTTCATGTAGAGGCTTGATTTTCTAGAAATGTATTTTGCATTTTTTAAATAATTTTGATGAATTAGGTTTAATTGTAAAATGTTATGTTTGTTTGCAAGTAATTTTTTACCATAGTTAGAAATAAATACTAGTTAATATAATGTTATTATTGTAGTTGTCAAGCATTCTAACTTTATGGAGTTGGTTCATTTATACTTATGGTTCAATAGAGAGACTTAATCCTTTAAAATGTTTTGTGATTTCTAGATATCTTGCCAGATTACTTTCAACTGTAAAATATTAAGTCTATTCACAAAGTAGTTTTTTACTATAATTGAATTTCTATTTCGTTTGAGAAATAAGCAATAGTTTATTTTGTTATATTGTTTACATGTTAATATGACTATAGTCTCCTTCTGGAGACTTTGATTCTAGCCAATAAGAAAAAGGAAAAAGGAAATGACGAAGGTTTTTTAATTTAATTGGAATTGGAAAAAGTATAATTTTTAGGCTACTTGCTTTTATTTATGGGTAGTAAAAAGAATCTTTCTTATATAAATTTTTAATTTATTTAAAAAAAATTAGAGAAGACAAAGTACCTGCACAACAAAAGTTTATACTTAACACATTGTTGTATGTTGAACGAAAGTGTAAATTTTCTTACCAAGTCTATTATTACTATTATCTTTCTTCTATTTTTTCATTCTTTCTTTTCTTTTCTTTTTTATCATCTCTTATTTTGCAGGCCAAATGTCCAATGGTATATAGGATCAAATATATTCTATTTATGAAAATTTATCATATTTTCTAGGGTTTGGTGGTCGCTTAATTATTTATGCTTTATATGGTTGTCTCCATTGTCTTTTTTTTTTGAGAAAATGACTAATGGTGTTTATTTATGTAATAATAATTTTATTTACTTATCTATTTGATATATATTTACTCTTTTTTTTTCCTTTTGTGTCAACTTATTTATTTTTTCATTACTTTTTGCTATGTTTGCTATTTAATGTTGCATTGTTATTTAGTGTATTTAAAATTTTTTTAATGAATTTTAATTTAAATTCCCAAAACTACCCTTTGTATTATTTGCAACCTTTTATTTCTTCTTTTTATCTTTATCTATAGGATTAGTTTGGTATCTCTTTAAAAAAATAGCTTTCTTATGGTTTGTTACTGAAATAGCTAATATGATTTATCTTTCAATTTTGTTAAAAAACATAAAAGGTAAAGGGATTCATTATTTAGGTATCCATATTTGCAATTTCATCTTTTGCTTTGGCGATGAGATAAATTCAAAAATTGGATGAAAGGCCACAAACTCTCAAATATGTAGATAAAGGGTAAAATTGTAATACAAAAGAAAGTTTATTGATAGTATTAAAATTTGAAGAATTCATTCATACTTATAAAAACAATGTTTAAATAAACAGTAGTGATGAAGCCCATTAAACATAAGAAGTAAGTTCAACAATCTTAGTATTGATATATATGAGAAATTTCATGATGAAAAATGCAATTTTTTTAATAATATGTATAATAACAAATGTTTAATAATAATAATAATAATAATAATCTTTATTTATTTGTTATAATTGAAAACTCTTGAGATCTAAATATATGTCTTTTATCATTTTGAAAAGGGCAATGATGCATGGGCAAAGTTTTTTTTGTTACGAAAGAGCATGTTGATTGTACATGCTTTTATTCTTTAAGTATTATTATCTTACACTTAGTCTATAAGACCATATTAATTGGCATTTATTTGGCAAGCTAAATTTGTTGATTCAAACATTTCCTCTTGAAAAATATTAAAGGAAGCAAAGATTATTTTGTGTGCCTTGATTGGGTATAATAATCTTTTGAAACTTTCATAATTAGTAACTATTAAAAGATAGTGGTCTTTCTTACATTCACCACCATGCTCATTATTCTTTTAAACTTGTAGCAAGGTATGCTACAAAGTAGTAAATTATAATTGTCACAAATTGATAATTGATATACTTATTCTAACTATTTCATGAATAACAAGCTTTCAATCATGTCTATATAGAAATCACTTTCCTTCTATGTTTTTAATCCTTTTACTTATTTTTCTTTTAGGCCGTTAATAATTCTTTTACTTAATATAATTAAGTTTTGTAATTTCTTACAATTTATCTTATTTTAGCTTCACTATTTAGATATTGTTTACTTTTTTTTCCTTTGTCATTTTTCATTCCATTCTCCTTTTTGCCTTAACAGTGTTGTCAACTTATTTATTAATTTTTACATGTGTACCAAATCAACAATTAACTTGAGTACGATTGGTTCCAAGGCACCTAATAGTATATAATTAAAAAATCACATTTATTTGTTAAGTCAACAATTACAAAATTATGTTACCTTTTTAATGAAATTTACATGTTTTACTTTCAAAAATAATTAGCATGTTTTAATCTAAAATAAAAAAATTCAAAACAAAAAAAAAGTCTCTTTCTATCTCATACATTAAATGATTTCAAGTATTTGAGCATAAGGGAATGTCTACATGGGTCAAAATAAAATGTAATTAATATGATAAATGTTTGATTTTGAATACTATGAAATTAACAATAGAGTATCGAGTATTTGCTTACATATAGAAGGGTTTAAAATAAAATATAATTAATATTATGAGTGTATGACTTTAAATATAATGAAATTAAAGATTGTATTAATTAATTAATTAATTAAATTAAATATTATGAATGTTTGAAGTATTTATTAATTGTTTGATTAAAGATGATATTAATTAAAGGAATACTTACATATAAAAGATCATTAATAGTATTTGAATTATTTAAATACTAAATTTATTTATTCAGAAATTAATGTCATCTTTAATGAGCATCAAATATTAATGTTTGACTTTGAACATGTCAAAATAAAATGTAATTAATACGAGAATTCACTATTGATACAATTGTTATTATCATTCAATAGTTATAGGATTAAAGATTTTTATATATCATTAAAGGATTGAAATTAATAATGGACATTAGGACATATTAAAAATGTTATATTTTTCTTTTTTTAAGTTTTCAATATTCTTAACTCATTTTATATTATGTATATTTTATCCCAAAAAAGAGAGAGAGAGAGAGAGAGAATAGTTGACTAAATTACACTTCTAAAGAAATTTAAATTCAATTAGCCAAAAAAAAAAGAAATTCAAATTCAAGTTTGCTATAACAATCGTATTATAACAATAACATTTCATAAAATTGTTCATATGTCTATAAATTGACCATATGTAATTTATCGATTAGTGCTTTCATTAAGTTGATTTTGTTTAAAACAAATAATTGAAAGATACTTTAGTACAATTGCATAAAAGAGTTATCTTTTGTTTTGTCTCCCTTTAGCATTAATTGAATGTATAGTATAATATATATGCTATTATAATATATAATATTATTATTAAGTATATGGTATGGTAATAAATATTTGAAGTATTTATTAATTGTTTAATTAAAGATGGTATCAATTAAAGGAATACCTACATGTAAAAGATAATTAATAGTATTTGAATATTACATTTATTTATTAAGAAATTAGTACCATCTTTAATGAGAATCAAATATTATGAATGTTAGACTTTAAATGGGTCAAAATAAAATGTAATTACTATGAGAATATACCATTAACACAATTGTCATCATCATTCAATAGTTATTGGGATCAAAGATAAAGATATAATGCAATTTATATATCATTAAAGGATTGAAGTTAATAATGTACATTATGACATATTAAAAATGTTGTATTTCTTTTTTTTTTAAGTTTTCAATATTCTTAACTCATTTTATATTATGTATATTTTTCCTTGAAAAGGAAAGAGGGAGACAAAGAGCACAGTTGACTGAAATGCACTTCTAAAGAAATTTAAATTCAATTAGCCAAAAAAAAAAAGAAGAAATTCAAATTCAAGTTTGCTAGAACAATCATATTATAACAATAACATTTCATAAAATTGATCGTATGTAATTTATTAATTAGTGCTTTCATTAAGTTGATTTTGCCTACAACAAATAATTGGAAGATACTTTTGTACAATTATATAAAAGAATTATCATTTTGTTCATTCTCTCTCTATCATTAATTATATTTATAGTATATAATATATATGCTATTATAATATATAATAATATTATTAAGTATATCATATAGTAATAAATAGTCTATATTATTTATCATTGAATATGATAAAATATATTATAATATATATTAAGTATATAATATATCTTTTGTCATAGAATATGATTTCATATTAGTAACATATAATCTATATTATATATGTTGTTATAATGTATCATATCACAAGATATAATATTATTAAGTATACGACATACAACATATAACATAATTTTATTTTTAATATATATGACATAGTATATAATTTTAATATATTATTATATTTGCATAATATAATATATGAAATATTTTTAGAAGTACTAATCAGTATTGTTATCGTCCTTCATATGATTAGGAAGCCTAACTTCTTTACTAGTTTCGGCTTATCATGGCCATCATCAGTAGAGCAGTATCAACTTCCTAACCAGTTTGCTTACAAAAAGCCAACCCCATCTTGAGAGATTACTCTACCTTATGAATAAACCGCCTACTAATACTACTTACTTCATATTGAGCCTTAAATTAAACACTCCTACTTCTCTTATGAACATAGATTGTGATATTTTCTGATATCTAAATCTACGACGCCTTCGTCCTAGGGTTATCTCTTTGCTACTATCCTTCCCCTTAAAATTACCGACCTTATGGCTCCATCATCTAACTTTATGCTAAGATCATCCTCGCTAAGACTTTAGGGCTTTTACAGACATTCCCTTACCCTCGCCTTCTCCACTTATCCTCCAAGATCACCTCTTGTTGATTGACCTAATGGTAGGGTTTATCTTTTAACCTCACTTCATTTTCATAAGATTACTGACCCTTCTCCACTCGTTGTCCCGCTCCACCTAGTATCACCTTTGCCAGGACATAATGCTTCTACAGCTTCCCTTATACCCCCACCCTCTCTTCTTATTCTTTAAGGTTGCCTCTTGTTGAGCGGCTTAACAATAGGGTTTACCCATTGAAGTACATTTTTTTTTTCATTTTCTTAAGATTCGAGTAAAGTCTTATTATAATACTGCTCACTATATAGCTCTCCCTTTCTAGTAATGATATCCTTCACTTGGTGGTCGCTCATTCCTTCAAGTTTCATCTATATGAGCCTAGTTGTTAATAAGAACTATCCTTTTTGTTAAGTACACAAAGTAGCATTTAAGCGGCTCTTCTAGGATGGAATTTCTTTGCTTCGATATTGCTTGTCACATAATGGGAGGTTTACCTCTTCCTTATGTGCTCGTGCAATGCTAAACTCTCTTTCGCTACATATATTTTCTCATATTACAAAAGGCGAGCCAGCCTATTCTTTTCTGTCTTTCTCAGGACTATTTAAAGCCCTTCTTGCTATAGGAGCACCAATCGGCATGGTCATTGTCCTCAAATGATTAGGAGGTCCAACTTATTTATTGATTTTGACCTGCCATAATTATCAAGATAGCGGTATTAACTTCTAACCAGTTTGCTTACAGAAGGCTAACCTCACTTTGAGAAACTACTCCACCCTATGAATAAAACACCTACTAATGTCACTCACTTCACGTCAAGACCCAAGTTGAACACTTTCATTTCTCTGCAAAACACGGACTGTGACATATACACCTTTCCAATTTCTTATACTATTTTAAAAGTTAGGAAGACATAATAATAATAATAATAATAATAATAATAATAATAATAATAATAATAATAATAATAATAATAATAATAATAATAATAATAATAATAATAATAATAATAATAATAATAATAATAATAATAATAATAATAATATTTCCAAAAACTCATATATATATATCATTTTTTATGGTGACACTAATGCATTTCCATAATTTTTACCATATTTAATATAATTTCAGAAATTCTTGCTTTTTATATTTTATTATAGTAAATTGCTATTTAGTAATTTATTTTATGTTATTCTTTATCCTATATTGCATATAATTTATATATATTGTATATTTAGTGGTAAAAACATGTTAATGAAAGAGGAAGATAGAGTTTTTAGGATATATTTTCCCTTTAAATAATTGAGAAATCATATATAACGAGTCATTTATTTCAAAGACCTTATATTTCTTAAGTAATTTTTTATCATGTTTTTTCATAATAAAAAAATAATTATATTTAATATTTTTTGTTTTGAAAAATTTTATAATAATTATTCAAAATTTATCCTCCCATTATGCTGACACCTTTGGTAGTTTTGAAATAAAATAAAAGAATGGTTGATAACTCAAAATAGAAAAGTAGGTAAACATTGAAATTTAAATTTAAATTTTACTTTTCCATATTTTTAGCTAACTCCCATCTTTCCTTGATATACACATATAAGTTGTGACAATCATTATACGCAATCCATATAACATTTATATAATAAAAAAGAGCTTTTAAAGTTGGCTTTATAATTTTATATTTTTCTAAAAAAATTGCTAATTCTTAAACTTACTAAAAATTATGCACATTGTCTCTCCTCAAGTGAGATTACACTGTAAGCTATGGCTTAAATCCGATAAGGTTAGGCCCTATGAAAAGAAAGCTAACCAAACTGGAGCATTAGCAACTAGAGTTTTATATGAATATGGTTTTTTTTTTTTGAAAAATAATACAGAAAGGAGCCCATTGGAAAATATATATATATATATATATATTCCCAATATGCTTCAATGTAATTTTGAATAAATTGAAGGCGTACGCAACACTAACTAAGTATATATTAACATTTTTGCATGGCTTGATCTCATTTCCACCTTTCTCACAATTTAGAAGATTGAAAATGTAGAGGAAACACAAGGTTAAAGTACTTATCCATTTTTTTTTTTCGCTTGTCAACTTCTAAAAACAGGTAATAATCTACACTTGACATCGTTTTAATTTTTTTTTTTTGAAAAAAATTGTTGATATATTATGTATACCGAGTAGTCATGCATGAACCTTAGGTTTTTCAATTTATTTATATTTCATGGAAATTTCTTATATTATATATAAGTTAAAGTGTTTATGTTGTTTAATAAAAAAGTTATACGAATGTGAGTATAAAAAATGTTAGTGTACATTTTGACATTGTTATATTTTTTAGGCGCTTGCAATGTGTTTGGTAGAATTCAGGAGAGAAGTTAGGTAATGTACAATATAGTTTAATAAGATGACGTTATACAATTTGTTAAGTTATCGCTTGGTATGTCGTTAAAGAGTTTTATATGATCTAAGTTTTCGATTGCTAGTAGTATTATTAAGGTGGAAATTGCAGATCATGTGAAAGTTATTGTGTATAGAATGAAAATATTATGATGGGTAACTTGCAGCTGAAGTATGTCAGGAAGCTCGTTAAGAAGTTGAAGATTATAAATGATGCAAACTTTTGTCATTTCTTTTGGAGCATTTGCAGAGGCATCGGAGTTAACTCGAGTGGAGTTGAAATTATGTATAAGTATCCTTTTTTTAATGGTGCTGAAGTTGCCTATAAGTTGATGGCCATTAGAGACAATGAAGATGTCGAAATTTTCGTTAAAATGGTTGAGTCTTTTGGGGAACAGAGTATTCAAAAAGTATACATAAGGTACAGTGGGGAATTGAGTGCTTAAGTCGAGCGTGAAATACAATAATCAAACAATCCGACTTTCTCGACACCCCATGTCCAGTCTACGATGATTGGTATGGAGTAGGTGAATGTGAATATGTTAAATGAACTGTACATGGATTTAATTGATTATAGGTACGTTAATATTATAGAGGAGCAGCTTGATGAAGCATTAAGTCTTATTATCAAACATGAAGAGTGTTATGATCTGTATGTGGAGAGAATACATATGGACATAAATGCTGATGATGAGGGACAAGAGGATGCGGTTGGAGATGATAATGGGGGTAATGTTAGACTCGAAATGACGATGGTGAAGATTATGAGTAGTTGGGAGAACCCCAAGTGAGACTAGATTTTTTGCCAATAATGTACACATCTGGTATGCTCGTAAAGCTAGCCTAAGTAAGCCTTATCATCCCACATGTGTACCAATTCCCACTAGTTGCTTTGAGGAGCTTCCACAATTAAATGAGCTAATGAATAAGCGTATAAGAGATCCTATTCCATTCTACAACAACCAATATGATGGTAGTAGATATGTGACATTCAAGTAAGACATTAACGAAATGTGCAGCAACATCAACACATCTGATGACTTAAGTATAGGCATGCGATTCAACACCAAGAAAAATCTCATAGACGCGGTGAAGTTGTTCCACATAAGGAACTATTGCAATTTCCATGTCTAGGTATCGAAGCCTACAATATATGTGGTCTATTGTAGGAAGAAGAAAGAGGTTTGTAAGTAGAGATTACAGATATGTTTGAAAAAGGTGGAAAGACTTTCTAAAATCATCGTTTTAGAGGGATTGCACACTTATGTGAACCTAATGATGAATTAGGATTACCCTTAGATTAACAGCAATATCATGGCAAGGCTATCCATCAATAGTATATGAAATAACCTCAATATGAAGATACTTCGATCTTACAGAAAATGTGCAAATTATGTACGGATATACTATAAACAATAAGAGGGTTTTTTAGACCAAGAAGAAGGCAATTAACATGGTATACAGTAGCTGGGGGAAGTCGTATGGTGAGCTACCAAGATTATTGAATGTAATGAAAGTAAGCAATCTAGGGACATAGGTGGATTGTAGTTGGAGCTCTTCGTTGAGGCCAGGTAAGTTTCACTTTAAGTGGATTTTTTGAACATTTGGACCATGTATGGAAGCCTTTCAATATTATCAACCTTTAGTCTGTATTGATTGTACTTTCTTACATGTAAGTATGGCCAAAAGTTATTGGTAGCATGTAGAATGGATGGGGATAATTCAATAATTCCTTTGGCTTTTGTACTAATTGATTTAAAATCGATAGAAACTTAGGGGTAGTTCCTTCGGAAACTTAAAATCCATGTGGTTGGCTAAAAGGGGGAAACCTTATATCTTATCTCCAACTAAGTATTTAGCATCAATTTCACATATAAGGAATCATTAAATGGATGGTAACCATTATTTGCAATTTGGAGATATTACATACAGTATGTTGTAAGCAACTTCAACACAGCCAATAAAAACCAATTATGTAAGAAACTTGTGTGGTTTGTAAGCGTTCAGGTATAGGAAAGAAAATTCAAAAGCTTTACGGAGCAGTTGGAACAAGTTAAAGAGGACGCTCTTGAGTGGTTTAAGAATGTGGACTTGGATAGGTAGACGCTTGCATATGACTGATATTACTATTTTGGATATATGATATTGAATATTGTTGAGAGTTATAACTTAGTTTTGACCATAGGTACATCAGCTTTGGATACGATACAGGGGTTTCTTCTAATTTGGGGGTTGGATTTGGCTCTAGGGCCGAATCAAACTCTTACATGACTCTCGAGTTTTAATGTCAGCTAGATCTCACAACTCTATTAGCCCTTCAAAAGCATCGTTTGGCTTACACACGGTCTTCTAAAGGTGATGGCATTACTTAATTGTAGTTGCCCCCTTTAGTTTACTTAGTTACTCTAGGAGATCTTAAGGATACATTGTCTTAGTCTACGTAGTTACTAGACGGCTAAAGACGTTGCCTTTTGTCTTGTGCTGTCAGAACCTTCACTCGGCATAAGAGATAGTAGATAGGTTTTATAATTTTCTTATACGATTGTATCGATATTAAGAAAGCACATATTTTATATATATATACTTATTATTTGAATCTAAGTTTAGTTTTCATCGAACGTCATAATTTGTGGTAGGCTTTTTTTGTTAGTGCATTATATTTTTAGTTATTTTTTATTGTAATTGACTCTTATGGTAAATGGATGTTCATTCCATACATTGAGTTTTAGTTTTATTGTTGTGTCTATTGACATTGGGAGTTAATGCTAGAGAAGAAAAGTTAGATTGTATAGTTTGAGGTCTTATATCTTGTGTTAGTATATATGCAAAATAATGTATCTTGGATTAAATTTATCATTTTGTTTATAATGTGGAGTAGAAACAAAAGAAGATATATTCAATGTATGTACCTTTAATATGGAAATATACTAAACTGTCTATATTGCTTATAGGTTTAGTAGATATGGAGTCCATTAAAGGTGTATGTAGTATATGTACTTTCTGTAGCCAAAGCTTGAAAATTTTTGATAGCATGCATTTTTAGTATAAAAAATTATAAATAAATTATTTTAGTAATATTTTTTTTAAGTTGCTCTTTTTTTATTACTTTTTGAAAAAGAATTTGTATTTGTATAAAATTCTTACCCGCTAATATCCCTTCCGTACGTGGACTTATGATGGCCACGGTTGGGTTTACCATTAATTATGTAAAAGAAAATTCCAGAAGCTTCAAGTCCAACGCGTGGAGCGGAGTGTTCTGACCGGAGATGAAACAGGACACACAAAGCAGCAAATCCCAGAACTAAATTGGGTGGTACTCGAGCCGAATCGATCCATCTATTGAAAGACGAATATTTACATACTGAGCGTGATTATATTATCAGCATCGTACAACGTGAAAAGGGTTCGGTTTTTCCTCATCATTGGTTCACGGGACCCTCTTTTAATATTGAATACTCAAAATGATTTGATGAAGCAAGTGGATTTTACGCAAGCCAAAACCAGCTTTCAGTGCTAGACTAGGGAAGAAAAGAGAGAGAGAGAGAGAAACCAATTTCACGGTTCCGTGTTTTGCATTATCAGTCTTCTTTCCGATGGCTTCCAAGAGGATCTTGAAGGAGCTCAAAGATCTCCAAAGAGACCCTCCTACCTCCTGCAGTGCCGGTATACCGTTTTTCTTTTCTAGGTTGTTTAGTTGGTTTTCCGGGTTCATAGTAATTTTTTTATTTTTTTGAGTTATTTTAGAAAGAAAGGAAAAGACTTTACTTGTGGTTGTAACTTTTTCCATCTGTAATTTATTGACTTTTGATATTTAGTTGATGCCCTTTTTTGTTTGAAATGCTTAATCTTTCGTTTGTGTATTATAATTTAGGATTTCTATCATTTTCAGTCATCTTGTTGCTGTATCTTTGCTTTGGAAATAATTCTAGAAGCTTACACCGTGAAGTTTTTAAGCTTTTAGATTAGTCGGTTTTCAAACTAAACCTACCATGGGACCTTAATATCTGTTCATGTTTTAATGGAGTCATTTACTTAATGAGTTTCAGCCATCTAGCAAGGGAGGGTGTTGAATGATGAGTCTAAAAGCCTTTTTTTTTTTTTTTTTTTTTTGTGCTGTTGTTTCATCCATTTAATCATTTATCTACTTAAATGAGTTCTAGTTAAAGTCTCGTGCCCTAGTGGGGGAGGTGTTGAGTGACAAATATAAAAACCGACATGAAATATATAAGTTTAAACTTTTAAATTTAAAATCTTACTCAAAGTCTTATGCCCTAGAAAGGGAGGTGTTGAGTGGTAACTGGTAAATATAAAAACCGACATGAAATATATTAGTTTAAGCTTTTAGATTTAAATTCTGACTAAATTAATAATTAGATTCATTTGTTTAGCCAAATAATAGCATGCTGATTCTAGTAGCTTTGTTTTACTAAGCAGAAAGTGGTTATGGTACCCGAAAGCCAGTGGATTTGATTAGGATTGTGATATAGATACCTGGTTATCCAATGGCTCCAAGCAACTCCACTCCTCTTCCATGCTCTTGGAACCACATAACTGTTAAATTTACGCGTGTAAATGAACCAAATGTGATGAACCTAAGTCTGAGTGGGCTTAGTAATACTATTCTGATTGGAAGAAAGCTATTCTTTTTCAAAGCTCTTAAAGGTACTTAAAAAAATGCCATTGTCTTTAAAGGATTTTATAGAACTTTATATTTCTATTTACACAAAACAACACTCGACTTATATTGCAATATTAGCAATGTGGGATGGAAAAATTAGAAAGAATATCGAAAGAGAAACCAGCAGCAAATGTATTAATGCCTGAAAAAGAAAATAGGAACGGAATGAGCCACAAGGACCCAATATGTACGGCCACAACCACACATGAAAGATAAGCACACATACCTACGTTTGATGAATGTGTTTTACAAATTTGCTTACTGGAGTGTGCATAGCCAAGCTAAATCAAGTCATGCTCAACCTTTTCTTTGGCATTTGAGTAAAGCCCACACTCAATACTGTGCCATTGGCCTGGCATGACTGGACCCAATCATACCACCATCGTTAACCCTTGTTCTAATAGTAAAATTGTGCTGTGATGCAATTGGAGGACCTCTATATATCCCCTATTATTTCAGAGCTATTAGGATGAAGGTATGCCAACCCAGAACTTGAAATCTCTATGGCTATATAAGCTCAAGGTATGTTTATATGTATCTTGATACTTGGTTTATCTTTAGTTTACATGACTAATCCTAATGTTGCACGAAGTGCAAGCCACGAGTTTTCTTTTTGGTTCTTTAATTGACCACAGTATTCTCGTGGCATATTACATCATAGCCTCAATGAAGCCGAGTCAGCAGCAATAGCATTAGCATATGTTGATATGAATCTGCATTGCTTTTAAACTCTGATGGACCTTCTTATTACAAAAATCATGAAGCCACAATCATATGAAAATTGGAGCCATCACTATTTCGTCCCACCTGCTGAGCACTCAATGGATATCCTTCAAGCAAGCATTTGCTTTGGGCAAGCTTCAAGAGAGAAAACATTGCTTTTCCTTTGTTTTGTGCTGGTCCTTCAGTTTATCACTATTTGGCTTTGCTAAGTTCTCCTTGCATGTCATGTCTGTCTGGGACTTATAGCACGTAGGACATGTAGGCATGAGTTAATGTGCTGATGTCTTGGAAAAACCGTGTTACATATGTCTCGTCGTTGATGGTCTATTGTTTTAAAAATTAGCAAACCAAGGATATGTCATGAGGTTTTTTTGGTACTCTTCACGATCATTGAACATATTAACATTCTTGTGACTCCATGAAATGAGGTTTAAGAAAGATTATCTGGGATCAGTTATTTATTTGACCAGTATCTCAGGCTCAATTACTCTTAGGAATTAAGTGTTAGAAGATTTGGCTAAATCTTTCATTTGCAAGTTTTTTCCTTACTTACATTTTATTGCATTTATCAATGTCTTTTGATCCAATAAATAGGAAGTTTTGGCTTAGCCTAAACCTTTCACTGGAGTTTTGGTTTTATATTAAGGCAAAAAAAAAGATCCTTAAGTTCTTTTTCCCTCTAATTTCAATCATATTACCGAGAATATGATGGACCTTGTTTCGAATTTTTAAACACTTTCATCAAAATATGTGTATATATGTTTCTGAAGTATAAAAGCAAAAGAGGATCCAGAAGTTTGTTATTTTTTCTTTTGGGCTTTCCTCTCTTCATTGCTTTGAGGGGTCTTGACATATTTGATCTTTTAAGATGATGTCTTGTTTCTTTCCGTATTTTTGGTATTATTAAGCACATTGTTTCTGTTTGTTTAATGCTCCTGCTTCTCTCCAGGCAACAACTTGATAAATATGTTCTTGGGTTTAAGTCATCGTCATGTGTTGATTTCTTCTGTTTATCATTATTTGCACTTATGACAAGAAATCAAATGGTAAAAATGGGTATTCTTGTTTGAATAATAGGCCCTGTGGCAGAAGACGTGTTCCACTGGCAGGCAACAATAATGGGCCCTGCTGATAGTCCTTATGCTGGGGGAGTATTTTTGGTTACCATTCATTTTCCTCCAGATTATCCTTTCAAACCACCTAAGGTAAATGGTCAAAATTTTTGGTCTTCTCTGGAGTTTTAGCCATTCTTTTAGGCCAAAGGATCAAGCAGTCATGGTGAAGTTAAGGTTGATAATTATGGAGTTGTGGATTCTATAGCTTGAGTTTTGTTGAATTATTGGTGCTCAGTTTAGCAGTTAGATGCTGAACACTAAAATTTACATAAAAGAAAAGGCTGCCTAATTGCATAGCTAGTAAGTAAAGATGATGTGCTTTAAGGGGTCTAATTTTCTGGATACCAATTTCGGGGGCTTCTCTTCCTCTTTACATTTTTTTCATGATTGATTGTCAGACACCTGCTGCTTGGAATCAGTGTGATACAGGGCTTCCGGAAAATGGTCTCAAAATTAAATTAATTTTTAATATAAGGTCGTAAAAGTTAAGAAAAAGTTTTAAGCTGATGCTTGGAAGGCGGTGCGTTACATTGATTTTGGTTTTAACAACTAAATGGTGGAGATCCTATCAACTGTTCAATTACTTGGGTGGCTGGAGATGTCAATATTGCTGTTATTGCTTAATATACATACTCAATTGTAATAGACAATGGTGAACAGTTGATGAACTTATCTAATCCTTTTTTAGCTAAGACTTGCATAAATATGCTACTCAACTGAGATGAAATTTGATGCTCCATTATGTTAGTCATGAAGTGGAGGGATGACGCAAGAATTAGGAAGTTTAGAGGTTTGTGGGTGGTTGTTTTCAGTGCCATGGTTTTTGTGTTTCACAATGGTACTTAGGAGCATGATATTGTTTATTTAAAATCTTCCATCAGCTGATCAGGACATATCAAATATGACTCCTTGCATTGTTATAATTGATCAAATTAAACTGTGGCATTGTCTGGATTTTTCTCTTTCAGGTTGCATTTAGAACGAAGGTTTTCCATCCAAATATCAATAGTAATGGCAGTATATGCCTTGACATTTTGAAGGAGCAGTGGAGCCCAGCCTTAACCATATCTAAGGTTGTGATGTTTTAGCATCTTAATTACCCTTTCATTGAAAGGAAATTGATTTTCTTCAATTCAGCTGCCCATTTATAAAGTACTATTGCATTTGGTAAATCAAAAATTGAGAGCTTTCCCTACATGCTTGCATTTCAAATGCAGCATATATGCACAGGTATGCAAATTGGAAAAGACCAAAACTAAAAGGAGCAGTGCATCTGTGTTTCAATATAAATTCTTAAATCTCACCTGTCTTGTCTTCTACTCTGTAAGGAAAAACTTGGTAATCCAATGTAAGGGATATTTTTCCGAGTAACCGTAGCTGATAAAAATTAGGTATATGTTATACATCATATACATTGTATATAAAACTATGCATGGTGTTCCATGATCCTTTCCTCATTTTATCTCCTTCAAGGTGCCACTGGCATGATAGCTTTCAGCTTTACATGTAGCCAATATAAAAGTTTAAGCATATGGATTGGTGTGGGTTTTATATTTTATAATTAATATTACCCCCTATTATAGGCTGAGACTTTTAATTGATTTCCACCGAGTAAATCAGTTAATTTTGGAGCGGTTATATGACAATGCAGAGATTTCGATTCGAAGACGTTCTGTTTTTTACCGTGTTAGGTTTTAGATTATAACCAACTGATCTAAAAGCTTTAGCTTATATTTTAATTTTAATAACTGGTTCAAGTAGTACTATAACGTTTGCCTATGTCGAACATGAAGTGCTCCATTTTCATCTTCTAGGTAATATTAACGTTGGTACTGATTACACATTTGGCTGTAGCAATTTTAGTGTGGTCAACAAATTACGACATTCATAGATGGCAAAGCCATTGATTCTAGCTGCAATATAGATTTGTCCGGTGTTAAAATGTGATTGCTTAGCATCATTTTTGCTGTCCAGAAATCCAGATGCTAAATCTACTTTGACTTCTTTTGTTGCATTTGTACCGAGTAGGATCCTTGAGTTAGCATTTGAGGGTCTCTTACATTGTGTATTTGTATGTAATAATTCAAAGAGCAGCCCATAAATGTGCTTTTATACACGAGATATATAGTGGCATGATTGTGACTTGATTGCTGTTTTTTAAGCCGTTGGGAAAGGTTCCGTGTTGATTTTTCAGGTGTTGTTGTCGATTTGTTCACTGTTGACGGATCCAAACCCAGATGATCCTCTAGTGCCAGAAATTGCCCATATGTACAAGACAGACAGAGGAAAGTATGAGGCAACTGCTCGGAGCTGGACCCAGAAGTATGCCATGGGATAGTTTCTATCTGCAGCTTGTCATGTTTGTGTGCCTCTTCCATTTCATTGCTCTGTACAAATGTCTCACAGCTGCAGGTGTATAATCTGTTATTTATGTTTTAGACTGGCTTAAGTGGAAGCTAGGTGTTGAAATTTGCCCTTTCTTGTTTCTGTTGGTTTCAAATTCTTCTGAACCATGAAAGTTCAACAATCCTGTTTGCTTTTATTTGTTTCTCCAAGGATATTATATATCCTTATCCATAAGTATAATATATCTATATATGTGTGTACATATATGTCTGCTATGCATAATAAAAAAAGTTTATGTATATATATGCACCCATTGCACACACACGTGTGTGTGTGTCTGTGCACGTGCGTGCATGGGCACACACATATATATATATATATATATATAATATGATTTTTCTGATTCTTGAAAAGGAGATCCGGGGACCATTGTCCTTTTGTTCCGGAAAAGAAATATGATTAATGGTAGTTTATCAGCTATACTTTGCGTAGAGAAACAAAGCGTGTACCTATGTGTCAAAAATGGTCAAATGTGATGAAAGGTGAAAAGCTTGGTTCTTGTTTCATAGTAAGCTTGGTCAGGTAAGTACAAGTTGCTCTATTCACTAAATATGCTTTCTTCTCCCAGATGTGTATATCTTTTTTTTTTTTTTTTTATTCTCTTTTGTTATACAGAAGTACGTTTGATTGGTTGGGTGGACCAATCTTTGCATGTGGTCTTATCTTTTGAAAGCTGGTAATTTAAGGTTTGGGGATGTTGCCATATATGGCGCGCCTATTCGGAAAAATATTTATTATTTATATATTTAAAAGTTAATGACCTTTTTCCTTATCTTTGGGGGGAGAAAACTTTTTATGTTTGTACTTTTATGATTGTGCCATGATCTGGTCGTTCTTTTTTCCTTTTAGAAGAAAGTTTATTAGTTTAATTTGTTTTGTTTTATCAAATCTTTTAAAGTATAATTTCTCAATTTATTTTTATTTTCTTTTCAAATGCGAAAACCCTAACTGACGGGCCATAGATTGAAAAGCCTGAAAGACCTCATCTTTTCAAAAATCAATTTCCAAATCTTATCTTATGAGAAACCTTAAATATGAAAATCATTGCCTCTTTATTTATTTATTTTTTAAAGTAAAAGTAGCGTGAAAGTGGACTTAAAAACAACATTTTTCGGCTCATTTAGGCTTTGTTTAGTTTTTATTGGGCTTTAAAGAGGTTGAAAGAATTGAGAAGAGAAGAGAAGAGAAGAGAAGAGTGTAAAGCCCTCCAGGGATCGATGGCATCTCATTTGTCGCACCGACCTAAGACCAAGTCGGTCTTTTCCAGTGTAGTGGATGGACAAGTGCTCTTAGCCTGTCTTGGGGCAGGTCTAACGGGCTAGTTCACTGTATCGGATTGGTATTAGGTTGGTGCAGGTGAATTTGAGTCCGTGCTATTCTGGATCCAATGAGCGATCATGAACAGGGGCAAGGTCAAATTGGGCATAGGAGGCCTTAGTCTAAAATCGCCTAGCAACGTCCCCTTAAACGAGTTTCCTTCTTGAAGTTTACTTAGTACGTGGAAAAGCTTTAGGTATATTATCTTTCATTTCTTCTTTAAGCCTCTAGTAGGTGACCTCTCTTTTAGAATGATTAGTCTATTGAACCTTCCTTAAATGGTCAAATGTCTTAAGGTTTGCTCCTTTTATCTCCACTGTATTTACTAGGTACTTGGCATGGGTCAAAATAAGTTGAAAAGAATATTTGACTTAATACTTCCAGATCCTTGGAGTCAAGAACCCCCTTCCTACTAATATTAGGATTCCCAAGAATTAGTAGCTGCACGATGATTTTCTTTTTTCTATTTTTTCATTAAACTCTTGATAAACAACAGGAGTTTTAATTCTACGGAATCTTTTTATTTTTGGATAAACCGAATAAGGCAGTAAAGTATTTAGATTGAAAGTGGTAACTTGATGAAATTCTATATCTTTCTTAAGCATCCCCGTCACTTCAATAATAATTTCATCTTTATTATTACAAGTTGACCTCGATGCGTTTGGAGAAATCATTTCATTATTGTTTCTAAATAGGGCAGTAAGTTTAGCAGTGAGATTTTTAACATTATTCTTTTTTTTTTAAGCTATTAAGATCCAAAAGTGCCATGCTAATTTGATTTTAAATCTTGAGTTCTAATTTTTTTAAGTACATTCAACCTTTCCAATTGAATATTGAATCGATTATAACATTTCCTTCACTAACGTAAGAGAGATGTCAGATGATATGTGAACACATATTTTATTTTATTTTATTTTTCCAAGTTCCAATTATATATTACAATTTTGAAAAGGAGAGCATCAAATCTGATTCGTACCGTTGAGATATCAAAATACATACTTTATTTCAATTTTGAGATAAAGAAGATAATTATTGTAATTTGAGCCAGTCCAAACAATCGTTGGCATTAGTCAGTATGCAAATCAACCGGAAGTCTTCAACGAATAATAAATGTCCATTTTAAACAGAAAAAGAATTTTGGTCCAAAAGAAAAATCGAAAATGAATACACAATCTTAAGTACAAGTAATGATAGCATTTTAGTTAAGTCAAACTTAAGATGTACGATTATCTTCTTATGTGTTTTTAAATATTTATTTATATATTATGTATACCTCGAGAAATCATATTAAATGTATGATTCAGTAATAGTTAGTTTAATTACTCATTTTATACGGCATAATTTATATGTTGAGTCACATATACTATTTGCAGAATCTTTTTAACTTTATATATATTAGCGGACGCTTGCCGTCGTTTAGCAAGCGCTAAAAATAATAATTTATAGTTTTTTTTTTCAAGGAAAAGTGAGTATATACATATATATTTATATAAAATCTTAAATAATTTTCTTCCATTATTTTTTATTTTATATAACCCCTAAAATATTATTTTATTTTAAAAAATAAATGTATAACATCTAATTCCTTCTGGATATAAAGTTGCATTTTTGTTTTTGAATCAAAATCACCCATGCAAAACTCTATGCAGACTAATAGAAAACACTCGATTATACTAAATGAATGTTTTTAGGTCTATTTGGACATAATATGGGAAAGTGGAATTAAGGCAAAAAGACATAAAAGGAATATGATAAAAAGTTATTTTATATACATCTAAGATACTAAACCTACCCCAACCCATTTAATATAATAGAAGATAATTATTTTGATATCGTCAAACTATTTAATAGATACACGAAATTGGTAGTTAAAAAAAAAATAGCTTTGCCTTAAATATTATATTTATATATATATTCTATCTCTCTCTACAATGAAACTTTGAAAAATGGTTCCAAAAATTAAAAGGAGTAACTAAATCTTATATCTACTTAAAGTACATTTCCATGCAATGAACTATTAAATACTCATCCATCAATTACAACCTCTTAATCTAATACCAGTGGACACCATACCAGCATATGGGTGTTAAAAAACATAAGTAATTGGTTAAATTGATCACATATGAGATTACTTACAAAAATATAATCATTCCTGTTGATTACTCTTTTCTTTATATAACCACCATAAAAAAGTAACTAATCCATTTTAAATAATGTCATTGTAAGACAAAAATTTTCCAAACACTTTAATATAATAATAGCAATCATACATCCCTGATGCATGTGTAAGAATTAAATATAGCTATAGAATAAATTTATAAAAAACTATTATTGAAATATCCTACTTAGCTTGTAAAAGAGAATAAACATTATTATAGTAAATTAATTGTTTTGAGTAAAAGTAATCCAAAGTATGGAAAATTATTAAAATAATTTTATATAATGTTATGGAAGATGTAAAAAAGGTTTTTTTTTTTTTTTTTTTGGAGAATGTAGATGATGACCTATGGAAAAGTTCTACTTAAATATTTGCCATGGTTTTATATTATTTGAAATTAAATGTTAATTCTTTGAATGGGAAAAGAAAAATAGAAATGGAAAGTTAATTTAAAGAAATAAAAGGAGAAAATACTGGGAAAGTGGGACAAAATAGAGGAGATAATTGAAAAACAAATAGCTGGAGTTGAATAATATGAAGGAGAAAAAGTTTGAGTTGAAAAAAAGTGGGGGATAAAGAGAGAAAGAAAAAAGGTGGAAAAAGAAGTTAACGAAGTTGACCAATTTATCCATAATATATGATATTTCTAATTTTAAAATTTTATTTCAATATTGGTCTTTTATTAAATAATATCATGTTAAGGCTAAATAAGTAATTTTCGGAATGATAAATTAAAGGTGGTTACATAAAATCCTTGGGGTCATAATAATATAGATATAGATTGCACCAATGATAAATTTAAATGACAATGCTATGTTAATCATGACAATAAAATGGTTAAAAAAATTATAAAAATATTATTTTCTCAAATTATTAACTACAAAATGTATAACTTTATCCAATATACCATAATATCGTATATATTATGTAGTTTTATAAATGAAACTTCCATTGTTGCATTTATAGTTGCATATTTTTCAATATCATCTGGCGCATATATTGTAAACCCATGTAACTTTTATGTGGTAAATAATTAATGTGTTTAGTATATTCCACATTTACATAAGTTAAGTATGCAATATATATATACATATACACAAAAACAAACAAACAAACACACACACATACACACACAACTCCATTTAAATGTTATTCCATAATGTGCTATATACTTGTGATTGGAATGTTATTGTGATATCTATAATATCAAGGACAAGAACCTTAAATGTTGTTAAAGCTTGTTTCATTTTTATTTTACGTAACCAACATTAACCTCTATCTCAATAATTATACGCTACCATCTAACTGATGTTAGATGCTAATTTAAACTTAATTATCTTTTTTTATTCAAATTATTTCGAATTTCATCTTGTTAGCTTGAGGATTAATTAATTGATTTTTATTTTGGCCACCTCCATTATGAACGTGTATCCTGCTACTATATATTTAAATATAAAACATGTCATACATTGTAATAAGTATAGAAATATAAACATCAAAGCAACAAGACGAGTTTTTTTTTTTTTTTTTTTTTTGGTATGTTTTATTGTCTTATAGATTCTTCCAATTGAAATTGACATATCATAATTTAACAAATCCAATGGTGTCATCATTTGGAATTTATATGTATGAAGAATCAACAGCTATATTTTATAGTGCAATGAGTCAATTTTCTTCTAGTTAACAGTAGTCAAGAGTTAGATAGTTAATTTAAGATAAACGGTGCCTATTTTATTTCCTTGACCAAGTAAATAATCCAAATCAAGTTTTGCCAAATCTATAGCCGATATTCAAAGTAAGAATGAGTAGAAAAAGGTGGATCTATTATACAGCACATTTCTTGCTATTTACCACTGACCTCTTCTCTTTACTAGACTACTTGTTTAATGCCATGCTACTGCTAATATACATATATATATATATACTAATTCATTCCACATTCCAAGTTAATCATCATCTTAGTTGCACAAAATTTGCCATCATCAAACCAACTTCTTCCATAGCCAAACTATTTGTAAAAATTTATGTATGCTTCATAACGAAATCCGAGTTTGTTTTTCCTTCCCCTCACAATCATATAAATGGACAATCAGTTATCCTCTTCTTCAGTTAAATGCAGAGAGCATGTTACCGTTGTTACTAAAATTACAAAGCCAAATCCGCTTGCCAAAACTAAGAAAACCCCCGAAAGAGTAGTCAAAATTTCTTTCATGGACGTAGATGCTACAGACTCATCAAGTGACGAGGAAGAAACTTCTAGAAGTTACATTCCGCGAGTAAAAAAGTTTGTAAAAGAGATCCGGTTTCAGGAACTTCCTAATCGTAATGAGAAGAAAACGGCAAGGTCATCACGTGTAAGAAGTCCTGTGAAAGAACCAAAGCTCGATTTCGATACGGGAACAAAGAAATATAGAGGAGTTCGACGGAGACCATGGGGAAGATGGGCGGCGGAGATAAGAGACCCTTTGAAAAAGACAAGGTGTTGGTTAGGCACTTTTGACACGGCAGAGGAAGCTGCTTTGGTTTATGATCATGCGGCTATTAGATTGAGAGGACCTAGTGCTATCACTAATATCCTAAGACCACCTTCAGCTACAAATGGTAACCATGATGAGAAACGCTCGGAGGATGCCGATGATGACGACGATGACGACGACGACGCTTTATCCTCCCCAACATCTATTTCTAGCGATGAAGCTGATGGGAATAATAAAGTTACGAAGGACTCAGATGTTAGCATCGCATGTTCCTCGAACGAGGATTGCTTATTGGATCCTTGTTTCTTTGAGGATTTATCCTATAATCTCCTTTGTCCTGAACCCGTAATTTTTGATAACTTGACTTTGCAAGATCATATATTAGAAGAAGATTGTATTATTAGTAATGCTAATTATGTTAGTTTTTCGAAAGAAGATTTCGATTCATGTAAATGGGATGTGGATGGTTACTTTTAGGATTATTCTCTTGCATTCGGTGATCAAACAATTAAGAGAAGTTGATTCGAAAGCACATGAAGACCTTGATTGAAGTTGGAATTTGGATAAATATGGTGAAGATTCGATGTAGGTTTTGATAACTACTTAAATGAATTATGTACTTGTACTACATTCTTAGCGGGTTCTTGCTACATATATTTGAGGTGAATGTATATTGTAATGTGAACGATTTCTCTTATCATCAATAATGCAAATGCACTATTTGCTCGTTCTCTTGTCTTTCCCTTTTTATCGTGCCAAAAGTTCCCAAAAAATAAATCTTACACGTTCACATTTTTCACCTTGCATTGATGTGTTCTTAATTTTGATCTTTTGCATGGACTTCATGATGTGATTGTTAGTGAATCATTAGTTTTGTACAAGTGTTAAGTACATATTTTGCAAAAAGTCGTACTTTCTCCTTCATTCTTGATTTATTAAATTAGAATCCCTAAATATAAACCTGCAAAATCCGAATTGAAAAAATCCGATGCTAAATGCCCCATCAAAATGAATGGGTTTTCTATTTCTACCCTCTTTTATTTTCTTTTAACTATTTTGGTGTTTGTTTGGTTCGATTAATAGATTTATTATTAAAAAGATTTTGGAGTTAGCTTTTTTCCCTTCTTTTCTTTTTGAATGCTGAGAAACACTGTGACAATGGATGGGTTTTTGTTAATTTTGCCTTAAAGAAATTAAATTATTTTAGAAAAAAGTTAAATTGAATTAAATTTGAAAATTGGTTTCGTCAATCTCCTCATCGAGCCTATGAAATGTAGAAGAGATCTTCAAAGGCCTCAGCTCTCGTTGCATTATTCTTATTTTCCTACCTTAGAGTACGATAAAATTCTGCTTATAAATTTTGCAACTCTATTCCTATACATACACCTACTCATGTACTTTGATCTCATTTAGTTCTGTATGTATGTTATTTAATCGCCCATTATTCGTTTGATATTGAAGTTTCAACCTTTACATTAAAGGAATATAAATATATATATATATATATATATTTGATAACGTGGATGAGTTTTATTTGCTTTATTATCTAGGTGAATTTATTATTTTGATCGGTCTGCTTTGATGTTACTGTCTTTGGTTATTTCATTGTTTGGGGAAAGATAATTCATTTGAATGGGGATTTAGGATTACGGTTCTCCAATTTGGGCCTCGGAATTCGCAATTAGGGTTTTAGATTTTGTAGTCTAAGAATTAAGGAGAGAGAATGATTTTTCCTTGTAATGTATGTATGTTTATTCTTAATAGCGAGATAATAATCAATGATCAGAATAGTAGAAATGTAAACTGTAGAAGAGAGGTAAAAACAAACATTGAATATTTATCTTCGTAATGGACCTTTACTAGAAAATTGTAAACAAGCATATTATAGAAGTCATACAATCGATCTATGTAGCTGTGTAATGGAATGATACCATAGAAAAGTTAAAAAGTAATTCTTGAATAGTGTGAAGAAAATCGTAAATTTATCATGTTGAATAGTTTGTGATAAGAGTCGATATTTGTTATCAACAAGACCGTAGAGAAAACAACGGAGGATTTTAAAAAATTTAAAAGGAAATTACTGGGATGGAAAGAAAAATTACAAATGATAGGAAGAATAGTATTTGTAAGATCGTTATTGCAATCTATATGCACATACAATATGCACGCATCTAAGTTGCTAAGTAGAATGAAACCATGCATAAGTTTAGTGCTCCTCACTTGGCCTAGAGAAAATATCTTTTGAAGATTGAGAGTTTTTCACTCCTTTGATGATGTTTTTATGCCAAGACCATTATTATTGTTGATAGGTTTTTTTGGATTTAAGCTTCAAAGGTCTGGGCTTAAATATTTCTACTTGCTTATGTAATCCCGAGCACCTCTCTAGGTTAACAACTCAACTCTTTTCAGCAAATAAACCGAGTTGACTCTCTTGATGAATAGACTCTAACTTTAAGTCTAGCCGCTTGCTTGGGCTTCCTTGAGCATGCCATCTCGACCACGCTAAAAAGAATTTGTTGCTTGACTTACCCAACACTAGTATGTCCTTCTTAGGCTAACCTTAAGAATTCTTCCAACCTGACTAGCTCAAGATCTGGAAAGCTCCAATCAATGCAGTTGGGTGCCTGATTCTTCAACATTAGAGACCCTATGAATCCTATAGTCCTTAGGGCAGCCAGACCCAAGCTCGGTAGACCAAGTCGACCTTAGCTCCAAACTCATGTTAGGTGCTCGGCATATAACTTGGGAACTTCAGTTCTACGACTGCTCTACTAATCTCTTTCTCTCTTCTCATTAAATGTCGCTTGATAGTCTATAGTATGGCCTAGATGCCTAGCTACACTAGTTGTGATAGCTACCCATGTTGATGTGATAGGCACCTTTCCTTAAAGCCATTAACCAACAAGAAGGTGTTGTCCCCTCCCATACTATGTACACCTCCCCATAGCTAATCTTGGTTTACTACGTATCCTAAGCAGGTAAGCTCAATGTCATATAAATAAGTGCATAGAGCTATGGTTACAAGAATCAAATCTTGAGCTCTCCTTACACATTACAAAATACTCTAAAACACTCTCTTTCTTTTTCTCCTTGCTAACTTAAGTATCTAAGAGCCCTTATTAGCACTACCATAGAGAGGTTTCTTGTAGGTCTACTACTATACGCAACTATCAAACCACTAGAAGACCATCGATAGTGATCGTAACATCACCATTTGGTGCCCACTGTTTCTATATTCTTGCCAATCATGGTTAAGAGTAATAATACAAACCCTCAAGCATCTTACTATCATAACGATGGTTGATCACCAATACTACCACTACAACGACTGTGTAACCTTTGAAGTTAAACCAACTTAAGGTGATGTTTCGTTAGATGATAGAGGCAAATAAGAAAACTCTTGAATAAAATGCTACCTTACAAAGAGAAGTTACAGCCTTGCAAAAAGCCTAAGGCAAGGTTCGTTGTGAGGATCCCTCCATTAGCTCATCTAATAAGCTGATTAGACAGAGTAAGCACTCTCTAATGCCTCCTACGAGCCCCAAATGCTTGTACAAGTGCATTCACCTAATCATCATCCCCCTAAGGACCTCCACAATTGGTTAAACATCAATTATGACAAGAGCCCATACCGGGTGAGTAGTTAGCATTAGCAGGGTAGAAAGGGAGCTGTCCTTAAGTAGATCTCGGAAACCACTTGAAGAGATGAATGTGCAAGAATTGGATGAGCACATTTGCCACACTTTTAGCATACGGACCACAAGCAAGCCGAGTCCTTGGCTCGACTGTTAAGGCTAGGAATAAGTAGGAGCCCCTTCACACTAATCATCCTCAAGAAGGCCCTTCCATAAGGTGTTCGACTCCTACATCTGAACACTTACGATGGCTCAGGTGACTCTAACGACCACTTGGTGCATTTCCACACCACGATGAGCCTACATAACTTCTCTGATGCCATAATGTGTAAGGCATTTTCAAGAACATTAACGAAGATAACGATGTTATGGTAACCAACTATAAGATGGCTTGATTAGCTCTTTTGACAAGCTTGTGATCAAGTTATAGCAACATTTTCTTAGTAGCAAGGTGCTACACAGGGACTCCTCAACCCTTCAGAATGTTAAGAAAAGGCCAAATGAGACACTTATGGCCTTGTTGGAACACTTCAGTCGAGCCAAATTTCAAGTGCCGAGGTTTAACATAGGGTTACCCTCTAAGCTATCCTTAATAGACTAGACCCCATCAACAAGTTCTTTGAGGCCATTGCCCTCAACTGTCTAAACACTCTCTGTGAGTTCATGCGGATGGTAAAGAAGCATCAGGCCTAAGAGGATGTGTAAACCTTACTTTTAGTGGGCCTATGATTTAATTAAGAGCACTGTCCGAACATTCCCAAGAATCAATGAAACTAAGAACTTAAGTTTACATTTAGAAATAAATCAATTTTTTCCAATTCAAAAATCAATTATCGATAAAACTTGAGCTTGAAGAACTACGAGCTCTAAAGTCACCTAAGACCTTAAACCTTAAAACAATTAGGGAATTTTGACCTTAAGTGACTACTCGATAATTTAATTTGAATAATCTCATTTAACTCTAGAAAATTTCATAATTTTATAAGAATCAAATCATAAATTACAAAACAATGCAAGATGAAAACCCTAAAACAATTTCCTATCAGACCATATCCTTATCTTCATGTCTAAGCCTTACATATAAATAAGTAGACTAACCAATCACTTTAGATGACTTATCAATTGAAAGTTGGAATCATTTATCAATTGATAACTTATCAAAATCTAGTAATAAAACATTTTCCTTATTACCATTTTACTTATACTATATATGAACAATTTTTCACAAGATTCCACATGCTTAACTTCATTAAATGAGATAAGACAATTTGATGACCCCAAAGGATACTCCATAGCTAGTTTGAATAAGAAGAAGAGGGGGGCTATGCTCTTGTCTTTCACCTATCAATTACTTTCTCTTACACACTATTATTCACTCCTTAATGCTTACATCATCAATAGTTGCAATTGTTAACTTTTGTGTAAGCTATAAGACAACAATTTCAAGGCATCTTAAACATACATTTCTCCCCATTCCTAATCGACCACTCTTTCCCTCATTTCTCTCACTTTCACTTTTTTTTTTTCATTTTCTCTTTTTCTTACTTGAAACAAACATAAAAGAGGAAACAACCTTACCTCGTAAAATCCCTTATTTGGCGGCTACTTCCAAGCTCCACTTATGGTACTTCCATTTTCTTTTCTTGTATCATTTTCTTCCAACATCTAAGCTCCTTTAGAATCATTAGAACCTTCCACAAACCCCACTCCAAAGGATCAAACAACTCAAGTTTCCAAAAGGGTGCAAAAGGAGGAAGCAAAGTTAAGAGCTTAAGTGGAACCTTTGTGTACAATCACCATATTTTACTTTAAGGATGAGTAAGTGTTTCTTGTGATTAGTGGGTTAGTGTTCATGTTAGGAGACTTTGATTTCTTGAAAATATGAGTATGATTATAAGTTGTTATAACACTAAAAACCATCCTAAGAAACAAACTCATGAAACGTTTGCATGAAATTGAAATATGAGCATGTAAAGTTGGTGTTTTGTAAAGATACTTGTTTAACACTTTGAATGGAAGATTTTAAGTTGAGAAAATCTTGAAACAAGAACTTGAATGGAACATGAGCATGCTGGATGTAAGGATTCAAAGATCATTTGGATGTTGATTTTATTTCCATTATGCTAAACATTCTCAAATCTAGACTTAAGTTAAGGAAAAATTCATCATATGAAGTTTTATGAAGAAATCAACTTTGTATAACATGAGCTATGATATGGAAGTTGTAATAAGTGTAAGATCTTCTATTTTTTTTTTTTGTGTAAAGCATGAGTTAAAGAATCATCCCACAAAAGAAAGGTTAAGTTAAGATTTGAATACAAGTAGTTTAAGTGTATGATCTAACACCTAAACTTAAGGAAGTAATGAAATAAGTTGAAAAACCAAGTGAGAACCTCTTGAATTCATCATGACCAGATCTGGAACATAAGTAAAAGCCACTTAAAAATATGATAAAACCAAGTGAATAAAGTGAAAAGATTAACTAAAGCAAGTATAGCAAGTATAATAAGTATACGAAGCTTAAAACTCAAAACCGAACCTAAAACTCTCAAAACAAGCCTAGAACTCTAGTTGGGCCTTCATTAAAGTTCTGACTAGTTCTTTAAAATATTAAAAAAGGTTGTTTTGAAGCCCACAAGAAGTCTACCTAAAACTCTATAAGCCTAACAAATAACTTTAGTTTAAACAAAAAACAACCCCCATTTGACAACTTAAGCCCACCAAAGAACCATGAAGTGGTTGTTAGCTTAAGGAGTATAAATCAAAGTTGTAAATTTGATCTCAAGGAGTATTTTTAGCTTAGGATAAAATCTTAAGGCTAAGCCCAAAGGATTTCTCAAGTTACCAAAAAGCCCATTTACCAAACAAGGCTCAAAAGCACTCTAAAACATGAGGATCACTATTGTTCTGGCTCATGGACAGATTTGCGTGCCTCATTTAGAAAATCTAACCTCACCACATTAAAGCACACTAAAAAATGATGAAGATTGACTATAAGATCATAAAAAGCGAATTGAAAACAAAAAAGTTATACGCGATTGAACTTTTAAGTAAAAACCAAGAAAAGATACGAAAACTAGTCAAGAGTATAACTTAAGGGATTTTATCTTAGTATCTTAAGTTTATATCAATTCCTTATAATATTATTTTTTCGATAATCAGGGGACACTGTATACGGAGATGATTTGCCCTCGGATTACTTTGACTGACCACATGGTGGAGTGAGTAAATTCCCAAAGACTCTTTACTTGATTTTGCTTGTAGAATAGATGTACCTAAACTTATATATATAAATTTGGATGCTTGTGAGATATGGGAATTGCATGTTTATGAATTTATGAATGAATGCGATGGTTGTTAATTATATAATAATGGGAATTATTGTGATAAATTATACTTGCAAGTGTATGGAATGAAATTGTCTGATCACCTTAAAAAATTGGATTAATGAACTATATGATTAAGAAATTAAAAAGAATCATGCATTCTCCATATTGCATATGAATAACACCGACTACCGCTTTACGTAGAAGATGGGAAGGGACTCATAGGAGGACGAGTCTCCTGCAAGATTGGGTACTAGTTATGTCATCATTTATATTGAGTCTCTGTCTTAAATTGATGGGATTACTAGGTACTGGGAGACACTAACCGTCGATGAGGGGGCCGCGTCTTGTGGCTTCTACTTAAGGTATGTGTTTGTGGATTGCGGAGGTCACCACACTGCTAGACTTGGGATTTTAAAAGTGTGATTTGTTATTCAGAAAGAAAGTATACACAAATATAAATATATATATATATATATATTTACAGTTTTGTTTTGGCTTAAGCATAATAGTGCAAATGAAATAAAACCTAAGGTCTAGAACCTAGATTTTAGTTTAGGTTGGTTATTTATCTCCAAACCCCAACTACAAGGGGCGTAATTTTGAGTCATATGCAATTCATAGGTTATTGCATGCGTTATTTGACATACTGATTGCTCATGCATCATATGATTGTGCATCTGATAAATTTCTGCCATGTGGTACTAACAAGGGTATTTATCTCACTAAACTTAAGTTTACACCTTGATAGATTTCTTTTTATACAGGAAATCTCTTCATTAATTCAGGCTGAGGCATGCCCGTGGTAAGTTTCGTCTAGGAACTGGTTAGAGCGATCAGAGGGTAAAGAGGACATTTTGTAATAGATTTGTAGTTAACTAGTTACTTTTATATTTTTGTTTATAACATAGGTTAAAATTTCTAATGCAGTTCCCTTATGAACTACATATTGTTTGTAATATTCTTTTGTTGTGGGTTTCATTAGTCCACACGATTAGTTAATTTACACCATAGAAGTAATTTTAGTTAAATTGCTTTACATTACTTATCTAAGGGCCTAGTGGTAATGTATAGTGGAAGGAGCCTTGTGTATCGTATGAAAGGCTTGTAATCAACAAGGGGGTTGATAGTAGACCTTTGTATAGTACATGGCGACCTACTACGATAACGGTATTGTTGAGTCATGATAGGATGCCATCTAAGTTAGGTGAAAGAGTGACAACCGCCATAGAAGTTCCTCAGTGAAGGACCACCTTGGACCTTGAGAAGATAGGCCATCCTCTTGAAGGAGAGAATGCTAAGAGAGGTAAAAGCAAAAATTCGCTAATTACTTTGGCTACACCCCTCTCAACCAACCTCTTAGCTGTAGATACCCTGTTTTTACCCCTTGCAATTTTATTTTTTTCATTTAAATTGAGCATGTTTTTAGTGTAAACCAAATAAGTCTTCTTATTTTGTCAATTATTTATTAACGTGTACAATTCGGGTTAGTTTTTTTGGTTGGACCTAGGTTTAGCATTTATTTATTCATTGATAAAAAAGAAAAAAATGTATGTAGGGTATGTTGGGGGAGAGGAGGGTATTGGTTGGGGGTTGGATTAGCTCCATTTAATTGGAGCCATCTAGGCCATTAAAGAAAATGGGATGGCCCATTTCAACAAAGGCAATAGGAAGGGGTAGCATACAAATGCGTGCCCTTTAAATTTCAATGTGAATTCATGCGCCTCATGTGCTTTGCACATGACACATGCTTGTCTCCTTCCCCTTCCCTGTTTACAATTCGTAATTTACAAGAATTAAAAGGGAAGTTTCCTTTTTTGAACCCTTCACTTTCAACTCGTGTTCCAATTATATATATTGAGATATCAACATGAATTTTATGTTTACGGAAACTACACATGGTATATTGTAAATTGCGACAATAAACACATCTTAATTGCCTTAAATCGTAGATTAATTCGAGCTTGAAAAAGGAAAAAACAATTATAAACACACTTGAATAAAACTTGTAAAATTCGATTCTTTTGGCAATTTCCACCAAATCTAAGATATGTTCTTGCCTATTTTCATCATTCATATAAAAAAGTTCCTCAAGTTTCGAAGATGGAATATCTTAGATCCTTATACTTGTGATCTTCCATTTTTGCACTTTTTTGGATTAAATCCAAGCTCCAATAGTATAAATAGGGTGTTACACTTTACCTTGAGTATAGATTATAAGTTGAAACTCACTCAAACACACTTAAATCAAGTTGTCTCTCTTTAAGGATAGCACCACCATTGGCTATCCACGCCAAAAACTTCCATCAAGACTGTGTTTGTAGCATCCCCTAACCCCAAAAACCACACTCCCTCACCTCCAAATTCCCTTAGCCGCTCTACCATGAACTACCGTCATCCTTATCTACCATCACCACCAAATTTCAAACACCTTAGAAACGACTACTACAACCTGAAGCATCACTCCTACCCACTCTAAATCTAACCAGAAACATATGAAAATTATGTTTCCCATTCATTTTAGTGAAGGAATTGGATGCAATTGTGTCTAGGAGTTGCTATAAGTAGGTGTTCAAGTGCGACTCAATTGGAAAAGGAGGTTTGTTATATTTTCCATAACAAACCCTTTTCCAAAAATTGGTGTTTTAGAAAAAAAAAAATATATTTTCTTGCTTAGAATTTTTTTTTTCAAAATGGAAAATATAACAAACCTCCTTTTCCAAAATTAAACTCTTAGGAATTTCAAGAGAAAATCGTCATCAAATTAAGAAATTTCTATTAGAATTTTCTTAAAACAAAAACCAATTAATTAAGATGTAAATTTGACTGTTTTTAAGGCTAAAATAAATTCACTCACTAAAATTTTTTAAAATGAACTACGATGATTTAATCCTGACTAGTGAGTATGTAAACATCTATAGGGTGACTTAAAATATGAATAAAAATATTTTTCTCCTTTTTGTAAAATAAATTTTCATTACTTAAAATATGGAAAAAAAAAATATTTTTCCCCCTTTTTAAAATAAATTTTCATTTTCTTTGTAATTAAATGTAATTTTATATGTTATTTGTGAATAATATTTTTTAAATGGGTAATTTAAAAAATAAATTTAAATTTCGAAAGTTAAAATAATACCTCATTTGGGTTTACTAGGATAGCCTAGAGCCTAAGAAAATGTGGTTTCTTGAAAGATTTTGTAAAATGCAGGCTAGTGGCTAAATTATAATCTATTTACTTAATCGATTTCAATTTAATAACCTTTTCTCATTTTACTGGGTGGCAACTCCAAGTTTTTTTTTTTTTTTTTAATATGAAATCAGGTTTTCTTAATTTTAGTTGAGGATTTAAACTAAATAGGCATAAGGTTTAGTTTAAATCAAATTAAGAAAAATGAAAAAACAGAAAATTTTAAGCTTAACAACTTAGCGACTCCACTAGGGATGTTAAGTAAGCTAGCCATTTAAAACCTTCCGATATTAGAATTGTTTTTCAAAATACTCATGCCAAGTTGTATTCTTATATATATATATATAAAGCTAACCCCTTTTTTAAGCTATTATGGGTTTTCTTTTCTTTTTTTTTTCTTTTATGATTTCATAAATGTGTGGTAGATACAGTTAGAACTAGACCATCTTAAGACGTAAGCAGAAAGGAGAGAGGGGAAGTGTGGGTGGTGGTAGGTAAGCTTCGGATATTGTAGGTTAACCATCTTTTAGGGCTGAACGAGCTATCTCGCTTAAGTTTCAATGTAATTGAGAAATTGTTTCTTCAAAAATGTATGAGGCCATAAAACTTGAGAATCTCTGGAACTCACCTTTTGCATTGCATGAAATCTATTTTCAAAGGATTGGCAAGAACCTGTAATTTGGCAAGCTTAAAGTAAAGAGATTGCAATTGTGAAGATGTTGTAATTTCCCTATATTTTCTTCCTTTGTAATTTTCCATGTAAACTACTTGTAAAGATTACATGTAAAAATTTAGAATAGGTTTTCAGTATAATCATACCTTTTGTAGATATGATTAGATTAGCTTAGCTTAGACATTCTTTTGAGGAGAGTCATGTCTACCCGCCTTACAAACACTAGAGATACTCAAGAGTTGATTTTAGCTCTTCATCTCAAATAGGCAAGAATTCATCAAGAGCAAGATTAGGCTTATATTATCCCTGCAAGTCGTTGTTTTAAACATTACTTTGATGCGGGCCTCAGCACACTTTTAGGAGCCCAATGCTGTTGCATTCCTCTTTAGCCCATACTAACTGAGTGTAACTATTGAGGAATATTGCTAATTGCTATGGGCTCTAGCTATTATTGATGATATCTATGTTCTGGACCATGAAGCTACCAAACCAAAAATCTTTAACAAGTTAGTGGGAGTCAAAAAGGTTGAGATAAACTAAGTCTTAGTTTAAGGGAAGATTATTTCGATAGATGACATTATTGCTTGGTTCTATTCTAAGTTGAGGTACAAAGAGAAGTAGGACATTTTTTGTGCAAATCTAGAGACTTGGCACTAACATTAGGTTGATGGTTATGGTTATGGTTATATTTTAGTGATCTTTAGCGTCATCCTATTCATAGATGGGAAATGCTGTGTTTACTTTAGAGTTGCAAAAATGGTAGCCCAGTTTCTTAAAGGGAAGTCGTATATACCTGCTCTCCTGGCTGAACAAATTCGCTCGCTAAATCACCTTAAAAGAAAGAAGCATGGGGATTTGATGACTAACATGGCTCTAATCTTGGTCTAGTTCATTAGTCATATGAGAAGTCATTAAGTCTTTTGAGTAACGAATCCAGTTACCTGAAAATATAACTACCTATCATTGGGTCCAATATTTTTAGAGTATGAAAGCCGAAGAACTACTTTTGATGCTCAGATGGTATTCAAGTGACAAGATGATGAAGGAATGTGAAGGTTTTAAAGTGGTACCTTTAATTGACTTCAACATCTACATTGAGTACTTTTTAGCTAATGGGCCTATTCAGAATTTAATTTAGAGGCCATAACTAGTGTCAGGACCCTAAAGGGAGCCCAGTAGGATTACCTAAAATTTCTATAACATGTGTGCACTTATGATATGGAAACTGCCTTACAAGTTATAGGTTACAAGACTCTAAATAATAAATCACTAAAATTACTGATTTTCAAGTAATTAGTTTATTATAACATAACATAATATATAATTATAAATAACTATAGATGTCCGATATCCTATAGTTTCTCAGAACTGTAGAGAATTGGTATCCTCTACTAAATAATAAGACAGGATATACCAACATTAGAAAAATGTAAGAAAAATTAAATTATATTAAATGCTAACATATAGATATTTTCTACAAAGGATGTCTATATTTATCATTTAAAGAGTACTCAGTTACTTCTAATACTAGAATATGTACATTCATCTTGCATTTAGCACTCGAGACATATCCTAATCTCATCGTAAGTAAGCCTGCAAACGAAACTAAGGGGGGAATGAGTATAAAACAGCTCAGTGAGTTTATCCCTCATCATTACTGTTCAAGTAAGTTATCACACATTATTATCACATATGCAAGTAAGCTATCTATATACAAAATGAATGTAGGTGTGATGAATGTAAGCAATGCATTCATAGGAGTCTGGAACTATGTAAGGTGTAGAATTACATTATCTACACTTTGATTACCCTCTGTATTTACCCACACAGGGCACCTTAACTTACCCGCATGAGGCTACCTAGGGGCACCACCCCTCTAAGCAACATTTGACTATTATCCTAGTCGAGAAAAGAGTTCCAATCCAAATGGAACCGATCCAGGACTAGGATTATCCATCATCCAAGGCCCTTTGAGCACAAACATGCGAGTTCTATTGCAGCTAAAATTATCCAAGGCCTTCAGGCATAATCAAGCGAGTCCTCTTGCTATCAATTAGAGATCCCATGCTAGCTTTGTCTTAACGTTAAAATATTATTTATGGCTCCACAAGCCCTTATAGAGATCATATAAAAATATATTTAAGAGTAGAAAAGCTTTTCTTTTTTTTCCAAAAACAATTTTTGTTAAAATTTTTGCAATGCTAGCACTTTCCATTCATACCTTTATCGAGTCATAGACATATGACGAGTATAATTGGTTATTTTGGTCTAATATTTATATTTATCAATTTAAAAAAATGATCACGTAGGTGATAGCAAACAAGCAAATCAATCATTCAAACATACAAGCAATAGTAAGTAGCAAAACCTCATACAAGTAACACACACAAGCAAGTAGCAGGTCATTAGAACTCCCTCACTTGCATTATTGTTCGTTCTCTAAGCTTTGGGGTTTCTAGAACTTGATATTGAACGCCTAAATCAAAATAGTAAAACTTATAAGTATTTTGAGAAGTTGGACTCTTTAGTTAATTAAAAGTTTATTATAATTTATCTAGTTTCCTCTAATATAACCAAAGTATAATGTGTATAGGGTTTATCATACTCAATGGGGTTAATAGTAACTATTTTCTTATATTTGTAAGTTATGAGACTTCCTTTATGTATTTAGTAGCTTTTCATTGTAATTCTGATATTTGTGAACTTATAGTCGTTTTTCATTGTTTTAGGACGCCCGTTTACGTGGTGATGTCCAGTTTGGACGTTGAGACCCGTGTTTTACAATATGGGATAAACTTATTAAAATTTTAACTCATTAAAGCTTAATTATTCTCATTGCTTATGTTTATATCCTATTCTAGTATTTAATGATTTAATTAGCCATTAGATTCTTACACTTAGGGAATTTTACATTGGTATTACTAATTTATATACTTTATTAAGTTTAATCCAATTTAGGAAGTGTGTTAAGGTTTACTAATTCATGTACCCAATTCTTATGTACTCTTCTTATTTCTTATTTTATAAACCTATACTTATGTCATCGCTTACGTCATCAATCGATTGTATCATCGATTATGTCATCATTTGCTTATGTCATGGTTTATGTAATGTTTTGATGATGTCATGGCTTATGCAATCATTCATTTCATATAAATATATGTATATCCTTATGTACTCATACATATGTTATATACATACCTATACTTCTAACATACTAATATGTATACTTATGTACTTATACCGTATTTATACTTGTACATATACCCATATATATATATATATATATATATATATACGGTCACATACATATTGTTATACAAATTTTGTATGCTTAAATTTCCTCTTAAGAAGGCTTCTCTAATTTCATTCTTTTGTATTTTAAGGATGTATTTAGCATGGTATATGTATGTATAGTTAGTATATGCCTTCTTTTAGGTTATGTACATAATGGATACTTATGTACAAAGGGCTTTATACATGTATTTCTTTAGTATACCCTTATGTACACATACTTAAAGAAATTTACATATGCATCTTCTTTCATGTGCTAAGGCTATCCTACACTTCTAAACATAAAGTTTGAAACTTTAAGCCTTCCATAACATATCATTCATCTAACGATAAAATAATATGGGGCAATACATAATAACATACCTTTGTTTTCTCCTTAAAATATGGTTGCAAAGTTTGAAAATGGAGAAAGGTGAAAGGGAAAGGGGAAGTCATGGTTTTGGAAGGAAGGAAAGGTCTTGGTTTTGTTTTGTTTTTGTGCTTTGGAAAAGGAAAAAAGTGGGGTCCTAAGGGAAAAAGGCATGGACAACAAAAGAGAAGAAAAGGAAAAAAAAAAGATAAAAGAAAAGAAAAGAAATCATTAGAAAGGAGGAGAGAATTCTAGATGACAATGACATTTTGTTGACTTTGTCAACATGTTGACTTAGTCAACTCTCTTAGAATTGCATGTAATTTGAATGCTTATAATGAAGTAATTAAGAAAAATTAGGGAGAAAATTAAGGAAATGTGGGATTTGTTGAATTAATTAGTAAAAATAGGTAATGAGATCTTTTTCTAAGTATTTATATCCTACAAACATCATTTGGTATGCCACTTTATGTAATTGTCATGAAAAGTATCAATTAGGGTGTTAAGATTTACTACATATAACTTAAGCATTAACTAAACCCCTAACTCTATGTAATACTAACCTAATTATATGCTTAGAAGATAAATGTGATCTAAGATGCAATATCTTAATTTCTAAGGAATCACTTAAGTATTCTAAATATTTATGCATGATTGAAAGTTATCTTTAGTCATTTACTAATGAAATAGCAAAATATGGAGGATATATTATGACTTAGGGTTTTAGGGTAAATTATGGTGAATTAGTGCTTTTATATCCTTAAGGTTATAGTTTTAAGGTTTTTATTACTTCAGGGCATAATCTCTAGTTTTTTTACACATTTAGGGTTTAATATATTCGTACGCGATTAAGTCTTTGATTGTTATCTTAGGGTTTTATTAAGGTTCGAAGTTAACTTTTGCAGTTACATATACTTGAAGTTTTAAGGTCTTCGTCTACGATTAGAGGTTCAATTGATAATTTAAGGTTTTTGATATTCGCTTTGGGTTTTGAATTGAGATTTTAATCAGTTTTAAATCGAGATTTTAATTGGTTTTAAATCTCACCGGCTCTATTGACTTTAGGATATTATCTACAGTTTGGGCATTTGATTCTATAATTAAAAAGTTAGATTCTCGGGGTTTACAACTAGAGCTCATTTCGCTCAACTTTTATGACCTATAAGTTCTAGTAACTGATAAGGTGTTTAAGCTTTTAGGCATCTAGTCTCTTAGTGCAGGGGGAAGATTATCCCCTCTATCAAAGGTATGCTGGCAAGGCTCAAACAACCAAAGAGTTCCTATATAACCAACTTAAGAAGATGAAGGATACGGAGGAAGTGAATAAGAAAGAGAAGGCCCAAATTGAAGCCACACCAGAGAAAGCAAGAGAATGAGAGCAAGAATTGAAGGCTCATTGTGAGGAATATTACTAGAAGATAAAGGCCTTAAAAGCATAACTTACGAAAGCTAAAGGAAAGATCAAGGAGAGTGAGGCTCCTAAAATTCAAAAAAAGAAGAAAGTATAGGTTGAACCCAGCTACAGCAAGAAGAATAAAATATAGCCCTTTAGGAAATTGCCTTTTCTTTGTTTTAAATAAGTGATGTTAACTTCACAATTGCAAAAATTAATAAAAGTTAGTAATGTTTTGCCATATTATGGGTCTCTTGTTATTTTAAATTTCTTGACATCTGTGTGCCACACATGTTTTCATTCATTCATTTGCATTCTTTTTCACATCTAAAAAAAAAAATTGTACTTGGTGATAACATTTTGTGAAGTATTCATCTAGGTTTCAAAATAGCTCCTAGACGCTAAATCTTTCAAAGAAGTTCAATTAGAACTCACTCCCAAACCAAAATGGCTACTTAAGGAGACAACAACAACATCAATGACTCTGAAGTTGCTGAACCCATTAAGCTGAGGTTTTGCTCTTTGGAGTGAATCATAGGAAAAATTGCAAAGTAGATGAATTTTCTAGTTGATAGCATTGACTTACTTCGAACCATAGTGCCATCTAATGAGGAGAGCTTAAGGGTTTGTTATGGAAAGAACATTGAGGCCCTAACCCCTAAAGCAAAAGGTAATTACCCAAAAGATGTAATTGAATAAGAGGGAGTCTACCTAAAAGTCAACTCGACTTTTGAGCCCAATACGTATTCATTCTTGGTTTATACAAAGCGGTTAACTCAAGGCCCAGCTAAGACAGTTTGAAGTAGTTGGAAAGAAATTTGACCCAATAGATAGTTGAGAAGATGAAGGTGCTTGGGAGTTATGATGGATTTGAACAGGCTGGAATTACCAATTTCTCAACATATGATGTTGGAGCTTACTTGAAAAAGTTTAAGGTACCAAAATTTGAGAAGTATAATAGGATAGGATGCCCTAAATTCCACACTAAGCTATATGTAAGAAAGATGAGCAAATATGTCTATTATGACCAACTCATGGTATAGACATTTTAGGACAGCTTGACTGGTCCGACATTGACTTGGTATGCTTAGCTCGACTTAACCTAGATAAACACTTAGGAGAAACTTGCTAAGCCATTTTACGAACAATACAAGTTCAACATCGAAGTGGCTTGACCACGATAGACTTAGTTGCTCTATGGAAGAAAAACAATGAGTCATTTAAGAAGTATGCATAGAGATGGAGATCCCTCGCTATAAGAGTATCTACTCCTATGATTAAGAAAGAGTTGACTTCAGCTTTTATCAATAATCTAGAAAAACGTTATTTTTCTCGTTTGATTAAGCAAGTCTAATCTAGCTTTATAGAAGTAGTAGCGGTATGGTGTAGGATTGAAAGCACTATCTCCTTTGCGAGCTTCAAGAACTGATAAATAGGAGACCATCTACTTCATTCTCTATTACAAGGCTAATAGTCAACAAACCCAAGAAAACCATAGTTAGCATGGTGAATTCATATACCAGGTCCAACACTTAGGTCTCATTCAGGATGAATTCGCCTTAGGTTCAACAACAATTTAGAAACTAACTACAGGCCAATAAGGCCTTAAGATAGTTCACTAGGATATTGATCTCATAGGAATCAACTCCTTATACTAATCATGCACAACTGAGCTAAAGGACTATAAGGACTCATATGGAGAATATTAGCTCAAAAGCCCATTTAGGACGAGGGTTCTTATTTTGATCTCCATCTTTTACACTACTATCGACTCGAGCACCAAGCTCTCATAAGTTTTAGTACAGTTTTCGAGTTGCTAAGTAATCATGCCGACTTATTTAGCATGCATGCTGAATAGCCGAGTAGCTATATCTATTGCAGAGCTCATACCATGATCCAGATAACTCTTGAGCTGATCAGCATTAGACTTCTACTAAGCTAAGCAACCAAGATACCTGACTAAGAAAGGATCGGACTATTCCTCATAGCTTGAGCTCTAACCTAAACCTAACTAGTCATCTTTGATCGATGACAACTTTCTAACTTCATCTGAACAGGATCTTACGACTATTGAGTGGCCTTAGCATTGTTACAACTTAGCCACCACACTGTAAGCCTCCAACTACCCCTTGACATGAATCTTCTAGCACGCCATTTTAATGATTTCTTACTCTTTCTGTATAGAATATTCTTTATCTTTTTTACCCTTTTTAATATGTTTTATGTATTCTATTTGTAGATTACCCTTTTTTCCTTTTCATGTATGCCTTGTAACCTTAGTGGAGTTAGTATATAAAATCCATTTATTTATACATGGACACATCATTGCATTATTGATTATTAGTAGTTTCTTTCTTAAGTAACCCAAGTTTTTTTCATTTTATCTTAATTCTTATTTATTTCCTTTAGCAAGGAATAGTGGTGAGTAACCCTATAGTTTGAACTGGTGAGTTATATTTGATGAATTGTAAGCCAAGTAGGATTAATTGGTTTGTCATATCTAATTAGTAGCTACCCAGATTTGCTAAACCCTTTTACTTTCTTTTGGTTCTCATTCGATATGGTACCTCTTCATGTGTATGACCCTTGAAACGCATCATAATCCGTTTGAGCCAAGTCTTTAAGGACTTACAAAAGGACAATTTGATTAAATAGGAGCTCCCTAGCAAGAGATATAGGCTAAGAGTTTACAATCCTAATCAGAAGTGTGAGTATCATAGAGGGTGAGTAGGGCACTCAATAGGTACTTATTGGAGGCAAAAAACTATGATCTAAGATTTGATCAATGAAGGCTCAATGCAACTAGACTTCATAGAAACTTTAGCCCCAACTGTTAATAACGGCCCCCTACCTAATCACAATCCAATTATCAACATGATTTCTAATAGTTTTGAATTTTCCATCAACATGATCATTTCAGGGAAGAAACCTAAAGTTTTTGAGTTCTATAAGAACAAACAAGCCCCTAAAGCTAAGAGGTACACCTTTCATATACCAGTAGTGCTAAAGAATCATAAGGTTACCCCATTCAATTATTAGGTAGTCAACCAAGAGAGATCAAGTTCTTTGACATAAGGAATTACTCGGTTTGGAAAGGTCTATGATCCCAAAGAGGATTTCAAGAAGAAGAATGTGTTAAAGGAAACGAGTAATAAAACAGTTGAAGTTGAAGAAGGGTTGTCTGCCTTTACTAAGATGATCAAATTAAGTGAATACAAGATAATTGATCAACTCACTAAGACTCCTATGCAAATACCTTTAATGAGTTTGTTGATGGCATCTGAACCACATAAGGAAGCTCTGTTTAGAATTTTGAGGGAAGTAAAGGTCCCTTGTGAAATGCCAATAAAAAAAATGGGACAAATCACCAATTTTATCCTTACCATGGATCAAACTTAGTTTTTAACCAAAGAATTAGGTGAGGAAGGTAATTAGTACACCAAACCACTTTTTATAGTGGTAAGAAGTAATGACATAATCATTACTAGAGTCCTTATTGATAATATATCATCGTCAAATGTCTGCCCGCTTGCTACTTTAGACTTGTTGGCAATTTACACAATTGCAATCAAGTCTTGTTCTATAACAATTGAGGATTTTGATGGATATAGAAGGGAGACCATAAGGTAGATAGACTTGCCAATTGATATTGGCTCTTAAACCTTTAACATTCGATTCTAAGTCCTAAACATCTTATGATCCTTCAACTTACACTTGAGGAGACCCTAGATCTATGTAGCAAGGGCCATTCCTTCAAGCCTACACCATCAAGTGAAGTTTATGTCAAATGGCTAAGTTATTAAGATTTTAGGAGATCAAGATTATGATATTTACAAAGAAATGGCCATACCCTATATAGGCAGTGAAGGGCACAAGGACTTTGGCCTCCAAATGTTTGATGACGTATGCATGATTATCGGTCCTGATGATGTAAACGATGAGAAGGTGAAGTTTAAGGAGGGTAGATTGGTACCTATGGCCTTAGATATAATCCTATTCCACTAGAAGATTTTCAAAAGAGATAAGCTAGGGGCAAGAGAGGTGACAATTGTACTATGCCCTAGTGACCTTTCCCCCTTTGATCGAGACATTCATTGGAGTTGATACTCAAGTCCTAAATCCTGCTAAAGAAGAATTTGTTCATAAAGTTAAAGTAGCAGACTCGACCTACAAGCTCTAGTATCACCTGAATTATTGTTTCTCTATTCTTATGAGTGGCAATAGGTCTTCTTTAGGGTAAAGGGTGAACCGTAGTTTAAAATTTTATGAGTTTGTTTCTTCTTACTCTTTTATTGTCATTGTTCCAAATGTACAGGTGAAAAATTCTACCATAAAATATTAGTTTATTTTCTCCATTATGCTTTCTTACTTACACTCTTTTCCTTTATATACTTTACCTAGATCCAATGCTTCGAATGAAAACCAGGGATACCTCGTATGGATAGACAATGAAAATATCGATATCACTTTTGGCCTTATTGGGATAGTCGTCGAGAGTGATGTTAATGACCATAGTGATATATAGGAAAGCTGTAAAAAACACGGATTGGGTAAAACTTCCCAATTGGAAGGAATTTGAAAGAGGAACAAAAAGCAGAGATGACCATGCTATTATTTAAATATTAGGACGTGTTTGCATGGTCTTATGAAGATATGCCTAGGTTAGATCCTTTAATCATAGTTCATCGTTTACCTATATGGGAAGACATCAAGCCTAAAAGGCAGAAATTGAGAAGATTCCGGCTTAACATTTTCTTGAAAATCAAAGAAGAAGTTAAGAAGCTACTTAAAGTTGGTTTCATTAAGGTACCTGATGATCTGGAATGGGTAGCTAATATTGTGTCGGTAATGAAAAAGAATGAGAAAGTTAGAATGTGCATGGACTTCCAAGACCTCAATCAGGCGATACCTAAGGATAACTTTCCTTTAGCTCATATCGATGTCTTAGTAGATAATACAGTTGGGAACTATTTTTTTTATTTATTTATGGATGTATTCTCTGGGTATAATTAGATCTAAATGTCTAAAGAAGATAAGACCAAGATGACTTTGGTTATAACTTAGGACACGTTATGCTATAAAGTAATGCCTTTTGGACAAAAAAATGGCAAGGTAACCTATCAGAGAGCTATGGTTGTAATCTTTCATGATATGATGTATAAAGAAATAGAGGTATTTGTTGGTGATATGATTGCGAAATCTAAAGAAGGGAGAATCAAATGGAGAATTTGAGCAGGTTGTTTGATACATTGAGAAAGTTTTAGGTAAAGTTAAACCTAAAGAAGTGTAATTTTAGGATGTCACCAGGGAAATTGCTAGGTTTCATTATTAGCCAAAGGAGGATTGAAGTACATCCTAATAAAGTCAAAGATAATTAACAAGCCCTCTCTGCTTACACTCAAAGAGGTGAGAGGCTTGTTAGGTCGTTTAAATTATATAACATAGTTTATATCTCAAGTTACAAATAAATGTTGCCTTATGTTTAAGATGTTGAAAAAGAATGCTAATGATAGTTGGGATGAGGAGTATGAAGAAGCCTTCAACAATTAAGGAATATCTCACGAATCCTCTAGTGCCGATACCTCCTAAGCTTGAAAGGCCGTTATTTTTATACCTCACTTTATTGCCAAAATCTATAGGAGGTATGCTAAGTTAGAAAGATGAAGAAGGGAAAGAGTGGGTTAGTTATTATTTAAGTAAGAAGTTTACAGATGGGATGCAGAAATATTTGGTAATTGAAAGGACATGTTGCGCATTAGTCTGGGTCATGCATCAATTCAGATAATACATTCTATTACTAAATTGAATTGCTTATACTACATGACCTCCTGAAGTATTCAGTAGAGAAACCAGTCTTGATTGGTAGAATCTCCAAATGGAAGATGTTATTATCAAAATTTGATATTACATATGTGAGTCAAAATTTGATGAAAGGGGAAGCAGTGACATATCAACTGGCAAACAATCTCCCCTGAAGATACTCTTTAAGAAGCATAAGTTAGCTTTCTAAATGAAAATATCTTAGTGGTTGAAGAAAAGTCAGATATAGAAACACGTGAGGAGCCCCTAAGATGGAAAATATTGTTTTGACAGAGTTGCCAATGTGTTTAGCTATGGAATGGGGAAAATATTAATATCTCCTAAATATTAATAATATTGCTAAATATGATGCTTGTATTATGGGACTCAAAATGGCTTTGGATAAAGAGATACAAGAACTAGAAGTAGACAGGGATTCTTCATTGATCATTTGGCAGGCTAGGGGTGAATACAAGAAAAAAGATCCTAAATTGGTGCCTTATCACCATGCTTAGCTGAATTAGTCGATAGGTTTAAAGAAGTTACATTCACATACATACCAAGGACTCAAAACTAGTTTGTTGATGCCTTAGCTACTTTGGCATCTATGATTCAGATAACTGGTAGGATAGAAATTCAATTGCTTAAGATCGAAATCAAAGAAAAGCTTGCTTTCTATCTAGCCACTGAGGAAACATATGATAAAAAGCCTTAGTACCATGATATTAGAACCTTCTTATAATAAGGTACATACCCTGATAAGGTTGAGAAGAAAGACAAGAGGAAGATCAAGAGATTGGCCACTCAGTTCTTAATAAGTAGATCTACCTCATATCGGCGTTCATTTGATGGTATGCTCCTATAATGCATAGACAAAAGGGAAGTGGAAGTTTTAATGAATGAAGCACATAAAGGAGTTTGTAGCACCCACATGAACGACTACATGCTTGCTAAGAAAATCATTTGGCTGGATACTATTGGTTGACCATAGAGAGAGATTGCATCAAACATGTCAAGCATTGCCACTTGTGCCAAGTTTATGTAACCAAAATAAATGTTCTGCCTTAAGAATTACATACACTATCTACACCATGGCCATTTTTAGCGTGGAGCATAGACATCATGGGTTTGATCACTTTGAAGGCATTTAATGGACATCATTTCATACTAGTAGCCATGAATTATTTTAGTAAGTAGGTTAAAGCCTTGTCTTATTTAAGTGTTACTAAAGGAGCAGTGGTCAAGTTCATTAAGAGGGACATTCTAGCTCAATATGGGACCTTAGAAATGATCATTATTGACAATGGACAAAATCTTAACAATAAGCTCATGTTAGAGTTGTATCAGCAGTTTAAGATCATCTATAGAAATTCCACTCTTTATTGACCTCAAATGAACGGGGCCATAGAAGCGGCTAATAAGAATCTCAAGAGACTCATTGAAAGGATGGTTTCTATGTATCAAGATTGGCATAAGATGTTGTTGTTTGCACTCATGGCCTATCGAACTTCTATCAGTAAGGGTAGTACCCTACTCCTTAGTGTATGATATTAAAGTTGTATTCCATTCCTTATTGACCTCAAATGAATAGGGACATAGAAGCAGCTAATAAGAATCTCAAGAGAATAATTGAAAAGATGGTTGATAACTCTGATTTTAAACATATTTCATATGGTGATTTTATAGTATTTTCCTCACATTTTTGGTTTTCTTTAAAGAAATTGATACTTAATTGAGTAAAATGTTGATTTTAGGGTTTACACGCGTTCTAGGCTCGAAAACGAAGAAAAGGAATTAAGTTTCACTCAATTCCGAGTTCAAATGAAGAAGTTATGAAATTTTGAAGTTGTGTAGAAAATTTGCCTAAGTGCAGAAAGTTACACGACCTGGGGACACGATCATGTCTCAGGCCGTGTCTAGTGAAGAAAACAGAATCTTTGCAATACACATATAAAAGGATATCTTAGGGTTTCAAAAGACATGAGAGACATTACAGAAAAAAGATACACAAGAGACAAGAGGAGATTAGAGAAGAACATTAATCAAGAAGCAAGAACGACATCGATTTCAAGATTAGAGAGATTGTTCATCAAATCAAGAGGGGTTTTTATGCTTTATTTTACGTTTTTGATGAAACTTGTTTTTAGATTCGTTATGATAGCTTAGAATTAGAGTATTTAGGATTATGGAACCTAGGGTTTCATGTAACCCTTGGATTGAATTATAATTTCGATAAAGTTTCTATCTTTTCTTGATTCAATTATGTCATTAATTATTGTTTGATGCTTCTAGAGTGTCAAAATATATGATATTATGCATGTTGATTGAGAAATTGCATGTGTAATTAGATCTAAGCATAATTGAAGAGAATTACATGTATACTTAGAGATAAGATACATGTTTCTTCCGGAAAGTTGATTGTTTGCATGGGAATTCATTATACACTAATGCGATTCTAAATTATATTACTAAGTGAAGAGATTCTGGTAAATAATTTAGAATTAGGGTTAATATGCTTGAGAAAGATATTAGCTTTAATTGTGAATCCCTCCGGTCAAGAATAATAGAAATTGAATTGGATATATTTTAAAAAGGTTACATGTTAAACACTAGGGGAAATAATTCTTAAATACATTATTGCATACTTGAAGTCGTTCGTAGTTTATTGCTTCCTAATTTGCGTAGTTAAGTCTCATAAGTAGTTTAGTTGTTAATTTCAGTATTTTTAATTCATTCAATTTATCACAATTTTTCGGTTAGATAATAAAGCTAAAGTTAATATTAGTATTCAAAATCTCTGAGGGATCGACTCGGACTCACGTCCACTATATTAAAACTGATAGGTGCACTTGCCTCATATCAATGGTTACTATGTATCAAGATTGGCATGAGATGTTACTGTTCACACTCATGGCCTATCAAACCTCTATTAGTAAGGATAGTACCTTATTTCTTAGTATATGGTATGAAAGCTGTATTACTAGTAGAAATCGAGATCCTATCTCTCAAAGTGCTATTAGAAACTCAGTTGGATGAGGCTAATTGGATAAAAAAGTGCATCGAGCAATTGAATTTAACTGACGAAAAGAGGTTGGCAACATTGTGTCATAACACATGTTATCGGCAATGAAAGACTAGAGCTTTCAATAAGAAAGTACTACCTATAAGATTCAAGGAGAGTGACATGGTATTGAGAAAGATTCTCCCCAATGCACAAGTTTTTAGAGGGAATTTTGCTCTAAATTATGGAGGTCCTTATATTGTAAAGAGAGTATTGCCTAGAGGGGCTTTAATTCGATCTCAAATGGATGGTTCGGACTTAAAGGACCCTATTAATGCTAATGCAGTGAAGTTGTACTACCCTTAAAAGTCAATGGAATTTCTACTTAGATCATAAAATTCTGGCAATCTCAATATTACTATGGTTTTATTTTCATCTTCTACAAGAAAAATTGGTATCCTTAGTGGTCATTAATGTTGGATAACACCCTAACACTTCTCCATTCCATCAAAAGGTCTCATTCTCTTACTCCACTCAAACAAAAAACACGAGAGAAGATGAGTACATGCTTTGGAACAATGACAATCAATAAAAGCTCTTCAAATGCTTTACTAAGATTTACCTTTCCTGATGGGGGAGATTTGTTTTCTATTTTTCATGGTAAGACCATACTTAGAAGAGCAAATATCTCATGGAAAATGAGTATTATCTGATAAAAAACAAAGGCTTGGGTTTTGGCTAGAGAAAGCTAAGAGGTTGTTTAGTTGAGGTTTTGAACATATATATGGGGCCAAGAATCTATGACATAATGTTTCTACTCAAATGATGATAATATTTCGTATATTTGGTCACTTTCCTTAAATTTGCTAGCTTTGTATGCTTTGTTTCAAGATTAGAATAAATTTCAAAAGGCTGAACTATTGGTTTTGATTGGACTTCTAAAAGAAAAGACTTGGTGATTTGGACGCTATTGAAAAAGCTAGGTAAGTACTTCCATACTTGTTAGCATACAAATAAGTTAGTTTTTTTTTTTCAAAACGTTACATTTGCATTAAACATACCTGCTAAGGTATTAGCCAGTTTGTAAAGTGCTCAACCCTTATCCTTTTTGGGTCTTACCCAACTTATGAGATGTTGACTCGCTTTCCTTTAGGGCTTTAGCCAATCCATCTAGCTTATAGAATGCTATTCCATTAAACATTTCTCTTAAATTCTTAGCTCGCCCATAGGGCACTTCTACCTAAGTCAGTTAGCTCGAAGGAGCATGACAAAATTTCAAATCGATCTTTCATTTAAGGTTGCTAGTCCTCTAGAGACGCTCCCACTTATGTGAGCTAGCTCCAAGAGTGCTACCATTTTAGTATTCTTGCTAGTCTATAGGGGTGCCAACCTCCATTTTAGTATTTCTTAGGGAGGTGCTACTCTCCATTACAGTATCTTTTAGGGTTGTTGCCAGCTGACAAAGCATTACCCTCTTAGATTCACTTTAGCTCTCAGGGTGCTGTCCGTTAGTCAATGTCATTTTTAGTATCTTTCCTTTTCTTCAAGATATAGCCAGCTCATAGGATGTTATACCCTTTTGAAAAACCTATGCTTCGACTAGCTTTTAAAGCACTTTCTTTTCAAATTCACCAAGTCCTATGTGAATTAGGCTAAGGGTAGCTAGCTAGTTGTATTACTTCTTAAGGCAAATTCATCCTCGGGGCAAAATGTTGTCTCTTTTGTCATTATGATAAAGTTTTACTCAAACACCATTACGAAGAGGAACAACTGTAGACACACATTTTTGCCCCTTGCAATTTCAGTTTTTCATTTAAATTAATTGTGTTTTTAGTGTCAGCCAAATAAGTCTTCTTATTTTATTAAATTATTTATTAGTGCGTACAATTTAGGTCAATTTTTTGTTAGACCTAGGTTTATCATTTATTTTATTTTTATTTTTTGTTCATTTATTTATTCATTAATAAAAAATAAAAAATATATATAGGGGGGCCTGGATCGGTTCCATTTAATTGGAGCTGTTTAGGCTATTGAAGAAAACAGGCATGGCTTATTTTAATAAAGGGAGCTAGGAATTTTGATGTAGCATGTGTGATAAGTGCGTAAATCACATGCTTTGCATGCGATGCGTGCCTGTCTCCTTCCCATTCCTTATTTATAATTCGTGATTTGCGGAAACTAAAAGGGAAGTTTCCCTTTTCAAACCCCTCATTGTCAACTCGTGTTCCAACAATATATATTAAGATATTAACCTAAATTTTATGTTTATGGAAACTACACATGGCATACAACAAATTGGGACAAAAAATACGTCTTAATTTCCCTAAATCATGGATTAATTCTAGCTTGAAAAAGGAAAAAAAAAATTATAAACACACTTAAATAAAAATTGCAAAATTTGATTCTTTTGGCAATTTCCTTGGAATCTAAGATATTAACATGTTCTTTAACGTGTTATTACCTATTTTCATCATTGAAATAAAAAATTTCCTCAAGTTTTAGAGATGGATCGAGTAAGAACATCTTAGATCCCTATACTCGTGATCTTTCATCTTTGCACTTTCTCGAATTAAATCCAAGCTCTAATAGTATAAATAGGGTACTATACTTCACCTTGGGCATAGATTACAGCTTGAAACTCACTCATATACACTCAAATTAAACTTTCTCTCTCTAAAACGTGAAGTTTCTCTCTTTAAGGATAGCACCACTGTCAGCCATCTATGTCAAAAAATACCATCAAGGCTACATTTGTGCTGTCCTCTAACCCCAAACACCATACTCCCTCACGCCTAAATGATCCCTAGTCGATCTACTGTAAACTAACATCACTCACATCTACCACCACCACCACCAAATTTCAAACACCTCAGAAACGACCACAACAACCCGAGACATCGCTCCTACCACCCCACCCCCCCAAATCCAATTAGAAACACATAAAAATTGTGTTTCTCATTTGTTTTGGTGAACGAATTGATTGGAATCATGTTTAGGAGTTGCTATAAGTGGGTGTTTAAGTGCAACCTGATTGGAAAATCCAAATTTGACTTGAACCAAATCGACCCAGCTCGAACTAGGTTTGTGCTTCCTCTTTATTTATTTTATTTTATTAGTTGTTTGTTAAGTCTTCTAAAAAAAATAAAATTAAAAAAAAATTTCCAAAAATTGGTGTTTTAGAAAAAAAAAATTCGTTTTCTCACTTATAAAAATTATTACTTTTTTTTTCAAAATAAAAAAAATATAACAAACTGACTCTTCCAAAATTAGACTTTTAGGAATTTCAAAATGAAAATGGCATCAAATTAGAAATTTCTATTGTAAATTTCTTAAAACAAAAACCAATTAATCAAAAACATAAACTTGACTATTTTCAAGTCTAAAATAAATTAACACACTAAAATTTTTTGGATCTGATTCTGACAAGTGGGTACGTAGACACTTATACGATGACTTAAAATATAAAAAAAATATTTTTGCCCTTTTGTAAAATAACTTCTCAATTTCTTTTGTAATTAAATGTAATTTCATATGTATTTGTGAATAATTTTTTTAGATGGGTAATTTAAAGAATAAATCTAAATTCGGAAGGTTAAAATGGTACCTTTTTGAGTTTAATAAGACAGCCTCGAACCTAAGAAAATGTGGTTTCTTGAAAGATTTTCAAATGTTTCAAAATGCAAGGTAGTGGCTAAATGAGAATCAATTTGCCTAATTGGTTATAATTTAATCACCTTTTCTCGGTTCTATTGGGTGGTGATTCCAGGTTTTTTTTTTCAAAAAAGAAATTGGGTTTTCTTGATTTTAGTTAAGAGCTTAAACTAAATAGGTATAAGGTTTAGTTTAAATCAAATTAAGGAAAACAAAAAAACATAAAATTTTAGGCTCGACATTGGCAAAGTCCTTTACTAGATGTGACAACAACTTCCAAGGCCTCCTTAGGTCAGGGAGACTTTAAAAGCCATAGAATCAAGTAAGTTCTACAACTATCATAATGTCTATGGGCACAACACCAAGAGTGTTGCCACCTCAAGAATGCAGTCAAAGATATTATATGTCAAGGTCGCATTGATCGCTTCGTCGCCAAAGAGAGAAATAAAGTTCAATAGCCATCCTAACATTACTAGATTGACAAACAATAGTAACAGTAACAGTCACATAACCCCAACGACCAACAACATTGGTGTAGGAGAGGACAGGTCTAAACTATAGTTGAAGGACCAAGGCTAAGGGACATCGCTTCCCATTTTAACACCACCATTTCCTTCTCGACCTAGGATGGAGAAGGCATAGAGTATCCACACATTGATCTTTTGGTGATGAACATCAAGATAGGCAACTTCCATGTCTCGAAGACATTCATTAACTACAAAAGCTCGACAAACGTCCTATTTTACCATGCCCATGTATAGACGAAGGATCAATTAGAGGAGCCCTTATGACCTAACTGAAAGAGTTTGGTTGGCCTTGGAGGTAAGTATGTGTTAGCCAAAGCTTGTATCATAGTCCTCATTCGGTTTGGCGACAACAAGTATGTTGCTTCATAGTTGATAAAATTTATTGTTATTGATCATTGGTCCCCATATAGTGCCATATTGGGGAGACCAAGTTTGAACAAATTCTATATGTACATTAGTTTATGATGCTTGAAGATGAAGTTCCTAATGCCTATTAGAGTTGAAATAGCCTAAGGTGACCAAAAGCTTTTTAGATCGCTTTACTTAAAAGACATTGCCTATGACCAAGTCATGCATATTGAATTGGGGCTAGAGGAAACGTACGCACAACTCGTTAGGAGAGCCTGCAGAGAAGACTAGAATTATATATTTTAAGAGTAGCCTTAAATAGACCATACAAATTGAGCATAGGGGCTAGCTTGTCATTTTCATTTGGTCCAATGTCGACGTCTTTGCATCCTCTCCTGAAGTGATGCCTAGCGTCACTGATATCCTTAAGGCGATACACCACCTTTGAGTAGACCCTATTGTGTAGCTTGTCAAACAAAAGACAAGACACTTTGCACCGAAGAAATAGGCCACCATTGAGTAAGAGGAGCAAAAGTTGTTCTAAGCTGGATTCTTGAAGGAAGAGCTACCCCCCTTAGTTAGAAAATACAATGCTAGTCAAGAAGTCTAATGGGAAGTAGTACATGTCTGTAGACTACACCAATCTAAATAAAGCTTGCTTGAAGGAATGTTTCTTATCCTGATATAAACCAATTTGTTGATTTGATGTTAGGACATGCAATCCTTAGCTTCATGGACACCTGCGTAGGTTACATTCAAATATACATGGCCTCCGAAGACCATGTAAATACATCGTTTATCACTGACTTTAGCATATGCTGCTATAAGGTCATGTCCTTTGGCCTCAAGAATGCCGGGGTAACATACCAAAGGTTGGTGATAATTATCTTCAAGCCACAACTCAGACAAAATGTTGGTCTATGTCAATGACATGATCTTCAAGATTAAGGAAAAAGTTAACAACATCGAGGACTTACATGAGATGTTTAACACTCTTCACAAATACTAGATGAAGCTCAACCCAAAAGTGCATCTTGGGGGTGGCCGTAGGTAAGTTCCTTAAGTTCATAGTCAGAGAGTGTGGCATGGAGACTAATCCATATAAGATATAAGCCGTTTATGACATGAAGTCATTTAGAAGTATCAAGAAAGTCCAATGGCTCACCAACACGATTGCTATGCTCAATTGCTTTGTGTCCTGAAGTGCCGAAAAGTGTTCCTAGTTCTTTAAGCTGTTGAAGAACCCATCAAAGTTTAACTAGACCAAAGAATGCTAGGCTGTATTTGATAAGCTTAAGTATTTCCCGTAATATGTCCCTAAGCACATAGTTGAAGAACAAGAGCACGAAATACTGGAGATTTGACCCTCTCCCACCGAGCCTTGTTGGATGGATCCGATTATTGAATATCTAAAGATAAGGATGCTACCCAAAGACAGGGGAGAAGCTGAGAAGCTCCCTTATAGCATGACTAATTATAGAATCATTGATGAAGTCCTCTATTGCCGCGAGTACAGCATACTACTTTTTCGTTGTCTCAGACTCAAGGAGGGTATCTGCTCCCTTGAGGAGTTGCATGCCAGAGTCTACAGTAATCAGATTTAGGCTCAAGCACTCTATATTTGAACCCTTTACATTGGTTACTACCGGTCGATGATGAAGGAAGACACAAAAACTATGGTATAGAGATGCAACAAATGCTAAAAGCACGCATCGACTAGTTATGCCCCAATTACTGAGCTTTACCCCATTATGACCCTATGGCCATTTGCTTAGTAGGGACTTGACATCCTTAGACTATTCCCTAAAGCGTCTAGGAGGCATCAAGTCATCTTGGTGGACGTAGACTACTTTATTAAGTGAGTTGAGGCTCGAGCAATCACCAGCATAACGGCTAGAGTGGCAGAAGGTTTTATCCTCACCAACATCTCACTAGGTTCAAAGTGCCCTACGCCCTAATAACGGATAATGTCAAGCAGTTTGACAATACCAAGTTTAGGGAGTTCTGTGAGAAACACTACATTAGGCTCTACTACACCTCAATAGCCTACCCTTAGACGTATTGCCAAGTTGAAGCCATCAACAAGATATTCATTAGTAGCTTAAAGAGGAGAGCAAAGTAAGCAAAGGGGAAGCGTGCTAATGAGCTCCCAACCATCCTTTAGGGGTACTGAACAACTCACAAAACATCTATTAGAGAAATTCTATTTCACTTTGCCTTTAGTCTAAAGCCATGCTACCCATCAACTTAGAGCTCCCAACAAGTAAGGTTTAGAGCTTTGATACTGATACCAATCAAACGGCCACATAATCAACAAGGTACGCAACGTCCCTAGAGCTCGGGTATTTGCCTACTAATAGTAAGTGGCCACGTGTTGTAACAAGGAGGTCAAGCATGAGGTCTTTCAGCCTATAGAACTGGTGTGCCATAAACTAGAGGTGACGGGCTCATGAGAAGGGTAAGGTAATCTTGTACCGAATTGGGAGGACCCCGTACGAGTAAAAGAGGGCATAGGCAGTCGCACTTACAAATTAGAGACCCTTAATGGCTAACCCATCTCTAGGAAATGGAACGTTAACAACCTAAAGCATATTTTATTGTAAAGTTTTATGAAAAGTTCAATGTACATGTAAATGTTTATTAAATTAATGAAAGATGAGCTCTTACACTTGTTTACCTTTCTCTCCCAATCTATATCAAACACTTGTCTATGGTTTGATCATCATTGAGCCCAACCCATCACCAGTATTGATACCCTTCTCTCTTGGCCACAATCGAGTTGACTTACATCCTTGACACTTGAACACTCTTACTAGTCACCAACCACAGCTTGGTCATGAGCCCTATAAGCTTATAGGTAGCAATATTTAGCAAAGTAACCCTGCTAAGCACACCCAAACACTTGAAAGTAAAATGCTAATTGGAATGTATGCGGTTAGGTTAACGTGAAAAGCTAGTGATGACCTAGTTGAGGTACTACTACACTAAACACTAAGTGCAGTTTAAAGCCTAATAACCCAACCTAACCCCTCCGATCTTACGAGTATTCAATTGCCCGAGTCAATGTCAACACTTGGAAAGAAAAATGGAAAACAAACTCGAAAGAAAACAAGGTAAGAGCACATAACAACACTTGAGGAAATTTCTTTTTCATTCACTCAAGCAGTCAGTTAAGGCTTTAAGGGTCAACATCTTAGACCTAAGTACAACAAAAAAGAAAAAAAAGAAAGAAAAGGAAACCATATTCTAAAGAGAGGGGAAAATCAAACAAAATGCTTAAGAGACCTTTATTGATTCTTAAGCTAGTTCCTAGCTTCATCGCCTTTACTAGCTTTGGTGATAGACTCCTTAGAGCCACCAATCAATTTAGCACTTAGGTTAGCCCTCACTTACCTCCCTCCCTCCAACCCAGCTTGGCCAGTTACCTCCAAGAAGTTTCGCTTGAAGGTGATCTCCTTAAAGATCCTTTGCACAACCTTCGATGTATGATTGCGACCATCCCTTAGCTTGACTTCTCAAGCCTCGAATCTAACCCGAGCCTCTTTGAGCTCCTTCTCCCTCAACTCAACCTCTCTCCTTACCTTAACTAGCTCCTACTCTTGAGCATTTGCTAAAGCCTTAGACTTTTTTGCATTTTTCCTCGGAGTTTCAACCTCTACCTTCACTTGAATTGCTTCATTGGCAACCTTCTTCTTCTCCTCCTTAAGGCTACTGTAGGTCAAGATTAAGTCATTGATTCTCTTCTTCTCCTCTTTGACTTCACCCTTTAGCTTAAAGGTCTTTTTTTAGGTCGTGCATAACAAATAGAGAGAGCATCGACTATGAGTACTCCATAATACTTAAAGAAAAAAGGGAGCAAAAAAAAAAAAAAGAAAAAAAAAAAAGAAAAAAAAAGAAAGAAAGCAACATACCCTTGGAGGATTCCACGGCTATGTGAGAAGGCGTACTCGTTTACTACTACGGCCTCTTATAGCTTGGTTACTACCATCAATACAGTCTTTAGGTAGCCCTTCCTGAGAAAGAGCTTAATGAGATTGAGGTCCATAGGCGTTACATTGTTTATTTCCCATAATGATGGTTAAGCGAGCTCTCCAGCTCGTCACTGGCCTTGATCATAAGGATCCCACAGTTTTGTTGAGTCCTTTCTGAGCCCCCCACCCTTTGCTACTACTGCTGCTGCTGCTACTGCTTGTTTAGAGCCCCATCATCGGAGGACTTATCAAGAACACGTTGCTCGACACTACTCTACTTGAGCCACCCATAGTTACGAGGATAGGTTTCTTGGAACCTTCCTCTAATGCTTATGCCACTATGGTTACTAGAGGGATCTTTGCTAGTAGAAAATCCACCTCCTCAACAACCGAGTGACCTTTCTTGCTCTTCCTTCTCTTGAAGAGCCAATGTCATCCTTTCTACCCCTCTTCCTCAAGGGAGAATCTTTGTTGCCTTAGGCAGTAGCTAAGGTCTCCTACCTTCTCATCTTCTTCTTTCTCTTCTTAGCCTTTTTACGAAGCCTCTTCTCCTTGGCCATTGCATGGGTACGTTTGAAGTTGTCCCTACAAAGCTAAAGAGTTTCATATACAGAAGAGAAGGTAGCAATAGAATAAAGAAATTAAAATAAAAGATCAAACCTACTATGGACAAGTAGCATTGAGCTCTCCTCCCAACAACGACATCTAGCGGTAAACTCCTAACCACCCTCTTCAGCTACATACTCGACTAATATTTATCTCCTAGTTGAATAACATCATCTTAAAGAGGTAATGGCTCATTGTGTTCACAATATGGAAACCAGCCACTTGCCAATATGCTTTGTCAAGAAGCTCCTCGCTCACCCCATTGTCCTCAAGGCCCATGAACTTAATCAAGGACGTCCTTATTAGCTTGTTCCAACTGGTATGGAAGGCTAAAGTTGTACTCTAATAAGACTCGGATGAACTTGCCCTTCTACCCTTCTATCTTGGACTTAAGCTCATGGAAGAGCATGACATGACTGCCTTAACTTGAGCAATAGACCCAACCATCCTAGCTTATTTCAATTGGAAGAAATGTCTAAATAATCAATTAGTTGGCCTTTATAAGTGGTAGATAAAAACTACTTCAAACCTAAGCAGCTGTAACCAGGTGTTTAGATGCAGGGAACTTAGGTATACCTTGAAGTAATTAAAAACCTCTAGCTAAAACTTCAATAATGGTAGTTGAAGCCTCACATTGATGGGCTTCCAATATAAATAGGATGACCTCAGGTTCTCGAGGTCACGCGCCTTCTCTCTTGGCCTGGGCCTCTCTACTTCTTAGCTCTCCATGTTATCCTTCACTTCCAGGTGCACCCTACTTGAAGCCTGTTCGTTGTGCTTATGAAGCACCCTATTTGCGACTTTGTCCTTCCTGTTCATCTGAAGCAGCATCTCCACGGGATCCTTCTTTGCTTTTTTTAGGGCATATTTGTCTCATGGCCTTGACTTAGTAGCCATCCTTTACATCTCATATGACTACATGTTGCTGTCACTCACTATCGTCACCTTCTTTTGTAGGGAGTGGGGTTATACATGACCTCCCTATGGGATTTGTCGATCATGGTAGAGATAGACTTTGATGAGTCATTACCTTCAAATCTCTTTTGGTTAGCCATCGTCGATGCCTGCTGTCAGAAGTGAAATATGTCTTTTAGTGCTTAAAGCTGGAGAAAAGTTAGAGAAGTTTTCTAAAGAAATTTCAGCAGTAGAGAAGTTTTCTAGAGAAATTTCAAAAGGGTTTTAGTTTAGGGTGATGAGAGAATGATGAAATGAGCCACCCCCCACGACCCTTATATAAACGAAGGGAGAGTACATAGATTGTCACCTCTTGCCATTTAACTACACCCATCCATGTATCATCATCCAACTCTCAACAACTTAGATTCACTTAGTACATAGATTGCCAATGTGGACCCTATATGTACTTAAGAATCCAAGCATGCTACCTAAAGCATCATTGATGAGCCTCGAGCATTGTAATAGTTATGTTAGTCAAATCAACCATCAAGTCACACGAGCATGCGCTTAACAGTGCCACTTCTTCGATTGATGAGCCCAAGCTCACCATCTACTTCCTTGAGATCACCTAATTATAGCCCAAGCTTCAATTGCTAAAGTTGAAATAGACTACTCACTTGGTCTTGTTAATGCTAAGGAGAGAGAGAGTCGGGGTGGAGGGGAGGGTGTAAGGGGCAACAATTGCAATGAGGATCAAGGAGGAAGACTATAGAAATGTGATTTTTGCTCCTTTTGGATATAATAATTTCTTTTATCTCTTTTATTTGCTTACATATGATGAGATATGTTTAAAATGACGAATCATAGTCAATTTTTAGTCATATTTTGGTTATGGAGAAATAGGAGAGTGATTATAACATGCAAGAGATTAAATTGGATGAAGTTATTTGAATTCAAATTCATGGTGCTAAATTAGATCAAATGACAACTTAGAGTACACAAGTTATCAAAGCTTATTTGTGAAATTATTAGAACTAAGGCCTCTTATATTAGAGAATGGAATGAGTAGAAGTTTTTTGAAAGTTTAAATAAAGATTAACACCTCTCTACCTCTAAAGAAGAATAAATGGATATATAGAGGAATTGGAGATCGATACAAAATCTTATTTGAATAAGAGAGATTATTAGAATTTTGTTTTACTAGTGGAAAACTCGGCCATTTAACTGAGCAATGTGTTTTAAAAACTAGCTCTATTAATGCATTTAGACTATGACTAAGAGCTATGGAAGTTAGAAATGGGTTTTAGCTAGTTCTAGAAATGGAAGAAAATATAATCATAACTAAGGAACAACAAATGAGAAAACTCTATTTACTTTACCCCCTCTAAACCTTATCTCTCCTTACTCCTCAACATCATCATGCCACTTAGCATTTGTCCCATCAAATTCTACTCAGTCTAGTTCAATAATTATTTGTACTCCTACAAAACTTTTAGCTAAAATATTTCACCATTAGACCCTAATCTACCTAGTTCCATTATTATTTCTACTCTTGCTGAATTCCTTAGCCCCTTGAAATTTATACAACACCCTTCTTCTTCTCTTCCCATAGTTTTCCTTTAATGCTTCTTCCTAAATCAATGAGTGACAATCCCCTTTAACATATATTGTTGGGCTTCCCTCATAAGGACACCGAATAAGAACCTACAAACCCTTTAAACTAATCTCTAATCATACATAACTCCAAAGATTCAATTTCTTATTCATTCAATGGTCAAGGAACTTCATAACTTGAATATTAAGTATGAAAGAGAAGAAGAATAGCTGGTTATCTCAAAAAGATTGCATGTTCAAGACAAAGCCCTTGTTTTCTACTTTGAAAATACTTATTAACTTAAGCATGAAAGGTAGTAATGTTGTAAAAGAATTATTATGAGAGAGATAGAAGAGGAAAGGCATTGAAGCAGGCTAATAAAATCTTATGAAGGGATCTAGTAAAGGTAGCTATGTAAGAAGTAGATCAAGAAAAAATTCATGGAAATAATTGGGCAATAAAAATTGGGGGCCATAAAACTGATGAGTTGGAATTACCAATTACTTATCTCTCCTTGATAGCTCAAAATTTTCAAGACTATTAAATAAGCACAATCTATATATAATACTCTCATGGAAACAAAAAAAGAAAAGAAAAGAAAAGTTTGTAAGTAGAATAGGACATTGACGAAGGTATTTGGGATCATTTATAAATATCAAATTATGAAAGAAATGAGACATGGTGATAAGTCAAATTTAGGTCACAGTTACTAACCAATGATTTTCTAGAAAAAGAAAATATTATAAAAGGATCTAGTCCAATTATCCAATGTTTTTAAAAGTTCTTGGTTGAGTATGGGTGATATTATTAGGATTATGGAAGATTATGAAAAAAGTAGTAGAAGCACTACAAGTAGATAGCATAAAAGGTTTAGAATCATTGGGTTTTGATGTCTAATTATCAAGTTCCATGGACAACAATTTATTCGACCAAACAAGCACTTCACTTATATGTTGATTAAAGAGAAAATAGACAAAATGTTTGCTTCTCATCATTGGCTAATAACTTATCTTAAGCCTCAACTTAAACATTGTCTAACATTGAATTCTATCATTCAGCTTTGACTCTTAATGCTAACAAGTAAGAGGCAAAAGGAGATAGAATTTTTCTTTGAAAATGTGTGGAGAGCCTTAAAAGAGTATGGACCTAAGAACCAAAAATAAGAATGTACTTGATAACTTCTTAATTAAACTGAAGGACTATGATAAGTATCTTACTCATTGAAGCAAATCAACAGTGTTAAATAATAGGGAGGAAGTCGATAAACTTTTTAGAAAAGCTTAACCAACTTTGAGATAAAGAAGTAAGTTAAGAAAGGGAGGATGTGAATGTTGTGATAGCCTTGATGAGCTATAAAGTAAGGAAGATATATATTAGCATCAAAGATCAATCGTAAATTAGTTACAATATAGCATTGTAATACCTCCTTATCTACTACGCCACTCTAAATAGAAGACAAGGAATAAAGTTTTAAGAACCCATGACTTAAATGGTGAATGGTCGGAAGACGAACAACTTACTAATGTATAGAATGGGTGGACACTGTTTTAACCAAAAGATTTTGTGTTGTTATGCATTAATGGCTCGTCAGATGAAGTGAAGCAAGTTGTATTATAGATGGAAAGTTTAAAGGATTCAACTCATATGAGTTCTTAGGGATTTTCTAAGAAAAATTTTGTTTTCAAATACTTTAAGCTTTATGGATTTGGTTTTTATTCCTAAAATCATAACCTTAAGTCAATTAATCGCCATAAATCTATTAGCTTGTGTAACTTCTATTAGAAAATAATATAAAGTCTTGCAAATCATTTGAAGGCTTTCCTAAGCAAGCTCGTAGTTGAAAATCATAGTGTGTTGATCTTAGAAAGATTAATTAAGGAACATATTGATAGCTTATTAGTTGTCCCAATATTTTATGAATAAAACCAAAGGTAAAACCTTTAGTTACATTCTAAAGATTGACATGATTAAGGCTTATGATGGTAGAGTAGAACCTTTTGAGAGTAGTTCTTATTGAATTGGGGATCCATTATAGATAGGTATAATGAGTAATGACTCATGTTACAACCATGGAATATAATGTACTGGTGCATAGGAAAGCTTTAAGTCATGTTAAGCCATTGAGAGGCTTTAGATAAGGGGATCAGCTTTTTTTTGTTTGTTTCTTATAGTTACTGATGTATTATCTAGGGTTCTAAACAATTTTAGAAGCAAAGAATCACTAAAAGGTTTGAGATCTAAAATGGATTGTCTAATGGTATCACATCTTTTATTTGTAGATAGCTCACTTTTTTCTTTCCTTTTTTCTTTAATGTTGAGCAATTACAAGCATCTTGGCATTTTAGGGAATCATAGATCTAGGTAAATACCTTGATTAACCTATTGTTCAGGTTAAGTTGAAGATTGAAGCTCTGAAATTTATGGAAGATAAAATAATAGGAAAACTTCAAGTTGGAGGTAGAATTTGTTTAGTGCATCATGTATGGTGGTCTTAATCAAACCCATAACTTATGAACCTCCTCCATATTATATGAGTTATTCAAATTACCTTTAAAGTGATGTTATGATGTTAATAGATCACATTGTTTTGGTAAGGACAATAAAGAGGTGAAGGAAAAATCCTTTAAGTTAGTTTAAAAATTCTTACTCTATCCTAAGCAAGGGGAGGTTAAGGTTTTAGGGATCTCTATCTCTTAGCTTAACTTTACTAACTAAAGTTACTTGAAGAATTCGCTCTAGTCTTATAACTTTTTAGGTAAATATTTTTAAAGGAATATATTATGCTAATGAGGACTTTCAATATGCTAAGAAGGGTAATGTGCCTCTTAAGATTGTTAAGCATTTTGGATGGGAAAGATAGTTCATTTGATGGAGCAAATTGGCAAGTGGATACTGGTAATAGTAAGTTTATGGAATGATGGGCTTCACATCCTAATTTAAAACTGTAGAAATCAAGCATAGAATTCCTATTAGAGATGAAAGTTTGTGACTTCATTATAAAGAAGGCAAATACAGAGATATAAAATATTAAGCTCTTTAACTCAAATTTTAAAGAAAAAGCAATAAAGGATTTGCCTTTTTTGATTCAAGAAATGGAGGATGTTTTGGTATGACCATATAACAAGTCTATAAATTGTACAGTTATGTCAACGTGCTTTTTTCATCTTCTTCGGCTTCCTAAATGAATAATAACTAGACTTATATATGAGTTTGGATGTTTAATCAAAAGTAAGGCATTTTCTTTTACCTATCTTCATGAACTTGCTACTTATATTGTTGAATCACCCTTAATGATAAGTGTAAAGGGATAAAAATTATTATATTAATTATTAAGCTAAGCCTAGTATTTATTTAGGTTGTACTCTTTGTTGGCCAGGTGATAAGGCCTAAGAAGTCAGGTTTATATTGGGATGATTCGGGGATATTTGGCTTGGTAGGCTCGGAATATGGATCGTTGGACTAGTCCATCCGCCTCCAATCTTTCTTAGGCAAGCTCATGTACTGTGAGGAAGGCTATTGGCCTTGGGTTGTTGCAAACTCATTCTAGATAATTATGGAATGAGTAAAACTTCATCTCATCCATTAACCGTTAAGATGATCCAATGGATGTCCTCAAGCCTAAGAGCCTATAAATACTCAGCCATTCCTCCTCATTCGACAACAACTCTAAAGATTAGAGAAATGGTGTTCTATTGTAAAATTTTTACTCTCTAAGATCAAACAACCTTTAGTCAAAGGAACGATCATAGTTGCTTAAGAACTGCATGGTTGATGTCTTGGGTTCCCTAGGCTCTTTTGTTTATCACTTGTGCAATTGAGACTTCAGGATTGCCTATTTCTCCCCCCTATCATTCTTTCTCTAATCATCCCATTAAGTGTCATCTCTACATCACTACTTCGAGGCTACATGTAACGCAATACCCACGTAACTCACACATGATCATTCCAGTTAAAACCCTTCATCTAAATTTTTGAAAACTTTATTGGGGAAGGATGTTGCAAACCATGACCAAGAACAGACAAGGTTGATTGTTGAATGGGTCTAAGCTTGTCAAAAGCTCGAAAAGGAAAAAATGGGGAATGTGTGAAAGAACAAATGCAATTGAAAAGTAAGCAAAAACCTACGAATGGCCCTAGTGGATATGACATACTAATGAAACTTCTGAGAACTCACGACATAACTTGATATGACGCACGAGATGATCTGGTGATGTTACTTGCCACCTAGCCTTACTTAAGGGTTAGGATAAGGGTGAAATGAGTTGTACACAGAATAATGTTTACAAGAGACAAAATGTCAAGTATGCTAATGATGATCTTCCATCTACGACTACAAATACAAAGGTATTTATACCCATAAGTTAGGATAGCTTGCCTAAAAGGGAAAAGATAAAAAGGACATTTTCTAAGGAAGTAATTTACAAGATACAAAAGGGTAAAAAATGAATATTCAAGGAAATCAATCATTGGTGTAACGGATTTTACACATGATTCTGTATATGTGGTGATATTGTATTGGTGATGCCATTGGAAGATGCGGACAAAAAAAGTACGATCAGCTTTCTTATCCGAGCAAGGTTGGCTTAGTCAGTCTGAAGTATCTCTCTCGTCATCTCAGCAAAGGTGATGCCAAGTAATTAATTGGCCACATATGAGTGAGAATGAAGATCGATTGTTGTCTCAACCTTTCATTTCTCGGCACACTATCTACAAGATATAGGAAACCATTCGGCTTAACATGTAGAATAGGTCAGTAAGAAGATACTTAGCCTTAACAGGAGTTAGCTATAGCAGGAGGATTCGTCTTACTAATCCCTCTAGTCCTCAAGCTCAACTGCAAGTCAATAGCTTAGGAGCCCGATTCCTATCATTCCCTTCAAGTTGATTTGGATTTAGGATCAAATCCTAATGGTCTTCAATCAGCTTTCTATCGGGGCGATATGGACTGAGGTTGGCAATGTTGAAGGTATCAGAAACCCCATAGTCCTCAAGTAACTCGAATCTGTAAGCGTTATCATTAACCTTTTAAAGGATTTTGAAAGGTCCTTTAACTCTTGTAGATAATTTGTTCTTCTTCTTACTTGGAAACCGTTCCTTATTGAGGTATAACCATACCAAGACTCCTTGTTGAAATTGTTTAGCCATCTTACCCTTAGCCTTCTCTCGCATTCTTCTAACAGCTTGATCGATGTGCTGAGTGACTTTGTCATAGATGTGATAAAGGGATTGTGCTTTGGCTCTTGCGTTTGGGTCTTCTTACGCGAGTACAGGTACAGGGGCATGATCAAGGGGTAACTTAGGATTGAAACCATAGACAACCTTTAAGGGGGTTTACTTGGTCGTATCATACATTGTTTAGTTGTAAGTGAATTCGACCACTGGTAAGCAAACGTCCCAATCGGCCAAGTTATTACCTGTTGTAGCTTAGAGTAGTGATCCCAAAGTGCGATTAATCACCTTTGTTGGTTGTTAACCTAAGGGTGGTAGGAAGTGCTGAATAGTAATTTAGTCCCCATCCAATGCCACAAGGTCCTCTAAAAATGACTCAAGAACTTTGGGTTTCTATCGGAGACTACACTTCTCAGCGTTACATATAACTGTACAATCTCATGCAAGAAAAGAGAAGTAATAGCGGAGGCATCGTTAGTTTTGGTGTAAGGCACAAAATGCACCATCTTATTGAACCAATCCACCACAACCATTACAGAATCTTTGCCTTGGGCAATTCGTGATAATCCAAGGACAAAGTCCATACTTAACTCAGTCTATGGTTTCATCGGAACAAGCAAAGGCATTGATTTCCCCTTCTTGGCTTGGCACTTAGCCCTTCTGCATACGACACAGCTTTTAACAATTTGGTGCACATCTCACCTCATCCTAGGCTAAAAGAATCGACTACTCAGTGATTTGTATGTCCTTTTCTCTCTAAAATGTCTGGATAGTCTTCTACCGTAGGCTTCCTTGATTAGCAGCTCTTGAAGTAAACAGGTCGGCACATACAATTTCCCTCCTCAGAATAAGTATCCTTCCTCCATATGATACTTGTCCATTGTCCGTCCATTAATACAATGCGTAAGTATCGGTCCAAAGTGTGGGTCCTCAGAATACTACTCCTTAATGCTAGTAAACCTAAACAATTTGGTTTGCAATTTAGTCATGAGTGCTTGCCTCCTCGAGAGAGCATTAGCAACTACGTTGCTCTTCCCTTGTTTATATTTTATTACGAAATTGAATCATTCAAGGAATTCAACTCATCTTTCTTGCTACTTCGACAACTTGGTTTGACTTCGGAGGTACCTCAAGGACTTGTATTCAGTATAAATGACAAATTCTCTTAGCAGTAGATAGTGCTGCCATACTTGTAGCACTTAGATTAGTGCCAAGAGTTATTTATCATATACAGAGTAATTTAAATGAGGTCCTCTAAGCTTCTCACTATGGAAGGCAATTGGTCAGCCTTCCTGCATTAAGAAAGTGCCTATTCCAATTCCTGATGTGTCATATTCCAACTCAAATATTTTCACGAAGTCAGGTAAAACTAACACCAGGATGAAGGTCAGTCTTTCTTTACTCTTGGCAAAGCTCCTCTCCTCCCTTTCTCTCCATTGGAAGTTAGTATTCTTCTTTGTTTGCTGAGTAAGTAGTGCAACGAGGGTATTAAAATTCCTAATGAATCTTCTATAGAACGAAGCCAGTCTATGGAAACTCTATATGTTAGCATAAGGAATAAGAGTTAGTCACTCGACGATTGCTCAGATTTTCTTGTCATCTACTTGTAAGCCTCCTCCATTGACTATATAGCCCAAGAAGACCACTTCATCCTAGCAAAAACAATGTTTTTTTAAGTTGTCAAATAATCTCTCAGCACGAAGGATATTCAATATGGCTTGGAGATGGTCTCAGTGACACGACATGTCAACATTGTAAACTAAGATGTCATCAAAGTACACCATAACATACTTCCCTATTAAATGTCTCAACACATGGTTCATCAACCTCATGAAAGTGCTTGAGGCATTCGACAAGCCAAACGGCATGACCATCTACTCTTAAAGTCTATGTCGAGTTTTAAATGCAGTTTTTAACTCATCTCTTGGCCTCATGTGAATCTAATGGTAGCTAGATTTTAGATCAATCTTACTGAAGATTTTAGCTCCACTCAGTTCCTCCAGCATGTCCTCCAATTTAGGAATGGGATACTTGTATTTGATTGTGATCTTGTTTATAACTCGAATATCTACACACATCCACTAGGTTCTATCCTTTTTAGGTACTAGAAGTGCCAGTACAATGTAAGGGCTGAGACTTTGTTTAACATATCATGTCTCTAATAACTCATTGACTTGACATTGAAGCTCAGAAGCTTGATCGGGACTAATTCGATAAGCAGGCTTATTTGGTAGTGCGGCATCGAGTATTAAGTCAATACAATGTTCTATGCTGCAAATTAAGGGTAACCCCTTGGGTAACTGTTCTAAGAATAGGTTGACATATTTGTTTGGCAACTCTTTTATTTCTTGGGGTAGTTCACCCCATTCCTTCATCTTTAATAGGCACCTGACCAACATGAAGGTTGGCGTATCAACTTTAAAGGTCTCTCAGAACTTGGCTCTATTCATCACTAGACCCTTCTTCGATCTACTAGCAAGTTTTTTCTGAAACTTATTAACTTTTGTCAACAACATTGGGTTCAATGTAATTTTCCATCCATCCTTTTCAAACACATACGTATTCCTGTATCCGTCATAGATAACTCTCTTGTCAAACAGCTAGAATCAGCCAAGCAACACATGTGAGGTGCACATAGGCAGCAGCACATCGTAGAGAATCTCATCAGGGTACTTTTCCAATTGTAACCGACAATAGTACTTGTTAGGTGACATATAGTACTCCCTTATCATTTAATGTAACTTGTATGGCTTTGGGCATGCAATGGTCAGCAACTTCAACTATGTGACCATTTTGGCTGATGCTATGTTAGTACGGCTTCCACTATCCATAATTAATGTTCACACTTGGTCATTCACCTTATAGGTGGTATGAAACAAATTCTTCCTTTACTCCTCCTCTTGTGAGGGTTCCATGTTCATTGCATGTCAGACAACTAAGAGTAACTGATCTAAGTCCTCAGCAAACATGTCCTATTTAATAAGCTCTTTCTCGATAGTGATCTCCTCCTCCTTGAGTTTCTCATATGTACTCTTTACCTCAAGCTTCGTGATGTTTCCCTTAATCACCATAGTTCTTAGATTTGGGCATTGAGCAATCATATATCCGAACCTTTAGCACTTAAAGTATTTGATCTGGCTCGTCTTCCTACTTGACCCTTGCCTTTTCTCATAAGTTTAACTTGGCACGGTACTGTCGGGTCGGCCTTTCTGGTTAGCTCAAACATCCACCTTTTGGGTTGGCTCAATATTTAACTAAGCTCAATGACTTCCTTGTCTGGGTTGGTTAGCCAGTATTCTAGTAGGTACTTAGCTTCTTCTCTACCTCTCCACTCGTTGAGCTATTCAAATGGCTTCATCCATTGTTTTGAATCATTGGAGTTCTATAATGTCCCGAATATCACCTCTTAATCTTGTAATGAACCTAGAGATTATTCACACTAGGGGCTCCTCCACTTTACATTGAATCACGAGCATTTGGAATTCCTAAACATACTCGTCAACTATTCGACTTCCTTGTCTCAGCTCCTAAAGTTGAGTAAAAGTGTCTTGCAGATAAGTTTCTGGCATAAACCTTTTTCTGAGTATTCTCTTCATTTCGGGCTAAGTATTAATCTCTCGGTAGCCTCTCGCCTCCTCATAGCCTGGAAATTCTTTCACTACACGACGACATATTCGGAGAACTCAGTAGCAAAATTCTTCACTTTCTCGTAGTCCTCATACTGATAATAGTAAAAAACATGCTTCACTTTCTCTTCCCACTTTGGATATTCATTAGCGTTCCCAGATCCATTGAAGCTTGGAATCCGAAGCTTCACATGGTCAGATGCTTTAGGAACTTGAGCTCGCTCTTCTTCAAAATATTCTTCCTTGTCCTCTTCATCTAGTTCCCTTAAGTCTATCCTTCGTCTTACTCGTCCACCTACTCTTCCATCTTGAATTGGTTGAGCTGGGTTTTGACTTTTAATAGGTTGAGTAGCTTGTGGGGTGTTTTGCTCAGCCTCAGTTGGTCAGCAAGCTAACGCGTAAACAGCTCGGGTTAATCTACTAAGAGGTTAGCTACCTCATCTAGTCTCTCATTAGTGCTCTTAAGGTTTCCTTGAAACTATCATCCATAGTGGAAAACTCCATTGTTATTAGCACTAATGTTTACACTTGGGTCAATCATTTTTTTCCACAGATTCCAAGCTCAAACTCTTCAAATAGGTGATATAGCAAACACTTCTACAAACCAGAAATGGTAACAGCTAACAAACATAGCAATCGAATAAACACAATAACTTACTCTATTTCACAAATGCAAAATAGAGTGTAAACAGAACTTCAAACAAAAACCATAACTTAAACAAAACCTTCGCTCTAATACCAAGATGTCGCAAACCGTGACCAAGAACAGACATGGCCAGTTGTTGAATGGGTCTAAGCTTGCTAAAAGCTCAAAAAGGAAATAATGGAGGATGTGTGAAAGAACAGATACGAATGGAAAGTAAGTAAAAACCCACAAACAGCTCCAGTGGATATGATACACCAATGGATCTTCCGAAGACTCATAGCACAACTAGATATGATGCATGAGATAGTTTGGTGAGGTTACTTGCTACTTAGCCTTACTTAAGGGTTAGGATAAGAGTGAAATGAGTTGTAAATAGAGTAATGTTTACAAAAGACAAAAATGTCAAGTATATTAATGATGATCTTCTGTCTGTGACTACAAATACAAGGGTATTTATACCCATAAGTGAGAGTAGCTTACCCAAAAGGAAAAAACAAAAAGGGCATTTTCTAAGGAAGTAATGCACAAGATACAAAAGGGTAAAAAATGAATATTCAAGGAAATCAATCATTGGTGTAATGTATTCTATACATGATTTTGTATAAGTAATGATGCTATATTGGTGATGTCATTGGAGGATGCAGACAAAAAAGTATGGTCAGCTTTCTTGTTCGAGTAAGGGTGGCTTAGTTAGTCTAGAGTATCTCTCTCGTCATCTCGGTAAAGGTGATGTCAAGTAAGTGATTAGCCATGCATGAGTGAGAATGAGGATCAACTATTGTCTCAACCTTTCACTTCTTAGCACATTATCTGCGAGAAATAAGCAGCCATTTGACTCGGCATGTAGAATGGGTTAGCAAGGAGATAATCGGCCTTGGCGGAAGTCAGTTGGAGTAGGAGGATTTGTCTTACCAGTCTTTATATTCTTCAGGTTCGACTGTGGCTCAATAGCCCAGTAGCCTGATTTCTATTAAAGAGTGATTGTAGAGGCATGGCATCTCCCAAGAAAAGAGTAACCGGTGCATTTGATATCACATTCTAAAAGTATAACATTAATGTTGAACTTACCGAGTAGAATCTACTCCCGCTACTTGAAAATGCTAGCTAGGACCATTCAGTGCCTAAGGTTCCTCTAGATCCTGTGCAAACAACATAGGAGCTACGAGGGCATTAAACTAGTTCATGGATATGTTCTAACCCATTCTCACTAAGATGGTTACTATTGTTACCTCACAATAAGGTGTGGCTTTGTTAAATCTTGTAATTGGTATATAACTAGGTGTTACTACCTCTACTTAACCAGTTAATCCCCTAGCTGTTGAGGAAGATTTTCATCAAGGAGGGAGTGATGAAAACCCCCCGCCATAACCTGTACAATAACCTATCCCTATAATAGGGATTGTAAGAGTCTAGTTAAGTAGCTCTTCATCCTCACGCGTGCCTACTCTTCAATCTAATCCCACCATCCTAACCTTGGATAGATTTACTTCTTCCCTAATGCTGCTCCTGCTCCACTACCTGCATCTACGACCTCTACTCCAAGGACTTCCTTTATAATAAGGGAAGACTTGGACATTTGTATGAAGGAAATATAAGCTAAGTCATCTACGGGTGTACCAAAACTGAAACTCCCATATCATTAATGCCATAGCAACTCAGCTCTTAAGTTTTAAGCTCAAGCAATGCCTTGGCATCTTTGCTTCTACACCTTAAGCCCAGGAAACTCCTTAGCATCTTGACTTCTACGTCTTTAACCCAAGTAATGTCCTAGTATCTTGGCTTCCACCCCTTAAGCTCAAGTAATGCCCTAGTATATTAGCTTCCATGCCTCAAGACCAAGTAATGTCCTAACATCTACATCTTACATCATTGTTGCTTTAAAGCACGGGATGTCTTTAATTAAGTTCACTAAAAAGTGACTTATGTGGTTAAGCAACACTTACCCAAACATTGTTGTTGATTAGTAAGAGCATGGACCCTTAGGTATACGATGAAAAGATAATCTTGTATAATGTAAACTGGTAAGAGCATTGCCTCTCAGGCACATTACAAGTTGTCACAGCTAAGTAAGACAATTCTAAGTAGCTGATTAGTGAGAAATACCTCCTCGACTAATGAAAGAGAATTATACATCTCAAAAAATAAATGTTATTATTACTACTTTAGCATGGTCAACTACCTTCTCGAAAGGGGATCACTTATATATTATTGCTATAAGTGAGAGCTTTTACTTCAATGCATAAAGTGACTCTAGAGGTCCCTCAAATCATATTAATCTAAGTAGCCTTATGTTCATGATAACCCTTTAGGTGGTTGTCGAGCCTGGTTTTTCACCCTTCTGTTTTTTGTTTTTTTTTTTATAAAATTAGGTCTTCTTTAAATCGACCAGTATTAAACCCTATTCGTTTAATACCAATCCTTGACTAGAATTTAAAGAAAACCGTCTTTTTTAGTTGAAGTTACTTTGGAGTCACTATCCAACCAAAGTCAGGAAAAAAAGTAAAGTTATAACCAATTGAGTAGATTGCTTATAATCTAGCCACTACTTTAATGATTAAAACCAATTTTTTGTAAAACAGTTTTTGAAAACCAGAGATTTAGGTCCAGGGATTAGGAATTTTAAACCCTTACAGGTACCATTAACTTTCCAAAATTAGAATCAAACTTAAAAATCACATTTTTTTTTTAATTTGAAAGACAAGATTCAATTTAATTACTCTAATTGGAAAAACAATCTAAACTAAAGGAAAAGGGAAATTAACTTGTGTATCATATCAAGTGTGGTGTCAAGTCGTGTTGTGTCCACTGATGAGTTACATCCTCTGAGCAACTTCACGTTAGCTACTCTTGTTCGGTTGTGGACCATTTCCCTCTAATTTTCTTCAATGTCTTGAAGGACCCATTTCAGTTCAAACCCACTTCGGAAAGTCCTAGTGATAACTGAGCTTCTAGGCACACCATTAAGTGAGTTGGGTTTTGGAGCCTAGGTGATGGGCAGTTAGGCCGCGGTGGTGGCTCGGCTTGAGAGTGGCTAAAGAGAGGGGTTCGAAGAGAAAGAAAGAGCGAGTTAGAGAGAGAAAGTTTGTGAGATTAAGAGAGAAGGTGTTTCGAGTGATTGTGCAAGGTTATGTATATTTCATGGATATCCCTAAGCCCTTATTTATACATGAATTTCACCCAGAAACTAAGGAAACTCGAAATCATATTTGAATGCAAATGCATGAAAATTCATAATTTCCCCGATTTTTAAAGTCGATTTGAATGTGCTTTTAATTGAATCTAGACTTATTCTTTCATCCTATGTTTAGTGCGAGATTGATGCAAGAAACTATGTGCTTATGTATGGAATTTGTATAGAAATTGAAGCTAAAGTGGAGGGAGTGGGCTGTTCTTGAGAAGGAAAAAGGAGGAAAATTGAGAGAAAATGGGGAAAATCGAGGGAAAGTGTTGACGTAGTGCCGCATCAGTCATACCGACCACTCTCGACCTGTTACATGTCATCACATGGCAGCTGACATGACATACCACGTGGATGCCATATGGCACCACGTCAACGAGGCCACCCAACTCGATGTTGCCAAGTGTTAGGACACATGGCGTAATAAGATCCTGATATGTAGCAATGGGCTAGTTAATAATAATAAAAAAGGTCTCCTTGCTTTTGTCAAGATTTGAACTCAAGACCTTACACTCAAACCCTATGCTCAGTCCATATGCTTAACGATTAGGTTGTTGACTTGTGCCCTCGATTAGCCTAGGCTAGATTTAAATCTAAGCTCAAGTTCAACGGCCCAATTTCTAAACTAAATTAAAAAAATAAAAATCTACCCTAATAAAAATTTATTTTCTAAAATCTTTTATTTTTTGAATTTTTCTAATTTTTTGTAATTTTTCAATTTTCTAACTTTTTTTTCCAAAATTTACCATTTTCTAAATTTCTTAATTTTTGTGTATTTTTATCCAAATTTCATATTTTTTATGCTTTCCTTATTTTTTTGAATTTTTTTTTATTTTTTCCTAAACTTCATATTTTTTGGGTTTTCTTATTTTTCTATTTTTGTGTACTTTTTTAATTTAAGGCTTATAAAAATAAAACTAAAAAGGACAAAAATTAAGTGTTTATAGCTACCTCTCTTTGTAGCGAAATTTGAGCAAAACTTTATTACAAAAACCAAGAGACACTATTTTTGCCTTTAAGATGACTCTAAAACAACTATAGCTATCTTAAAATTGCTTTAGATGAGGAAATGAAACTTGGTCTTACCTATCTAAGCTTACTAATGTCGGTAGGGGTGTCTCTAGGGGACAAACAAATTGGTGCCAGAATTGATCTAAAACTAAGTCATGCTTCACTAGGCTTACTAATCTAAGTGAGAGCGTCTCTCGAGGACTACTAATCTTGAAATGGGATTGATCTAAAACCCGGCTATGCCTCACAAGGCTCACTAACATAGGCGGAAGCATCTCTCGGGAACTAGCAACCCTAAACTAAGATCGATAGATCTAAAACCTAGTCATGCCTCATAAGGTTCACTAACATAGAAGGGAGTATCTTTCGAGGACTAGTAACCTTAAACTAGGATGGATCTAAAACCTAGTTGTGCCTCACAATGCTTACTAACTTAGGCGGGAGCATCTCTCAGGGAGTAGTAACCCTAACTAGGATCAATCTAAAACCTAGTCGTGTCTTGTAAAGCTCATTAACCTAGGCAAGAGCGTCTCTCGGGGACTAGCAACCTTAAACTAGGATCGATCTAAAACCCAATCGTACCTCACAAGGCTCACTAACATAGGCGGGAGCATCTTTTGGGGCCTAAACTGAGATCAATCTAAAACTTAGTCGAGCCTCACAAGGTTTACTAACCTAGGCGAGAACATCTTTTAGGGACTAATAACCTTAAAATGGGATCAGTCTAAAACCTAACCGTGCTTTGTAAGGCTCACTAACCTAAGTGGGAGCATCTATCGAGGACTAGTAACCTTAAATTGAGATCAATCTAAAACCTAGTCGTGCCTCACAAGTCTCACTAACCTAGGTGGGCACGCCTCTCGGAGACTAACAACCTTAAACTGGGATCAATCTAAAACCTAGTCATGCCTCACAAGGCTCACTAACCTAGGCGAGAGCATCTCTTGCCCTAAATTGGGATTGATCTAAAACCTAGTCGTGCCTCATAAGGCTTGCTAACCTAGGCGGGAGTGTTTCTTGGGGACTAGCAACCTTAAATTGGGATAGATCTAAAATCTAGTCGTGCCTCACAAGACTCACTAACCTAAGCAAGAGCGTCTTTCGAGGACTAGTAACCTTAAATTAGGCTTAATGATGTGCCTTCTAGATTTGTTGAACGAATACTAGGAAAGAGAGTGCCTTAAAGGCTTGTTAAGAACATGATGAAGGGAATTGCCTTACGAGTTGGCTAAGAGAAACTTGGTGAAGGGAAGTACCCTACAGGCTCAGTGAATAGATGGGAAATACTCTATTGGTTTACTTAAAAGAAACTTAGTGAAGGGAAGTGCTAAGAGAAATGCCTCATGGGCTTGCTTAAAGAATTTGGAAAAGATACTTATTTAAGATAAAATCTTAAAAGACTAGCTAATCACTTGGATGTGAAAGGTGAGTGTCTTATGGGCTGGATAGATGAGATGATGAAGAGAAGTGCCATTTGGACTCGCTAAGAGAAACTTCGTGAGCAGAGGGGCCTAATGGGTACATCTAAAGAAATCAAGTTTCTTATGAACTCCCTATAAGATTTTTGCAAAAAGAAGTACCCTATGGGCCTATTAAAAGAACTTGGTGAATTAATAGGCCCTATGAGTACACTTAAGAGAAGCTTGGTGAATGCCTTATGGGCTTGTTAAGAAAAACTTCATGAATAGATAGGCCTAATGGGCTCGCCTAAAGAAATCAAGCATCCTATGAGTACACAACAAGATTTTTGCAAAAAAGAAGTGCTTTATGGGCTTGTTAAAAGAACTTAGTGAACTGAAGGGCCTTATGGGCATGCTAAAGGTAATTGAGGAACAAAGGCACCCTATGGGCTTGCTAAAACCTTGAAGAGAGTTGAATGGATGGAAGATAGGATAGCCCATTCAAGATCTGATTAGGATTAAAAACTTGTCCAAAAACACTACCCAATTTTTAGGGAAACTATTTACAAAAAAAAAAAAAACAAAAGAAAAACCCTTTTGTTGAAAACCATTTATGTTGAAAAAGATTTGGGTATAGTTTCCTTTATTTTGGGAAGAATGAGAAAAACCCGGACTCTTAACCCTTTTTTTTTTAGAATGGGTTAAAAACTTGGCTACCTAGGCCTACATGGACTTGAAATAAAAATACTTTCTCTCTCTTTTTCTTTTTCTTCTTTTTTTTATTACCTCTCTTCTTTCTTTCTTTCTTTTTTCTTTTTTTTTTAATTTGCCATAGGTAAAGAATCACATGGAGCTTCTTATGTTCCCCCTATCTTGGATGCCGAGCCGTTTGGTGAGGCCTTGTGATCTCAAATTTCCTTAAAAGGTAACTTGTGATTGGTTTAGTTGAAGAGAACTTCCTTACCAACACATGGTCCACATTACACTCTTGACTACAGTCCCAAAATTATAGTCCATTTTGCATGTGATACACCTTGACCAATCCATTAGGTCTTTTATGATTTAACATTATAAATTTAGGCTTTTGGTCGAATAGTTTCAAAAAGAACTAACGAAGAAGCCTATTTTGAAATATCAATCCCAGGTGTACAAGTCGAGAACCTTAAGAATAATTAGAAATATACTTGCCCCAGCTTCAAAAACAACTTTTATTAAACATAAATTATCTTTAAAAATTGGAAGAGCCTTTACTTGTGTAAGGGTGGTATCGGAGGTGGGAAGGCTAAGTGTGAGAGAGGCTTCAAAGTGGATGTAGAGATTTTGGGTTTTCGAGCTTAGATTGTGATTCAAGGCTTTGCTTCTTTAGATCTATTTAGGCTTTAACTTTTGATTTGACTGCACTTACTGGGATATGATATGGCCTTCACTTGGTTCTTGGCTCTTGGCTTATACTTGAGCCCAATTTTCCAATCTCTTTTCCTTTTTCTATTTTGTTATTTTGCCCCACTATTCTTTTGTTGTTCTTTCTTCTTCTTTTGGCCCTAAGCTAAGTTTTTACCTTTTAAGCGATTTAGGGTCCTAAATTCATTGATTTCTATTGCATAGGCTTAGGTGAGGTAAGTAAAAGCTCAAGGTGTTTAAAAAGGATGTAGCTCTTTCTTATTTAAAAAAAAAACATAACTTATTGGAAATAAAATTTTCTTTTGAATTTAACATTAGTAAAGCAAGTACAAACCAATTTTAATCCCTCTCTCCTTATTAATGACCTTTAACCTACAAATTACCCCATTGTGGGATGGTTCTCGACAGGGTTTCAATTTGAAAAATTCTTCAAATAGATCCAACGGGGTAAATAAGAGATGATTGTGCTTAAGATTTGAGAAATGAATGCCTAATTTCATCTTAATCTATATATCACATTCAGAGTGGACCTCCTTTAAGGAGTGAGCCCAAAGTATCTTTACTTTTATCTCACTCAACTCTCAAAGTGTTTTAGGTTAGTATGTAGGAAATAGTTTGCCTATTTTCATTCTAAACTTTTTAAAAGCGAGTTACCAATTTATTGAGGAGAAGTTATTTGCTCCAAACAAAACCACAATAATTGAAAAGGCAATAAGATTATAATATTCCAATTGTTACAAACTTTATTGACAAACTACTTTCTTTTTTCTGCCTTTGTCTTAACAAGCACTCAATTACTTGAAATAACCCATGAGTTTATTAGAAGGCATTAGTAAGCTCAAAAGAAATGGAGTTCTAGGTGACTTAGTTGGACTATCCTCATAACTTGAAGAAGGAATGTCTTATTGTAGCTTTGGTAGAATGACTTTTGCATTAATTAGTTCTTGAATCTTGTTCTTTAATCTCCAGCATTTTTCAGTAGAGTGCCTCTTTTGACCCATATGATAGTCGTACCTTACTTCTGGGTCAAAGCTACGTGGCTTGTAATTTGAATTAGGGGCTTCATAAGTTATAACCCTTGCTCCTTTCAAATGATAAAAGAATTGGGTGATTAACATCTTTAATTGAGTGAATTGTCTCCTTTGAGTCCCTTAGGTTTGTTCTTTCTTGCTTCCTCTCGGTTTCTTTTTACTTGGGCCTCCTTCATTACTTAAGCTTATTGACATTTGCTTAGTATTGAACGTCGAGAGTTAATATCTTTTAAGCATGTGGCCTATTGCTGTTTCTAGATCTGTAATGCTCTTTTGTATTGTAGCTACTTTTTCTTCCAGATTCGAGTCTCCTTTCTAGGTTCGAATCTTGGGATATCTAGAGAGTGGTGATTATTGGGAACAAAACGTGCCATTGTTGGGTCATCTGATACATCATTCGTTGTAAGGAGGCGAATCTATCATCAATCATGTGAACTTAATTGGAAGAATTTCTTTACTAGTTAGCAACTTTTCCTTTTTTTTTCTTTTTTTTTAAGAGAGAGAAAGATAAAACTTTATTTTATAGAAACCAAATAAAAATGATGGATTTTTTTTATTTTTTTATTTTTTTTTTTGCTTTTTAATTACACATCCTTAAGTGAGGGAAAGTGAAAAATTCTATTAAAGGATTGTCTACAAAGAAAGAAAGAACGAAGAATGATAAGATAAAGAGAAAAATTTTATTTGGGAGAGTACAGGGAAAAGGAAACCTAACAATTAGTCAAAACTTAAAATTTATTCAAAGCCCTTCAACTCCATCTAGAGTTTCTAATCTAACTCTTGCAATTGAGCCTTAATCTTATTTAACATTTCTAAAGCCCAATTCATGGTTCTCTTACTTTTTTCAACTTGAGCTAACAAGGCCCTGTTAGAGGCCTCAGTATGCCTTACCTTCTGCTTCTAGTAGGTAACTTCAGCTTGTAGCAGCTACTCATGGATTCCTAAGGCAACCGGTAACCTTTGATTGTTCTCTTGTTAGTTACCCGCCATTCTTAGGTCTAAATATTTCATGGATAACAATCAATCATTAATGTAGGAAAGAAAGCACATGCAGGTGTTGGGATTGTTTAGGTTAATATATTATTCCCTTGAGTTGCAACCCTACTGTTATTTTCAAGAACTTGATTGCATTAAAAATCTTGAATGATCAATAGGGTTGCGATTTCTTAAGGGTAGTGTATTAACTCAAGCTTAGGAGGGATTATATGCAATTAAGGTAGGTTTTGAAAAGGTCTTTAAGCTTTATGATCTCACTTGTTAAAAAACACTTTCATTGATCTCATTAAGCTTAAGTGAGGTGGCTTAATCAACCCTAACTGGTAGTTACACCACAGCACTCAAAGCTTACACAATGGCCCTTCCTAGGGTCTTAAGATGGCCTAGGTTTGACTGCATCTACCCTGCATCTTTCATGCAAAAAATGATCCCCCATACCCCTATGTGTGTAATATGCAAGATAGATAAACAAAAGTTGAGAGTGAACTCTAGGAAAGAAGCTTCAGGTTTGTCTTTTCTTTTTCTATTTTGTAACAATGTCGCCCTATTAGTTATTTGCCAAACCCTAAAGAATGTATGCAAGAAGGGTGGCTTCTAAAGGTCCTTAAACTCTGTGACCTCACACGTTTCTTACAAAATAGTTCCTTGGTTACATCGAAGTTTAAGTAGGGTGGCCTGATCAGCCCCGAACGGTGGTTACCCTATTATGCCTAGAACTTACACAATGGCTCCTCGTCTTAAGGTCTTAAGACGGAATGAGTTTGACCGTATCTATCATGTATTTATGGTACATAAAATAAATTCTCCTTTAAATTAAATAAATAAAACTAAACCTGTAAAGAAAATGTTAGTACAACTATGGTACAAACAAAGGATGAATAAGTAAACGAATTACACAAAGGTGGTCTTGAGGGATTAATTTCAATTTTGAAAAGTCAAACGGTTAACCCTCTTGATGGTTCCCAATGAAGTCGCTAAGCTGTCAAACCTAGTTTTTTACCCTCTCGATTCTTTTTATAAAATTAGGTCTTCTTTAAATTGACCAGTATTAAACTCTACCCGTTTAATACTAACTATTGACTAGGATTTAAAAAAAAATTGCTTTTTTTTTTAATTGAAGTTTCTTTGTAGTCGTCACCCAATTGAAGTTAGGAAAAATAGTGAAGTTATAACCAATTGGGCAAATTGGTTATAACTTAGCCACTAGTCTAACGATTAAAACCAATTTTTTGTAAAACGGTTTTTGAAAACTAGAGATTTAGGTTTATGGATTAAAAATTTTAAACTCTTCTAGGTACCATTGACTTTCCAAAATTAAAATCAAACTTAAAAATCACCTTTTTTAAAATTTAAAAGACAAGATTCAATTTAATTACTCTAATTGGAAAAACAATCTAAATTAAAGGAAAAGGAAAATTAGGTTCTTTTGTTTTTCACCATCACCTTATAGGTGCTTAAGTACCTACTATTTGGCATCAAACGTATGTACTTCTTTTTAATGAAAACTTTAGTAGGTTGAGTTGATTTAAAATACATGGATTTACTTTTTACCCATTTGATTTATTTGAAAAATTTTTCTAAGAGTCTTAAATTGAATTTTATTTTTAAGAAATCTAAAGTGTCATAATTTGGAAAAGATCCATTTTATTTTTATTTATTTGAAAAATATGTTTTTCTTATTAGTAAAATGTTTTTCTTCATTATATATTTATTATTATTTTTTTATTTTCTATTTTTATTGTTTTTATTACTTATCCTTTTTGTTAAAATAAAAATAAAACTAAATAATTTTTTTTTTCTTTTTTCCTTTTTTTTCTTTCCTTTTTCTTTTCTTCTTCTTCTTTTTCTTTTCTTTTGCTTTTTTTTATTTGATTATATTTACATAAATAAGTAACACAAATAAATAAAAAAATAAAAAAAGCTTCAGATAAATTTTAGACATACAGGTTAGACCTAGGTGGGTCGATCGGGTCGGATTTGAGTCGATTCAGACTCCCCTTCTTCAAGCTCAGCGATAGCACCAGGGGTGATTCAACACAATTTAGACACTAAAACGAGTGGGTGAAGGGATTTTTGTGTGTTTCTTATTGGGGATAAGGGGGGAAGGCAAAGTACCGTGGTTGTTGGAGGTGGATTTAAGGGTGGTGCAATGCGACAATTGGTAGTGTTTTACACAGTGGTCGGGTGGTGTTTTCTTGGTGTGATTGGATGATTAGGTTGGGGGTTTGGAGTCACTAGGAGCTCAATCGTGTAGTTGGTTTGGGGTAATGGTGGTAGGAGGTAGTGATTTGAGGAAACGGGGTTCAACAGTTAGGGTTAGGGTAGTGGCAAACTTAGCGGAGTTGCTAGGGGGCATGATGGAGGATGAGGTGAGTTAGGTTCTAGAGCCTAGGCGATGGGGAGTTAGGTTGCGGTAGTGTCTCGGCTTGGGAGTAACTGGAGAGAGGGGTTCGAAGAGAGAGAGAGAGAGAGAGAGCGAGTTAGAGAGAGAAAGTTTATGAGATTGAGAGAGTGGGTGTTTTGAGTGATTATGCAAGGTTGTGTATGGTTATGTGTGTTTCATGGGTGTCCCTAAGCCTCTATTTATTCATGAATTTCACGTTCTTTTTTTTTTCCTATTTTTGAAAGTCGATTTGAATATGCTTTTGACTGAATCTGGACTTGTTCTTAATACCAATTCGAAGCATGTCATGTCTAGTGTGAGATTGATACAAGAAACCATGTGCCTGTTTGTGGAATTTGTGCAGAAATTGAAGCTAAATTAGAGGGAGTAGGCTATTCTTGAGAAGGAAAAAGGAGGAAAATCAAGAGAAAATGAGAGAAAACTAAGGGAAAGTGCTGATGTGGCACCACGTCAACTATGCTAACCACTCCCGACCTGCTACGTGTCATCACGTAATACGTGGCTGTTGGTGCCACATCAGCAAGTAAGCCTAACTCGATGTTTTCACGTGTCAGGACATGTGGCGCAATAAGATCCTGACATGTGGTAGTGTGCTAGTTAATAAAAAGAAAAAAAGGGCTCCCTGCCTTTGCCAAGATTGGAACCCAAGACCTCATTCTCAAACCTCATGCCTAGTCCATATGCTTAACCGTTAGGTCATTAGCCGTATCTTATTCATATGGACTCAGTCAGCTTGGACTAGATTTAAATCTAAGCTCAAGTTTAACGACCTAACTTTTAAACTAAACTAAAAAATAAAAATCTACCTTAATAAAAATTTATTTTCTAAAATATTTTATTTTTTCAATTTTTCTAATTTTTTGTAATTTTCCAATTTTCTAACTTTTTTCCAAATTTTCCCATTTTCTAAATTTCTCATTTTTTGTGTTTTTTCTTATCTAAATTTCATATTTTTTTATGCTTTTCTTATTTTTTTGAAAAATTTTGTGTTTTTTTCCTAAACTTCATATTTTTGGGTTTTCCTATTTTTCTATTTTTTGTAATTTTCCTAATTTAAAGCCTATAAAAATAAAAATAAAGAGAGCAAAAATTAGGTGTTCATAGTGGCTCCTTAAATCACAAAGTTTAAGTAACCTTAAATGCTACGATCTTAATGACCTACAAGAATGCCAATTATAATGATGTCTGTTGTTGTTACTAAGTAAAAGCATCGGCTTTTAAACACATGATGATTTGCACATGTTCAAATGACTTCTACTACCAAGAGAACTTCAAGTAGCATCATGAAACGAGACAATGTAACAAGTTCATCAAAGCACAAAGTTCCCTCTAATGAATGTACAATCATTCAAGTTACTACTTCATCTCAACGAGACATGTTAGCAACTAGGGGAGAAGGGATATCAATAGGTGCAGCGTACTACACACCTTCATATGCACTTGAACAAGTAACACATTGGAATAACTACTAATCTTATCCCCCTTTCCCTTATTGGTACATTAATGATAAGAGCAACGTCAACTACTTCATGGGGATCTATATTTTTCTTTAATTTCATCATCATCACCATCATTACCATCTTTTAAATATACCTTATAAGCTACCAATTGTAGATCACCATCATCAGCCTCAAGAGGCACTCAAGTTGCCCTATGTGTCAAACAAGGAAAGCAAGCTCCTTAGAATATACCAAAAAGGAACCTTGCCGAGAGCCAAACATACTCTCATGGTTTTCCGTTAGAAATTGAAGCAATAGTAATGCTTCTTCAACCTTAGTTGTACAACTTTGAAAACTTTGACAATGTTTTTGAATGTTAGCATTACTCTCTATACTAAGTAATAAACATGTACGTTTTAGTACTCCATTAGGGGATGATCGTATAGCATAATCCCTTCTCACTCATGTATGGGAACCGTTATTGAGCAGAAATAACGATAACATAAAGGATCCTAAGCCCGCCACACTTCCGTCTCACTCATTACAAGAACTGCAATTGAGTGGAAGTAGTGATGACATGAAGGATCTTAGTCTTCTTCAATAGAACTACATGCTTAAGCTTTACGGTAATGTACTCCACTCAGCAGCTCCATCTCGTACCGACAATTTCCAAAGAAAAGCTAATTGACTATGTAAGAGAGGTAACTCTCCCCTCTAAACCTTATAATGGAGTAAGTCTTCTTCAAAGGTGAAACAAGTGTCTACTTGAAGCTCTCTGCAAACAATGCTCTCAATGCGCAAGACCTACTAAGGCATGTTACTCATGAGGCTCGTTATGTACAAGCCATGCTGCTCTCAGGTCTCATTGCGTAAGGCTGCCTACTCAAGGCTTACGAAGACTGAGGCTTATTGAATCTCCCTTGATGGTAATCTTGGAGTCCCCTCAAGTTTCATTATGGGAAAGGTTCTTTGCACCTGAGCCTTATTACGCTCAAAGCTTGTTGCATTCTAAGCCTATTGAACTAAATGCTCACTACGCATGAGGCCTACTGGGGCTTATTATGCTTGAGGTTTTCTCATTCAAGGCTTCTCTATGTAAAGTCTACTATGCTTGAGACTTGCTTACTTAAGGCCTTCTGTGATTAAAGTCTGCTAGGATATGCCACGCTTGAAACTTCCTTGTTGGAAGCCAATTCCCTACCAAGGAATCACTTCACCTACTTTGACTCTTGAAGTAGATATTAAGGTTGACTAGGGCAATTGATTATGATACTATACCTACAAGAATAAGGGAAGATGCTAGCAATTAAAATCATTCATATGAAGTCTTAAGTTGAAAGCTTATATATTTACGATAACAACAAAGGAGACAAGGAGATATAAAATCAATTAGCATTGTAATAAAGTACTCTGCAATAAAAGTAAGATATACTTAAAATTGATGTTGGGACAAGGAAAAGGAATGTGTATCGATCACTTACGAACACTAATGTAACTTGGTTTAAGGAATATAGATTAAAGCTTCTTTTTAAAGACAACTAATTTTGTGTAATGCTAAAATATGGATGAAGAGCAATTGTTTAAGCGTCAACTGACATCACAATAGTCGTTATGATCGAAAGATTAGTGAATTATTAAAACAATTATTTTCCCTCAAAAGTTTTGCTATCATCCATCAAGTTGATAGGCTGAAGAGTATTTCCTTTATTCAAATGACAAATAAGGGATTATGATTATTAAATTGCGAGAGTAGAAAAAAAGAAGCACTATTTATTTTAAATTAAGCCTGCGCATGGGATTTGCATCTATAATTCATATGCCAAGGAAATACTAAGTTGGAGTAAATCTTTCGTCTTATTCTGCGTGACTAGTTGCAAATGTGCGGGGATCCAATAAGGGACTTTATATATTCTTTTCAATATTGGAAAGCTAAATTTAAGCTCTACTAATGTGATAGAATGTAGATAAAGGAAACAAGAATAAGATATGATAGCCTATGTTAAAATGTTTATGGAAAGAGAAATCATCATCACTATCGAAATAAAGGAAATTGAAGAAAATAGGATCCAATTAATGATAAGGGAAGCGTCTGGAGTCAATTGAAGGTCGCTATCTCTTGCTTCGCTTATGGTACGGATAATTGAAGGAAAGAATTAAATCTCATTTGTCAAGAAGTAGACGAATAGAAAATATGAGAATAAATATCAATAAGAAGAAAGACGAGAGTCAAAGAGGATGAAAAGAACTCAATGAGTTGCACTTATATTTAGCATGGTTGAAATAACGAGTTTTAACCCCACCTCTTCGCCGCACCACACACCCACCGCCGCCCGCCCCCTCCCCAAGAAAAAAAGAGAGTCAGCATATTAACTAAAGAGGAAACACTTATGTGTAGCGGTTCGATGAAGCCATGATCACCAGATGTAACATGATGAGTATTGAAATTGTTCGATGTTTCTTTCGAAGGAGTATTGCAACTCGAGCTTAATTCACTTGATATTTATTCGTTTGAACTTATTAGTCCAAGATCAAAGTTCGAATTATGGATGCTAGCATAGACTAGAAAAAAATTGATGGTTGTCAACAAGTATATATAGTCTACAAGAGGATACTTCAAGGATGGATATTAAGAGATTTGATAAAAGATTTAATAAATCTTGGTTGACTTGAATGATGTTATTCCAAGATATTAAGGATGTTCAAATCTAAAAATTAAAGAGATTTTCCATAATTCATAAATATGTAGAGTTAGATATGGTTGTTATTGAAAGTTTATTTGGTTTAGAAATATAAATATTATTGGTGAAGTCTTCAGCAAGTAAATATCTGAAGTCAAGATTTGACATTATCTATCAAGATTCAAAGTTGGAGTTGATATTTAGTATAAGAGGAATAAACAATTATAGGTGAATTTTTTTTGGTAAAAAGATTTTTAAAGATAGGATTTGATACTATTTGTCAAGATGCAAAATTGGTTCTAGTATTTAGTTGAAGTGGAAAATTTAATATTATGGACAAGATATTTGGTAACTAAATATTTGAAGAAGAAGTACAGTAGATTTGGGGTCTTGCTCCTATTTCCCTAAGTCACTTGTGTTAAGTGTTGATCTAGGCATCAAAGAAGTCACTTTCTTTCAAGTCCAAATGCTAGTCAATGGATTCGAGATTTCCTATCCTCAAAAGTACAAGTGAAGACATCAGAGGCTATCTTTTAATTATTAGGCCTCTTGAAGTATTATTTTAATGTCCATTCTATATCAAGTACCGATTCAATGTCACTAATGAGCATGGTACGTTCTTCTATAGAGATAAACTTCACAAAGTGTCTTATCCCATTGTCAATATATTTATCATCCATTCCAATAAAGGTAGCTTACGAAGAAAGAAATGATTTTAAATTGGAAATTCTTTTCCATTCAATATGAAGAAATATTTAGAGAACCTACTTATATAAAGGAAGCCCATATAGTATTACAAACTTATTCAATATATTGTCATGGAGGCAATACCTCTCCGACATGCCAAAGGCATCGTACGTAATTGAATGGTGCTATAAGTTGAGCACTAGGCTATATAATAAATAAATTTACAACGCTGACACTAGAATAAAATAAAATCTCTAGCTAAGTGAGCGTGGTCAGTAGCAATGTAGCTAATTTACAATGTACATGCATTGAGTAACAACTTAGTTATTCCAAATTAGTAATTAATGCCTAAAAATACTTAGACTCCATTCAAGAATTTTGGTTAGAGGGCAAAATATAGAAGGCTGAAGACTACTATATTAATTATTGGGTTAAGCCCATTATTTATGTAGATTGTACTCCTTGTTGACCAGGTTATAAGGCCTAAGGAGTCTGATCTATATTGGGATAATTAAGAAAGATTTGACTTGGTGGGCTCGGAATAGGAATTGCCAGTCTATTCGCCTCTAACCTTTCCTAGGTAGGCTCATGCATCGTGAAGAAGGCTATTGGCCTTTAGCCCTTGCAAAATCATTCTAAGTAATTATGAAACGAGTAAAACTCTATCTCGTCCATCAATCATTAAGATGATCTAACGGATGTCATCAAGCCTAAGAGCATATAAATATTTAGCCATTCCTCCTCATTTGATAATAACTCTAAAGATCAGAGAAACAGTATTCCATTATGAAATCTTTGCTCTTTAAGATCAAACAGCCTTCATGCAAAGGAACAATCTCAGCTGCTTAAGAACTACAAGATTGACGTCCTAAGTTTCGTAAGCTCCCTTGTTTCTCACTTATGCATTTGAGATTTAGGGATTACCTATTCTTCCTGCCTACTATTCTCTCTCTAATTATCCCATTAAGTGTCATCTTCATATTACTACTTCAAGGTCACATGTAACGCGATACTCGCATAGCTTGCACGCGACCATTTCAATCAAAGCCCTTCATCTATAATAAGTAATCCAAAATCCTTCTTATTTGCTTTGTGAAATAGAAAATACAGCATAATATGCCTTGGTGTCATGTCTATAAGTAGCACATGCTTACTTTAGAGTAGGGTAAAGGGTTGAAAAAGAATGAATATGTAGGTTTAGACCTAGAAAAAGGACATAATGCAATGAGTAGGGAGTAGAAGATGAAAGGAAGAAGTAGTATTATTTGCTTTTGTATATTAGGCAATTTGGATAGAAAGATGTAATGAGTTATGTAAAAATAGGGTATTGAGTAGTTAAGTTGTGTTAGAAAGGCATAAATGTTTCAAGAATAGTGGAAGAAATCACAAAAGGCATGCATGATTTGTCGTATTATGTGCAACTTGAGAATAGAAAATTGGGCCTTGTGGCTAGTTGATATGGTTAAAATAGATATTGATGGGACATGGTCAAATTGTGACATTAGATAGCATAGGTGGAGTGATTAAAGATAGTTTGGGCTCCATGCTTATGGGGTTTTCTATGAATAGGCTCATTGCATAAAAGGTAGGGCGTTTAGCAATCAAATAAGGCCTAACTTTGGCTTATGAAAGAGGTTAGGCTTTGATAATTTGGGAAGGAAAGTCGCTTGCTAAACCTTTTAATGGTCATGACTATTGTATAGTAATGTGCCACTAGTAGAAGGTTTAAAGCATGACTTGGTGCATTTGAAGGATGCATAGGTTGTAAATATTTTTAGAAATGTTAATGGCATGGTAGATTGGATAGCTGTTAACACTAAGAAGACAATTTGCCCATTGTTAGTGGTTAAACACTCCATCCTCTATTGTTGGGCTCTTCTCTTAATTATACGTTATTCTAATATTGCTCTTCTATGGACCTATCTTGTATACATTTGGATTTTGATTAATGAATTTTCACCTCTTTTTCTAGAAAAAAGGGGTCCAACATCTATGATTTATAAGATAGAGAGAATTCAATGATATCTCTTCTCTCCCTCTCTCCCTATCTCTCCTTTTTATGGGGTTTTTCTTCTTGAAAGAAAATTCAACGATAACAACCAATATATTTTAGCCATCCACCTTATCACAATCAATTTGCAATCACTATTTCGTTGCATGATTATTATAATAAGAGGATGTCCTAATTCAACTCCAAAGGTTTCAACAATTCCACAAATGAATAAAAGTTGCTCAGAATCGTATGTTCAAATCTAGGTTTTTCTTTCAATTATTAATATTTTCTATTTTGATCATGATCATAATTTGGATTTTTTCTGGTCAAAGTCCTAGGTTTTATTTCGTGATTTCATAGGAATCTTTTCTAGATCGATGTCACCCTTCTTTATTTAAGAAATGTATCTATTTTCTAATTAGATTTATGGATCCCATTTTTTATATATTTCATAAATACTATATGTATTTTTATTTTAATATGCTTTAACAAATAAAATTTTGTTCTTTGTCTAAAAAGAGAAAAAATTATCATTTTAGCTAAATTTAACTAATAATTCATAAAGGAATTAACATATATAATAAGTAAAATATTGTAAAATAAAAAAGAGATAAAGTTAGAACTCAAGCCCATAATTTAACTTGGAGTTTAAAATATCTCTTACTCTCTAATCGAAAGCTTCACACTACATTTATTTATTACTTCAAATAAGGGTCAATAGCCAATTACACAAAGTTTCTCTCACTCAAATACAAATGTAGTGAACTCCCAAAATTTTGCAAAAACAATCACTCTGGGCAATACATTTAGTTTTTACTAAATGTGTTCATAATTTATGAGTAAGAGACAAGTGAACTTATGGAGATGATGGCAAGTTGTAATATAGCAAACAAGGCTCTTCTCAATGCTCCATATGTGCCCCCAAATCATGTATTTAAAGGCTTTTTCGAGTCCATTGACCATTGGGTAAAGAGTTGCTATTTGGAAGCTGCAATTCTATATACATTGGATTTACTAAATATTTTACTTCGAAACCAAATCAGATCATTAACATATTTACAAGTATGGTTAGAACGTAAAAAGTTAGGATATATATTATATTATATATTGTTTTATATATAGCAGCATGTGATTAATAAGAACAAAAAAATAAAAACTATTTAGCAACATGAAAATTTTGACATTAATTTATTGTAATTCTCATAAAAACATAAAAGAATTTCCATTTTATAAAACTTAATATAAATAATGCCATTTGAAGATCTTTAAAATTATTCATGAAAGCTATAGATGGTATTAAGAAGAATATATAATTTTTTTTCCTTTTATCTTTCCTCCAAAATTGCCACTCTCTTAAATCCCCAAAATATTATTATAGTTTTAGAATGTATCTATCTTCCTCGAGTATCCATTGATTTGGGTTTTTCAATGTGATATTATCCATCTTTTTTTTTTTTTTCCAAACAAGGCGATGATTATATAAATAGGACTATAATTAATACATATATACACGTATTCTCAAACAAAGGTACATTAGATAAATTTCTAAGAGTTTTCCATTCTAACTTTGAAAGAGTAGATTCTTGCCAAACTTGAGGTGCAAGATTCACTTGATTTGGTGAAAGGTACAACCTACGATGTCACATCAACGAAAAAGAGCAGATGAACTTGATGGGCAAACAAGGTATTGATATTTGAAAACTTCAAAATCCTTTACCTAATCATGTACATTTAAAAGCACCCAATCTTTCATAAGAGGAAGGGCTAAAACCTACGAATAAATACTACACGATTTCCCTCACGTGGTATTTCCCTCTTACCATGTACCGCTACAATTATTACGGTTTTCTTATGTTTTTACCGTGGGACCTTTCGGTTTATGATATGATTATTAAAATTATTGTCAATTATAATTTTTTAGTAATATTTATTTTCAACATTTTTATAGTTTATTTGATTAATTTTATAAGAATAGAATAAAATAATTATTTTTCCTTTATAGCTTTACTCTTATATTTGATTGGTAAAATTATTATTATACCGATGGCTATTGCTGTAAAATTAGGTATTGCATTTCTTTTTACATAAATAAAAGAATAGCTATTCTTTGATCTTTTTTAATATATTTTCTAAATATATTCATGAGACCTCAAATGAATTATAATTAATGAATATCGTTTCTCTATTCAATTTGTTAAAATTTATAATTCTATTCCTATTTCAATCCATTTTACAAACTAGACATGTAATTAGTGATTAAGTACATAGAACATAAGTGCCATGATGAGTGAGTCCATTTCCATTCCTTTTAATTAGGCCAAGGCTAAAATGTAAGAGTAGTACAAAACCTAACCTATGTATGAAAATAATATTAGGTTTTAAATTGTCACATCTTACTTGTATTTGTTTTCTATTTTACATGTATCTATTTAAAATATAATGCTTAAAAATTTATTTATCTTATATCTTATTTGTTTTGTTTCATCATTGGACAACTTCTTCTAAATTATGGTGAATATCGAAAATTTACGTATTTTTAAGGAAAAAGGTTAAAATATATATTTTGTTTGTTGCAATATGAAATTTTAATTGTCTTTTTTATAAAACTAAATAAAGTAAATGTTGAATAATTCTAACTTTACAAGAATTCATTAGGTACTTAATTTGAATATATATATATATATATATATATTTGCCCCTTTGGTATCTTATTTTAACAAACAAAGCTACAACAATAACAGAAAGATTGAAAAAGATAAAACAAGCCCCTAAAATTAGTTTTATAATATCCGTTAAAATGAAAATACTTGGTACAATTCAAGAAGGAATTATGATTTTCCAATCAAAAAGATTATGCAGCAAATTCAAAGAGTGATGTAAGAGAAAAAGTGATTCTCCTATACAAGAGGATTTCCTCTATTTTCACTCTAGTCAACATATCTGTAAGCATCGTACTAAACTTCCTTTTTTTATGTCTACTATTTCGGATTATACTATAGTTTTGTTTACCGGATTTTACCTTTATTGACGGAAAAAAGATTCATGATATTTATATCGCATAAATTATTGAATAACGTTCAAATGCATAATTTTTAGAAAAATTATTATTTATATTTTTAGGTACTAAAGTTTTATTAATATCACTTATCAGCCCTCGTGTAAGGTACAGTTACTATTCTTGAATTGAATCAATTTATTCATTCCGCAGTTATAATGTTGACCATACTAAATATCTGGAACCAATTTATCCACCATTCTCTCTCAAACTTAAACCATTTAAGAATCTTTTTGTCAATTCCATTTCAGTATTTTCCCCTGCTTCTCGCAGTTACACAAATGGAAGAAACTTTCTCGTCTTCTTCCATCAAGTGCACAGAACATCACACACTAACCACTAAGCTCTTGAAGCAAAATCAAATCTCCAAAACACCGAAAAGCGCACAGAGGGTTGTTAAGATTTCATTGACAGATAAAGATGCAACGGATTCATCAAGCGATGAGGAAGAAAACACGAGGAATTGCTGTCACCGAGTGAGGAAGTACATCACGGAGATTCGAATTCAGGGTCATCTTTACGATAACAAGGAGAAAAGAAGGAGCTCAAGGAGGGATGTCCAGGAGCAAAAGACGAAAAACAAACCAGGGACGAAGAAATACAGGGGAGTGAGGCGGAGACCATGGGGAAGGTGGTCGGCCGAGATAAGAGACCCGTTTAAGAAGTCAAGGTGTTGGTTAGGTACTTTCAACACTGCAGAGGAAGCTGCCTTGGTCTATGATTATGCAGCTATTCGATTACGAGGAGCTAACGCTATCACTAACATCATAGTACCATCGACAGACGATGATATGTCCTCTCCAACATCTGTTTTGAGCAGCGTCGATCACCAGTCAAGTAAAGAAGTTGATGATAGTAGTGGTAAGGAGATCAGAGAGGAGGACTCCAATGTTGGGGTTTCATCAAATGAAAGCTGCTTGATGGATTCGATTTCTTTGGAGGATCCGTTTTATCCTCCGAATCCCGAACCCGTATTTTTCGACATGGAAGATCGGATTTTGGAGGAGTATTGCTCTGTTGGCGATGATGATCATCTTAGTTTCTTGGAAGAGGATCTTGGTTCGTGTAATTGGGAGGATGTTGATAGTTACTTTCAGGATGATCTATAGTGCCTCCATGGTTTAATAATTCCGGAGAATTTGATCTTTAAAATGAAGAATTAATCTAATATAACCGTGATTATGATCGTGATTATAGTGATAAAAAGTGTTTGGCTTCTAGTTTTTATGACTGATTATATTGGATTAAGCGTATTACTAGTGGTAAATGTTGGGAGGAGTTTTGGGTAAATATGCCTAGTTTAGGAGAGTGCAGAGTGTATGAATTCTCTAATCATTATAATGCTTATGGTATGTACATCCTTTTGTTTTACTATTTAGCAATTATCTTCTATTCTATTAGAATATCAAATATGGAATTTTTTAACTTTATATTTTTGCAGTAAAATGAACACTACTTTTTATTCGTCTGAACACTTACAACCATTATAACGTACTATGTCCATTTTGTTGGAGAGGCCATCCCATGATGCTGGTCGGTTGCTTTGCCTTTTTGTTTTTTCTTTCACTGAGCCATACTTTATGCTGCTTCTTTTTTTTTTTTTTTTTTTTTTTGTGGGCAGCGGCAGATTGGAAAAATAAATAAAAGAAAAAAGAATAAAAGATATATCATGAATTGAATAGGTATAGAGATATTTTGGAATAGTGAGTCAACAGATGGGGACTCAAAAGAGGCTGCCAAGTGCCGAATAGCTTATGTTTTTTAATCCATCTTCAACGGTTCACTTACTAAGTAACTTTACATCCACATGCTGTGTTGTATCTTCACATTGTTCTATCTAACTATTACTTCCTTTTGGAATTTGACTATTTGATGTACTTTTTATGTCAAATTAACTACAACCTAGTTTCGTACAGGAGTAGGTCGGGTAAGTTATTCATGTTTGTTTTTTTGTTTGTGAGAGAAATTTCGTTAAAAAAGTATTACGTTACCGATCGAAGAATTGATTCGGAAAAATAGTCTATGTTTAGATGCTTATGCTTAGTAATTAGTATATATACACAATATATGTCTCAATAGCAAGTCTCCTGGACAAAAACTAAGAATAAAAAAAGACACGTTTAATGAAAAAAAAAAACAAATATAAAGTTAAAAAAGAAAAAAAAAAGAACGAAAATTTATTACACTTAACTGTTAAATACTCCTAAAGCATCCATTTATGTTTTCTATATAAATATTTACTTTTACTGATCCAAAAGGAAGTTGGAAAAATTCTTAGGAAAAACAAGTTACAAATGGTCATATTAGGTGTTTTAGGATTCGAATTGAAATGCTACTAATCCCCAAAATTAAAAAAATAAAAATAAAAGAAATCCATTGTTCTTATGTTGATTACAAATTTAATGGGCAATTAAACACATGAATAGATAAAAAAAAAAGTTACTTATCTTAACTGTTGAATGCTCTCAAAGCATCCATTTACTTTTTTAATTTAAATGTATATTTCGATGATTCAATAATCATTATAAATAGCCTGTATAAAAACATGTCTAGCATATATTTAAGAAGTCGGAAAATATGCTTGGGAAAACAGACCATAATTGGTCACACTATACGTTCTATGATTTGAGGAAATGCTAGTAAACCTCATACTAGTTACCAAGACTTGTAGTCAGTAATATGAATATTAATCTTCTATTAGAATGGAATAGGTTTAAATCCCCTTTGTTATGCTGTAATATAATTGGCCAAAAGAATAAATCTCCATAACAATTATAAGAAAATCCATTTTCCTTTTATTGATTACATACCCTAGAATTAAAAAGAAAAAAAAAATCGATTTTCCTTATATTGATTACACATTTAATGGAAAAATAAACACCAGAAAGATTTTAAAAAAGGTTACTTATCTTAACCGTTAAATACTCTCAAAGGATCAGTTTATGTTTTTATACAAATATTTATTTTTAATGATACAACAACCATTAATAGTAGCCAATATATAGACATGCTTGCAACATATTTAGGAAGTTGGAAATATGCTAAGGAATAACAAATTGAGAACGGGTCATATTAGGCTTGTTAGGATTTGAGGAAATGCTAATGATAATCGTAAAAATATTAGAAATAGGGAAAATGAAATTCCATTTTCCTTATATTGATTACACATTTAGTAGATAAATAAGCAAGTAGAAAGATATATATATAAATAAAAGGATTATCTATTTTAATGTTAAATACTCCCAAAGCATCCATTGACTCTTTTTATACAAAATTTTCTTTTCGTAATTCAAGAACCCATTATAAGTTGCCAGAGTACAGACATGCCTAGTACATTTAGGAAGTTGAAAAAAATGCTTAGGAAATTAAAAGATTATCAGAAAAAAAAAATAATAATAAAAAATGGGTCATATTATGCTTCTTAGGATTTGATGGAATGCTACTAATCCCCTTAATTTTTTGACCGAGTGTTTTTAATTAGGACAGTTGAAGACTTGTGTGTCCTTTCTTGGGTTATGTAATGCTGTTTCAACTTACAAGGCATTCAAGATATAGGAAACAAGGGAAATGTCTAATTTTAGCATTCCACGGGCTTCTCCGACTAAGCTATCCTAATGGTCTAAATTAGTGTCGTCAGGCTCAAATTAAAAGGTTGAGTCGAGAATGAGATGTTGTCAAAAATTAAGAAGATTAAATTAGGGTCGAAGTGAGACCGAATAAGAGATAACCATAATATTATAATATAATTTATATTTATTTATAAAATAATAAATTAAGTGATTTTTATAGTTTACTTTTATTTTTCTTAAATTCATATTTATTTTTTTTAGTAAATTAGTGCTTTTTCTTTGAAAAGAAAAAGAAAAAGGAAAAGTGTACATCCCATCCTAAAAAATTGATCATGAGGCATTTAATGTCCTAACTCTCAAGGCATTTGTTCATGCATTTTTCTTAGTAATTGTTACTTAAGAAATGATTCAATATGCCATTCCCAAGTTGAGAATTAAAGAAAAGAAGTTTTCAAGAACCTTATGCTCGTAAGGTTGAGTTGATAGGTTGGTTACTTATTTTCAACTTGGAGATAATACAATAAACTATCTCTTACACATAAAGTATTGAGAAAAAAATATAAGTAAACATCTTAAGAGCTAGGGTGTTACAGCTTGAACTAATTTTATGATTGAATTAAGTTGAATAGAGTTAGATTGGATGAATCAACCTAACTTTCATAGCACTAGTCTGTTTTAGGTGACAAAAATGCTTTTGACAAGTGATTCTTTCAATTAAGCTACGTGTGACACATAAGGAGGAAAAAAAACTACTTCATATTTTTATAAATGGAGTCTATATATATGATTACTTTTTTCTATCATCTATATGTTAAAGCAAATGGGATGGTTTGGCGTCTTCTAAAAGTATATTTTATGCTTATTCAAAATTTTAACAACGATTGAGTTTAAGTAATGCTTGACCTTTGAAATTTGAGTTGAGCTTAAACTTAAACTCAATATTATGCTGTCTCAATTCATTTCTAATCTTAAGGTGGATGATTTTAAAAGGGATACTGTGGATGGCAAATACATCTATATATGTTTGTTTCATGTGAACGTAATATCCTTATCTTTGAAACCTCAAAATATTTTTGTTTTAAAAAAAAATATGTACTTTATACCCTCAAGTGCACTTTTTTTTAAAGATTTAGAAGTCTAATCACATGATTTTTAGAGTTAAGTGTACATGAAGTAAACATAAAAAGATGCAATTATAATTTCTCTATTTAATAATACTTATTAAGTTATTTATTTATTTATTTTACTCATAGAGGTTCTTTTCTTATTTTATTGACATCTTTCATTCCTAAAATTTAAAAAAGAAAAAGAACATTAAATTGCAAATACACCTTCTTATATTTGCTTGATATGCACTTAACCCTTTATATTTAACAATGCACTTTTAGATTGCCAAATCTTTTAAATCTCCATTTAGACTACTTTTAGAGATTTAAATGCGCTTTGTTTTTTTTTTTTTTTAAGATTTAGATGTCTAAGCATATGCTTATAAAAATAGAGAGACTGAATGCTTATGAGTTAAATATAAGAGGCATATTTACAATTTACACTCACCTAAATTATTTTCTAGGAAAAAAAGTTGTTTGGAGAGTAATATCTATTTTTCTTTGATAAATCAATTATAACATAAAGAAAAATGGCAAATTTTTAAAGCAATCCCATAAATGATTTATTATGTAACTATTTACCATTTTTTTTTACATCCATATCGCGGATGTAATACTCGGTAGTATATTTGGAGTAGGGAGCTACAAAAATCAGGTGGATTAGAACAATCTGATTGTTTTCCGATTGTGCACTAACTTTCAATCACTAGAAGTGGTCTCCGACCGTATTACCTTTCTTATTCCGTATTTCCATGATCGAAGTTTGTCATAGAGGTGGAAACATGATCTGGCTTATTACGGCAAAAATAAAGTTGAAATTTTAAATTTCATTCTAGGGCCTGAAAAATTTTCTTTTGATTCTTTCCATAAATAGAACTAAAACTAGTGAGTAAACTCTTAAAATGAGCTTATAGGACGGATTGTCTATAAAAATAGATAGATTTTTGAATTGATTATTTGGAACATAGGAAAACGGACTTATATGAGGTCCTACTTTTCTATATACAATTTACAATATTTATGATATAAAATATAATTGGAATACATGTGGAATTTTTTATGTTTACCTATCTCCCATTAAAGTAATTATACAAATATCAATTATATTAATGTAACGTTTGGTTGTAAGAATTGAATTGGATAAAGAGAATATGCTATAATAAATATAAAGAGGACTGGTTAGTACAAATTTATTATACTATATTTAGTTTGCACAGTACTAAACATAAAATTTATATTAAAAAATAATTATTATATTACAAAATAAATAATTTATTGTAATATTTAATAAAAATAATATTTATTAACTCAATATTATAATATGGAATTGAATTTTTGAGAATGCAAAATATTTTTTATTTTTGTCAAGAGAATTTTATTTTTGTTCCATATGTAAATAAGAAAAAAGTTGGATATTTTGTCTAGTTTATCAACCTAATTTTTATCTAATCACTAAATAAATTTATCAAATTAAACATGGAACAAATTTTTTTTATCTAATCCAATATTATAAATATTGTACAACCAAACCTTATCTAAATTACTTTCATATTATATTAATGAATATGATATAAGCCTATACAAAATAAAAGCACAATAATGCTTCATCCAAGTTTTAAACCCATAATTATCATTCTCAATATACTCCTTATTTAACCACTAAACCATCATATTGTCTTTAATATATATTTAATAAAATTATATATATTAAATGCGATATAGTAATGGTACTAAATTTATTAAATCACTGCTTATAAATATGATATCATTATAAACTATGGAGTTATATTTTATAAATGTAATTTATCATATTTATGTAATGAATTTTATATAATTTATATTTATATAATTTTTTAAAAATCAAGAGACATGTATTATATCCTAAAATATAATTAACTCTATATAATGGATTTGGAGGCTTCAAATAACAGTAGTAGAGACTGTTTGATTCTACTATGATTTATGAACAGGATCCATCAGATCCGACAAGAAGCAGCACCAAAGAAATATCTAACACTTGTGGCCATGATTTGCCATATAATAATTACATGCCACGTTTTAAGTAGTTTGACATAGAGTCTTAAAAAAGAGCTCCAACGTTTTAAATGCTGCATGGGCAAATTCGAATTAGGCCAACATGGGATACTACAATTGTTTCGATCTGTTCAGAAATTTGAAAACCAAAGGTTTCAGGCCATAAATAAAGAAAAAAAAGTCAGTTTGTTTACAGTGTGGAAACTAATTCTTTCAAAATAGTCTAATGGAAACTAATTATTAATATATCATTATAAATCGTATTTACTAAGTGTGATTTCACTTTACCTCAACTCCTAGTCTGATTTGTTGAAAAATGCAAAAAAATTATATTTTAGGAATGTGATAAGAAATTGCATATCCAAAATATGATATTCTAAAACGCATTTTTTAAATGCGATTTACAAGTGCAATTTCCATGACAGCATTCTCAGGTACATTATAGACCAATATCTACACTCCAAATACAACAATAGCAACAAAGTTGGAAAAAAAATTAGAAAAAGGGAAATCCCATACCTAATCAAAACTAGATCTCCATCTACAAGCTCAAAGCTCAATTGCAAAGCCATACTCGAATTCCAAACCTTAACTTTAAACCCATTCTCTAATCATGATATCAAAACTCAAACCTAAAATCCAAACCCAATCTCTTAGCACAAACTCCATTCAAAGCAATCTCAAACACATCACAACTTTACCAATACTTGGAACTCATGTAAATGAAAATGAAGGCACATACACTCTGAATTTCATTTCATAACAAAGTTGATAAGTAAATGAAACGAGATTTCTTAATGAAAAGAAACAGTTAACAATATCTTAATATAACTGTTATACAGATACATGCAACGGTTAAGTTATTTTTGTTGTAGTTCTAACATAAGTACAATACTGACCAATCTAAGCTAGATACATCAAATTGCCCTAAAACCTCTATCGCTTCCACTCATAGTGGATTGCCTATACCATATGCAACTCTATCTTACATAGGAAGGCATGTTCGATCTCTCCTCCCATGTAATGTGTCTTAAGTACAATTGTGTGATACCCTCTTCTATGCCAGACCCTATGGATGTCTCTAAATGTAAGGGCATCTAAAGTGACTATAGAGTTGGAAGCTAGATCAAAGTGTGAAAAGAGAAGTTAGTTTCAATCTTGGCTAAGATGAGCCAGCAATGAGGAAAGACTCATGCCGTAGGGATTGATGTTGTATTGGAGAGTAGTGCTCCTCTAGCTACTTTAGAGCAGTAGGTAGAGAGACTAATGCTATGTAATCTACGGCTCAAGGTAGATTTCGATATAGCCAAGCCAAGCAAGTTGCTTTCGATGCGTATGCGCTTATAATCTCAAAATCCTCCACTAAGGATAAGGACATCAAGTGCACTATGTTTCCCAATTTATCAAGAAATACCACTCTACTTATAAGTTGTAATATGTATACCCATAGATGTCTGATGATGGCTAGCTCATCAACATCTATATGCAGTCACTTGAATGACCTCACCAGCCATGACATCTTTGCTTGGCCACCTTGAAAGTCATCCTTTCTAGGCTTAATTCTTAAGAGACTCACACTCACTTCAAAAATGTATAGTCATCTTAGTCAAAGCACAACCATCTACAAGCAATCCAAACTAGACAAAAACATCTAGCAGTGTAATTGTCATCTCTCCAAGTAACATGTGAAAGGTATGCATCCCTTGTCTCCATCTTTTGATTAATACAGTGACTAGGTGCCAGTCAAAAGATATGAATGGTAGGAGTGCAATGCCATGGAAACCAACCTGCTCCAAGTAAGGCATGATGTGGAGATCCAAGGGTATTTGATACTCCCTGCTGGCTTAAAGAAGCCTCCTTCCTACAATAAACAGGTAGCTGATCATCTTGAATAAAGAAGCAAATGCATATTGTTAATAAATCATAATAAGCTACCTTAGTTCAAGAATCAATTAGGCAATGCAACTTCACCACATACATGTTTAGCTCGAACTATGCTAGATCGATATGTATCCTATAATCTCAACAATAACCTATCTACCGGGCCCAAATCCATCAACAAAAAGAAACACTAAAGTGTAAGAGGAGGCATTAATGGGAGAAATATGAGAAAAAATAGCAATAAAGTAAAATTAAGTAAACATTCATAATATAAAAGCAATAGGATAGCTCATTAAACATCCTATCTTCCTTCGTTCAAGGTAGTTTCTCTTGTTGTGCCTCTCCTTCGTACAATAACCATAACCATTCTTTGTCAGTAACTCTTTAAAGTTTATTTCGTTGTGATAGCACTTGGACTATGGCCAACCCCTAATTTGAGCCATCCTATTGTTAGGATGAATCGTAGGTATGTCCACATTAGGACAGAAACGAGTGTCTCTAAGAGGATGGAAGTTGACATGATATACAACTTGTTAGAGATCCTAGTAATATCGCCTAGCCACATTCCTAACATTGTCTACTTCAAAATGTGCCAAAACAGTCCAACCGTGTAAACATGATATCCTATAAGTCTGCCATTTGTCGTACGTATACATGTCCATTACTATGTTCACCATGTGTTTATTCCTACCCTTTTAGTCATAACTTATCCTTCTCCTACTTTTCTTAACCTCGCATATCTCATTCATCCTATCAAATATTATGACCTTATGCTAAGATGCCAACTGTTACCACCTTGGAATCTTCTCACTGGCATATGGAGTAAACTATTCTCCCCTACCAATAGCTTTAGGTGCTTTATCATGACGTGTTTGGAAATACCCTACACAATTGTAGAAGATTTTCGAGACTAGAGTTGCCATTAGCAAAAACCTTAAGTCCTTCAACATAGCATTGTAACTTTTACTAAGGTTTGTGGCCATGAAACCATACCTAAAACCACCATTGTACGCTTTAGTTCACCTTTCTTTAGGTATCTTTACAAACCAATTCAATGTGTCCTCCTTCCTTTTCTTCAATTGCTATATGTAAAAATTATGCTTTAAAGGTTAGGTTTTTAAACTAGCTGTAATGACAAACTTTTTCAACAATACACTTTTGTACTTTGTATTAAGTTATTTGCTACATGCTTAATGAAATGCCACCACTTTGTAGAAGGCGCCTGCAAACCAACATCCTTGTCTAATAGCCTTACGTATGTTAGCAGGTCGATCCAATATAAGGGTTATGGTCTATTTGTCTCGATGTCTACCAACAATATGATCTTTCAACAACATTAGAAACCAAGACTAGAAAGGAAATGATTCTTTATCTAGTTAAGCAAACATTAGGGGACTATATGATTGGCACCATCCATGCTACATGTAATTAACAACTTGTGCTTATACTTGCCATACAAAAAGGTGCCATCAATGCTTATAACTAGCCTACAATTTTAGAAAGCCTGTACATATGGACCAAATGTCCAAAAGGCTCTATAAAATACATTGATATGCTTGCCATCTTTAACACCTAACACATGTTCCTAAGTAACATAAGACCTTAGGTTAGTTTGTTGCAAAATATTCAACAACTTTGGCAGCTCCATGTTAGATCTATCTCAATTACCATACATTGCTTCAATCGCTTTCATCTTACCTCCCATACTCACTTCTTTGAAACTAAGTATCCAAAAGTATCTAATATTGTTTGCTTGAGAATAAAAACCTTCACATTAGGCTCATTCATAACCCGACCAAGAAAACATTGAGCTATGAAAGTTGAATTTAACTGTAGATGATCCTATGATAGAATAGGATTGAGACATGTATGTGGTCCCTAAACAATTGTAACCATAAAGTTTGTGTCCATACGTTTTTGGTACACACAGACCGACAGCAACACCCCATGTCCCTCTCCATACATACCACATGCCAAACCTTCTTATCCGACTCAATAACCTAGTAGTTGTGGTGACACTTGATGTGGAATGATTTAACTACATATATCAAGTCAAATTTCCTTACAAATCATATCTCTTTCTTCAATACATCACCAATAGTAAGTTTCTTTGAAGAAATGACAATCTCCTCGAATGCAATATAACCATCCTCGCCATCTATCTTATTGAAGAAGGGAACTAGATACTTAAAAGAGGGGATAGTTTGTTTATTAATGGACTGAACACTCTGCTAGACAAGTGGTGAATTGTATACTACATTCTATACTAAGAGTATAAGGTCATCTGAAGTGTTTATCTTATCATTATCAAATTACCCACCCATTTCACCCTCTTTGTTTATTGACTCTTCTTGTGAATCATTATATATAGTGTTGTGCACCTCTTCTATTTCTCTATCAAGAGTATTGCTAATGGGTAAATTGACTTCCTTCATGCAAGGCTCATTAACATCAATAGTTTCTTTAAACGTACTTGAACCATCTACAAAGGGTTATAATTGTACCCACAGGGGAGAGGGGAGGGTGGGGTTGCTTGGGTTAATGGGTGGTGCTAATTGTTGACATGATGGACTCGTGAAGTCTATTTCCATCAATTGTCATGTTGAAGCCACCCTCAACTTTAATGGAAAGTTCTAAAATAAACGAGCAACCTGGTTCTTTTACAAATTCAATCAAACCGTCTACATCACCGTCATTAGTGATTTAACTCAAAGAATAATGAGGTTACATTGAACTACACAGAACAATAGTAAGTTGCCTATGAAACACTTTGGCTTGATGAATACTAGCATGAACTCCGACAGTTAAGCAAATTTTGTAGAACAATTCAACATAACTCACATCTACCCTCACCTTAATCTTTTTTAGCGCCAGTCTATCATAATACAACTCCTCTACACATCTATTATAATCCTATGAACAAATATTGAAAACCTCATACGATTTCTCATACTCAAAAACCAATGTCAACCACTAATATAGAATGACGGGATATCGCAAAATAATGACATCTAGTAAAAGTTACCTCAATGGGATACCGCAATAAAAGCTATACTTGCGACTACTTAAAGTGTTAACCTGTAAAATGTAAGAAAGAGAAGTGCATTAGTATACTTAAGGTTAAATTCGTAATTGGAAAAAAAGGGGGAAATTAGAAATATTTACTCACTATATGCAAATTAGAGATGTAGGTACAACTTACATAATGTGATTTTCTAAAAAAAAAGGGCAATTTGCATAAGCTAGATAGGAAAATAGTAAGTGTGTAGCTATTGTTTATGTTTTAGAGAGAGAAACGTTTTTGCGAAATGAGGAAGAAGAGGGGGGGATGGGGGGATGGGGGGATGGGGTTAGGGTGGGGTGGTTATAGCTCAACTAAATCACATTTTCTAATGCAATTCCCTCCTTTCCCCACCACCCTCACCTATGCCCTCCTGATGCGTTTTCAGGGCAAGACATACGAAGAAGTACCACAATGAAATGAACTGAAAGCAAACAAAGAAAAGAGCTAGTAAAGTCTTAGTAACTACCGAATAGATATGACGCACCACTCGATCCTATTCGGCTTATAATTCGTCGGATATGACTTACCGGTTCGAACTAAAGGGTCATTTGCCACTACTCCTTCCTAAAGGGAATAGATAAAAATTGTGGGGAAAATGAGAACACTAGGGTTACTTAAAGGATACTTGAAATAATCTGAAGTATTGATGATTGATCCTCTATATATAAGTAATTGGAGGTTTATATACCCGTCTATTAGGGTTACTTTATATGTATGAAAAGGGAAAAGGGTATTCTTACTATTAGGTTACATAATATATACTAAAAAAGGTAAAAGAGATAAAAAATATTCAGTGTGGAAAACTAAAGAATTATTCTGCAATATTGTGTCAAAAGACACGTGTTGCTTGGATGTTGGAAAAATGGTATAAGGTAGCGAAAAAGAGAAAAGAGAGTTTGTAGTCAGGAGCTGACCTGATTTAGATGAGGTTGGAGCCTAGTTAATCTTATTACAGAGTAGCAAGCTTGAGTTAAGATCAAGTGCTTGTCATCAGCTTGGGAGATTAGCTCATTACCTTCTTTGATGTCCTCATAGCATAGCTGTTAGGTAGGAGCAAGTCTAGCATTCGTGAGGGTCTGACAATTAAGTCGGTAAGGGATTAGTTCTGAAAAGGAATCTTCATCTCAAATATGGTTTCGAGCAAGAATTCTCCATGTGAGTCCTTAGAGTTCTTTGGCTTGGCTATAAGTGATTGGTCTAGGAGGTTGATTCTTATGACTACCCCCACCTTAAAAAAAAAAAAAGAAAAGAAAAAACAAATGCAGCGTTTCATGAATGTTAAGGGGGATTAGCAGCGTTAGTAAGGAAAGTGATTTACTAATCACATCCTTTATATGTGTTTTCTTTATAAAATTTGCTCCTTGAAACTTAAAAATTAGGAAAATCTAAAATGCATTTATTAAATGCAATTTTACAACTATAATCTAGAAATTAATTTCAACCAGACTACTTTTAAAGAATTAGTTTGCTACTGACCTTTTTCTCCATAAATAAGGCCATTGTATCTTCCAATGCAGGTCAACGACAATGTCAGTATTGATCATTGCCAACAAATTAGACATATTAGAGATATAAAATACATGATGTGAATAGATTAGTACTAAATAAATATCGATAAAACTCTAATATGTGAAAATATTGATAGTAGTTTTTCAAAAAATATCATCTGACACTCGTATTTTCAAATTACCTTGAAAGATATTATAAAAAAACTATTAAAGTATGTTACCATAATTTAACTTAATAATTTCGATGGAAAATTGGATAACTCCTCCAGATCTCTCTCTTTTCCTCTTCTACTTACACTAAAATAAACAATATAAGGTCAATTGCTAATTTCCTACTTCCTAATGTTTTGTCAATAATGCAAATCAATTTCTCATGTAATGACTAATAAAGTAAGAAATAGTCATTCGGTAAAGATATATATATATATATATAAGAGGTCTAGCATGACTAGAGGCAAATACCCAATTAAGGTGGTGGAGTGGATTCTAATGTAGGGTTTTAGGTTTTATGAAGGGTTTAGGAACCCAATTGGCGGGTTTTGGGTTCCTGTGACCTATCCCAAATCCGACCATTTACATTTTTTTCTCTCATTTTAGTAGAATAATAGATAGACTCTTCATTTATTTTGAGAAAGAAATGTACATAAGAGCATTACTCCTTTACAAGTATACACAATAGTAGAAATAAATGAGTTAATACAATTATCCTTAAATAAAAGTAAAAAGTAAGACAACAAAGTTACTATAATGTATAAGTTGCAACTTTTAATATTAATATTTTTTATTAATCATAAAATCTTACAAGTAGCCTTATAACTTGTATTGTAATCACTATAAGTATCTTTAATGTGATGCTACACTTGTATGTTACACTAAAATAGTCATTGTCTCATCTTTCTTGAAATCTTAGACTGTTGAAATAAGTAATTATTGTCAAGCCCCGAAGTGGTAGAGTCGTAACAATTCCGTCGTATATACTATTCTAAGATAGAAACTGACCATATAGTCGTCATTTTAGACCCAATTTACATAAGACATCTACGACTAACCTACTTTAAAGTAAACAGTTCATAAATTAAATAAATTATTTTCTTAAGAAATTATGAAAATATGTATATATACTAGAATTTAAATATTATAATTAATGTTTGAAAAATTTCATCATATTATATTTCCTAAGTAATACATTATTCGAAAATAGAAGTTTCTAAAACAAAAGCTAAAACCTTAACAATATATCTGCTCTTAAGATATATTTCTTTACTCCCTAGGATCCAGTAGTTACTAGCTTTAAAGTAAATATAGGTCGCTTCCTAATTAGCACCTGCAACAACATCTATAGGGACGTGAGTAACTACAACTCAATAAATTAGAACGGAAACTTAAAACTATACAACAAACATAAACAGAATTATCAACCACATTAATTGGATATAATGCATGTTCAAGTAAATGCCATCGCATGACGTTGTTCGGTTTGTCACGAAATTAGTGAAATTACACCCACTTTAATCCGGGTTAAGGAGTTTGTATTAATACAATAGCTCACTACCAAACCTAAGTTTGCGCAATAGAGATACCGCTCCTCCGGTAACTACCTTTGAACCATTGACTTCACCTTTACTGTAACCTTCTCACCTATCACTTAGTTCGATTAAAGATAAAAAAAAAAGGACTAATTGTGTTATCCTGTGCTATCTCTTTCGAAGGAGTTGGTATTTGGTCGAAGAATCTTAATGTTCCCTTAATGGGTTGTTATGTAATTCTAGTTTATATTTATGAGTCAAATATTTAGTTAAATCCGGTTTAAGGTGTTCAACCATTTCAAACAAATTATACAAATATAAACCAGAGTAGTAATTCAGAATTATATCAGCAGCTTAGAATAACCACATGCACATAGCTAACATCTAATAAGCATAATCAAGCACAATTTGAAGCCTCCAAGTATTACAAATTAATACTTTAGAATACAATAATGTATTAATCTGAGTTTACCTGAACTTTTCGCTTACTCATTCGAGGTGCGACTCATATTAGCCATTGCAAAAAATCCCTATAATATAACTATTATTTTAGTTTTTCACATAATTGTTATAAATTGGTTTTATCCTATAATACTTATTGTTATCTTTAGTTTAGGGTTTAATATACCTAATTATCTAGGTTTTTAAGTCTTTTACAATTATTCTTAATTTATCCTAAATTTCAATTTAATTTCCAAATTGATTTCTAAATTTGTTTATAAGTATGATTTTATATACAAACCGTAGAAACTTATTTCGACTCATAAGATAAAGTTAATCACATTATTCCCGGGCTTCTTAAATATCATATTTATACTTCTAACTAGTATTTTAATTCATACAATATACTCCATTTCTTACTTAACTACCAATTTACTTTTGATGTGAGAAAATTTTAATATATTTAATATAAACACCTAAATTTAAGTTTTCTACCAAATTTATCATAAATTTTAATTATTATTACAATAGCAATTTTAATCTAATATTTTTTAATTTCTTATATCTACATATTACACATTACCACCTAATATGTCTATAATGTACACATATAACATTCTCAATACCTTAAATATCATTTCTCAACATCAACTAATATCTTAAAATATCTAATTCATTCTAAATTAGAATTTATACTTAATTATCCTAAATTACAAAATTAACTTAAAATTTACCATTTTTACCTATTACATAGTCACTACATAATACCTTAATAATTACATCTAACACCCTAAATTCTTCAAATATCATACCTCATCAGATTTTAACATTCTAAAATATATAATTATGCACTAAATCAATAATTATCTATTTAATTATTTAATTAGTCCAAAATTACCCACTTTGTGCATCATTTTAAAGCCTAAAAATTATCTAAAAATTTTGAAAATTAATTTTTGAAAAAGGGCTTCATAAAACTACTATATAACCCCTAAGTAGACTATACAAAAATTTTGAGCCTAAAACTATACTTCTAAGGTTATTTATTTCTAATTTGAATAAAGCTCGAGTTTATAGGATTTCTTAAGAACAATATATTTCTAAACATAAATTCATCAAAATAAAAAAAAATTCCTTAAATCTTCGTACTAAAATATCCCAAAATAACAAGATTCATAATTTTTTAAAAAATTTTAATATTTTTAACAATTTAAGTAAAATCAGGAGGGAATGAGAACTTACCAGCATTGGATGCTCCGACCACCAAGGCCTTATTGGCTGGCTTAGCTGCTTCTAATACCGTGTGGTGATGGTAGCCGTCCACTCCCAAGTTGCCTTCAGGTATTGATTCACCTTATAACCCCTATTTGCACATTTTTTTTGTCATTTTTTTAGAAATATGCTAATCTTTGTTTTCTTCAGTGCTCTCAATTTTTTTTACACTCCAATTGACCAAATGAGTTTCTGATTTAATTTGAGTATTTATAAAGCTGCCTAGATATATTTTTTTCATTAACTTAAAGTTATGTTACCCTTATCTCTTCTTCTAATTTGCTTTTTCTTTGGCTAAATTTTATTGGTTGATTTTTCTTCTTTAATTTTTTGCTTGTTGCACCCCAATTCTAGACATTTTCTCATGTTTCCATATTTTTCATGATTTTTCCTTAATTATTTAGGAATTTTCTTTAATTAATTACCGTTATTTTGGTATATTTCACGTATTTTCACTTATATGTAAATTCATATATGGTGTAATTAAATACTCCTAAATATTATTTATGTTATTTATGATTTTTATTATGTATATAATTTATCTTATCGATTCATTAGTTATTGAAATTCGTTTTACTCATTTATGATAAATAATAAGAAATTTACATATAATTCAATATTATAATAATTAATTATTTTATTTTTTATTTTCTTAAGTCCAAACTCACAGGATTTCTTTTACTAATATTCCTAACTTCGTTGTAAAATTTAGATTAGATTGAACGATTTGCTTGATCGTTCTAAATTCTACAAACCGAACCCCAAACATCTAATTGTGAGTTTTACAATTACATCAAGCTTAATGTAGAGGTCAATAATGAGAGATAAATGAAGATAAAGATAACTTTGATGTTACCTTGATTGTAGTAGTGGCGCTATAAAGTATAGTATTTGAAATTATAGAGTAATACATAGAAGGTATTCATAGTCACATATGTATGCAATTCCTCTTACCATCTATTTTTATGGTATTACTTCCATTAATTAGGTAAGTGCTCTATGGATTGGTCTTCCACCGATTTTCTCTACCTTGAATTACTTTTCATTATTCAGTTACTCAAATTTCAACATTAGTAAAATCTTTCTTGAGTAGTATAGATGTTTAAGAAAGTGACTAAAATGAAGTGGATCAAGTAGTTGGAGAAAATTCATAGAAAATAGAGATAGTAAGCACTTACACCTAATAAGTACAAGGGAATGCCATAAAAAATGGTAGTACTAATGACTGTACTACATATTTACCTTGATATTTTTCATACAATCCACCATAATTTTACACATAACATACAACACTAAGGTGAAATCAATGTCTCATCAAAACAATCACTATCTCATTCTTTCTCTAGTCCTTGACTACTACATTCTACTTTATATCAATCACCTATTTCAAACTTTCAAAATTTTAAGAAAGACAATAAAACTAGCACCATAAAAAGAGAAACTAATGTTTATTACAATATGTATGCTATAGTAGTTGTAAAATTTATCAACTTATTGAAAATTAAGATATAAGATATTTTTAAGAAGAAAAGGGATAAATGTTCACCAATCCTACAATAATGAGTATGGGTGTTCTATGTGATGAGAATAATGCAAGGCTATATTTAGATGAGAGATATGTGAGTCTATATCTAAGACTTGGAATTTTTCTTTTTAGGGCATATAACATACTCAAGTGAGTGTATAAATAATGAATCAACACTTTAGTTGAATGACTTTAGCCTGCAAATTTGTAGTAAAGCGGTTGTAAAATGTAAGATTCTAATGATGATTTAGCTTAAACCAGACATGTCTTTGATGGTGATTAACTAAAGTAGTAAGTAAAAGCTTCAATTTATAATAGTACTCATACTCATACTCATATGCACACTTGATTGTAACTTTGTGATCTTGACTTATTAATAAAAATATACTATTTAATTACGATTCTTATTTGTGTCCCTTTTATTTACTGTTGCATTTCTATCTTATTTCATGTTGCTTATAAATTTAGGCCTCCTTGGCCATCTTTGTGCAAGTTAGACTTGCTTACTATTACAGGGATAGGATAGTAAGTGTCACACCCCTAACCCATGGACCTAATAAGTTTGAGGTCGATTCATGATCGAGATCATGACAAATACTTATCAAAACATGTGAACAATCTTGAATTAGGTGTCAACATCTAAAATAGCTTTTAGACTTTGAGAAATTCCTCTCTCAAGTTTGAGAAACTAAGTCAAGGTCAAATGGATGGTCTATCTTTACAAGGTCCACTATGGCTCAACTTTGTTGGTCAAGTATGAATGTTGGCCTTTACCTCTCTATACCCTCTTAGGCTTCATTGACTTCTCTCATGGTAAAGGGAACATATTATGAAAGAATCCCCCATATCCGAGTTAAGTCACAAACCTATGGGGCATTAAGGCATAGTAACAAACAACCTCATGCCTACATCTAAGTCATTTAATTGGGTCTCTCATTATCTTCTCGTATTTAATATGCTTTCAAATGTTGCTTTCCTCAAATCAGTGTCTTCATATATATATATATATAACATTTTAGGTTTACCATCAAAATTACTAAAATTTAAAAATACTATATCATGCTCACTTAAATTTTTACTTCTCAATTTTATGCCTAAAATGTAAATTCCTAAGTGTTATATCTAAGTAAACATTTACTTATCATATTTACTACATCCATAAATTTTAAAAGATGACGTGATAAAGAATTATTGATCAAAGAGTACAAGAGTAGATAAGACAATAAATTAAACAAGTAAAAGTTTGATTAGATATGATTTTTCATGACTTCAAACTCTATAAAAATAAAAAAAACAAATAAATTTTATACAATGATTTTAATATTATTAGAAGGTGAAGTACACATAAATTCTTATTTTTTTACTAATATCAATTTTTCCTATGATAATGACTACTATTGAGTACAAAAACCTTCACTCCTTATTATTTATTTATTGGTAGAGTTGACTATATAAACATAAAATAACTTGGATAATCCAATAAACGTAAGATAACTACTTACTTAAAATCAAGTGGTAATACAAAGAGTCCTAGCAACTAATTAAATATGAAATACCTAAACTAGCCAACATAACGATAAACAACAGTATCCTCTTTGGTTCCATGAAAATAATCATAAGATGCGATAGTAGCAGCCTAATTTTTGTCCGTTTCTGTCGGCTGGCTGCCCCACAACATTATAATTTGGAGCCTAATTCAAGTCACGATTTGATCTAAGCCAAAGGACGGGGAGAAATAGTGAAAAGAAACCATAGTATGAATTATTTTCACAAAGGACAGTGACAGATTTTTGTTGATTCACATATAATTCAGTCAAAAGAAAATGAAAGAATGAAGACCGCGTACTCTTAAGGAAATAATAATAAATCTACTATCTAAATTTTTATGATAAAATCTTTACAGTTATTAAATATCACATCTAGTTGAATTTTTACTAGTAAAATTTCGTACGACTTTGAATTTATTAAACCTTATACGTAATAGAACTTTTACTTATTAAATTTAAAACGATAAGAAAAAGTTTTGATTAAATATAAAATTTTAATAGCTTCAAATTTCATATGTGAAATCATAAAGCATCCAAAACTCACATAAATATTTTGATATTATCCTTATTTTATTTTTAAGAAACCTTATTCACTACATATTCTAGAGAAAATACTTTCATAATATGATATGGTTAGTGATCAACATGTAATAAAATATCGACCACAAATATTCACACACTTGCTAGATGCCGGATTTCTTTGTAGTCTAAGTTATATGGGCTCATTTACAGCCGTTGGCTGAGTTAGATGGCTACCCATCGCCGCGTCCACTGGAGGCAGGCCATACACCCACCTGTTGTCTTGTATCTTTCTAAAAAGGAGTGCCACGTTTACTTCTTTTCACTACTTTTCCTTTCCTACTCTCTTCTTTTGCTGCTTCAACGATTCAAACGGGGGAGAAAAAGGACGATTCAAATGCATAGAATATGACATCCTTTTAAAGAGTAAGAGCACTATAATTCAACCTACCCATGGAATGTTTGTGATGTAACAACATTAAATTTTGTGGTTATAATCCTTGTTAAGTGTTTCTTTCTTATGAGCCCATAGTTGTTATGTCTATTATTACCATTAAGTGCCAAACAATTAAATCAACTTCAATAATGTAAGCTTCATTGACTTAAGATTTTGAAACTTTGATATTCAAAACGCCACTCATAAAATTTGAGTTAAGCTCAATAAAACTTATTGAGTAGAGAAATTATAAATCCTTTTCATTTATATTGTATTTTTAGAATTTAGCGATAGCTCAATTAAATATAGAATTTAAACTTTGATATCAGGTTAATTAGATTTGCATGGAGATTGGTCTCGACTTTAAAAGCTCATGCTCAAGCCTAATTCAAATTATGCTTAAATGAATTTTGAGTTGATCTCAAATGGCTAGTTGATTCAAGGCATTTGTATCTTTACATATTCATCACAAACTCTACTGTTGGTGATATAGTATGATAGTTTAAGTTATAGAAAGTCCTAGATCAATTAGTTGTAGAAAAAAATAATAATACAGTTTTAATATGAGACTAATACAGTGAATACTAAATTAATAGTACTTTGGAAATATTTTTTACAAATCCCTAAAATATATATTAATCACCTATTCACTTGGTTATCTATTACCGTTAAGCAAAAGCATCACTTAAGGTTGATAATGTGTTCCATTTATATCGAATTAAATTATATAAAGAGTAGAAACCACTTTATCAAGAAAAGAAAAAGAACAAAGACCATATTAGCATGGATACGTGAAGATTGAACATGGAATATTTTGAGATTTAAACCAAGGCCAAAAAAGAATTATTTAAAAGTATAACTATAAATGACTTCGATGAAGGAGATTGGTGAAAATTCTCTTTGGATTACTTGAATGGTTATGGGAATACAAATTTCCTATCTCCTTAATATATAAATAATGGATCTTGGGAAATATCCGCCATGATTATTAAGTGTAAAGCAAAAGAACAATGAAAAAGAAAAAGGAAATCTTATCGTAGAGGCTAGAGCACCATAGTTAAGAAATTTTCTTTTCGAAAGATATTACATTGCAATATGGTTATTGATAAATGAAAGAGCTAAAAAAGTACGAACATAACTGGCCCTATATGCAAAAAGCCTGGTGAGACTGTATTATGCCGGCCCAAGTTACAGATTGCCATGGGGGGGGGAAAAAAAAAAAAAAAAAAAGGTTGTCCAATCCGGTAGGCCCATGAAGCTCATATTCACCCATTGACATGATAACGTGTAATTGACTCATGACCTTACAGCCATAAGTTGGACCACAGCAGATTAAAATATTTCAAGTTTTTCAAATAGGATTTCTTTTTTTTTAAAAAAGTTAATTACTATGCATATTATATCGATAAGTAAGAATCTAATTTGATTATCATATTAAAAAATCCGCACTTATGCTATTATAACAAAAAAACTTAATAGTAATAGAATTTTAAATCAATTTCAATAATAAAATAAGTCTTCATTTCTCTTTTCTTGCATCCATTTGCAAATTATTGCATTTTAAATTCCTATAATTACATATATTCACTAGATGAGATACCCATACGTAGACTTAGACAAGGACTGGTTTCGAACCTTTAAGGCTCAATGGTTCAATATAGCGGAATTGTTTGAACCAGCAAGTTACGAATTACTAAGTCGACCTGCTATTGAATCGGTGGGTTGGTTCAACCAGTTTATCTTCTTAAAAATAAAAAAAAAGGAAAAAGAAAGAAAAAAAGGAGGCCACTCAGTTGAAAAAAATAATTAGATAATAGCTAGTAGGTTAGTACATATTAAAATTCCTTTATTTGCGATGGTAAATGAAAATTTTATAAAAATAATATCATCAAATTAATAATAAATTACTAATCATAAGTTAATTATATATTAAAAATAAATAAAAATTTTAATTTTAGTTAATATAAGTCCTTTTTATAAAACTTGTTAAATATGAAAAACTTGAATATGAGGAAAAAATAAAATATGATAAAAAAAATAAAAAAGTAAAGAAATTAATAAAAAAATTATAAATTATAAATGAATTAGTATACTTAAAAAAAAGAGAGAGAAATGAGATTACATTATTAAAAATTATTAATTATTAATGTATTTAAAAAATTAAATATTAAAAAAAAAATCGGTTTCGGGCCGATTTAGGGCTAGGCCACCCCGGCACCCACCACTACCTGTATGGTTACTTACTAACTCTGTGTTTTCGTTTCTGATGTAGGAGATAATATATCATACCAATGACATTTACATTGCTGAATTCGAACAATATCCGAAAATCAACTCTTTATTATATGAAAATTATCGGATATAAAGTGATAATCCCAATACCATTAAAACAAGAGCATAGCTTAAATCCAATTCCATTTAAGCACGAGTGAAATATGCATCAGGGAAAAATTAATGAAGGATGATGATTTCTTACCAACTAAATTCTAATTTCTTAAAAAAAAAAAAAAAAGATGTAAGAATTCCACCTCGTATCTATATATCCACATGGACATATTAAAACTCAAAAACATATATAATCCACAATAATACATGAAATAACTTGCAATCACACTAACGAATTTTTGAGGAGTTAATATAAGAGAAGTGACTCCTATGGTTCCAATTCAATTCATAAATACAACAACCAAATCCAAGCATTGTAGATGAAAAAAAAAAAACCAACGTAAGTTATACCACAAAAACAAACTAAAAACACTCAGTATGTGCATTGATCTCTACTCCTCAAAGAACAAGCTGACGAGGACGTCTTCCCCACTTTCTTAATATACGTCATAGTACGTATTATCATACCATTCTAATCCTTCGGAATTATTTGTTCCTCAAAAATAAAGTTCCACATGGGTGAGCTTAAGTACTGCACGTAAATACCATAAGCATATGTGGACCTCACAACATGTATACACTAATATATACAAAAACTAATGCACAACATAAGTAGTTGTTATCTCCATTTGGTGTCTCAACATAATTTTGACATCCCAAGACGACTTAGGATACTCATGAATATTGTAATTTGAATACTTAAATACAATGTCATAATTAAATTAGCCCATTATGGTCATCCATGGAGGCGTCTCATAACGTCAATATTTACCTAACTGTAACTTATTCTCAGCCAACAGCTCATACCACGGTATTCTCCTTAATCAGAAATTTATTACCACATGGCACCAAAATCCCATGGAAATGTAATTCCACTTGTGACACTAATCAATGAATGCCATGTCGAAAACAACTAGTTTTCTTAGATTTTTAATTCTAGCCAAGCACAAACAACATACTTATTCAATATTATTCGTTTATTAAGTCTCATCGTTTCATCTATCCTAATTCACACAAGTTAAAGGCATATTAATTATGTACCATAAACAAGCTTGTTAATAAATGAATGACAAAAAACAAGTTCAAACCCTAAAATGAAAGCATGGTTACAAGCCGTTTGGTATTGATTGCAAGTTAAATCTAACTCTTGTCGCAACCCATTAACCATTGGTAAAGTTTCCTTAATTAGTAAACCCATTTACTTACATGGTTTTGACTTATAAATTAACTCCAAGCATTAGCTAAGCAACCTTAGGTACCTCCCGCTTAGTTTAAGTACAAATCTTTTTACAGACACTATTTTTACTGGTAATATTTTTTTATATTAGTTTTTATTTATGCATAATTCTTATTTAAGTGTAAAAGTATCTTTAAAGTAAATAAAATAAGAATTTTAAGTGAGAAAAACACGTTTAAAGCAAAAAAGTCTAGACTTGTTGAAAAAAGTTTGGAGCTTTTGCTGCAAGGATAAAATACCTTATTCTTATTAAGAGATGCCCTAGACCTTTCACTAAAAGGACCTGACCTTTTGGTATAAATAGAATAAGGGAAATCCTCTCACCAAGGAAAGTTTTTTGTTGACGGATTTAATATCTGCAGTTTTCATCCCATGATTTTCCCGATTTTACTCCTTGTTCAAAGACATAAACCTTGCCACAACGATGGTCATTTAAACCCAACATAATCACTGATCAACTTTAAGCTTCCTCTAAAATCAAACTCCTCCATTAAAATTTCATTAACTTAATTAAATGTGACAACATAAAACTTACTATTTTCCTGAATTTAGATTTTCAAAGCATGATGGTACAACGTTCAAATCCATAAAGCAACACAAAAGTAGAGATGCCAAAGCTCGCCTATTATATGCAAAGTGTTGTTTACTGCGATTCTTTATTTTGCAACTTTTTGAAACGAAACGCAAAAGCCCTAAGTAGTAAGCTATTCCCCAAAGACTAAAAAAGACATGACTAACTAGAACAAATCAAAGAAATGCAAATGGAGTGATTTACCTTGAGATATTTCTAAGTTTTATGGTTGGATGGGAAGGGGAGGAAACGAAGAGTTTAAAATAGGGAAGAAATTGCTTGGCAGGAGGAATAAAAATAGGAGAGAGAGAAGGAATACATTGTTATGAATTCATTAATTATTATGAATGTGCATTTATCAATATCTTTTCAGAATTATCTTATAATTGATTTTCTTTCCATAATTAGTATATATTTACATCTATACATATCACTTCAATGTAACTTATAAGATCACTTAAAAAAAATTATCTCTTAATATATATATATATATTTATCTCTATTCTCTTTAATTCCTTCTTGCTATAAATTTTATTATTACTATTATTATTATTTTAGAAAAAAAAAATAGAGACAAGGACATAAATTACAAAAATATGCCTACCTTTAAAATTGAATTTGTAATTACAATATAAATAAAAAGAAAACAAGACAGCAATAGCTTAGGGTGTGTTTATAAAGGAGCACTTAAAGGAGTTGTTCAAGGTGTCACATTAGCATTTAAATGTCTCTCTATTTTAAATAACTCTTCACTTTATAAATGGTTACTTGATCAAAGTTACTTATTAATTTATTAAATCTTTTTGGATCTCATATCATTACTTTTCAAATAATAATGTTTTAAAGATTTTTAAAGATTGAAAATTTATTTATTAATATTATATATTATAATAGTAATATATTTATTAGTATGAAAAAAAATGGAAAAGGGAATTTGTCATGCCTGTATGTACGTTGGCCCATTTCCTCAACGTTGACCATGGACGCAATGGAAAAATTTATACTAACTTTTTTATTGTGGAAAAATTTACTCGAATTTATTTATGAAAATGGAAAATTTTAAGAGCATATAGATGGACGGATAAATTACTCTAATTTTTTTAAGGATCATTGATTGTTGAACCACTTTTCGGTTTGGGGAAAAAAAATTAAGGCAATGCAACGGCCAAATAGCGTGACACTGTTAAAGAAAGGAAACTGGGGAATCGGTGCTTAAATAAGTACTCCACGTCCATGAAGCACCGTCTGGTGCAAATGAAATATAAAGAAAATTGGGATGCTTAGTAGGGAATCTGTTTCAAGTACTTCTTGTAAATATATTTTTATATCGTATTTAATATATAAAAATAAAACCAAAATGAAATCGCAATTTCGAGTTTTATTCTTATTCTTTATGTTTGAAAGTATATTTTGAAACCAAAATTGTGATTCTAAAGAATGATGGATTTCAGTTTTAAAGGGGATTTCAATTCCAACTTTAAAAAGCCAAAATTGCAATTTCTCTTGAGTTTATTCATATATAATTACAGAAATATCCCTATGTATTAAATTTATTAGCACATGACTATTGAGATATTAAATCTATTCAATACTGAAAACTACAAAAAAGTTATTACTAGATGCAATAACCAGTCATTTTTTATTGCATTTGACTTTCTATCCCATTTTGCTAAAGGTTTAGTTTTAGGTAGGTAGGTACTTGTAATCCGTTTGGAATCTACAAAATAAATTATAGAGAAACGGGTAATAACTTGCTCAGTAAGTAGGGCAGAGATAAAAATACATATCTAACACATTACAAAGAAGGTTTTCAACAAAGAGGGTTTTCAACAAAGAGGGTTTTCAACAAAGTGGTTTAGATGCGATGAATGTATAAGTAAATGATATCGCACGACGTTATTCTCTCCATCATAAGATCGGAGAAATTATGCTTACTCTAATTCGAGTTGAGAAGATTGACGTCACGCATTTACGAATTGAAACAAAACCGAAGCTTATGTAATGGAGAACACTCTCTTCTTGTGACTACTTTCTATCAATGGCTCTCAACCTTTCCGCGACCTCCTCTTTTATTATTTAGTTCGGTTAAGAGCGAGAAAAGAACCATTTCAGCTATCTTTATTGAAGAGAGTCTGTGTTTAGCCCGAGAATTCTAATCGTTACCCCCAGTAGGTTGGGATATATATCAAGTTAGGTATTAAGTTAAGTTTAAGTTAGTTCATTTTTAAAATGATCAACCAAGAATTCAAACATAATAATCACAGAATAACCATAACATAAAGCTTAGCTCCCATCACTGCAAATTGAATCTCAATACAAGTGCTACATATATACACAAATAGCTAACTACAATCACAAGTAGATACATACTAAAATCTCTAAATGTTCTGAAACAATACCCTAAAATGCTATGAAGCATTGATCTTATTACCTGTACTAAAGCTCACTCCAACAAATTCGAAATGTCAAGACTTTACTCACTCGGAAGTCCTATATATATATATATATATATCAAAGCTTATATTTAGTTTTCGTAAGATTTATGAAAACATTAACGTTTTATCTAGTATTTAGTTAAGATATTATTTATACAGTTATTTAATAGAGTTCCTTATATATATATATATTTATATACAAACACATTATATATATACCCATATATATTTTAAGTATTTTATTTATTATATAGGTTATAGCAATTTACTTGTTAATATTTAATCTACGTAGTTTTACTACTACTTTTATTATATTGTTTTGATTATATCGAAAAGTACTTACTATTATTTATAATACATTTTAATTATGAAAAGATTGTCATAGGATAATATTTTTCATAATATTACAGAAAACATCTATTTTATTACTAAAAGTGATTTAGCTTTAGTAAGATTAGTATCATAAAGTTTATATGAATTCGACCATACGTATTACATGTTTTGTTTAAAAAATTATCTCTAAAAAGTATTTTTAATTTTAGTATACAGATTGAACTGTATAACAACTAATATTATGTTGATATCATCTTATATAATGAATAATATATTTTTACACAATTTTGTAACAAAATATAATAAATCATATATATACTTAAATTTTACGGAAGTAATGATGTTAAATTTGTAAGAATAATTTTGTTAAATAATTATTACTAAAAATCTACTTATTTTAAGAATTGATGCTAATAATATATGAGTCATACAGTTATTAATATTCTAAGTTTCTTGTTACAAAAGAATGAAATGGTACAAAAAAAAAATACTCTATTTAGAAAAATAATAAGATAACAAATGTCTCTTTTCTATAACTACTAAATATTAAAAAGAAAACATTTATAATTTATAAAAACAAGGTTACTTGAAAGTATCAAACCCTAAAAAAATGAATCTTTTAATCCTCTTTTCTTCTTCCTCTTCCCCTTCCTCTTCTTCTTTCTTTTCTTTTGTTTTTTCATCATTTCTCTCTCTTGCCGTGTCTCTCTCTCATCGTATCCTCTTAAACCAACCTCCCCCCCTCCCCCCCCCCTCTATTTTGAATTCTTGTGTCATAAATAACTGTTATAGCCCTGAGCATTTCACCACCATACAAATGGAGGTTAGCATAATTCTCTCTCTCTCTCTCTCTCTCTTTTCTATACAATTGAGTTATTTTATGTTTTATTTAATATTTATTCTAATTCCTAGAATATTTAAATAATTTTCTTTCTTTTCATTACCAGCATTATTAATAAAAAATAATTTACAGTTGAAATTTTCTTTTCCTACGTATCATTATTTCGGGTGAGTTTTAATATAATTATTAGTAAAAATATCAGTAACATATAATATATAATTAAGTTATATTAATTATTTGGGACTTATTTATATATATCTTATATGACATTTTACTCACTAATATTAATTATTAAGACCACATAGTTGATTCTAAAAGATTTATCCTAAATTATATCTAAAATTACAAAACTCTACGTTATAGTGATTAGATTCGATAAACTTGATATTTTTAAGAAAGTTTTATATAAATAAGCTTAAATTGAAATATTAAAGCTATACAGTTATTTCGTTTAAATTTTCTCTTAATCGTATGATTTCAACTTAATTCCACAAACGTTATCATAAATCATAATTTCTATAGTGTTAAATTTTTTAATTAATTTCTTATTAATTTATATAATTATATATCTATGTCTAGATATAATTCAGACATTCTCATAACTATAAATACTTCCAATTAATCTAATGAAGATGGAATATCCGGCCAACTAGGTTTATAGTAAGGCAATTATTTTTGCATATTATTTCATGTCATTAGTAATATGATTATACCCATTATTCTATTGTTAAGATCCATATTCTTATGGTTACTAGTAAAATTAGTATAAACTATTTTATACCTATTAACCTAACTTATAAATATATTTTTCTATAAAAGATATAAACTACTTGAACGCTATCAAGTCAGAGTCATGTGATATTATGTATTATATATTTTTAGATTTTTGAGTTAATATATAGGTATAATTACTATTAATATACGATAATGTGTATACTCATAAAAATACGTATATACTCATATAGTAAATTATATTATATTATATTATCTCATTTTATAATTTAATTAACTTATCTTTAAGTTTTTGTTAAATTTCAAACTTGATTTTAGGGGTTCTGAGCAATTTTGTAATGTATTATGTAATCATACTTTTAGGGGCAAAATTGAGATTTTGGGTAATTATTTTCAAAATCTAATTTCATCAGGTCATTTCAACTAACTTTTTTATCTTAGTTGTAAGGTTTTGATTCAATTGGATAACTTTTCCCTAAAGCCCTAAATTTAGGTACGATTCTCTTAAATTTGACTTTAAAGTCTCATATAGAGTAAATTCTCACAATTTTGATTGTATTCTTGATATTTTTATTATATTATGAATTTCTAAACATACAAGAATTCATTGATTAGGGTTATCATGTTTCTTATAAGTAGCATAATCAGTTTATTTTTTCGAATACCCTAATTCAACTATTAACTCTAATCGTACAAGGACAAGGCTTTGTCCTAATACTCATATGTTTATGTCTAAAGTGCTAATTTATGGGATATTACAATATATAAACAACACATACACACATATATTAATAAATTAAGGGTATTTTTCCTAAATAAACTATCTATGTATTCCTTTCCATTCCTAATATGATCAACCAAATTTAATGTTGGAATGGAATCAACAATTCCATTGGTGTTTCCAAACATGAGAATAGATAAGTTATTTTGTTACTCATTCCATTCCATTTCGCCCTATTCTATTCCATTGCATTCTATTTCGGCTCATTCTTTCATACCATATGTTTGCATATGTACTTACCTTTGAAGCAAACATAATTCTTAATCGTTAGGCTATTGGGCTCATATCCTACATGTTTGTGAAACTAAATTGCACTTAAAGAATTGTACTAGGTTGAATTGGTTCCAAGGAAAAAGGACTAGCTCAAGTCTTGTTGGACTTTATCTTAACTTATTTTCAAAGCCAATTTTATAATAAGCTCATCAATGTACGTATATAGAAAATAATTTTTAAAGTGAGCCCAATTTGATAGTTTTCCCATTTGTTATTTGTTAGGTCAACTTAAAATTAATTTTTTCATAATTTGATCAATTTAAAACCAATTGAAGCCTCGTTTAAAGTCATGAGTAGCTTAAATTGGTTATGTTTTCATATTACAAAGATAATTAACTTGCATGACTTACAAGAAGGTCAGTACTGAGGTTAGCCCCCTTTGTTCCAAATAGGAAGAGAGTTGCATAGATTTTGGTTAAAATATTGGATTTTTTAGAAAAATCCGACATACTTAGATATAGCTCTAAATCTATCAAATTGCATATACATATTTGACTTCAAAATTACTTTATGACCCCGCAATGATAAATGATCCTTTAAAGTGACTTAAATACTCTTATTTATTCACTTTTTTTTTCTAATTTTTTCATTTTTTTTAACTTTTTTTTTCTTGATTTTTCTATTTTTTTTTTAAATTTTTCTCTTCTTTTTTTTTTTTTCTTTTTTGGAAACTTAACCGCCCCCATATACCCAAACCCCTCTCCCTCCCCCCCCCCTCCTTTTTGGGGTATTTTTCAAATTAGGGTTTCCCTTTATTAATTAGAGATCTTACAATTTAGAGAAGGGCCAAAAATAAGGTGATTACAAAATCTATGGGTATGAAATTAAATCTATTAGTATGGAACTTTTTTTTTTCTTTCTAAGTGAAATCTCCTAGTATATGCATCATCCTATTTCTTTTTGATAGATTCATACCAGAGATCAAACTAGTCTAATCTCAACAATGCCTTGCTAATTTTAAGAAAAATATATTTAAGATAAAACTTAAAATATTGCACATTGTATCTAGTATTTATATAAATATTTAATATTGAAGCATTGTAACAAAAGTTAAAATTTAGGATCTAGTATTCTCATATCAAGTATGAAAGATCCTAGGGTGATAAATAGAAGTAGATAGATATATATAATGCTAAAGTCTAAGACTTTTATTTGTTATTCTATTCCTTCTACCCAGTTTCTATCCCATCTCACCATTAGGTAGACTAGTACTATTTTTGATAACCTAAAGCTCTAGTGCCACTCTTGTAAGGCTTGGTAGTTTTGCCTCAAAAGGAGGCTTGGTAGTTTTGCCTGAAATCGTTATATAATGCGTTTACCCATGATATAAAGACTGTCTTGCAAGTTAGAGGTTGCAAGACTTTCACTTTTAAGGATGCTTATTTGATTTGCATACATTTGTTTAACTATATATATATATATATATATATAATTGATTCAACAATCCATAGTCATTAAAACTATAGAGTCGAAATCACCTACCAAACAATAAAAAAAAATAGTATCTACATCTCAACAATCATAATGCTACTAAATACCTTAAAAGTTTAATTCAAGTATACTACTTACTTTCCTAATCTTATATTCCACTTTCTCAACTAGATGGAGTACTCTACGTTCGAATCCTAACCTAACTCCAACTTTGTACGACCTGCAAAAGAAACTAGTAGGGGTAAGCTACATCTAGCTTAGTGAGTAACTTTCCCACCTTACTATTAAACAATAATAAGTAAGTTATTTATTAAACATAGGAATGTATGTACAAGTATATGTAATGAAAACGATATATACAGTTGGCTAGAAACTGTATATAGCACAATTTTAACACTTACCATTTCCTAGGTTGAGAAGTATTTAGGCATGTCAAGACCTTGGTATTTATGTCCAATACGAAATTTCTTAACAATATAATGACCTTCAGTAATAGATACAGTTTGGCCTAATGTAAAAGGCGATACTCCCCAGAACTAAGTAGTTCCCAAAGGTCAATGTAAGAACATGTTGCACGAAATAAGCTGTACGGTAAACAATCACAATACATATTATCAATATGGATCCATCCAAGTATGATCTCCCGCTTTGCTATGTAGTGCTGACACTCTTTAACTCATGTTATAAAATGTAATGCATGTCTAATTTAATTAGAGGTCGAATATTTATTAATTTTGGATTCATAAGGCAGTCAAGTAGGTATATTCCAAATACTCCAATACCCTACGTTCTAATGCAGCAAACATAGGTATTTGAAATATCTTAAGATATTTTGCAAGCATAGTTTAACCAAAACAAGTACATATAAGTTCCCATATACCCCAACATGCATCAAGTTCAATTATCATATATAATTAGATAATGTACTAAATACAAGCATAAAATAGAGTAAAATAGGTAGTGGTATACTCACTCAACCTTAAAAGTCAAGTATTCCTAGTAGTCTTTGACAATCTCAAACTTGGTATCTCAAATCACTTTAGTAAGACAACTAATATAAATAAGACTCATCTTAAACATGATCTATTCACTAGCCTTGCTATAATTTCCCTGTTTTCGCTTATTTTGTATTTTGGTCATAATTTTCTCATTTTAAGTTTGAATTTCATGTTCTTATAGTCAATTTTCATCATTTTCGAGTTTTCTTTCATTTGGTGATGTTATTTTTGGGCTTTTAGATTAGCAAGGTTCCAATTTGGGCCTTATAAGTTCGTAGGCCCTTAAGGTAAGTTTGGTTACTTTAGGGTTCAGGCCTAATTTTGGCTTAGCTTTTGATCTTGAACTTTGCACTTAATATTTTTGGGCTTCCTTTTAAGTACTTTAAGTTAACTTTTCTACAAAAAATCTTAAATTTTCACCTTAGGTCTTGGTATTGCTCTTATGGGCCTAAATGAGTCATTTTTACTAATTTAAGGCCCTTACCTACTAAGGGGCCTATTGGAGATAGCTTTAATGTGCTTTTAGACTTAATATACCCTTTATATTTTATTTTATAGGCCTTTTAATTTAGGGCTCAAATCTGGTCACTAAGTTATTGGGTTACATTCTTAGTTCTTTTAAAAGTTTTTAGGCCTATTTTGCATTTTACAACTTTAAGTCTAACTCCACTTATGATTTTAGGCTTAAGGCCACTAAAGATCTTAAGATAAGTTCATTTTCTATTAAGATTCAAATCTAGTTATTTTCAGTTATTGGGCTCCTAATCATATTTTTAAGGCTTTAAGAACTAACTAAGTTAGTTTAGGCCTAATTTGCATTCTAGGATCCTAAATTTGATTCTAATTTATTCCCATGGTCCAAATATCCTAATGGTTCCATTAAATAACCCATTTTATCAAGTGTTTTAGATCTAGTTTATTTCATTAGTAGGGTTCTAACACTATTACTAAGGCTTTAATCACCAATTTAACTAATTTAGGCTAAAAACTTATCACTACTTTACTTAACTTGGTTAATTACATCCTAAATCATACTTAACACTAAATAATCATGTTATTGAGGTAATAAATCAAAATTTACAAATTTGAAACTTTCATGAAAGCGGTGGCCAAGTAAGGTTCTTCTAGGCTTGTCTTCAACTTCTTATAGGCTTTTCTTCAACTTCTTCTATCCAACACTTATTCTAGTGTGTTTCCTTATTTTAATCACATTTTTACTTATTTTAAGCTAATAATATAATTTAATATGGTGAAAACAAGTTGGATACATATCAAAGAAGGGGCAATATGGTTGGTACTTAAGGTTTCATGGAGTTTAATCAACATTCTTTTCAAGTTATCTATATAAAACTATCTCCTACACCTTTATAATATAAATAGAAAACTAGTGAAGTACGTGAATGAATGTGTAATTATAATTCTCTAAAATGATATGTACATGATTATAACATATTTATATAGTATTTTTAATCTCAAACTCTCAAGATATCATAGGTATAACTTATGTGAACAAGAAATTTAAATTAGGAGAGTTTTACCTTAGGCTAACCTGCATGGGTTCCAATTTTTCCACTAAAAAACAAAGTAGAAACTTACTCCTTTGAGGCCAAATATTTGTTAGCAAGAAAATAGGTTATATGTCTGATCTTTTGATAGCAGTGGCTTGTCATTTGGTGGAGTGTGATGGCGGTAAGGCCAAAAGGCACTAAAGTATTGGGGGGGGGGGGGGGGGTGTATGTGTCTGATAGTTCCTTTTGTTTTCTTCCCTTTTTTCTTTGGTTTTTGTTCAAGTTTCTTGAGAATGTTTCTTAGAGTTTTTTATGCATGAAGAATGATGTCAAATAAGGGTTTTGGAGAGATTAAATAGCAAATGTTGAAGGTGAATTGAGGAGAATAAGAGATGGTTATTTTGAGATAAGGGTACATAGTCCCTTCTTAGTGCTATTATTCCTTATTTGCTTTTTGCCAAATGAGGGAGGATTTTGTCTCTTAAAGGATAAGTGTCCTTTAATTTCAAATTAATCATTTGCCCTTTGTGCTTAATTGTGTTCAACTTAGTACGGATTAAGATGTAATGAGAGTTGGTACATAAATTAAAGGGTAATTAAGCTAATTAATCGTGATTATACTTAATTAAAAAATTTAGGCCTTAGGGTGTAATTAGAGTCTTGCCATATTTTATCCCTTTAATTAAGTTTATTGACCTATATTACTTAGCTTGTTAGATTCCTTTATTATTTGGGATCAATTAGGGTTTTCGAATTGTATCGAGGCTCGCAATTTAGAGTTTCTGAGCAATTAGAGAAATTATTTGTGATTAACGAATAATTTAGGGGTATATTTAGGGTTTATTAAGGTTTTATTCAGTAAATTGATATTTTCTCGTTGTTTTAAGGTTTTTCGTTAGGGTTTTACGTGTAAGATTAAGGTTTCAGGGTTATAGTCTCTTTAGGGTTTTTTGACTTATTAGTTAAGGTTTGTGACTTATTATTTAGGGTTGAATTGTTTAATTTATGGATTTTATTATTATATATTAAGTAGTTCTAGGGATTACTTATTAACTTTTATATCTGACTTCAAGTTCAAATCCAAAAGTTTACAAGGTTCATATTATCCCCACAAGTATAATATTAGCATTCTTAAGGAGATATTTTCATATAATTACTTTTATTTAATATGATTAATCATTCTTGACTTATATTTAATTATGATGTAAAACCTGATTAGCAGATTAAGGTATAATTAAGTTTCTTAATCTTAATTTTTTGTGCACTTGACATTAATAAAGTATAGTTTAGGGCTTAATGTGCTAACTCAACTTAGTTAAGCCCATTAGATCATCTTGTCTAATCACTTTATAGAATTGAGACAATTAATACTGTTTAGGTACCTTTTTTAAGGTAGATTAGGGTTTTAGGGCAATTAAGCAATTAGTCTCTGATTATTGAATAGTTTTACTATTTAATTAAAGTGCAATAGTTGGATTAGGGTTTTTGACTTTAAATTAGGGTTTTACAATTATTTTAAAGGTTCGTACTTATTAGGGTTTTAATTAGGATTTTAGTGTTCAAACGTTCATTTAAGGGTTACAGTATTTGTTTTAAGGTTTTGAATTCATTGTTAAGATTATCTATACCAATATTCATTTTTGGTTTAACTTTCCCTTTATCAGTTTCAGAGAACTCTTATGGGCTTCGACTATTAGTCTTTTTCCCATTTGGGTTTAAGGTTAGTTCCGTTAGATTAGGTTGACCTTGAGAGTTAACGTTAGTTATTGGTGTTTGTTTATATTATTTTAAGGCTTTTAAGTATAGGGGTCAACTAGGGCTTGGACTACCATTTAGGGTTTTAGGAGTTTGAGTTCACATTTTTTAGAGTAGTCTTTTAGGTTCAGGGTTAGTTATTTTGCCAACACTAAGGGTATCTTTCAGGAAATCTTATTAACTTCTAACTTCTTATTTAAGAAATTTTTGGGGTTTACATAATCAACACAAAACAACTAAGGTTTTAAATCAAGTTAATTGGATGTAACGCATGAAGAAGTAAGTGTCATCACACAATGTCATTCGGTATTATTCTGGAATCGAGAGGAATATAAGAGAGTGGGTGACAACTTGTTTAGTATATGGGACTGAGATAGAAATATGTATCTAACACAAAATAACCAAGGTTTTAAATCAAGTTAATTAGATGTAATGCATGAACAAGTAAGTGGCATCGCACAACATTATCTATTCTATTATAAGATTAGAGAAATTACGCTTGCTCTAATCCAGGTTGAGAAGTTTAACATTAAGAACTCACAAATCGAAGTCAAACCAAGACTTTACAATAGAGAACATCCTTCATCTGAAACTACCTTTGAACTATGGCCCTTAACTTTGCTATGACCTTTTCTTTTATCACTTAGTTAGACTAAAAGTAAGGAAATGACCATTCTAACTATTTTCATCAGAAGGTTCGTGTTTCGCTCGATAATCCTAATTGTTTTCTTTAATGGGTTGCGATACATGTTAGGTAAGAAGTTAGGTTAGGTTTAAGTTAGTTTATTTTTTGGGGGTAATCAACTACTTTCAAACAATCTAAATAATATGGTGTACACAAAACGACCATAACATAGAGATAAACTTCCATAATAGTAAGGTAATATTCAAGCATATGCACGATGTATACACAAATAACTAAATTATAACCATAAACCAAAAACATACTAAAGCTTCCAGCTATTTCGAAATAATACTCCAAAATGCCATGAATCATTGGTCTTACTTACCTTAATATCGATGCTTGTTATCTTCGTGCATTGCTCTAATCTTCTTCAAATATTCCATATTTAATATAACATCTTTAGTTTCCATTTAATATATGAAATAACAATTCATTTTAAGAATTAGGTGTTCTTTTTATTTAAGTTAAGTAAGGTTTTTAAGCTATTTATTAAATATTAATCATGTAATTTGACCTCATATTTAATGTGTATTTTGATTTAGGAAAATCCTTACCTTAGGTTCTAGCTTCATATCTAGTATAAGTTTTTTGTCTAAGAAAGTTTCTGACATAAGTTCTGACTAGATACTTCATATAAGATTTTGATAAAGAACCTTCTAACTTAGATCCTAACTTAGAAAATTCTTAATGTTCATAATATAAGCAACTTCTACCTCATCCTCTAACTTCAATTAGGATTAAGTGAACTACACTAGACAACCTTCTAACCAAACTTCTAACCTGCTCATATTTAAGTTCCTTTTATCAAACTACCTTCGGACTTTCCTTCTAAGCTGGTTCTAGTTTCATAGCTTTTGTCCAAAAAACCTTCTAAGCTACCTTTTGATTTGGCTAAATTCCTTATAAGTTCATCAAATCTTTACATTTTTTGTGTATATGTTTCCATTCCCTTGCTAAAATCCTAACATAATTATCATTGTCAAGTCACCATTTTGCCAACCACTTATAAATAGTTTAGCTACCTCAATTTAGCTATTCCTTGTAACAAGTTCCATTATAACTTTTGGGACTAGCAATCTCTTGCACAATTCAAGTTATGATCAACTAAGATTTTACAAAATGTATTACTACTATTTTAATTTAACCAAACTAATATCTACACAAGGCATTATAACACAAAATATGGATTTAGTTTTCACTTTTTTTTTTCTTTATGAGAAGAACATGTTCTCATTATCTAAGGTCTGGTTCTACATACAAATTGAATATTTTTGTAATAATTCTTTTCAGTAAAGGTATACTACATATATCCATAATTGTTATACATTCCTTCTAAACCTACAATAAATAGATAATGCTAAAGTAATACAGGATAGAGCATTTAACATAATATCTAATAGGGTCGATAGACTTGCAATATCAACATATTAGATATTATTCCAAGCAATCGTGATATCAAAATGAAAATTCTCTAAAAATTTATGTTTCCCCCCAGTAAAAATAAATAAACTTCCTTAATTAACTTCATAGACACAACTAGGAAATTATATGTCAGATATTTAATTGCAATATCTTTCGAATTAAAATATTTCCTTCAAGAGGAGCATGGGTTAATTGAATGGAGAAATTATCATGTACTTTCACAAAAATGAAAATATTTTCTTCATTGAAATAAAGGTATTTAAAAATATTGGCACAAATATTAGGAGTTGAAAGAACATCGTCTTGATTTTTTTTTTTTTAATTTTCCATCAAATCATCAAGTCAATAGAACACTAATGATATAGCTCTAAAATTATAAATCAAATTGTGGAAGCAAAATTACTGTGCCAAAATATATAAGTAAGATAAGACTCACTAGTGAGGTTGCTTCAATCTCTGACGTGCATAGTAGCAGCTTCGTGTATGCTCAAAAAAATACAGATTTGCACCAATTGTCTTTAATATATATATATTTTTTTCAAATTTTCTACCTATGCTTTTTCTATGTTTTTGTTAAGTCTCAGAGCAGATGACCTTGTTTTAATATAACCTAAAAGTTTTTATAGAGTGGAAGTCACTTAAGGAGCAAGGAAAAGAATTATCTTTAGCCAAATATCCTCTTCGTAAACTACAATATATCTTATGTAAAATTATGTGTCCAACATCCACTCCTCAAAATTAGTTATTCATCCTAAAATCCTGCATGCTGATCCCGTCCAATGCCATGCTAAATTCAATGACTATGGACATACTTATTAGTTAGTTAATTCGGTTAAGATATAGGTTCTCATATATTATATTTTAAGCTTATATTAATTGCATATCCATTTGACGTGTTATTTATGTTTAGTGAATACACATTATCTTTGAATATTATTTCATATCATATTATTAAACTTCATCACTTTAGCAATTAATTAAATTATTATTATTATTATTATTATTATTATTATTATTATTATTATTATTATTATCTCGTTAAATTTGAAACTTAAATTTTATATTTTTAATAAATAATGAGTAATATATTTTGTTGGTCTTTTTCTTTTAGTTTTTTTTTTCTTAACTAATTTATTAGTATATTATTCTATTTCCCATATCTATACTCATGGATGACTTCAACAAATTTTTATGGCTTCGTCACAAATCCCGTTTAAATGTTAAACCCCATATAAACATACCTTAAACTTTAAGTAACAGTCTCTTAGTTGCTAATTTATGAAGTCTCACACCTACAAAAACCCGTGATTATGAAACTGATTCCACTAATATAAAACCCTTATTTCTTTTCTTCTTTCTTTTTTTCCTTTTCCACGTGAAATTGCCTTAGTATATGCATCATCCTACCTCTTTCGATTGCATCTAGTATTTATACGCATATTTAGTATTGAAGCATTGTAACGAAAAAGTTCGAGAAATAGGAATGATTTTTTTTTTTTAGAAAAAAAAGAGTTAACCCGTGACTTAGTGAAGCTGCAATTTTTTAATGAGCTAATTAAATTAGTAGATATCCTTTTGCCTGCGAAAAAGTGCTAAATCTTGGCATATAAACAATATCATAATAAAATCTTCAAATTGATAGATTAAAATAGAAAATGTAAAGTATAAAAAGGTAAAAGTTTTCCAAAATTTATATTATAGAATATTGACAAAATTTTGAAATGTATTGATCATTTCGGGACATATTTTGAATACCACTAGGAATTTTGAGGGGGAAAAAAATTGAAACAGCACACAGCCCATGTCTGGAAAAATCTGCAACTTACCTTATTAACATATATTTATTTAAAATTTATATTATTTTATTTTTAAATACCTAAATATTATTAACATTTACTATCATTCATTCATCCATCCATCCATATACCATATTAATATCGGAGCATCCGTTTTCCTTCCATCATAGGTGTCTTTTCTCATTCTTCGAGGGGGTGAATCATGGAAACAATGTAACCCCCATGGCACAACGAAGCATTAGAGATTATTTTATAGAATTTGTTGTGTTTACAGGGCATCAAACACCAGATCTGGTACTGTAGTTTGACCACACTGCCCCTCTACTATATTATATATAAACATATAAAGATTTATAGGATTAATAAGAAATTCATCATTTCCGAGAGATTTGATTACACGATTTACAGAATTATAGGCATTAACGAAAACGTCTTCTTTTGAAACGATAATTTTATTGTGTAAAAAGTGATAATTGATGTCCCGTCGATCGAGAGCAGTAAAAGCATATGCCATCTATAACAAAAGTTAAAGACACAAAACCACATAATTTAGGGAATTTGTTTTAGGATTTTAATTCGGCTCCTATAGAATTGATCCTTTTTACTTTAATTCTTAATAAGTAATTTAAATATTTTTTAATATATTATATATATATATATATATATATATAGACTAAGGGGAAATATGTACATGTGGAGAGAAAAAGGCTGTGGGCGCATCGACAGCTCAGCCAATCAGTCAAAAACAAAACTTCCCTTTAAAGCAACTCCACCACATAACACACACACAACCAAAGTTTCTCGGTTTACAAGCACCAAATCCAACCATAAAAGATGCATGTCCTACCTTCTTTGTTTCCAAAGTGTCTGCGGCTTCGTCCATGGCCATGAAAAAAAAAAAAAAAAAAAGAAAAAGGCAGACAGAATCCCAGAAAAAGTGTGATGTTCCTACATACTTTGAGTAAATAAATAAAACTCCATAAGAAAGATATAGCAAGGAGGGGTGTTTTGGAATCATAAGATAAGTTCCCTTTCATGGAGTTGAAACATAAGGACCTGCAGGGTCTAATTGAGAGAGCATGGACATTGCAAGACAGCATCAATGATGAAACTGAGAAGATAAGCAGATACAGTAAGTATTGTTCAGAGCATGGTCCTGGTCATGGTCATTGCCGTGGTATTAGTATTACAGGAGCGGCACTTCAAGAGATGGAGAGCCTGTCTGCCATTGGAGATTCGTTGAAGGACATGGAGAACATTCTCATGTTTCTACAGGTTCAGTTACTTGTTCATTCAATTCAAATCCCGATTCGGTTTCTTTATGATGAAATTTCCTTCTTGGGCATCCTAAAGTTTGCGTAATTGTTATAAGCAAAGATTCTTTGAACAGAGAAGGGATTTTACTACCTTGTTTTGCAATGTGGTTATGTGACAGCCTCGTACATATTTTGTATCTATTACACCGGTGGGATGTTGTTTTAGTTTTGCCCCGGGACTTTAAATCAACCGTTTTGTATGCTCTGTTAATCTGTAAACAACATCAGGATTAGAACACAACGTAAGACATAACTGATAATGTTGTGTCGATAATGCGCTCAAACTGTGGACAATGTCGTGCAGAGATTGCGCGGTTGGCAGATCCTTGGCGGGCATTCCGCGCTCACTCGATTAGAAGAAAGCAGATCGGCCCTCATAGACCATGTGAATCAATATCAAGGAAGAGATCTGGATGTCCTAAACGAATTGAAATCGTGTTTCGACAATGGAAGATTGTCCCTCAATTTCTCATTGAATAAAGAGTTGATCAATAAGAAAGTCCATCCTGTTCCTAATCTGACAGTCCGCCATAGGAAGAGGAATGGAATAGCTGGGCTTTTCTTGTGTTGTTTCGAGTTTGCAATCCATCCTAGGAGATGGCATCAAGCAGCAGCAGTTGCTATCAAATTGTTAGTCGTCTCTGCAAGCGTATCGATGGCGGTTTCATTCATCCAGAGCAAGCAAAGATGCGAGAACTCAAGATCAAGAAACGTGACTCAACTTGTGGACTCAAAACAAGAAAGGAGAAACAGAGAGATTTTAATGGGGAGACCACTGGATGTATTTCATGGTAGGGGATAACTTAACTTACACTATGATACCTCCAAATACATGGTACTTCCAATCATTGTGGCGTCTTCAAATCTAACAGTTTAGGGTTTATCAGAATTCTAAGATTATACCTACTTGGCGGAGAGCACTCCTGATATGGTTGATCTCCCGGAAGCAGCTCCTTCAAAGATAAAAAAACCCCAACGCCAAAGCAGACAGTACTTCTATATGAAAATTTCAGTCGTTATATACACACAGTTAGCTCTTTGAGTCTTCTTTCTTGCAATATTTGTATGTTTTTGGTATATAGATTGACAAATTTTTTTGTGCAACACATGGAATAAATGTGCAAGGTTCAGTCGTGGCATTGATCTTTCCCTGAATGATTTTCTTTGAGATAAGCTTGCTTTTCCTTAGCTATTGTGCCAAAAGCACGAAAGTGAATAGCTCCTATTGATAAATACGTCTGCTGAATGGATTTTGGATGAAACATGAATAGAAGAGTTCTCTTCTATTCTCCTTCCCAAACATGTATATGATACCTCAATCCCTCCTATTTTTAAAGTGCCCAAACGGATATCGCGAGGGAAAATGAAGAGTTGCAAATACCAATGTATAGTATTAGTAACTAATGATAGATGACAATGATAGTACTCAACCGCTAGTAACGGTGATCAGTAATAATGGAAAATGTGAATAGAAAATAAGGAAAATAGCATTTTTTGGAAAAAAAAAAAAAGAAAAGAAATTATTGTTCACATTTTTCTTTAACATTTTACATGATGGTTGACCACTATTATCAACTACCTTCAACCTTCACCTTCTACCACTACTTGCTACTATTTAATCAATCAATTCATTACCTTAAAAGCTATAATATTTAACAAATAATATAATTGGTATACAGATATATTGATAGAGTTATGAACAAAGCATGCTTATTTATGAGCTACTCAAGTTCTACTAAGTAATTACTCGGGATGGATTTGATTATGATGGTATTAAACTCAAGTTTTATAATATTTAACTTAACAAACTTATAAACCTAATCGAGTTTAAATCGGGTTTATGTGTCAATTGAGTTTGATCTAAGCTTTTTGATCAATATTACTTTAAGTAGAAGAACAATTTTTAAAAGGTAAAATAAGTTTTAAATAGTTACAAGTTGAGCCTAAAATTATTAATTAAAGTTATGCTCAAGTTGAATACTAATTAACTCATTATATTTTGTTATAAAAATCTATGCTCAAGTTGAATACTATACCTAAAATTAAAAATAAAAACCAAGGGCAAAATAAACTTTTTCGCTTAGAAATTTCTTACTAGCTAACTCACTATATTTTATTATAAAAACCTATGCTTTCCTTAGTAAGCTACCTAAAGTTGGCTCTCCTCGCAATTAGCACTACATGAAAGACATCCCATTTTCTGCCAACTTTTTATTTTTTGTTTTTTTTTCTTTTTCTAAGCCAAGTTTACAAAAAAATCTGAAAAAATTGATAAAAAAAAGTTAAAAATACAAAAAATTTAAAATTTAAAAAATACAAAATGTTATAAATATTTGAGTCAAGTCAATTAGTGTTAGATAAAGTAGTAGTGTAAAATATACATAAGATTTAATAAATTTAAAGTCTTTAAAAACTTTTTTGGCTTCATTAGAAAAGTATTTTAATATATTTCAGTATAATATTTGAGCACATAAAATAGATTTTCGTCCAATTTGAATAACTTTAACGGAACTAACTAAAATAAGACACTAAATTTATTAAATTTCAAAGAGTGGTGACAAGAAATCTATTTTAGCTTGTATATTTTAACTATTTTGATAAATTATATAAATTGGATTGACCTGTGCTTGGACTTAAAAGTGAATATCAAGTTAGGACCTAATTTTTATAGTTTAAGTGTAAAATGAGTAGGATAAATTAATGAGAAAGATGTTTAGCCACGTTGGCTAGAGGCATTGACTCAATGCATGGAATGATTAGAGGTCAGGATATCACTTCCCTTGTAGGGTACATGTAGGCTTTTTTTTTTTTATATTGTTAGGTCACATTCAAGGCATGTGACCACCATTATCCTCAATATTTTTTCTTTTTTCTTTTTTCTTTTTCTTTTTAGCCAAGAAAAGCCCACAAATAGGAGAAAAATCGGGTACATTCTCTAGAAACCAAGATGGCAATCAATTTTATCAAATCCCTAACAAATCTTTAAAAATTTAGTTAGAATCTTATTAAGTTATCATCAAGAACAATTAAATCTAAAAAGATTTGTGAAAGTATGGATCCGGTAAAAGATTTGGAAAAAAACTAAATGGATTCAAATTAATCCTAATGAGTTGAAGATTTGAGGACTGCAAGTCTATAAAGGACAGAGAAGATCATTCTCACGGCCATCCTTCAACATCAATCCAGAATACACAGCAAATTCACCCACTTGACTTCAACTTGAATCAACGGCGCCACCCTACTTGGCCCAATGACCTGAACATCACACTAACGCGACAACACTTTGACTAAGCCCATCTACGCATACGGTCGCGCAATCCCCCGACCAAAACACAGCAGACCCTGTCCTCGTATGATCCCATCCTTTGCTTCTGCGTAGCCTGCAGTATACTAAACCCTTAATGCTCAAACCAGTCACAGCAAAGCCACCCCATTTGCACTATCTCCAACACCATTCGCCCCCTCTCTTGACCCGACACTCTCGCACACAGCCCCAAACCCAGAGCCATACACTCCATCCCCAACTAGCAGACGCCCAACACCGCTAACCCTTTTCGTCCTTGAGCACTCAATAAATTGAAACCCATTGCCAACCGTAGTTGACACCTAGACGACGCACCGACCGCGCCCTTTCTCTAGCGACTGTCCACCGCACACTGCATCCCATACGCCTGACCCTCTCCTTTGTAGCACTATGAACCCCCTCCGCATGATACACTCTCGCCCAAAGACAATAGCGCATGATCCCCAACCCGACAACCCTCACACGTACGGCCACCGCACTCGACGCTACCAATACCAAACCAAACCTCGAACCCCTCTTTATCGTCGCACGCATGAATCCTATACACGGTCAACAAGCACTAGCCAACGCCCAAACCATTGACCCCTGCCTTCTTCCATCCCTTCTCGATGCATACAATGTTATACACAACTCAGATCTTTCACCACTGCGACTTGCGAAATCCATAGCTGTCATCCACACTAAACTCCTCAAAACGATCACCTTACACAAAGGAACTGTTCCCAAACACAGTTTTACTAATCTAAGTTAGATCAAATTATGATTTCCTGTTTGTTTCGATGTCCGAATCAGTTGGTACGACATTGGTTATGGTTGCTATCGAAGAAAGTGGAATCTGACCTACGACCCGCTAGAACCGATCTGACCGTGTTTTGACCCAATCCACGCGCACAGGTACACTCTGAACCCGACTCGTGTCTTGCAGTGAAGGTGGGTCAAATTAATAAGACGGTTTAAACTTGGATTTGTCTCGATAATTCCTAAATACTGCAATGGCTGTAGGTTGGAATTTGGATAGTAATGGTGTAATGATGCATAAGATACTAGCTCTTTTATTGATATAAAATGCTTCACAAATCCATTGCAAATCTGAAGCTTTTATTAATTCTTGACTTTGCAGAATATTCCATTCTTCTTCTGTTAATTTCACATGTTCAAGATTCATTATTATTTAGTGTTTTAGTAAAATAAATGTCCTTAGCAAGCGCCGGAATCGGAATGGGAATGGGGTGTCTCAGGAATCTCAAAGACTTCAACCCTTGCACCCGAACTAGGTGCCTTGAAAATGGTCATCCCCGTATTGGGGTCTAGTGGCGCTTGGTTGATTCGCCCCTCCGCCTCCCAGCTTGATGCGCCGGAAGCCCCCGAAGTAGGCATCATTTATTGTAATCCACGATCTCCGGATCAAGGGGAGCTAATATTACTGTTAGAAAGATCCCTCCGGCACACAACCCGAGCCGACAAAATAGGAAGTGTAAAGATCTGCCCATTAGCATTCCTGTACAAAGTGCGGGGGAGGATCTCTTATAGGATGGCTTCATAAACTTTTTGGCCCAAGGTGGACGCTCGATCCAACTGATCTTTCACAAGGGCCAAGTAGCCCCCTGGGCGAGTTTGGGCTTATAATTCTCCTATTGCCTTTTTTAGCATATTTGTTGGATTAAATTATATATGGATTACGTACCTACCACAATTATAATGTAGGTTCTATTTTTAAATAAAATTACATCTTTTGCATAATTATTTAGAAAAGTTGTATATTTTAAAAATCGAATGTTTTAGTCCCATATTTTAGTATAAGTTATATACTTATACACTTTTAAATAAAAATTGCAATTTTTTACAACTTAGGCATTTTAGGAATTTTTCTAGAAAAAAAAAATAGTAATAATTTTCTCACTTAGTTGGTTTTCATAAAAATAAAAAATTTTAATTTGAGTCTTTTCAAAAATTAGGTTTTTAGGATTTTTTGAAAATTAGAAATAAAATTAGGTTTTCTAAGGTTTTTCGTAATAACAAATGAATGGCCAAAAAATATAAATCTAGTTTGGTTTTTAATAATAAGAACCAACCCACTAAAAAGTGTAAATCGATTTGATCTCAATTAGCAAATACATAGGTATTTTCGAGATAATCGTAAAATTTTTATTTTCCTTTTATCTTTTAAGGAAAATTCACACGAAAAATATAATAAAAAAATCCATTTTTATGCATTTTTATACTCTTGCATGTTTTTTACATTTTAAAAAAAATAAAAAAAAGGCTCATTAACCTTTTCTTTTTTCGTGGTGACTTAATTTTAATAAGTTAATCTTTAAATTTAATTTTTCTAGTTAATTTCTAAAAAGTTGTTTTTTTAGAAAATTCGTAAACCAATAGCTACCGTAGACGTTAACTCGTATGCCGTTGCCTAGGTTCATCAGAGCCAGTGAAAACTGGGAACTCCCTAGCTAGTGGTTCCGGAGATCTTGGTCCCTACCTCGCTGAAATGTGAAGATTCCAGAAAAGATGTATTGGCATTCCATAAAGGTCAACCTTGAAGCAGGCATTAGTCCTTCATCCTCTATTTGAATGCGAAGTGTTGAGATATCCGGGCTGTTAAGCCAAGGACCTCCCGGAGTTCCGCCCTTTCAGGAGTTAGTTCTTCTACCTTTTGTATACCTAGTGCTGTATGCAAACTTGCTAACCTTACAGTTAGTGCGTCAGTCCCCCTCGTTCTTTAATTTTATATTGAATAATTTATATTAAACAGGTTAGGCTTAGTATAGGTTAAATTAAGAAAAACTGAATTTGAGCTCGATAAAATTGATAACTCCACTAGAGACTTAATGGACTAGTTATGTAAAAATTAATAAATTTAATTAATAAGCTTTTATTTTTTTCTTTATTGTATATATTGTAATATAGTTGTAATAATTATGTGTTAGTGATGCAAGTTTGCTAGAAAAAATTAGCCTATTAAGCCTATTTTAGGGAATTTAAAGGAAGGGCTTGAGTTTTCAAACATCATATGTGTACTTAAATGTGATTAAACTTGAGCTATTTTAGGAACTTAAGACAGGTTGGTATGCTGTAACCTTCAAGTCGCTAGAGTCTCTATCGCCACTTGGTGGTGAGAAGCAAACCCACTCATACTTTGATATAACCTATTAGGTGTTTCTCTGAAAATGCCTGGTTATAGAGCTTAAGACATTTAGATCTGACCTTCCTACATTATCTTAAATAAAAAAGGAGTTAGTGATTTTTAAATTATAGGAATCAAAAAAAGAAATTATTATAACTTGCGGCCGATTGAAGGTTTCATTTTTCAAAAAAATTATTTTAGAAAGTCATACACATATATACAAATATGGGGAGTGTTGACTGCGGGTGTATGATAATTCTATTTTTATAAGTTATTAATTATCAATCCCCTATTACATTACATGCATGTGGGACATACTGAATTGATTTTTTTTTTTTTTTATATTTGTTGTTTTGTATGTAATTGTTTTTATTTTCATATGTATTTCTTTTCTTGTACCATATATGTTGTTTCTATATTGTATGTATGTTATTATTCTAGATTATCTCTTTATGAGTAAAAGGTTATGTCATTTAAAGACTTAAATTAAGGAAATTGTAAAATTATTAATACCATCTATAGTCTTATTGTAAATTCTATTGTATTTTCATTTTTTTTTTTTGTAAATAATCATGTAATCTTATACTTTATGTTATATAGGCATGGAAAGCCAAGACAGTGTCAATCCTGAGCCTATCTATAAGGTCTAGCTTGATAAGTACTCTTTCCCTAAGGACATCTTGAAAGACTGGTTGAATCAACTCCTACCAATCAAGAAAGACTACATTCACAAGAAGATTGGGCCGGTCATGTACCTTATGGAAATTCAACTTCAATGACCCCTTATTTAAGCCTTAATCTACTTTTGGGACCTAAAATTTATGGCCTTCAAGTTCGACCTACATATGCTAACACCTACCTTAAAAAAGTATTCCTAGCTGCTCAGTGCTCCCCTTCTTAAAGTAAGAATAATAGTTCTTGTAGGTTCCGTATAAGATATTAAGAGGGAGGGCGAATTGATATTTTTTGCAAAAGTAAAACTTTTTCAATTTTTAAAACAATTCTCCTCTTAATAACTTAAATGGTGCAATAAGTAGTTGAAAATTGATTGTTTAGCTTAAGATGCAAAAATAAAAGCACAAATAGTAAAGGTCAAAAAGTAAATAAAGTAGGGAGAAAAAAATCAAGTAATTGATTTATAGAGTTTCGGTTTTTTGCCTATCACTGTCTTCCAACTCCGTTAGAGATTCGGTCCTCTTTATCGGTGTCGTTCCACTAGTCTAATCTTTTCATTAAGCAAAAATCAATTAGAGGTTACAAGAATATCCAATTGCTTCTCTGTCCTATCTCATCAGCTTTCTAAACGTAAGACTTAGAGAACTTCCTAACCTCATATATACTTAAATACAATTTCAATAATGTTTACAATGAAATTGAAACAATATAATTAAATAACTCTTTACAACTTTCACACAAATGCAATAACAATGAAATAATAAAACTGCTTTTGCTCAGTTTCTCATTAAGTTTTTGATAGAGTTTCTGACAGTGTTCATGAGTTGTACTGTACTAAATCTTGTGCTATATCATCTTTAAATTAAATAAACAATAGCTAGAAACAACTAGTTTCGGATTTTTCTCTAAGATATCTTGATTCAAACACAATTGGTTTTGTTGTTGGATAAATATCCCATGAAATATAAGAACCAAATGTTTGAATATTTGAAATGTTGAATCCTACTATTCCTAATTTGTTTCTTTTCCTAGCTTAAGTTATTTGAATGTTATTGTACGTGAGGATTTGCTTCAACTCTCTTTTTGATTATATGGAACTTCAAAAATTTTAAAATCATGTTTCAAATATTATGGATAAATATGAAAAGTTATTGTTAAATCTTTGTATATCTTGCTCTTCAAGAATAGTCCAACAGTTTATCATAGCTTATTTGATATTTGCCGTGAACAAATCTATTCCCTTCTTCAATATCTTTATTTGAATCATGAAATAAAACTCTCATAAAAATCTAGTTACTTTATCCACAATATCTACACTTATCTTCAGCAAAATATCTTGAAGTTCTTAAATTATTGTCAACAAAATAACCTATAAACTTATCTAAAAAAACTTGCAAGAATTAGCACTGAATTCTAAAGCTTTTTAGTGTAGCTTTATTTAATAAATTCTCATAAATAATCTAAATTTTATTTGAGCTTGATATACAACACTAATGCAACAACTCCTTTTACGATTAATGTCCTTAATGTAATTAAAACTTGATCAATCTCATTGAGACTATCAGAAAATCTTCTTCCTAAAAATATATTGCTTAAACCTTAATCATCCAATTTAAAAATCTGATTCCTGAGCATTCTTTAAAAATAATCTAATTTAAAATCCCTATGGACTAAATCCAACTTTGGTAGAATAGAATTAAGTACATTACCTAAATATACTTAATAAAGTGGAGCTGGGCCTTCTATATATTTTTCTAACTTAACTTGTACAAATTATTTAGAAAATAACTTAGGAACAGTTGTTGATCTCGATACTATACACAATTTGTATTGTTCTGATTTATTACTGATATACTGTCTGACATACATTTTAACTAGCATAATTCCAAACTTAATTTTCTTTCTTGAACTAATTTTATTCTAAAATTGATCTGCACATTTATTGTTCTTAGTAAACACATTTTAACCTTTTTCAATTGTTGTTTCTTTTAGAATCAATTAATGTTATATCATAATATGTCTATACACTTCATAAACATATTAATGATAACTTATCACATATTTTGTTATCATTAAAACCAAATTAAGAGGCTTAATAGTTCCAAATCTTAGAGTCTAGCCTGAGAAAGCCTTCATGACCTTACTTGGAGTTAAAAAAGCAGCCTTAGCCTTTCTCTTATCAACTAGAGGTGAGAAGTGTAAGACTAATAATCAATTATTTGGAGTTTGGTTCGTAGAATTTAGGAGGATTGGCTAAAGGATCTGATCGAGCTTAAATTATAAAGCAAAGTAAGAAATATTAGTAAAAATAATCCCATAAGTTTGAATTTAAGAAAATAAGTAATAAAATAAAAGAATATAAAATTTCTAAATTTTAAGTATATTACTTATTATTTATTGAAAATATGTAAAATGCATTTTAATAACTAATAAATTATTAGATATAAATTGTATGTACACTAAAACTTATAAAATAACTTAAACAATATTTAGGAATATTTATTTATACTATATATGAATTTACATGAAGGTAGATATATGCGTAATTACTTAAAATACGTGAAATATGCTAAAATAATGCTAAATAATTAAAGAAAATTCGTAATTAATTAAGGAAAAATAAAAAAGAGAGGAAAAATCTAGAATTGAGGCGTGGCATTCTGGAATTGAAGAAATAAAAGCAACCAATCAAATTATAACAAATAAAAAGTAAAAAAAAAGAGAGATAAAGCAATTGTCAAATCTATTTAATGTACAATAATTTTTCAAGACCTCTATAAATATCCTAAATTTTTTAGAAACACATTTTGGATGTCTAGAATTTTAAAAAATTAGAGAGAGGCGAAATCGAGAGAAAATTAGGGTTTTAGAAAAAAATTATATAGTTAAGACTTCTAAGGAAAATTCAGACCCGACGAGCACTTGGGAGTGGATGGCCACCACCACCACATGGTGGTGACAACTCCCAGATCGGCCGACAAGGTTATGGCGGTTAGCGGTCGCTGAAGCCACCAACACGGGTTAGTCTTATTTCTAACCTGATATTATTTAATTCTGTAAAAATATTAAATATTCTTAGAAAATTATGAAACTTGTTATTCTAGAATATTTTTATATGTAGTTTTTAGGAAAAATATTATTTTGATGAAAATATGTCTCATGATACATGGTCTTTAAGAAATTGAACAAAATCGAGCATGTTTAATATTATAAATAAATGATCTTAGGAGTGTAGTTTTGAGCTCAAAATTTTTGTATAAACTATTTAGATGATATAGAATATTGCCACCAAGTCCTTTTTCAAAAATTAATTTTTGAAATTTTTAGATAATCTTTAGGCCTTAAAATGATGCATAAATAATTAAATGTTTAATTACTGAGTTAGTAAATCATTATATGTTTTAAGATGTACAAATCTGATGAAGTATGATATTTATATCCTTTAGGGTATTAGATATAATTATTAGGATAATTATGTAGTAAATAAGTAATAGGGAAAATAATAAATTTTAAGTTAATTTTTCAAATTAGAGTAATTAGGTATAAAATTTGATTTGGGATGAATTAACATATTTTGAAATATTAATTGATGTTTTGAGATGGTAATTAGAGTGATAGAAATATTAGATGTGCATTATGTACATAATAAGTGATAATATATAATATGTAATTATTGGAAATATAATAAATAGAAAATATTAGGATAAAAATTGATATTACATAAATAATAGGAATATATAATAAATCTAATACAAAACTTAAATTTATGTAATTATATGAAAAATGTAAAAATTTCTTACATTAGGAATAAATTCAGTACACTAATAAGGATTTAAGTGTATTTGGTAGAATAAAATACTAATTAAGGGTAATTATGGTATTTAGGATATCCGGAAGTAATGTGATTAATTTCACATTATGAGTTGAAACGAGTTTCTAGGGTTCGGGTATAAAACAGTATTTAAAAATTGAATTAGAACCTAATTTAAAAATAGATGCGGAAACTAAATCCAAACCTAACTCTAAATAGAGAATAATTGTAAAAGATTTGAAAATCTAGATAATTGGACATATTAAATCCTAAACCAAGGATAATAATAAGTGTTATGGGATAAAACAAACTTATAACCATTATATGAAAATTGAGATAACGTTAGTATTATAGGGATCATTAGCGATGGATTGAATGAATCCCACCTTGAGTGAACAAGTGAGGAGTTAAGGTAAGTTAGAATTATATAGTGTTGTATTTTGGAGGCTTAAAATTGTACTTGAGTGTGCTTGTTCTGAGCTAATAATATAATTTTTGATTTACTGCTTGGCTTGTATTATATGATTTATATGAAATGATTGATTACCCTAAACTGAACCTAATCAAATATACGACTTGTAATAATAAATCAAACCTGCATAGCAACCTATTAGGGGAAACCTAGGATTCTCCAACAAGAGATAGCGCTGGATAGCATAATGGGTCCCTTCTTCATCTTTAGTTGAACTAAGTGATAAGTGAGGAGGTTGCGGTAAGGGTGAAATCAATGGTTTGAAGGTAGTTGCGGAAGGAGCGGTGTCTCCATTATACAAACCTAAGTTTAGTCATAAGCTATTACATTAATGGCAACTCCTTAACTCGGATTAGAGTGGGCACAATTTCTCTAATCTTATGATGGGCCAGATAACGTCGTGCGATGACATTTGCTTGAACATGCATTACACCTAATAAGTTGGTTGATAACCTTGTTTATGTTTATGGTATAATTTTAAGTCCTTCGTTCTAACTTACTGAGCTGTAGTTGCTCACATTCTTATAGCCGTTATTACAGGTGTTAGCAATGAAGTAGCCTGTAATCACCTTGACATTAGCAACTGTGGGATCCTATGGAGTGAGATGTAAACAGAAGACCAAATTCATTCTTTAGTTAAAATTATTTTAAAGCTTTTAATATTAGATTACAAATTACTCAATTAGATTGTGAATAGATTGTTAAATCTTGTAAATATACTTAAATTAATTTAATGTGAATATTTATTTTTTTAAAATTCACAAGTAAATAATTTATTTAATTTATGAACTGTTTACTTTAAAGCGGGTTAATCGTGGGCGCCTTGTGTAGATCAGATTTAAGATAGCAGTTATAAAGTTAACTTCTATCTTAGAATGGTTTGTACGGCGAGGCTATTAAGACTCTATTGCTTTGGGGTGTGAGAAGAAGTGTCTTTACATCTTAAGGATAGTGGAATGGTTCTTACACTCAAATGCTTATTAGAAGCATCGTTAGCTCTTTTTGTAAGGGATATTGAGTCATGGGCTGAAAAGCATGTAAATGCTTCATTGTGGTAATATTCGAGACAGTTTTGCTTTCTTTTAGAGCTATTCAAGACACTGACTCATCTAAGGAAGCAAGGGCATGAGTACTTTATAACTAACCCTACAATCCTCATAGTATGGTTCTTCAGCTACACATAGGGTTATGGTGGGAACCTACTCAGAGCATCTTTTGATTAAGTGTATGAACTTGATCAACGACTTTACCTGTCACCTTAAGGTGCTAGAAGAGGCTAAGCCTAAAGTATGGGTAGCTACAATAAACATGATGCAACCAAAAGATTTTATATGGACAGGTAAGTGGAGTACTTGTAAATCCCGCGAATTTAGCTTTCTAAGTATAGAAACAAATGTCTAAACTTTAGATGATTTCCTAAACTCAAAAGAGTTAATGAGATTTAAAACCGATTAAAATCTCAATCTAAAACCTAAAGTGGACACGAAAAACCTTAAATCATCAATTAAACCCCTAACCGCATACGAAGACCCTAAAACCTCGAACTACATCAAAACCTTGAACTACATCAAAACCCTAAGATAATAATCGAAGATTTAATCGCGTAAGAATATATGAAACCCTAAATATGGAAAAACATTAGAGATTGTGTCCTAAAGTAATAAAAATCCTAAAATTATAACTTTAAGGATACAAAAGCACTAATTCACCATAATTTACCTTAAAACCCTAATTGATAATATAATGCTCATATTTTGCCAAATCATTAGTAAAAGGTTAGAGATGACCCTCATTCATGCTTATATGATTCGAATCCTCAAGTAATCCATTAGAAACTAAGATAATGAGTCATAGATTATATTTATCCCTTGAGTATGTGATTAAGGTAGTCTCACTTAGAGTTAGGGTTATAGTTGAAGATTATGTTACATGTAGTGAACTTTAATGCTCAAATTAGTACTTTTTGCATTTGTTATCCAAAGTAGTTTACCAAATGAGATATATAAGCTATAAAGACCTAAAGTAAGACCTTATCAACCATACTTACTAATCAATTCATCATATACCTCATTTCTTCTCATTTCCTTCATTTTTCCCCTAATTTCCCTTAATTACTACATTATGTGCACAAAATTACACATACTTAAGGAATGTTGACTAAGATAACACATGTTGACCAAAGTCCAAAAGTTGACCAAGTCAACACATATCGACTAAAGTCAACATTTTGAAAAGTCAACAAAAGACTAAAGAGATAAAGAAAATATCTCTTCCTTAATGATGGCTTTTCTTTTCTTTCTTTTTGATTTTTTTTCTTCTCCTTTTCTTCTCAATTACCTTCCACATCTTCTCCCTTATAGACCCCACCATTCTCCTTCTTCCATAAGCAAAACAAATGAAAAGAAACAAACCAAAAATCCTCCTCCATTGCCGTGAGCTTCCATCTCCATTTTACCTTCAACATCTTCCTTTTTTGTCTCCTTAATTCCAACATAAGCAAAGGTATATATCTAAGTTACTTTATCTTGTTTTATCTTCTTCATTAGTTAGTTAATTAAGTATATTAGATAAGTAGTTATGTGTTTAGTATTGTCTTGAAGAAGAGGAAACAAAGTTTCCATCTTTAAGTGTAGAAATTAGAACTTTTGAAGAAGAAGAAAGGAAGACATGAGTATATGCTTATAAGTGTGTACACATAAGAAAATACCAAAAGAGTACAAGTATGTGAACCTTTATACATGAGTATTTATCATGTACATAACCTAACTTAAGATCATATCTAACTATACATACCTATACTACACTAAATATATACATAAAAACACAAAAGGATGAAATTAGGAAGCTTTTCTTAAGGAAAAGATTAGGCATACGAATTTTTGTATAAAAATATGTATCTAACCGTATAGGTATATGAGTATGTATACATGTATAAATACGGTATAAGTCTAAGTATAGGTATAAGTATATGTATGTATAAGGTATATGTACATAAGTATAAAGGAAGAAGTGAAATGTACATAAGACATGTACATATAACATAAGCATGAGGTGAGGTTGATGTAAGCAAATAATGAAGTAAGTGATGAGGCAAGCAAATGATGAAGTAAGTGATGAGGCAAGCAAATGATGACATAAGCCATGACGTAAGCAAATGATGACATAAGCAATGATACAAGTGATTGATGACATAAGCAATGATATAAGCATAAGCTTATAAGAGAAGAAAATAAGTATGTACATGTACTTAGGATCCAAAACCTTAAACCCTAATACCCTTCCTAAATTGAATCGAACTTAATCAAGGACATAGATTAGTAATACCAATATAAAAGTCCCTAAGTATAAGAATAAATGGCTAATTAAATCATTAACTACTAAAATGGAACATAAAACTAGCCAATAGGAATAATTAAACTTTAATAAGATAAAATCTCAATAAATTTAGCCCATATCGTAAAACGCGGGTCCTAACGTCCAAAACGGACATTACCGTGTGAACGTGCGTCTGAAAAGGATGAAAAACGAATATAAGTTCGCAAATATCGGAATCAGAACGAAAAAGTTACAAAATACATAAAGGAAGCCTCATACCTTACTAATATAAGAAAATAGTTACTATTAATCTCATGGAGTATGGTAACCGTATACACACTATACTCGGGTTAACCTTATATACACTATATTCGGGTTATATTAGAGGAAACTAGATAAACTACAATAGACTTTTAGTTAACTAAGGAGTCTGAATTCTCAGAACACTTATAAGTTTTACCATTTTGATTTAGGCGTTCAATATCGAGTCTTGGAAACCCTAAAAGCTTGGAGAATGAGCAATAATCCAGGTGAGGGAGTTCTGATGACCTACTACTTGCTTGTGCGTGTTACTTGTATGATGTTTTGCTGTTTGCTATTGCTTGTATGTTTGAATGACTGTTCTGCTTGTATGCTATCATCCGTGTGATCACCTTTTTAAATTGATAAATATAAATATCTGCCTAAATAACCGGTTCTACTTGTTGCATGTCTATGACTTGGTAAAGGTATGAATGGAGAGTGCTAGCCTTGCAAAAATCTTAAGAAAAGTATTTTTGGAAAAAGCTTTTCTATCCGTAAACAAATTTTTACATGATCACTGTAAGGGCTTGAGGAGCCATAAAGAGTATTTTTAACGTTAAGGCAAAGCTAACATGGGTTCTCCACTTGATAGCGAGAGGACTCGCTTTATTGTACCTGTAAGGCCTTGGTTAAATTTTGGTTGCGAGAGGACTCACATGTTTGTGCCCGAGGGGCCTTGGAGGGTGGATAGTCTTAGTTTGGACTCTCACTATTTGGATTGAAACTTTTTTCTCGGCTAGGGTAATAGTTGAGTTTTGCCTAGTGGGGTGGTGCCCCTAGGTAGCCTCATGCGAGTAAGCTGAGGTGCCCTGTGCGGGTAAGTACAAGGGATAATCGAAGTGTAGACAACGTAATTCTACACCTTCCATCGTTTCGGACTCCTATGGATGTGTTGCTTGCATTCATCACGCCTGCATTCATTATATATGTGGATAGCTTGCTTGTATGTATGATAATAATGTGTGAAAACTTGCTTGACCAGTAGTGGTGAGGAATGAGCTCACTGAGCTGTTTTATACTCATTCCCCCTTAGTTTCATTTGCAGGTTTACATACGATAGGATTGGGATATGTCTTGAGTGCTGAGTGCGAGATGAAGATATGTACATTAGTATTAAAAGTAGCTGAGTACTTTTTAGATAATATATAAACATCATTTGCAGAAAATATTTATTTACTAAACCTTACTCTAATGCTAGTATATCCTGTCTTATTTTTTGGTAGGGGGTACCGATTCTCTACGGTTCTGAGGAACTGTGGGATATCGGATACCCATAGTTATTTATATTTGTATTCTACAGTAAATTGATTACTTAAAAATCAGTAACCTTAGTGATCAATCATTTAGAGTCTTGCAATCTCTGACTTGCAGGGCGGTTTTCATAGTATGGGTGCACACATGTTGTGGAAAATTTAGGTAATCCTACTAGGCCTTCTTTAGGGTCCTGACAGTAACTGCACTCGAGCTATCCAAAGGTGTGCTGATTATGCAAAGGTCCTTCTTATTAGCATTATAGGTTGTATGGGGTATTTCTTACCTTGTATTACCAAACAATTGTTTTATGCTCATTGAGCTATTTTATGCTCATTCTCCCTTAGTTTCATTTGCAGGTTTACATACGATAGGATTGGGATATGTCTCGAGTGCTGAGTGCGAGATGAAGATATGTACATTAGTATTAGAAGTAGCTGAGTACTTTTTAGATAATATATAGACATCATTTGCAGAAAATATTTATTTACTAAACCTTACTCTAATGCTAGTATATCCTGTCTTATTTTTTGGTAGGGGGTACCGATTCTCTGCAGTTTTGAGGAACTGTGGGATATCGGATACCCATAGTTATTTATATTTGTATTCTACAGTAAATTGATTACTTAAAAATCAGTAACCTTAGTGATCAATCATTTAGAGTCTTGCAATCTCTGACTTGCAGGGCGGTTTTCATAGTATGGGTGCACACATGTTGTGGAAAATTTAGGTAATCCTACTAGGCCTTCTTTAGGGTCCTGACAGTAACTGCACTCGAGCTATCCAAGGGTATGCTGATTATGCAAAGGTCCTTCTTATTAGCATTATGGGTTGTATGGGGTATTTCTTAGCTTGTATTACCAAACAACTGTACCCACTTCAAGAGATAGCATGTAGGGATTTGTTAGAAGATGTAATTTTAAATTATCAAGACCCTTGTTTGCCTAAATCCACCTTGATTGAATAATTAAGAGAATTGGTAAAGTTATGGGAACAAAAGGAAGTAAAAAAGGTAGCAAACGTAGGGACTTTGAGTGGGAAAGTTAGAGAAAACCAAGCTATTAATGATAAGCTAAAGAAAATTGAGAAGATCTAATATGAAGCCTCAAATGCACTTAAACATAAACTAAAGCCATAATACCTTTTACTTATTGAGCAAGCATACTAGGATACCATACAAACTAGGGTTGAGGTACAGTTTTAAGAAGGCAAGAGGATCATCGAGGAATTGAAATGAGAGAACAAGAGGTTACTGGAAGAGAACTAATTCCTTAAGGGAAAGATCCGAGAAAGGGATGTTAACGTCCTAAGGCTTAAGAGAGAAGTCAATGAAGGCTACCCTAGTAAGATCCATAAGCTTTTATAGACATAAGATTTAGTTAGTCTTTCCTTTTCAGTGGTTAGGAAGATTTGTTAAGCATTGTATTCCATTAGTCCGCTATTTGGATATTAATAAATTTGCAGTTCTTTTAAATAAAAGTTTTTGTTAGTTGTGCAATCTTTTACTCATTCCTTTTGTCTCTTATTTTTTTCTTTGATACATCCTAAAATAACAAAATAAATAAATAAAGGAGCAAAAAAAAAAAAAAAGAAGAAAACTTGGTCTTATATATAAGTCTTTGTCCTTAAATTATAAACAACTATGTTCTTTGGTCGATACCTTTCCATAATCAAACTAGATTGTTGCCTCTCCTTAACCAATGGCCCCTTGTAGAGGAATCACTCATTTTTGTCATTTTAGTACAATTCATTCCCTTGTAAATAATTATCCTCCTTTCATGATTCCAGTTATTAGTGTAATATGTGTTGGTTTATCATCTTTGCAATAAGCATCTTTCAAATAATTTATGATATAATTGTTTTTGTATCAACAAATGGAGTTTTTTAAAGACTTCTTTGAAAAAAAGAAAAAGAAAAAAGAGATAATTTTACTCACATGGAGGATTCTTTCAGGAGTTCTCAAAGATTACCTCTAAGTAGTTTTGAAGCTTGTAGTTGTTCACTATGTCCGAAGCTAATGATTTAGACTTGCAAATTGCATTACCAAAATAGATTATGACTTGATTGACCCAACAATTGGAAGATCTTAGGACCTCTATTGGTTATCTCCATCATGAGAAGATAGATCAATAGTATAAATTTAGAGCTCAACAAGAAAAAGGAACCATGGCACATCCTTCAAAATTACCAAAAGGTGGGTTTTGTCCTAGCAAGGGACTACAAAAACATCAAATCTTGAGAAGTCATCAAAATCTAGTAGTGAATCCCTACTTAACAAGATTGTGGTCAACGTACATGAAGCTAATTCAGTGGAGAATATGCATGTTTTGGTCAATCAGCCTTAAAGTGGGCCCTATTATACACAAGCACTTAGGGTTAAGTTTGAAAGTGCTTCGAGCATTAAAAACTTCTTGTTGCCACCTAAAATTTTAGCTCATCATTTAAAGCAATCGAAAACACTCCCAAGTTATGACTAAGAACCTATGTAGAATAAGGATGGCCTAAGGGTAGCCAAAAGACAGTTTACTCTGATTCCTATCTTCATTACTCAGCTACTCCATTAGCTAAGAAAAGTGGCGATGTTAGGCTTTGAATTCCCTCAAATAGGATATGTGCCACTAGATAGAAATCTCAATTTGCATTGTGATTATCACTTAGGCTCAACGGGTCACTCAACTGAAGCTTATTGGAGATCGAAGCACAGAGTACAAGAACATATCGATGTGGAGGTCATTCAAATAGATGGGCTGGATGTCAAAGTCATCACCAACTTGCCTCCAAAACCTAATGGGGCATATGTCAAGAAATTAACTTCGGTTATTAAAGAGGAAGAAACGACAGCTACATGGCATAGAAATAATTTTACATCACTTCAAAGCATGAGGCCAAAGCTTATGTCAAGTACACAATATCAAGGGCCTAAAAGGAGAAAAATCACTCCCCTTCCCGTACTAATGTCCTAAGTCTTTTGTCAGTTAAAGAAAATGAACTTACTATTCCCAAAAGCTACAATGCCAAAATATAAGCTATGACAGTACAATCCTAATGTACGGTATGAATACCATATGAGTCAATGGAGGCATGCTACTGATACATGCTAGGAGTTGAAGAATAGGGTGCAAGACTTTGTCAATGTTGGATTTATTCAAATAAACAATAAGGGGCTAAATTATAGGAAGATACCCAATCACGAGAAAAAAGAAAAAACCCATTTGCTAGGGCATAAGGAGGAGAGAGCGTTATTGGAAGATGAAAGAATATAGATTGGCTCCATACACACGTTTCCATTTCTTTAGTGTTTGCAAGAACTATGTTTTGAATTTTGGAATTGATCTTTGAATAAATTTGCTTTTTTATACATGAGCTTTCTAAATCAAATTTTGTAAGCACTTTGCAAATGATCAGAGTAGGGCAATTAATAGGGCATCATTTCAAAGTAATCCGTCTAATTGAGCCTAGGGGGCAACTTTGATGATCAAGTTCAATTGAACATCCACTTTCTATCTACGGAAAGGTAACCTACTATTTGAAATGTTTTAGGATGAAGAGAAGCAAACTGTATTGTAAACACTAACCCTAAACACACATGAGAGATGAGTGATGCTGTGAGAGTACTTAGGCTCATTCCTTAAAGGAGGTGCATCTTGAATTTGGTACATATGTCAAAATGATGTTAGGCATTTATTTCATTATCAAACACCGCTATCCCTTGTAAACCCAGTTGGGCCTTTTAAGGAGACTTCCAAATCAACCTTATCAAGAGCTAGCCCACATTAGGTTAGCGTCATTAATTCGGAGGAAGGGATAGACTAACTTATGCTTGCTTTAGTTACATTAATTCATAAGCAATAATTGTCACAGATAATTCAATTTCTTTACAAAGTCGATTTACCTTAAGACGTATACTTTCTCTAAACACTTCAAGCCCATATACACTTTACCTAAGCCTACACTCTAAACCCATGGATTTAGGACTTTGATCTCTTTTAATGGGAACTCAAAGCAATGGATAGTGATCATCTTGAAAAAAAGAAAGAGAAAGAATAAAAAAGGAAAAAGAAAAAAAGAAGAAAAGATGAAAAAAAGAGAAAAAGAAAAATAAGGTGATCATATCTAAAGATCGGATAGATTTGCAAGCCTAAAGCTCTCATGCATCCAGGAAGCTAAGTTCAAAACCCATGGTGGAATTGCAGTGTTCAAAACCTTAAGTTCCCAAGTGTACTTGATACTAAAACACAATGAGATTTCTAAGTGTAAAAGCATGAAGCCTTAATTCCATGACCCTTCCTACATAATCATCTTTGATTTAACTCTCTTATCAAAGAAATGAACTTATCTTAAGTAATATTTTCTTATGAAATTAAAGCAAACCCTTCTTTGGTCTATTCCTAGGTTCTTGACTTGTAAAGTTGGGGTATAGCATATATGATTTCTTCCAAATTGGCCACAACAGTGATATCCCTTTGCTCAACCATTGACCAAAGGCCTTACATTATCAGCTTAAAAAAGACTTAGCTAATTGACTAGGTGTATAATTTATAAGGTGGACAATAGTTTTTGGAATTGATGTTAAGAGTAAAAATAGACTTGTGAGAGTGCGAGGAAGTCCTCTTGGACTAAAATTTCAAGTAATGTTAACTATTCCCAAGGTGGAAAATAAAAGAACAATTGAATATTTTCCTAGAGGCATGAATGGTCATTTGCCCTAAGTTTGAAGTTAACACTTTCAAAAATCATTGCTTTATGAAACTATGGCATAAGTTCCCACAATGAGAACAGTCCTTAAGTATTAGGGAAATTTGCTACTAAAATGCAACTTTAAGAGTCAACAAAACTTCTCTAATTTGTTAGTAATTTTTTTTGAAAATAATAAGTTTCTCAAAAAGATCTTTCTAAAATCAAAGTTTTTAAGGGCAGAAAAACTAAGATTTTCAAAAGAATCTAGTCATAAAGGATCTAATCCCCTCATAACATCCTTCAAAGTCATCTCTTAGCCTTTTCACAAAACTTAGAGTTCAAAGCCTCCTAATTAAGAATCTCCATCCATACAAGAGAGCCCTTGCAATTGTTCTTGTTTATCCATGATTGATTCTCATGAAAACCTTGTCTATTCATAACTTATGATAGTCTTAACCTAACAAATCAAGCTAAGGTCTTTTAAATAAATCTTTCAAGAAAACCTTTCTTTTCAAGGGATATACATCAATTCAAGTCTAGATTGTCCTTTAAATTCTTAAGAGATCTATCCTCTTTGGGATACATACCATTCTAAAACAAATCAATCGACCTGCTAAGTTTAAGCCTTAGTTCAAGACCATAACTGCTCAAGTTAGGATCGATTTGAAAGAAGAATCTTTTTTGGATTAATTTTAAGAGTTTTTACCCTGACCTATCAAGTAAGGACTTAATCTATTTTACCCCAACCTTTCAAATTAGGACCATATCCATTTTACCCCAACCTTTCAAGTTAAGATTTTATCCCTTTTACCTTGACCTTTTAAGTTAAGACCTTATTCCTTTCTACACCAACCTTTTAAGTCGATATCTTAAGTTAAAAACCTTTTACCTTAACTTGTCAAGTCGATACACTATTTAACTAATCTATTGAATCGGTATCTTATTAGTTGACCTCTCAGGTCAGGTTCCTTTTTAGCTAACCATTCAAATTAGTAATCCTTACCCTATCAACTCAAGCCAGGATTGGCAAAAATGAGCATGTCTTTTGGTCTTTATGGTGAAGTTTTAATCAAACTTCATTATAAAAAGAGACGGTTATAGATACCCTATTTTTGCTATCCTTTTGTTCTAGATTCTTTTCTTTTTTGGTACTAGGTTTACAAAAAAATCTAAAAATTGAAAAATAAAAAATTTTTGAAAAATACAAAAAAAATTGAAAAAATACAACTTGTCATAAGTGTTCGAGTTAAATCAGTTGATCATTTAGGGTTGAATAAGGTAATAATATAAAATATACATGTGATTAAATAAATTTAGAGTTTTTAAAAAAATTTTAGGCTTCATTAGAAAAATATTTTAATGTGATTCAATATAATATTTAAGCTCATAAAATAGATTTTTGTCCAATTAGAATAACTTTAACTGGACTAACTAAAACAAGACACTAAATTTATTAAATTTCAAAGAATGGTGACAAGAAATATATTTTAGCATGTATATTTTGACTATTTTGATGTATTAAAGAAATTAGGTTAAGTTGGGCCTAGACTTGAAAGTGAAAATTAAGATTGGGCCTAGTATTTATGGTTTAAGTGTAAAGTGAGTTAGATAAATTAATGAGAAAGACGTCTAGCCAAGTTGGCTAAACGTATGGACCTTGATAAAAACTAAGCTATTGGGCCTTTAACTTATAGCTAAGTCCGAGGACTAAAAGGACTAATGGAGGGAATCTTCCTGCTCTAACTAACCCCTACTAAGACCGAGTTGCTCCTTACTACTGACAAACTCCCTACGTTGAGCTAAGTAACTACACATTTCTTGGAAATTATGTGCTAAATGGATGAGTGCTCTACTTACAGCTTGACCCTTCATGTGCCTTGCCTAGTTATGGCCGAGTTGACTATTTGCTTGATAACATTGAGGCCGATAGGTCGAGAGATCTTGTACGAGTCCCTAACCACTCCTTCTCAAATGAGTCCATGTCTGCCGGCACCCTTACTCGATTACTTATCCCGATTGTACTAATTTGTCAGCATCTTCTATGGGCATCTCCAATACATTGCTGCCATGTGTTTAGGCCTGCTTGGAGAATATGTTGCACTTAATCGTTACTTTTCCTTAAATATTCATTTTTACCCTTTGTATTCCTTGTACATTACTTCTTTTGGATAATACATTTTTTGTCTTTTCCATTTTTAAGCAAGTTGCCTTAATTTTTCGAGTATAAATACCCATTGTACATATAGCTGCATCATATATATCATCATCCTTAATATACTAAATATTTCCCTTTGTGAATATTACTTTCATTAGCTTGTTTGCTCTTACTTCACTCTTATCATAACATTCGTGCATCATATCAAATTGTACCATGAGTCTTCAAAAGTTCCACTAGTAAGTCATATCCTTTGGAGCTGTTCTTGGGTTTGCTTTCTTTTCTTCTTTTCTATTCTCTCGCGTACTTCCCATTGTGCATTTCAAGCTTTCGGCAAGCTTGGACCCATCCCTATAACTAGCTTTATTTGCTCTTGGCTTCGGTGCACATCATTTTGGTATCAAAGCAAAGATTTCTCTAAGTTATGTTTGTAAACTGTGAAGTAATGCTTCTTATTGCCCTATTTCAAAAATTCGAAAGCAGAGCAAGTTCCATGTTAGTAGTTTATTTGTTAATATTGTTACTGTGTTACGACATAGCTGACCGTTAGTGTAAAGAGTATGCTATACTCTTAGATTTAGAGAAATAGTGTCAGTTGTAGCTCAAACTTGAGGATTGAAATTGAATTTGCTGAAGAAAACGATAAACCCGAGTGACAATGCTGGTATTGAGGACGATAACAATAGTATTGTCCACCATGGTCAACAATCTTAAGGTACCCCCAAGAGTACGGGCTAGAGGCTTGATGAGGTGGCTAACCTCTTAGTGGACTTAACTTGAATTGTTCATGCACTGGCCTATTGACCTATTAAGGCCATGTACAATACCCCTCATGCTAGTTGACTTGTTATAGGTTAGAATCCCACTCAACAAGTTTGAGGTAGAAGAGTAGGCGGTTGAGTGAGAAGAATGATTGACTTGAGAGATATTGATGATGTTGAAGAAGAGGAGTATGAAGAAGAAGAGTGAGTTAGAGTACCCCGAGCTATCAACCATGTAGAGCTTCAAATTTTGAGTTTTAGTGGTTTGGGAGTGCAGATGATTATTTAGATTGGGAGGAAAAGGTAGAGTGTATTTTCGAGTATTACCAATATGAAGACTATGAGAAAGTAAGGACTACTGCTGTCAAGTTCTCTAGCTATACCGCCATGTGGTGGAAGAACTTTCAGATCATAAGGCGATGAAAGGGATATCGAGAGATTAATACTTTGCTTGAGATGAAGAGAATACTCATGAATAAATTCATGTCAGATATATACCTGCAAGATACTTTTTCTCGGATTCAAGAGCTAAGGTAAGAGGTCGAATTGTTGACGAATATATTCAAGAATCCCAAATGCTTATGATCTACTGTGAGTAGAGGAGTCATTGGCACAAACAATCTTTAAGTTCCTTATTGGGTTAAGGAATTATATCCAAGATATTGTGGAACTTTAGCAATTCACTACAATAGATGAGACTATACAGATAGCCTAACGAGTAGAGAGGCAAAGAAGAAACAAAACACTAACCTAACCTCCAACGAACCAAACTGGTCAACTGAGCTGACCTGGTCAAGGAAGTTACTAAGCTCAGCCAAGTATCAAGCCGACCAAAAAAGTGGATGTTTAAGCTAAACAAAAGGGTCGATCTGATAGTGATGTGCTGACCCGAACATATAATAAAGGATAGGGATCTAAAAGGAAGATGAGTCAGATCAAATGTTTCAAATACTAAGGGTTTAAACATATGGCTGCTTAGTATTCGAATCAAAGGACTATGATTATCAAGGGAGATGCCTCAAAGGTTGAAGTAGACAATACAGATGAGGAACTCAAGGAGAAAGAAGTGAAATGAGAGGCTAATGTAAATGTTGACTTGATTGAGGAAGATGTGTTTACAGAGGACCTAGATAAGTTAATTCTAGTTATTTAGTGAACCATGAGTTTGGAACCCTCACATAAGAAAGAGTAGAGAGAGAACTTATTCCACATCATGTACAAGGTGAATGATCAGTTTTGTGCACTCATTGTAGATAGTAGGAATTGTACTAATGTCGTATCCATAAACCTGATCAAAAAGTTAAAGTTGCTGACTATTACACATTCAAAGCTTTATAAGTTGCATTGGTTGAATGAGAAGAGAACATTATATGTCAAACAGCAAGTATTGCTGCCGATCTCTATTACAAATTATTTCGACGAGATCTACTGTAATGTACTACTTATGTGCGCTTCACATGTGCTACTTAGCAGACCATGGCTTTTTGACCGAATGGTTATTCATGATGGATTTCAGAACACCTATGTGTTCAAGAAGGATAAAAGGAAGATTATGCTGAATTCTATGCCAATGAGTTAAGTTAGTACACTACAAGTTAAACTTACTTAAGGATCAAAGGAGACTCTAGTGTTGAGTAAAATCGAATTCTAAGAGGTTATGAAAGTGATGTATCGACCTTTTTGTTAGTCCGATGATTATTAAAGTTGAAAGAAAGGGGTGAACTACCCCTGGAGGTTAAGGAGTTGTTGAATGAGTATACTGACCTATTTTCAAAACAGTTGTCGGAAGGGTTACTATCATTTAGAGGCATTAAACACTGTATTGACTTGATTCTTGACACTACCTTATGGAACAAACTAGTTTATCAGATGAATTCCAAACAAGCTATTGAGCTTTAAAGACAAGTTAATGATATGTTAGAAAAGGGCTATGTAAGGGAGAATTTTAGCCCTAATACTATGTCGGTGCTCCTAGTGCTAAAAAGGATGATACTTGGCTAATGTGCATTGATAGTTGAGTTATAAACAAGATCATGATTAAGTGTCAGTATTCAATCCCTAAGTTAGATGACATGCTGGACAAATTAAGTGGAGCTAAGATCTTCAGTAAGATTGATCTGAAGTCTAACTACCATCAGATTTGAATGAGATCGGGAGATGAGTAGAAAACTGCATTCAAGACTTGGTATGGACTCTATGAGTGGATGGTAATGCTATTTATCTTGTTGAATGCCCCAAGCATTTTCATGCAATTAATAAACCAGTTACTGAGAAATCTAATCGAGAATTGTGTCGTGGTGTACTTTAACGACATCCTAGTATACAGTATCGACATATCAAGTCAATGTGATCATCTCTATGCCGTATTAGTTATACTCCGAGTTGACAAATTATTCAGCAATATGAAGAAATGTTGTTTCTACTAGGAGGAAGTGGTGTTTCTAGGCTATATAATTGGTGGAGGAAACTTATGAGTGGATGACAAAAAGATCCAAGCCATTGTAAAGTGGCCAACTCTAACCAATTGTGCTAAGGTAAGGAGTTTCCATGGACTAGCATTTTTTTATAGAAGGTTTATGAGGAATTTTAATATCATAGTTGCACCCCTAATCGAGTTGACGAAGAAGAATATTGACTTTAAGTAAGGAGAAAGAGAAGAAAGAAGTTTTGATGAAATTTAGTTGAAGTTAACTTCTACCTTAGTATTAGTTTTACTTAACTTTGAGAAGATACTTGAGTTGGAATATGACGTGTCAGGCATTGGTATAGGTACTATCTTGATGCAAGAGCACTGACCAAGTACTTACCATAACGAGAAGCTTAGAGGACCTCAATCGAACTACTCCATATATGACAAAGAACTCTTATCTCTTATCCAAGCGCTCCAAGTATGGTAGCATTATCTATTACCAAGAGAGTATCATATATATTGATTATGAGTTTCTAAGGCACCTCCAAAGTTAAACCAAATTGTTGAAGTAGCAAGCGAGGTGGGTTGAATTCCTTGAGGGATTCAATTTTGTAATCAAGTATAAACAAGGGAAGAGTAACGTAGTTGTAGATGTTCTTTCAAGAAGACATGCACTCTTGATTGAACTATAGACCGGGCTATTTAGGTTTGCAAGTATTAAGGAACAATATTCCTAGGACCTACATTTCTAACCTATACTTGGGCGATGTGCAAATGGAAGAGTAGTAGACGATTATCATGAAGAAGATGGTTACTTGTTTCGAAGTGGAAAATTGTGTGTGCTGACCTATTCAATAAGAGAATTGCTTATCAAGGAAGCCTCCATTTTAGCACTATTCAGACATTTTGAGGAGAGAAGAACATATAAGTTACTCAGTGGACTATTCTTTTGGTTGAGAATAAGGCGAGACATACATCGAATTATAGAGGTTTGTGCCATATGCAAGAAGGCTAAGTGTCGAGCCGAACAAGGGAAAGCAATGCCTTTACTTATCCCGACCAGACTCTAGACTAAGTTGAGCATGGATTTTGTTCTTGGATTTCCTAGAATTGCCTAAGGCAAATATTCCATAATGATTGTCGTTGATAGATTTAGTAAGATGGCACACTTTGTGCCCTGCTCTAAAACTAACAATGTTTTGGCTATTGCTTCTATCTTTTTGTAAGAAATTGTTCGATTACACAGTGTGCCAAGAAGTGTAACCTTAGATAAAAATCCAAAGTTCTTAAGCTATTTTTAGAGAACTTTATGGCAATAGATGAGAACTAAACTATTATAGAGCACTTCTTGTCGCCCCCAAACTAATGACCAAATAGAGCTGATCAATTATACTTTGGGATCATTGCTCAGAGTTGTAGTAGGTAAGAATATGGCTGATTAGGGTATCTATTTACCCGTAATAGAATTTGCTTACAATTGAACAATACATGACACCACCAAGTAGACCCCCTTTAAAGTTATCTATGGTTTTAATCTCGAGCTACTCCTTCATCGTACCCCTGTATCCATAACCAAGCAAGAAAACGCTGACGCTAGAGTTCGAGCATAGTCCCTACAATACATTTATGACAAAGTTACTTAGCAAATCAATTAAGTTGCCAAGAAAATACGAAAGAAGGCTAAAGGAAGGACGTTGAAATAGTTTTAACCTAAAGACTTAGTATAGTTACACTTAAGCAAGGAGAGATTCCTAAATAAGAGAAAAAACAAGCCATTTAGTCGAGCTAAAGGCTCTTTCAGAATCCTCTAAAAGATTAATGACAATGCATATAGATTGGAGCTACCTGAAGACAATGAGGTCTTGAACACTTTTAACATTGTCGACCTTAGTCTCAATCGTCCTAAAGGAGAATTGATTGAAAACTAGCCAAATTTGATCCTAAATCCAAGTCAACCTAGAGGGAATAACAAGAATCAGATTACTAGGCCTTTAACTTATAGTAAAGCCTGAAGACTAGAAGCATTAACGAAACGAATCCTCCTACACTAGCCAACCCTTACTGAGACTGAGCTGCTCCTTACTGCCAACTAACTCCTTATGCCAAGCCAAGTGACTATACATTTCTTGGAAATTATGTGCCAATTGGACAAATACTCTGCTTGCAACCCGGCCCTTTACATACCCCTGCCCAATTATGGTCGAGCAGATTATTTGCACGACAACATTAAGGTCAATAGGCCGAGAGATATCATATGAGTCCTTAACTACTCCTTCTCAGACGAATCCATGTCTATCTGATACCCTTGTTCGGCCACCCATCTTGATTGTACTAATTTGTTTGCATATTCCAAGAACATCTCTAATACATTGTTACTATGTATCCAGGCTCACTTAGAGAATATGTTACACTTAATCATTACTTTTCTTTGAATATTCATTTTTACCCTTTATATTCCTTATACATTACTTCTTTTGGACAATACCCTTTTTGTATTTTCCATTTTTAGGCAAGTTACCCTAATTTTTCGAGTATAAATACCCACTATACATGTAGCCGCATCATATATATCATCATCCTTAATATATTGAATATTTCACTTTGTGAACATTGCTCTCGTTAGTTTATTTGCTCTTACTTCACTCTTATCCTAACTCTTAAGTAAGGTTAGATGGTGAGTAACCTTATCGGACCAACACGTACATTATATTGAATTGTACTGTGAGTCATTGAAATTTTCATTGGTGCATCATATCCTTAGAGTTATCTATGGGTTTACTTACTTTTCTTCTTTCCTATTCTCTCGCACGCTTCCCATTACGCATTTCAAGCTTTTGACAAATTTAAACCCACCCTTGCAACCGATCTTGTCTACTCTTGGCTCTTGTAAGCATCAGACACAATACATGGAAATATTAGAGGTTAGGAGTTCACTTTCCCTATAGTGCACATATGGACTTTTTTTTTTCTAGGTCACATTCAAGGCATGTGATAACCATCATCCTCATTTCAAATTTCTTTTTCTTTTGGTGAAGAAATGCCCAAAAATAGGAGGAAAACTAGGTACATTCTCTAGCAACTAAGATCGCAATTGATTTTATCAAATCCCTAATAAATCTTTAAAGATTTAGTCAGATTCTTATTAAGTTATCATCAAGAACAACTAAATCTAAAAAGATTTGTGAGAGTATGGATTTGGTAAAAGATTTGGAAAAAACTAAATGGATTCAAATTAATCTTAATGATTTAAAGATTTGAGGATTAAATGTTTGTAAAAGAAATTCAATAGCAAACAACGAAGATCATTCTTACAGCCATCCTTCAACATCAATCTAGAATATACAGCAAACTTACCTACTTGACTTCAACTCTAATCAACAGCGCCACCTTACTTAACCCAACGACTTAAGCAGCATAATCCACCTCATGCTCAAAGTCATACAATCCCCCAACCATAATATAGCAAACCCCATTCTCATCTGATCCCATCTTTTTCTTTAGCAAAGCTTGCAATACACCAAACCCCTAATGCTTGAACTAGTCACAACAAAGCCACCCCACACGTGCTATCCCCCAACATCATCAATGCCCCTTCTCTTGGCCTGCCACCTTCGCGCACAGACCCAAACCTAGGGCTAAACACACCATCCCCAACCAATAGACGCTTAACATCATTGACCCTCTTCGTCCTTGACCACTTAACAAATCGAATCCTATTCTCAACTGTAGTTAACACCCTAACCATACCCTTTATCTCATAACTTACCACCATACACTAAATCTTATGTACTTGACCTTCTCCTTTATTACACTAGGAACCACTTTGTGTGATACATTCCTACATAACAACCTTCATACATACAACCATCACACTCAACTCTAACCAACCAAACCTTGAACCCCTCTCTATTGTCGTACGCTTAAATCCCATATGTAGTCAATAACCACCAGCAAACACCTAAACCATTAACCCTTGCCTTCTCTCATACCTTCTCAGCACATATAGTGTTATACATGACTCAGATGTTTCACCACTACGATTTGCAAAATATACTGTTGTCATCTACCAACAAACTCCTCAAAACGATCACCTCACATAAAGGCATTGTTCCTAAACATAGTTTTATAAATCTAAATCACATCAAATTGTGATTTCTATTGATTTCAATGTTTAAATCGATTTGTACAACATTGATTGTAGCTACTATTGAAGAAAGTAGAACTCGACTTGTGACCTGCTGGAACCGATATGACCCTATTTTGACTTCATTCGTATGCGTAGGTACACTTCGAACCCAACTTGTATCTTATAGTGAAGGTAGGTTATTGGTCCTTGGTTTTATTCTTGTTTTATTTTATTTTATAAATAAACTTTATATATATGTGTATATATTAAAACAAAAACCTATACTAACTCAATTTGTTTTTGTACATGTTCTTAATTATTGGTTTTTATTTAGTTTTTATTTGAGGTTTAGTTGTAGTTTTATTATTATTTAGAGTTTTAGTCAAACAAATGTGTCCTTAGCATGTGTCATGATGATTTTCAATAAATTAATTTTCTTAAGATATTTTACACTAACATAGGTCTTTCTTGCAAGATCACATGTGAAATATGATTCTCGCATATTCATCATTACCATTGCCTTTTTTTTAGCATATTTGTTAGATTAATTTACATACAGATTGCATATCTATCACAATTGTCACATAGGTTTGACTTTTAAATAAAATTACATCTTTAGCATGATTATTTAAGAAAGTTGGATATTTTAAAAATTGTATGTTTTAGTCACATATTTTAGTAAAAGTTACACATTTTTAAATAAAAATTGCAATTTCTTACAACTTATGCATTTTAGGAATTTTTCTGGAAAAAAATAGTAATAGTTTTATCACTTAGTTAGAAAAATAAAAAATCTCAATTTAAGTCTTTTAAAAAATTAGGCTTTTAGGGGTTTTTAAAAATTGGAAAGAAAAATAGGTTTTCTAGGGTTTTTCTTAATAAAAAATAAATGACCTGACTTTTAACAAAAAGAACCAATCTATTAATTTTTTTTCTAAAAATAAAAAAATACTACAATCAGTTTGATCTCAATTAGCGAATACATAAGTACCTTCAGGATAACCGTAAAATTTGTAAATGTTTTTTTTTCTTTTTATCTTTTAGGGAAAATTGGTAATAGAAAATATTAAAAAATTCATTTTTGTGCATTTCTATATTCTTGCATATTTTTCACACTTATAGAAAAATCCAAAAAAAAAAAAATGCCCATTAGTTCTTTTTTTAATTTTTACATACTGATTTGGTCTTAATATGTTAATTTCCAAACTTAGTTTTTTTAGTTAATTTTTTAAAAAGTTATTTGTTAGAAAATTTGTATGTAGACTAGTAGCTAAATTAAGGTTATTTGCACTCAAAAACCCTAATATATATATATATATATTACCATTTTTTACTAGTTGAAGACTTTAATTGATTTTTCCAAAATGTTTTTCAACATTTTTAAAGAAAAGTATTTTTCCTTAATTTTATGTCGAGTAACTTATATTAAGCAAGTTAGGCTTAGTAAATATGAAATTAAGAAAAATTGAAATTGGGTACGATAACGAGGTCATAGGGAAGGTTCCAACAACAAGAAGCATTGAGCTAAGTTGGACCTACTACTGCTATCCGTTTACACTCAACATACGCCTTTGAACTGACTTATCACTCAAGTTACCATGGAACTGTGGAATAGAGGCTTGCTGCAAAAGCTCCCTAAGATGAAAAGGAACCCCGGTTGTAGGAATTTTGACAAGTATTATTGGTTCTATGATGACTATGGCCACACTATGGAGGAATGCTTTAAGTTGAAGACTATAATAGTGTATGCCATTTTAGCGAGGCTACTTTTGTAAGTGTATGGCTAACCTAAACAATGCCAATAATGCCAAAGATGGTGAAGAGAGGGCACCTTAGAGTTAACAAATCGAGAATGCTTGAAAAGAGCAAGATGACGACCGTCTTGATAAGCAAGCCCCCAATGTTGTCATCAACGTTATCATTATGGGGCCATACCTTAGGAGTAAGCCAAGCTCTCTAGCAACTTGGCTAATGCCCAGTTTAAGGTATTGGCTGTAAGGGAGAAGAGATAGAGGAGAGATACCTTGACACCTTGATCTCCTTCTTTGATGAGGACCTAGAGGGAATAGATACTTTTCACTAGGACGCCCTTGTAGTTAGGGTAAGAATTGCAAACTTTGAGGCGGATACTAGCAACTCTACCGATATCCTCTTCAAGCATACTTATGATAGGATGAGGAAAAAGCTGCTTGTCAAGATAAAACCATATCACCATGATCTAATTGGCTTCAATAGGGGAGCAGTCTAAGCTACAAGTATCATTACTCTTGACATGAAGCTTGTCGATGATGAAAACATCTCTCAACAACCTATAGAATTTGTAGTGGTGGATCGCCCTTCCCCTTGTAGGACAATCAAGCTTGAACAGCTTCTAAATCATCACATCATCCATCCACTTGAAGGTAAAGTTCCTGACTCCCATTGCAGTGGGAATTTGTCGATGTGACTAGAAGCTCTCTAAGGAGCTCTATGTGAAGATTACCAGAGCTGACAGCGTCTTTACTTTAGAAACCGATCTGCAAGAGAAGCTAATTAGAAGAGGTAAGCCAGATTAGAAGAACAAAGAGGTGCAAATTGGCACTAGTTCCATCAAGACCACCAAGGTCAGGATTGAGACCCTTTCTAAGGTAAAGGAAGCCATTGTTGACCTCTTGTGGGCTAACTCTGATAGGTTTACCTAATTGGCATCAGATTTGCCTAGAATCCCCCCTGACTTGCTAACCTACAACCTTAATATCAATAGTAGTGTGTGGCCGATCAAATAAAAGAAGAGACATTTCACATCAAAACGGCAGGTTGTTATTAATAAAGAGGTGTAGAAGTTGTTAAAGGCAGGCTTTGTACGATAGGAGAAGCAGCTTACCTAAATGGCCAATGTAGTGCTAGTCAAGAAGAATAATGAGAAGTGGCGCATGTGTGTCGATTACACCAACCTAAACAAAGCCTGGTTAAAGGATTGCTTCCCTCTCTTGAGGATTAACTAACTAGTCGACTCTACATTGGAACATGCTTTACTTAGTCTCATAAACACCTTCTCAGGTTACAATCAGATTAAGATTGACCCAAAAGACTTACAGGAAGCCTTCAATTGGATGAGAAAGCACAATATGAATTGAACCCTTGGAAATGCATGTTTGGGGTCTACTTTGGTAAATTGTTGGGCTTCATGGCCACTCAAAGAGGAATCAAGGCCAACCTTGAGAAGAGACAAGCCATTAAGGACATGAAGTCACCGTCTTCAATCAAAGGATGTTCAAAAGCTTGTAGGCATAATAGCCGCATTCAGTAGATTCATTTTAGGTAGCATAAATTGATGTGCAGAGTTCTTCAAAATCTTTAAGAATCCAAAGGGTTTTGAATGGACTCCCCAATGTGAAGCAACCTTCAAGGAGCTGCAAGACTTCTTTAAACACTTACTTATCATCTCCAAGCCTATTTTAGGGGAAGACCTATATTTGTACTTGGCCATTAGTGATAGGACACTTTTATTCATGTAAGTCAGAGTGAAAGGGAGAGAACATAAGCTTGTATACTACATTAGCCATATCTTCTAAGGGCCCGAGGTTAGGTACACCAAAGTGGAGAAATTTACCCTGGTTGTCGTCATTTCGGTATGTTGGCTCAGGCCTTACTTCTAAGCACATCATATCGTTGTACTGATAGATCGGCTACTACCAACATTGTTACAAAAGCTCGATGCATCAAGTTGGATGGTTAAGTATGCATTATAGTTAAGCGCATATGATATCCAGTACCAACCACAAAGGGCCTACAAAGCACAAATACTGTTGACTTTATTGTAGAGTACATAGAAGAGGAAGAAGCACCACTCAAACATGATAAACTATTGTGGACTCTTAACATTGATGGATCTACTACCTTGGGAGAAGGAGGTACAGGTTTGGTTCTTACAAGACCCCATTGAACCATTGTCTGTTATGCTCTTAAGTTTGGATTTAATACAAGCAACAATGAATTCGAGTATGAAGCTCTAATCACTGGTCTCAAGCTAGCTAAAGAGATCGGCACTGAATACTTCGATCCCTTCTTGGACTTCATGCTCATGGTCCGGTAAGTTTGAGGTGAGTACAAAGCTAGAGATGATACCATAGCAAAGTACTTGGATAAGGTGAAGTCCCTCCTTACCGAATTCCCCTCTTAAAACATCATAAAATTCCTTAAACAGAGAACTTAGGAACTGATTGGCTGTTTAAGCTCGCTTTTGCAGGAATACAAAGACCTAATGTAAAGGATAGGAAGATATTCATTGAGTATCTTCTAGAAAAGAGCATCATTTCAGGTAAGGCTAAGGTCCATAAGCTTAGTGTAGCACTTACAGAGTCGAGTTGGATGGATCCTATCTAGAGTTATTTAGAGGATGGCACCTAGCTAGATGACAAGAAGGAGGCGAAAAAATTGAGGTACTATGTTGCTAACTAAGCTCTAATTGATAGTATTTTGTATTAAAGGGGAGTTAACCTTCCCTTGCTTAAATGACTCCAAGCTGATGAAGGGTTATACGTCATGGAAGAGCTACACATAGGAGTATGCAGCAACCATATCTAGTTGCAAGCTCTCTACATCCGAGCCCTTCAACTTGGATATTATTAGCCTTCCATGAGGCAAGATGCAAAGGTGGTAGCCGAGAGGTGCCTTCAGTGTCAGAAGCATGCTCCAGTCACTCATGCCTCCAACTCTAACCTACAGCCTCTAATGAGGCCCTGGCCCTTCTCTTAGTAGGGTATTGACATCCTTGGTGCCTTCCCAAAGGCCTCAAGAGGACAGTAGTTCATCATTATGGCAATCAACTACTTCACCAAGTAAGTCAAAGCCAAAGTCATCACCAAAATAATAGAGAGGAGCATGGAGTCATTTGTGCGCAATAACATCCTCTTTAGATTTGGTGTCCCCTACACCCTCATCATGGATAACAGGCGACAGTTCGACAACCCTAAATTTAAGGAATTCTATGCCAAGCATCATATCATGCCCCATTTCACCTCGGTCATATACGCCTAATCCAACAGCCAAGTCAAAGCCATCAACTAGGTCATCCTTGAAAGCTTCAAGAAGAGAGTGGATCGTACTTAGGGTAGATAGGTAGACAAGTTGCCTAATATTTTGTAGGAATACAAGACTACCCACTATACTTCCACAGGTGATGCCCCATTTCGCCAAGCCTTCGACTTAGAACCAATCCTCCCCATCAAGCTGGAGTAACCCAACATCCAAACTCAATTCTTTAATGCCATCACCAATGAGTCCCTACCGTAAGCCAACATAAATACTATTGAAGAAATCAAAGACCTTATAGCCGCATAGGTGGCTGCTTATCAGCACTGAGCAGCCAAATAATATAATAAGAAGGTTTGACATAAGGAGTTTAAGGTAAGAGATTTGGTCTACCAAAAACTCAAGGCTATTGGCTCACAAAAGGGGTAAGGAAAGCTGGCTTCCAATCGGGAAGACCTAGTAAGAGTTAGGAAAAACTTAGGAAATGGGGTATACAAGCTAAAGAGGTTGGATGGTGACCTCATTCCATATACTTGGAATATCGACAACTTACAGCTTTATTTTGAATGAAATTATATAAATTCAATTGTAATTATCCTTTGAAGTTATTAATGAAATTTTTCATTCACCAATATCTATGTATGTTTCTTTTATTAGTATCTTACTTTGCCCTAGCCCCAAATGAGTGAACAGACCTATAAGTCCTTACATAGACTACTAATTCACATGCCTCATCAAGCATAGGTAAATCGGAACACTATTAACTTCATCCCCCATCAAATAACCTCACCGAGGGGAAAAATCCCTTGCATAATTGAGGAACTCCCATGCCTTGGGCAGGTTGGAACACCACCAACATGACCCCCATCGAATAACCTCAGCAAAGGAAAACACCCCTTACACAACTAAGGGACTCTCACAATACCTCTGGAACACCACCAGCTTAACCCCTGACATGACTTAAGCTATAAACAATTAATGGTACCTTAAGGAGAGTAACCCCAGCTCTTCCCTAAGAATAGGATAACCTTAGCCTTTGATAACTAAGTAGTCCTAAACAAATGATTAACCTTACTGCTAAGTAATTAAGTACAAGCATGCAACCTCTCAAGTGTCAAAGTTACGACTATTTAACAAGCTAAAAGTACAAGAAGAAAAAAAAAAAAGAAATACAAATAGAGATAAAAGTGAGGTCCTTCATTCAACTTGTTTGAATTGTCTACAAAGATTAAAGGCTTTCATGCCAACCCACTAAAAGAATTTTCTTTGCAAGTCTATTAAAAGAAAAAAGAAAAAAAATAATTAATAGCTTGTCATTTTGGATTAGCCAGCTTAGGTAGCTTTGAGAAGTCCAATGCTTTGATCCACTCAGAGGACTAATCCGATTGAGCTGCTTGGTCTTGAGGTGCTTACTCTTGCGCCACAAAAGGAGGAGATGAGGTCTGCTAGCTCTAGACAGCAAGAGGGTCACTCTAACCTTGATCAATCTCTAGAGTATGTTAAAGAATAACCTCCTGCTAAGTTGCGAAGGCAGAAGTTGATGGAAGAGCACTATGCATGCCCCCAACAATAGGAAGGGCAACTTAGGACACTTTGGTTATTAGGGCACCTTTCCTTTCCCTCTCTTTGGCCACCTTCTCCTCCTTATATGTTAGACCATTTAGCTAGTCTATAAAGCTCAAGTCGAAGTTGGGGTAATGGTTAAGCACATCTTTCCAAAGTTCTCGGCCATACTCGATGGCAATGTCCTCACACTCTTCAATCTACTATGGAGTCTTTAAGAACTTATTCATAACCTTCTTCTCAGCAGCCTCATTGAGAACCTCATCACTCTCTAGAATGGTGATAATCTCTTTCATCTCCTTAGCTTCTTATTAGAGCTCTTAGATCCCTAACTTCTGCTCGACTTTCTGACTAACCAGCTTTTACGAAGTATTCTTAGCAGATTCACATTTAGCTGCCTTCATTGTCAGCTTAAGCTATAGTTTGGAGACTGACACATTCAACTCTACATTATGCTAGTCAAGCTCTGCCTTGGCCTTCCTCTCCCCTTCCAACTTCTTAGAGAGTATGGTCTTGGACTTTTGCTCTTCCTCTTGAGCTTTGAGTGCCTTAGTCTCCTTAGTAGCCTCATCAGCCTCCTTTTAGCCTTCATTCGCCTCTAGAGCAACTTTCTACACATAATAATGATGAAGACGTTGATTAACTTTATGAAGTTTCTTATAATTTTGCTTGGAAGAGGACTTTGCTTCTTTACAATCCTCTTTATGATCCTCTTATGCTCTAAGCACAAATAATCGGAGGTCCTTTACCTCTCTTAGTAGCTCATTGTAATGGTTGACCTAAAGCAACACTTGGCCATGGTACTGCGACATAAGAGTTACACCATAAGCAATAAGAAGGAAACTTGGAAAAACACTACAAAAGAAAGCAACTTGGAACAATGGACTCACCTAACGATTCAATGAACTAAAGTGGCTTGCCAAGTTGAAGGGAGTGTCAAACATAAGCTTCAATGCCATCTCTAAGGCACTCTAGTTGGTAGGGGTGAAAGACCCCATTGAAGCTTGCAAGCAAAGCACCCGATTGTGCAACATCAAATTATTACCTTAGTTGTCCCACTTTGGCTTGAAGAATTTCCCCCTGTATTGCTTGGTGTCTGCCTTAGAGTAACCTTTGAAGAGGTAAAGGTTCTAATGTATAAAGTTTCCTTGTACTTATCTAGGATGGTGTTTGCCCTCTAGTACCTCTCTAAGGCTTTTGCTTGGGCCTCATCCATTTGGTCCATAGCAAGATATGGGTGCCTAAATGGGAGCCACTCTAAAACCGGTTTGTCGTATGGTACTGGCAGTTTACTCCTCTTCAGGTTCGATATACTCTTCCCCTATTCCTTAGGTGCTTTCCTCTTCTGGCCTACCAACTCCTTGATAGTGCTAGCCTTAGGCCTATTTCCTAAATCCTTGGAAGGAGAGGAATGATGGGAATCAGCTTTTAACTACGTCTAAGCCAAGGCTGAGCAGCTTTTGCCAAGGCTAAACAAATGATAAAAGATTGAGGGGAAGAAAATGAGCCACTCGGCAACAAGTCTATCATCTGCCGAGAAGACGAGATACCACAAGGCTAAGTACTCGAGACCAAAGAACCATTCGGCATAACACTAAGAGACTTGCGCCAACTGATTTTAGAACCTGGCAATTATAGGTCGACCTTTTTGGTGTCTCAGCCAAACATTTCAAGACTTCAAGGACTCCTTCTCGAATTCGTACATCCAACTACCGACCCTGTCCGATTCAAATACTACTCTTTTCAAGACATGCCAAGTAATTGCATGCCGACTTCCTTTGTAAAACGTATAGTTTTGTATTTTTTGTACATGTTTTCCTTTATTTTATTTATGAGCTCAATCTTTTAGGGTTTAAGGCCTTATACGTTATTTACAGTTTTGCCACTAAGGTTTAGGACTCACTATAAATAGCAACATTTGTAAACATCAGAGATATACATTGATATACAAAAAATATACAAAATCAAACATAAAGTATATTCCTGTGTTTTAGAATCTTTCCCTTTTCGAGTAAAGCTGCTCTTGAGTTAGCATTGTCAAATTATCGAGTGTAGATCAAACTCTTTAATCATCCTCATATTCTTGTCGATCTTGTCCTCATGATTGTGGTAAACCCCTTCATTTAAGCGAGTTAGTGAATCGTATCTAACTTTCATTCGAATTCTATGCGATATTTAGTATTTGTGAGTTGTATCAAACCCTATTTCGAGCTTAAACCCCTAATTGTGTTTATGTCTTTATGAATTATATCCATTTACATTCACCGTTGAAACCTCCTGTTCTTCGTACCTATTTCTTTTAGAATCTTAAATACCTATTCTAGATTATCATTCACTGCCGTTGATCCTTATCATATTGGTATCAGAGCTTTGGGGAGACACGTGTGCTAATGTTCTTCAAAGTTGATTTGTAGATTGAACATTTTTTATAATCATCATTCCATAATTAGTGTATTGTTCATGTTTTTAGTAGTTGTGGTATTGTGCTGCAATTGAGTCCAGTATCATTAGTTTCAATAGTTAATTCTAGTTGTTGTAAAAGTGCTTAGCAATAGTGATAGTTCCAGAAACCGAGTAGTGGTTGTTTTTGGCCTACTATAATTGTGTTTTGTTGTTTGCTCAATTTTCTGGAAAATTACTATACAAACAAGAATGTCGGAGGATAGTATCAACAATATTGGTGATAGCCCTCGTAGAAGTTTGAGATGATGTATTGATAACTTGGAATATCAGGTTTAGAATCTCACTGACTCTATCCAAGAACTCATCGGATTAGTTAGAGGCTACAAACATAATGGCTGAGAAGAAAGAAGGGAACGAACACCCACTAGTAGGAGTGGCTCTAATGAACTTGATCATGATGAGGGATAGCCAAGTAAAGCTACCGAGCTAAGAATGAGAGAAAACCAACCCAAGCCGAGAAGAAAAAATGAAAGGAGTATTGACTTCGAAATAAATCAAGAAGCCCGGAGAAGAGAGCCAAGGCTGAGAAGGAACATGGCTAAGCAGAGCTCTAACAAAAGTGGTCGAACCGAGGTGAATCAACTAACTTAGATTGTAAGGGATGAACCTCGAGCACTTGGTCGAGGACTTGACAATGTCAAGTTGAAACTACCGACCTTCAATGGAAGTAGCTGACCTGAAGAATTCCTTGACTGGGTTTCCTAAGTCGAGAAGTTGTTTGAGTACTGCGAGTGTGATGAACGAATAAAGGTTAAGCTGGCTTCATTAACTCTTGTTGAATATGCAAGCCTTTGGTGGGATAAGTTAGTTGCCAAGCAAGATGTTAAAGGAGAAGAGCCGATCAAAACTTGGAGGCTTATGAAGCGATTAATGAATCAATGCTTTATGCTGACCTGCTTCAAGCTAGAGATGCTCCATGCGTTCCAGCACTTGAGACAAGGTTGAAATATTGTTGAAGAGTATTTGCAAGATTTTGAGACCTTGATGACGAGATGTGAGATTGCCGAGCTACAGGATCAGACCATTGCTAGGTTCTCGAGTGGACTTCGAGATTATATTGTCGACATAATTGAATTGTAGTAGTTTAATTCTCTAGACGAGCTAATCAATTTGGCATTAAGAATAGAAAGATAAAGGAGAAGGAGGCATTAGAGGTTGAGTAACTGACCTTAACAAGATAGCCCCGAACCTGAGAGGTATGCCAAGAGAAAAGGGCTAGAGAGGAGGATGGAGAAAGGATAGCCTAGCCGATTGGTCCATGTCGAGAAAAAGATTGCCAAGAAAGAGAAGGCACCCGGTAATAAGGCCCGAGAAGTGAAGTGCTTCAAATGCTTAGGCTATGGACACATTATTTCTTAATGTCCGAATAAAAGGGTCATGATCTTAAAAGGTGAAGGACCCAATGCCAAAGTAAAAAGTTAGAGTAATAGGAGTTCGAACGACTGGATGATAGAAGAAGACGTCTATCCCAAGGACCTGAATAAACTCTTAGTTACAGCGACACGAGCTGACCTGAAGGCAGATCTCGAACAAAGGGAAAATTTATTTCACATGCAGTGTCTAGTGAATAGGAAGACCTGTTCCCTAGTTATCAATGGAGGTAATTGCACCAACATCATTTCTACCAAGTTAGTAGAAAAGATGAAATTACTGACTTACCCACACCTTCGACCTTATGGACTAAAATAGTTTAATGACAAGGTTATGGTCCATGTGTATAAAAGAGTGCGGGTAGCATTCAAGGTTGGACAATACGAGGATAAGATCAACTTTGACATAGTATCTATGGATGCCGTAAATCTACTTCTTGGTCGACCATGGGAGTTTGGTTGGAAAGTCATCTATGACGGATTCCTCAACACTTATATTGTTCGAAAAGATGGGAAAAGCTATCTCTTAACCCCAATGAGCATTGAGGAAATCTAGAGACATTTGGCATCCATGGTAAAGCGAAAAGGGAGAAGGAGCTTATTCGGCATACTGGCCCGTGCTCAATACTTAACATTGAGGATGACTTCCTTTCAGACCTACGGTAATGATGGGAATCAACCTCCGAATATGTCCAAATTGATGTCAAACAGCTTTCGCTAAGGTTGAGCAAATGATAGAAGATTAAGGGGAAGAAAAGGAGCCACTCGGCAACAAGTTTGTCGCTTGCCAAGAAGACGAGATACTATAAGGACAAGTACTTGAGACCAAAAAACCACTCGACATAACACCAAGAGACTCGTATCAACTGATTCTAAAACTTGGCGATTATGGATTGACCTTTCTAGTATCTTGACCAAACACTGCAAGACTTCGAGGACTCCTTCTCGAACTCATACATTTAATTGCCGACTCCGTTCGATTCGGATATTACTCATTCTAAGATATGCTAACTAACTGTATACCGACTTCTCTTGTAAAACGCACAGTTTTGTATTTTTGTACATGTTTTTCTTTATTTTATTTATGGGCTCAATTCTTTAAGGTTTAAAACCTGGTATGTTATTTACAATTTTGCCACTAGAATTTAGGACTTGCTATAAATAGCAACATCTGTAAATATTAGAGATATACATAGATATACGAAAAATATACAAAATCAGATAGAAAGTATATTCTTGCGTTCTAAAATCTTTCCCTTTTTGAGTAAAGCTGCTCTTAAGCCAGCATTCTCAAATTATCGAATGTAGATCAAACTCGTTAATCGTCCTCGTATTCTTGTCGATCTTGTCTTCATGATTGTGGTAAACCCCTTCATTTGAGCAAGTTAGTGAATCGTATCTAACTCTCATTCGAATCCTATGCAACATTTAGTATTCGTGAGTTGTATCGAACCTTATTTCTGGCTCAAACCCCTAATTGTGCTTATATCTTGATGAGTTATATCCATTCACATTTATTGTCGAAACCTTCCTGTTCTTCGTACCCATTTCTCTTAGAATCTCGAATACCCATTCTGGATTATTGTCCGTTGCCATTAATCCTTATCAGGGAAGCATAATCAACTCCAGCTTGTCAGTAGTAGTGGCCTCATCCCCCACTATAATGGGATAAGATATGGGAGCAGGTTGGGTAATGGGGGGACTGTGCTTAGAGGCTTAGCAACCACAATCTTTGTGGGAGTTCCATTAATGGGAATCCCTGAAGGAAGAGCAGGCGGTTCTATTATGCTAGTCTTACCTACCCCTAATGTAGGCCCCATAGCCTTATCCTTAGGGTCGTTGGTCTTGTTAACTGGCTTCACCTTACTTGGGCATTATCTTAGTAACTCAAGCCTAGAAGGACGTAGCAGCTTTTTAGCTCGAGTTAGCTTCTCTCTTGCAAAGAAGCAAGCAAATAACGTTAATGCACAGCAAACATTTTCTAAGTACTTACCAACTTCACCATAGCTAGCATGGCCAATAAGAACTCCCAAATTCCTAAGAAACACAATGAACGAAGTATAGCTTCAAGTAAGCCCATACTGGTATGATAGAGGAGTCAATTCATGCCAAGGATGAACTTATTCCTTCCAACTATTTCTTCACGAATACTTTTATGATAGCCTTCTCCATGCTTAGGAATAGCTCAGAGATTGGCAATTTGAAGTATCTTCATATGGTCTCCTTGCCGTTGATTTCATTGTCATGTTGTAGAGCCATGAAGGCCTCAATGTCCAAAGCGACCTCGGTATTGCTCTCACCAAACTTCCTCTGCATTCCATTCTGAACTAGTGGAGCCCACTGAGTCTAGAAATTCACCATCTTGGGTGGCTTTATCACTGTGAACTTATCCTGCCAGTTCTTTACAAACGAGTCTAAACCCCTAAACAATTTCATCTAGTTGTAGCAACTGTACCACTAAGCTAAGGACTTTACCTATGATAAAGTTGTCAAGAACCCAGTTGATAGTAGTCACTTTGCTCTTGCTCATTTAACCATTCGGCTTCTTGCTAATTTCATGTTGTAAGCATCGATGGCATCTAGCAAATAATTGCATGGGCATGTGTCTCGAAGGATGGCCCTTATCAATGCCACCCTATTAAGTGTTTCCAACCGTCTCCATGTTTCCTTATCTAACTATGCCAGTGAGGATGAAGTCTCTTCATCCCTTCTTAAAGGGGGAATAGCACTCCTTATAGCTTTGAAGTCTAAGTATGTTATGTTACACTCGCTAGAGTTTGTTCTTGAGTTCGACATCTTAGTAAAGGAAAAGAAGAAAAGTGAGAGTTTTGTTGATGAAGAAGAAAAAAGAAGTTGAATGAGAAAGTGATCACTAAAATTGTAGCAAAGAAACATGATAAGAGAAGTTATGAAAGAGTTATCAATACAAGGTCGAAGGTATTTATAAGGTAAAAGTTTAGGAAAGTGAATGAGCGATTATAGGGATTCGTATAAAGTATCAGACACATTTGTCATGTCTAATTTTTCGATTTTTTATTTTGATTTCATATCTCTTAACTTGATTTAAACTAAACCTTATACTTATTTAGTTTAAACCCTTAACTAAAGCTAAAGAAAACTCGATTTTTTTATTTTGAAAAATTTTGGAGTCGCCACCCAATAAGACTGGAAAAGGTGATTAAATTAGAGCTGATTAGATGGATCGATTTTAATTTAGCTATTAGTCTATATTTTGAAAACTTTTTTGCTAAAAAGAATTCAAGAAACCAGATTTTTAGAGTTTGAGGACTATCTTATTAAATCTTTATACGTACTACTATTAATTTTCTAAAACTATATTTAGTTTTCAAAATTACCCTTTAAAAAAAATAAAGCTTAATCACTAGTAAATAAATTAAATTGGATTTATTTTACAAAAATAGACAATCCAAGCTATAATTTACAAAAAATGGAAAACTAAAGTTTCTACCAATTTTACATCGCCCTAGAGGTGTCTACATACCCTTTAATCGAGATCAAACGTCTGTCGTTTATTCGAAAACTTTAACTGGTTGGTTCTTTCTATACAAAGCAATCGGATTAGATTACGTTTTTATTAATTGTTTTATTTTGATTAAGAAAAATTCCTAAAAGCTTAATTTTTATTCTCAATTTTCAATAAAAAAAAACCCTAATTTTTGAAAAATCACAAACTAAGATTTTAATTTTTTTTTAAAATTAAGTAATAAAATTTTTTATTTTCAAGAAAAACCATAAAGACTTAAAATATATGATTTTTATAAAATATGCAATTTTCTATCTGATAAAAATTTTATATGGAAAAAATGCCTAAATTATAGAAAAGATACCTAATTATAAGAAAAATACCTAAATCATGGAAAAAATATCTGACTATATGAAAGAAACCTAAATCATGAAAAAAAAGTTTAAACCATGAAAATGATATTTAAATCATGGAAAAGATATCTAAATGTTTAAACTATAGAAAAGAAACCTAACATATGGAAAAGGTGTTTAAACCATAGGAAAAAAAAAAGCCTAAATTATGAAAAAGATAGTTAAACTATAGAAAAGAAGCATAAACCATGAAAAAGAGTATCAACTATGAAAAAGATGTTAGTTAAAGATTTTTTTTTATTTTATGAAAATCTGAATAAGTGACAAAATGATTTTTTTTCCTAGAAATCCTTAACATGCCTAATGTAATTTTTTTAAATTAATACATTATGTAAATGATGAGATTTTGTAAAATATAAAATTTTATTTAAAAAATGACATTTTGAAAATATGAAATCTAAAAGAAAAAAAAAACTAATTTAACTAAAAATTGGCTTAACACATATTCACTAGACACTATCTACCAACAATTAAAGACCTAATGAAAATAAAAAAGTTAGTATAAGTCTTAAAAATAATTGCATATAAAAATAGTGAAATAAATGAACAAATTGCACTAAGTAAAATAAAAAATAAAACAAACTATAGACAAAATTAAAAATCACTATTATGTACTTGATGAAATGAAATAGATTGAATCATGAGTCCTATCATGTGCACAACTATGGAATTGGTTTGAAAAGTAGGTTCAAGCAGGTTGTTATAGTGAATTACTGGAATGGCGATTGGTGATTATGTATTTCAAATCATATGTGTGGAAGATATTGACAAAGAGTAGTGATTTTGTTTAATGTTTTTTTTTTAATAATTATAATGAACTTCCGTTTCATGGCTCACGATCCCAATGTATAAAACTCGAAAACAAATCTTTTGGATCATATCACATTTAAATTGATAAAGATCCAAAATAGATTCGAATCTTACAAATCTTGATTTTGCTGGATTTACATTATTGTATTAGATTTACGTTTTTCAAAAACTATTTAGTTAAGATTTTATAACAACTCGATTCAATTAATCTTTTTTGAATTTTTCTTAGTTTAGTTCTTTTCTTTTCTTGAAAAATTTCTACTTTTTGTCTTTTTATCATTTTTCGATTTTTTGTTATTTTCCAAATTTGAACCCTTTAAAAACAAAAATTAAAACAATAAGAGTGCAAAAATGATGTGTCTACAATGTGGGGATGATTTTGATCGAACAACCTCATTTAAATGATAGGACAACTGCAAATGCACCCGAGACCATACAAACATGATAGCTGTCATTTTTCATTAACTGTACTATGAAAATGAGCACTAAGGCGATAATTTAAAAAGGCTAACTTCCCTAAGAAGTTTTATCTAAATCCTTTTGGCTCTTACAGCCACTATGAAACTTTAGCAGTACCCCGGTCCAATAAGGATAGAGAGACTTAACTTGGCTCTATTATCACTTACTTGGTCTTGCATGCCCCGACTAGATAAGTGCCCTCGAAAGATTACCTCTTTTACTAAATACTCCCTACCACTCAAATGGGTTAGGTTTCCTAAATCCTACCTTTGCACTTAAGCACTTAGCATAGGCAAGGGGACAAGTAGCTAGAGTCAACCAATCCAACTTAGCCCTAGGAGTGTTTCGCTTGGACATCTCTAATAAACATCTTCCTAACTTGGGCTTAAGACATGCTACGTCAACACTTCTCTAAGGACATTAGCATAGTAGTATGTCCACTAGATTATTAAGCCATCATGAGAACTTTAGGCCTAACTCAATCATGTGCCTAAGGAACCCATCCTTCCTCTCTCCTTACCTTCTCAATTGTAATGAGATCGTAGGACATTGAAGGGAGGAGTGGTGGTAAGTATTAATATGGTACTTTGGCATTAGGCCTCTCAAGCCTATGTCGACCTGCTAGGCTCATGGCTTAGACTACTTTCCTTTAGATTCAGCCTCCATGCCCTCTTAGCTAACCTCAGCTCAAGCCCTTTACATGACTTACCTAATTACTATAGCTCACAAGCACTAGAAGACAATAGATAAGGCTAGATAACTAGGTTAACAAACACTTCTTACTATCCATGACTTGCAAATGTGCCCTTTACCCACTAAATGTCCTTTAACTACCAATAATATTCCTTTGTAAATATTAAGCCATCTCATAATGGTAAACCACTTGATATTTTGCGCATTCATATTGTTCTTATAAGTTTTCGTTTTCTAACTTTTTTCACATACCTAACTAACTTAACATCGAAATGATGACGCTGAACAACCTCTTAGTACCCCCTCATTGTTCTTTGTTTTGCAAGCTCACAAAAAAGCACAAAACTCAATCTCTACAAATCTTTATCAGCCAGATCCTATAGACAACAAGCAGTATCTCATTATCATGTTTTACAGCTCACCCACATCAAGATTTTCATTTACTAGATGCAAATAAGTTACAAGACAATAATGTCATGTTTGGAATGGATGGAAGAGAATGTGCTAAAATGGACGGAAGAGAACAAGTCAGAATGTAATTGCAAATTTGGCTCTTTCACTATTTTAGCTCCTTAAAGTTTGAATTTAAATCCCCCTTAAAACTGGAATTAGTAATTTCGTGGAATTACGATTTTGGGTTTTAAGAGTGCATCAATGAGAAAAGAGAATAAGAACTAAAATCACGATTCCATTTTGATTTATTCTTGCATTCCAAACATAACATAATATGTCAATGTTTCTAATTCCACCATTTGAGGATGCAAAGAGCAATAATCCAAATCAGGTTATGAGACTCAAATCATATAAACTATTGGTATAAATATTGGTATTATATTTTTCAATTATTATATATAATAGTGTTGTAGAATATATATATATATATATTTATTGGCATTTATACTAATAGTTTATATAGTTGTTGATGGGAAAAAAAGAAAAAAAAAATATTGTCATGGAAAGTAGTAAACCTATTTTGATTTTGAAAACCATAAACCATTAGTTAAGTTTATATAAGTGATAAGAGCATTCATGAGAATTTCGTTTATAATTCCTAGATACTACATCAATAATTCAAAGATCTCTTTTTTTTTAATGACTTTTTCACTTTATCTATGGAGTTCTTAAATAGGTTTCATTAATGTTTATTTATATTTTTTATGAGATTTATAATACAATCTATTAATAAAAATAACTTAAAAACAAAAAGAAAAAAAATAAAAGAAAAAATGACAACCTTTTATCCAATAAAGGACCTCATCACCTCTTAAAAATCGTGTGAAGAAGCGTGAATGAGATGCCCTAATAACGTCTTGATTTTGGTCTTCATATTTCCAATTGCATAGAAATTATTTTCAGTGGTTTCATTTGCTGACACGGCGACAACCTAAGCAGTCCTGCGATGACCACGAAACACGAATTAACATTATACACGTAACGAAATCAAAGCAAAAAGAGCAAAAAAGGCAAGTAATAAGACACGAGGCATGCAAGGAAAAGCAACCGCCTCCAAGAGTTTGGGTTTGGCGCGCTGCCCTCATTTCCACGCCACGAATCATATAAATACTCCTCTTCTTCTCCATGCAAAAAGAATGACTGACTTATTCCTAGAAAATATAAACCCTAGAATAATTCCCATTTTGGTTTGAATTTTGATTAAATGGTTGCAGCCACAAGTACTGGTGTCAATTTTAAAGGAAATGTCTCTATGTTCAGAGATGAACATCAACATAGTAATAATAATAAAAATGATAATTATAATAATATGAAGGATATTAAGGATCTTTCTATTCCCTCTGTGCACCAAACACACGACGTCGACTTGGGTTTCCCCGAGAGGGCTTTCTCCGCCGCTGGCGCCGCCATCATCTCTGCCATCATCGTCAACCCTCTTGATGTCGCCAAGGTCGTTTCTTTTCTTTTCTTCTCTCTCTCTCTCTCTCTCTTTTTGTTGCTGTGTTGCCTTGTCTTGATTGGGATTTTCATGCTTCTGTGAATATTATTAAATTATTAGTTATTTTGGGATCATGTTCTATTGATTATTGAAACTATAATATGATCTAGAAGATGCCTCCTTGTTTGTTTATGGCGTAGCGTGCCCGGCGTTTGATACAAAAAGCGACTTGTTAATGGCCAAAAGAGAAACTTTGATCATTTCTATTATTTTCTGTTTACCGAAGTGTTGTAATTGACGCCGGAATGATTGAAAATGGTGGCATTACTCGATCTCCAACCCTTCCAATTTATACAGGGAGATAAAATGTGCTCTGTAGATTAAATGTGATTGTAGAATAAATTAATTGTTTGTGATGTTTCCATTCATTTTATATGTTATTGTTTTGAGATTTATATGGATTCGGCAAATGAAAGTTTGCTCATATGGTTTGCTGTATTCAGACAAGGTTGCAAGCTCAGGCTGCCGGAGTTCCATACAATGATCTATGTCGGTTGGATCCTTTTAATGCCACTAACGTACGTGACCAGATTATTGTATCTAATTCTCCAAAGTGCTGGCCTTTTTTATTTTGATGCTATGTTGTTGATGATGATATTAATTGTATGTGTTGCGTATTGGTCATTAGATAAAATTAGGTCCGAGAAATTATCCATCTCATTCACATGGTATGAACAGTACTGGATCATTATGTGCTCCAGAATGTGGTCAGTATAAAGGAACTTTGGATGTCTTCCACAAAGTGATACGCCAGGTATGTTAATGTATTGCTGGCTCTATATATGATTGTTTTCCCCCAAATTAGACAAGTTTGTGGCCACGATGCATGTGTTAGAACCTTCAACGACTCCTCAATTTTGAAGGTCATCATTTGATTGTCTGATGGCGAAGAGTGAGAACCCCTATTATATAGCTTTAACAGGTGTGCAACCTTACGAGTTCAGGGCATGGCATTTACATGTCCTGGTTCATAAAGGAACTTTTTTCCCCTAAAAGAAAAGGCAAAATCTTGCATTGATTAGAGATTCGTTCTTTGATAAACGAACAATCCCTATGAGTTTGACTTGATAGAAATTGACCAGCTTTTTCCTTAAACAGAAAAATGGTTTTTAGCTAATGGAAGATAGTCTTACTTTTTTCTCTGCCTTGTTGGATATTTGTTAATCCTTACTTGGTTGATTCAAGTGCTGTTTTTCCACTAAATTTGCTCTTGTTAAGGCTCAGCAAAAATTAATCTGCAGGAAGGATTTGGTAGATTGTGGAGAGGCACAAATGCAAGTTTAGCATTGGCGGTGCCCACCGTAAGACTTGGCAGTGGTTTTACCTTATATATCATCAATTTGAAAACGATTGTTATGTTGTTCAGTCATTTACTTACTTCCCTCCCTTCTCTTCAAATAGGTGGGAATCTACTTGCCTTGTTATGATATTCTTCGTAATTTGATGAACAATTTTACATCAGAAAACGCTCCCAGTTTGACTGCCTATGTGCCATTAGCTGCCGGCTCCATTGCACGCTCACTGGCTTGCATTTCTTGTTACCCTGTTGAATTAGCAAGGACCCGAATGCAGGTATCATCTTATAAGATGAATGAGAAAATTATACCTTATGCATGTATATCTTTAGATTAATCTTTTTATAGTTCCGGATGACAATGAGCCCTTCTGGATTTTGCTTTTTCAAGTGGAAAGAAGGAAAAGGGAAATAAAGAGTTCTTCATGATGACATGATGCTTGGAGGATGCATAATAGAATTTTGTCTTGTGCATGTAGGAGCTAGGGAAGTGAGTAAAAGAATGAGATTCATTTAGGCTGTTACCTGTCAGGAAATGTAATCACCTTATGTTTTCTATGCAGATGCATGGCTAGGAGATTTCTGAAGTTTGTTGTGGTGATTTTGTCCCCCTCTGTTCTTGTAGGCATTTAAAGAAATAAAAGATGGTCCAAAACCGCCAGGAGTCTGGAAGACATTGCTTGGGGTTGTTAACCCAGTAACGAGTGCAAACGGCCTTCAAAGTTGTGAGTCTTGTCTCTTTTTGTTTTAAGAAGTAAATTAAAATATATATTATCGACTAGATTGACATTCAAACTTGAGCTTGCATATGCATTTATGTACATGTGTACTTGGAAAGGGATTCTCTCTGTGTTAAAAGTCAATTAATCAGCAAATAAAGCTTACAGAAAGTTATAAAATTGTTCCTTTTTACATTAGAAAGAGCTGTGAAGTGTGTGTTTTGTTGAACCTTGTAATGTGATGCTGTTGTGTCACCGTGTCCTGGGATTCATTGTGTGTATCTTCATATCCATGTGTCGTAAATAACTGTGCAGTAGTGTTAGTAGTGCTTCAACTGTCAAAGATAGTCTGTGCGACAGTATGTAGTCTGTGTATGTATGTCCCGTTATGCTAGTATGTGTGTGCATGAGTTAGGGAGTAGTGGGTGCACAGGATAGGAGAAAATGGGAATTGGCAGTTGTGTAACTATTGTTGGATGTGCTTTTTAATTATTCAAAAGATGCAAAAGAAGGATAAGAAGTCCAAATTTCCTCAAAATTGTTCTGTTAATTGAGATTGCTGGGTTTTCTCTTAAGGAGCCAAAAAATCCATACTTTCACCATAGACAATGAGGGAATAAAGTTGAAGAAAGGTTCATTGGATTTAGGTTCTATTTGGAATGATTGAGGACTAGAAGTATCTCACAATGTGGTGACAAATTGGTATTAGAACTAGTTTTTATGGAGAAATTGGAGAATTCGCAATAGCACTTCAAAGCTTTTCTTGCCTTGTAGAAGGAGGATAGACAGCAGTGGTTGTTGTTACAACTGGCCCGCTTATCTTGTGATGTCTCTGGCCAACTAGCAGATGAGAGGGATCAAGAGGAAGCCTGTCATAATAGAGGAAGGTTAGAGAAAGGAGTGGACAGCAGCAAAAGAACTAAGAGGGGGATTATTACTCCAAATTATCGAAGCTGGATTTCCTTAAGTATGATGGCACTATGGACCCTCAGGGTGGTCAACCATTTTGAGCACTTTTTCAAGCATCAAAGGGTCTTAGAGGAAGAAAGAGTGGAGTTAGTAGTGTTGCGCATGGAGGGAGATGCAAGCCGTGGTTCTTGAAATTGGAGCATCATAGCCCCAAATTGTTGTGGGAAGAGTTCAAATAGGTTGTCCAACATGTGCTTTCAGCCTGTTTTGCTTTGTCAGAGTAAGAGGAGGCTATTTTCATCAGCAAAACTAAAGGGCAACACTCTAGTTGAAGTTGTCTTGCACTAGTCTAAAGATCTTATGATATGAGCTTTGTGTGCCTCTTTGAACAAAGAGGGTGAACTATGAAGGATGAGACATTGGAAAGAAGGAAGAGATTTTAGGTACGCCAATAATTTGAACTCCCTATTAAGGAAGCTGTGTGGAACTGAAATGGAGGAAAGAAGAGCCAGAAGATTTTGCTTTGACTTTGATGAATAGTGAGACAAATATAAAAGGTTGGTTTGGCTAGTGTTTGGAGGAATGAGAAGAAGAGGATCTCATAGCTGATAATTCTAAGGGAGGGGAGTTAGAAATTTGCACGTGAGGTCACTAGCATTAGTAAAGGGAGGAGTAATTTTATAGTCAATCGATCAGCACATACAACTTGAAATAAATATATAACTGTTGTTTTTACATCAAAAGTAGCTGTGAAGTGTGTTTATTGTTGAATGTATTTTGTTGAACATTGTAATGTGATGTTGTCATGCCAGCGTGCCCTAGGATTGAGTATGTGTGTGTCTTTTTAATCGTGTGTTGTAAATAATTGTGCAGTCATGTTAGTAGCACTTCAACTGTCAAAGGGAGTGTGTGCAACAGTTGAGTAGTGGGTGTATGTATATTGGGTTATGCTAGGTGGGCATGGGTGAGTTAGGGATTTGTGGGTGTTTGGGATATAGGGGAGATTGGGGACTTATTGTGAAACTGCTCTTGTATGTGATTACTTATTCATGAAAGAGGCAGACAGCAATTCCAAATTTTTTCAAAATTGTTTTGTTTATTGAGATCAGATCATTGGATTCTATCTTATTGAGCATAAAAATCCATAATTATCCATAGGAAAGAAGGGAAGAAAGTTGAATAAGGGTTCATCAGGTTCAGGCTTTTGTTTGGAATGACCGAGGACTAGAAGTATCACTTGATCCTGTAACAAAATCTCCACTTCCTGAAAGTTTATTCAGATGTATTGCAGACTACAGCTTGCAATGCATTCTTATTTCAGTACCTTGTGAAGATTTGTATTTAGACCAGCTTTCATCTACCCTAATAAGTTGAAACAAAATTAACCATATTCCACGTTTGAACATTGACTGTGGAATAATATGCATCAAAACAAAGTACCTTATTAGCTATCATTTTTAGGGGGAATAAAGGTAAGAAACAGTTCATTTTAACAAGGGGTAGACGTGGATGGAAGGGCTCAACACTGCCATTCTCTCCTGAAAAATAAAGTCAATCATAAATGGAAGTAAAAGAGAACTTAGAACACAATAGCCAAAGAAATGGTTTTAGTACTTAAAACTGTAGAAACATTTAACCTGAGAACAGACTGATGAAGATGATTGGGTTACATGCAGGATTGGGCAAGTGAGATGTTGTGTGATACATTGATGGAGTTCTAGGTAAAGAAATAAGAATTTGGACAGCATTCCTCTTCAAAAGAAAAAGATTCCATTTAACATTGGGAAAAACATGAAGCTTGCTATTGTCTCCTAGAAAATCAAGTCAATCATAAATGTCTAGCAAAAGAAAATGTAGCACAATAGTAAAAGAAATGGTTTAGTTCCACAAAATTTTAACACTAGAAACATTTACTTCATGAACTGATGAAGATTTAATTGGGGCACATGCAGGATGGTGAGGTGAGATGTTATGATAATTTATCCAAGTGAAAAAAAGAATATAATAACACAGTTATGGAAGGGAAAAAGCATGAAAAACTAGGTTATGTTACTAAAAATGAAACTACATGTGTATGAAAATGGAAAAGCACAAAAACTTAGGTTATTTAATTGAATAAAAAGAAATAATACAGGTAGGCGAAGTATGAAAATGTAAAATTCAGATATGTTCATTTTGTATGTAATCCTTTGATTGGCTGCTTATCGAATCTTTTGGTGATTACGCCATTAAGTAAACCTTTCAGCTTTTAGTGTGCTTGGGGTTTATTGCATTTATTATCCAAGTCTTGGTTGTGAAAATTTCAAACTGGGATGGATTTTAACCATTGAGTTTTCATTATGCACCTTACCTAACCATATTAATTAATCATTACCCAAAAACCATATTAGGTAAAATTTCCAACCTCTAACTATAGTGGTTTCCCATGATATAAACATTCTGAATGAGGGACTGCATGTCTAATTGAATCATTTAGTACATGTGGGCATGATCATTACTTAAGATGTTGATATTTATCTACAGCTATGCTTAATTGAAATGTTGGTAACTTTGCGACAGTAAATAATTATCGAATTTTATGGACTGGTATGGGTGCACAGCTTGCTCGTGATGTTCCCTACTCAGCAATTTGTTGGTCTATATTGGAGCCGGTGAGTTCCCATTCTGCAATCTTCTTCCAGTTGAATACTGGAGTTCTATTGTAAAATGTTTATCCTTCCATTTTTGTTTGCAAGCATTTATGTTGTACTCATTTTATTCATCTCAACAGGTCAGGCAGACTATCTTTGAACTGGTTGGTAATGAAGGTAGTGCATCCAGTGTACTTGGAGCAAATTTTGCTGCTGGTTTTGTTTCAGGGACCATTGCAGCTGCTGCTACCTGCCCGTTGGATGTTGCAAAGACTAGGAGACAGATAGAGGTTGTTTGTTGTAACTATATTCTTTGTTTTTTTTTTTTTTTTTTGGTTCCAAAAACTGTTAGAACCTGGAGTGCATTATTAAAACATGCTTTCAAAAGTTTAGAATCTGTCATTGTTCTGCCAAAATTAGTTAGAACTTAGGAATGTGCAAGAAAAGTGTAGATACATCAGCTAGCAGATAAAGAGATGGGGTTGGAAGATATGAAACAAGGTTCACCTCTCAATTGATCAGGGTGTTTTCTTATGTCTGCAAGTTCTCCTTTTCAAGCTGTCATACATCCTTTTATGACCCGAATATATGTGGATATGTTTGTTATCTATGCATTGATGTTGCTGTAATGAGCTCTTGCACAATTGTCGATTTCTAAAAATGGTTATCTTGTTTGGGAAATATTCTTCCAATTAAAGCATTTTTATCGGAATCATTGTTAGTGATTCCTTATTCTTTTTTGCTCCTTACGATGTCATCAGAAGGATCCTTCTAGGGCATTGAAGATGACAACGGGTCAAACATTGAGAGAAATTTGGAGGTATGTAGCTCATCATTTACTGAGCATTTTTTGTAATATATTTTGACCCCATGACTATTCAAGGATAGATTGTGAACCCTGGCAATGCTTAAGTAGGGAAGACGCATCTAGTTATTCTCATCTCATCCATGTCTAATCTGCATCCCCTGCTAAAACATCCAACTAGCGCAGACCATAATGTTTAAGCTCAGACATCTGCCTCTCTGATTGTGGATATTTTCGAAACCTAAATTTTTGAAAAAAGAATAAAAAATGTAGCTACTAATATTACTTTGTCAATTATTGCCCCTCAAGTAAAATACTGGATCTACTCCTGCATTGAGCTTTGACGCTTTAGCACAATATCACGTGACTGTTGTGCTGTGATTCAAATTATCATGTTATTTTCTGAAATCATGGCAAATGCAGAGGGAAGGAGGGCTGTTCCAATTTTTCCAATTTTGTCACTCCACATCTTTCTTTTCTATGTTTTCCTTTTTGAAGGGTAGCTGAAACTATTACATTCCTAGGTCTGTTTGGTCTGTTGACATGTTAGAGTTGACCTGACTGGTATCTTCCCCCCTAGCCATTGTCATGTATACAGGAAGATGCTCCTGAAAGCTGTTTGAACAAAGAATTGAGAGCAGTTTTTAAACTAAATGTAAATGCATTCCCATACCAGAATTTGCTGTTCAACCAACGAGATAAAAATTTTGGTGTCTACATTGGTTAGACCTTTACGGTATAGGTAATTCCTCAAAAAATGCATCTTCCTCTGTTTGAGAGAAGCTTGACCAAAAATGGAGTTGATTCATTCTCGAGAAACAATGTTCTAAATCTCTACATTGAGATAACATTTTGAAACTTTCTATTCTGAAATGTTATGATTGTACTATTTAACTAACATGGGGATTTGAAATTTTCTTCCATCAGGGATGGAGGAATCAAGGGGCTATTTGCAGGAATCAGCCCCCGGATCGGCCGAGCTGGCCCTTCGGTGGGAATGGTGGTGTCATCTTATGAAGTCGTGAAGTATGCTTTGCATCATAGACATAGAATAGGGGATGGAAAGGGGTAGTGGCTCTTTGCTAATACCGACAACCATCCACGTCTTCTTGTTCATCTGCCCATATCAGTTAACCAGAAAGTTGACTTAAAAGAACTTGATTGAGTGACATGAAGGAGGAGGAGGACATGGTAGCCATATACTTATGCATCACAGATTCTTTTCTTTCTTTTTTAATGTTGGCTCCTCTGGCGAAAACTGCATATACATGCGATGTTCATTTATTTATTTCCTTGATGTAATAATTTTGTTTCTTTTAATAAGGTTTGCTTGACAGGATATTACAGAGAAGAACGCTATTCATTGTTGCTTTGAGAATAAAGCACGAACAAGTCATATTCTTTATTTTAAAATTTTGTTTAAGGATTCCTGTTGTACAATAGGGGTGAGCAGATTATAGATGGGGTAGAACAATATGTTGTTGGATAAGTGGTAAATAATAGATCTCTAAAATTTAGAATTAGGTGGATTTTTTGATCTTTTAAATTTAGAACGTATCTCGTAAAATTTGTCAGTTTTTGGAATTTGGAATTTTTTTTTTTTTTTACATATTTTGTTTAAAATATTATTACCATTCATGACTTAATTCATGATATTCAAATAGAATATCACCAAGCTTTAATCTCCCTCTCAATGTTTCAGAGTGTATATTGAAATATTCCATTTCGTTCCCTTATGGGGGTTCTCGAATTGAATTAACATCTTGGATAATATAATTCAAAACATTTATGATTTGGTGTGAATAATCCAACTACTTATTCCCTGGTTTATTCGTGCGTTATTTTCCCCAATGATTGTAAAAAATATTTGATCTAAAAATGCTTTTGTTATTACTTTGGCCCATATTCTCCAAAAAGTGAATCACTGTAAAAGCTCCAAGTAAATTAAATGCATCTATAAGGATATGAAGGCTTCTTATTTGTGGCAATCTTTATACTAGGGTATATTACTTGGAAAGAATGCTGAGATATCAACTGTGTCCAATGTAAATAGAATGAATTTAAGTGAAAAATAAATAAATGAAGAAATTGCACTATATATAGTCAAATACCATATCTACAATACTATGAAAACTATAAGAAGTAATTGAATTTGGTTCATTTCATTGAGACTTGTCAATTTTAATACATACTCTGGAAATTGTTTTTCTTGGATACTGCTTAGGTATTACTTTTTTAAAATAGTACCTCTTCATTAATTAAGTTTCTATAATTAGTAATTTTTCAAAAATTGTTATGTCATGGTACCTCTTCCTTATAGTACCTATTAGCTATTAACTTCTGATTATTAGTAATTTCTCAACAATCACAACTAATACTTAAATCCTATCTTTTAACTTTATATATTTTGATAGCATATTTAGTTTGATAATGATTTATATCAATGTCATTTAGTCTTTTTCTTAATAATCCCTTTCAACTATCCATGTTTTTTTAATTGTTGTTACTTGTAACTTCTTATTTTTCAAGAGACATAGTCTTTATACAAAAATTATTACTAATATAGAAATTACAACATTCTTATAACATAATTCAAAAGGACTTGACTTGGTATAATAATCTTCATAATTTAAAAGATTATAATTCTTTACAAATATCATACCATTTTATATAAATACATAAGAATCAAACATATTTTGGGCAAAGTCATTTGCCAATGAGACCCCCTTTCCCCGTATTTATTCATCCTATTTGTAAATATTTTGAACTGAATAATACATTTGATGGTACAAGAAGAAAAATGAAAACCCCTACGATTGAGAGGGACATACCTCTCTTTATCCCAACTATTTTTGGAAAATAATCTTCTTTGAATAGGAGAGGCAATAAAAGAAATGCTAGGCTAATTTAGGAAGTGATAGATAACTTTGGGAACATTTTGGAGCAAAAGGTTAATTATGAGAAATTGTGTTATTTTCTAAGAACATAAGTAATAGGATGGGGGCCAACATTTGTAATATCTTTGGCATTCAATTGACTGCCAAGCTAGGGAAGTACCTTAGGATTCTAGTAAAGGATGGTAGGTACAGATATCTTAGAGAAGGTAAGAAGGACGTTAATAAGATGGAAAGTAAACCTTTTGAGTATAGCAGGTAAGAGGATTTTAACAACTATGGTTGTAAACTATTACTCACAAACCCTCCCTATAAATAAGAGTTTTAGGAAAAAGGCAAAAGCAATCTATAAGAACTTTTTGTAGGGGTCCATGCTTGAAGCAAGAAAGATACATTAGACAAGTTAAGAGAAACTGAAACAACCAAGGAAGCCTAAGGTTTTAGGACTTATAGATATCAAATAAAGAAATAAAGCAAACTTTGTAAACCTAGCATGGCATTTGAAAAGAAAGGATATTCTCTTAACACAATTAATGCACTATAAATATTAGCTAAACAAAGGTCAAAGAAGGAAAAAGTTTAGATCCTACTTTTACAAGGAAGTTCAGAAAGCGATAGATTTGGTGGAGGACAAAGGACACATGATCTTGAAATCTGGTGAGAATACAAACTTTTGGACAAATAGGTGGAGAGATGAAGAGAAATATCAAAATGGTTGTATGGACCACTTCATCGGTTTGATAATAACTTGAAAATGTATCAAGTGTAGAACAATATTTCAAGATGGAATGAAGAGGTGATTAGCTACCTACTTGACAAATATATCAAGCAGAAGCTCAATCACATTGCACTCCAAGGAAGTGCTGGGGAAGACATATTATGATGGCCTTATTCCATAGATGGGGAGATCTCAATAAAGTCAGCTTATTCTAGGATAATGTCTGAGAAAGGAAATCCAGAGAGGGAAGTAGACTGGGAGTGGATTCGGAAACTACCTATAGCTTAAATAATTAGATTCTGATTTGATGTATTTTTCCAAATGGATTAGCAACAAGGGGGACAAATTGTAGCAAAAGGGGATTCAAGTGAACAATTGATGTACATTATGTTAGAATGTTGAGGAGTTAATCTAGCATATCATTTTGAACTGTAGTTAGAGTAGGAAGTTATGGCAATCACTTGGATTATTCCTTTAAAAATCTACAAAGATGGCTAAAGTACCATTGTAGAAGGAAAAGAATCAATTGGAAGGAGGTAATATGAGTTATTTTTACAATAAGGGAAATCTAGATGGAAAGAAACAAACGTATTTTCCAACTTGAACAGGAAGCAAGGAATTGTACAGAAGTGATTAGAAGAAAGGCAAGCGAATGGTGGGCAAGAAACAGAGTTGAAAAGCTCCAACTATTGGAATTCCAGGAATTCTATAAAGGATTGATGATCACCAAAGGATGGATAAAAATACATTGTGATAGAGCAATGGTGAAGTTAAGGTAGAAAGCAAGAGTTGGAGTCATAGCTACTGATCATAATGGAATCACCTTATGGTGTCTTCATATGCAGTAAAACGACCTCATACCCCTAAAGGTTGAACTTTATGCCATCAAACATAGGCTAAAAGTAGCAAGTGAAAGGGGATATATGAAAGTGGCCTATGAAGTGGACTAACAATAAGTAATTGACTAGATCATGAATAACAAAATTGACATGGATCGGTGCCATAGAGTTATATAAGACTACAAGCAAGCCATTAATAACATGTCTGATTTCATGATGTGTAGGGTATATCGGGAGATGAATGAAGTAACAGACTATTTAGCTAAGAGAGGACCTACTACGGAGATCTCATGCTTTTTGTTGATTCAAATCCCATGTTTTTATCATCTTATTGTTCTACTTTTATGAGACATTGTGTTTTGTTGTCTTTAAATTGTTGAATTTAGGGAACTCCTTCCTAACAACTTTGTTAATGTATGTAAAGGTATGTAAATGGGCTAAATAACCTAACCTGACTCGGTCCACTTTGACCCGCGGGTTAAGCAGCAAAGCTCATTTTGCTCGCTTTTAAACTGGTCAAAAAACTTTGACTTTAACTAATTTGAAAAGCAGGTTAAATAAGCTGACTCATAAACTAAATGTATAAATATATTAAACAGATCGACCGAAATTGGCCCACTTCGACTCATGGGTTAAATAGGCTAGGATCATTTGGCTTATTTTTAAATAGACAAAAAAATCTTGATCAAAACTTTTTTAAAAAGCAGGTTGAATGGGCTAACTGCAGGCCAAAGCATACTTGCATGCCTCTAGATATATGTAAAAGTGTACAAACGGATTAAACAAACCAATTCAGCCTGTTAACCTACATTTATGATCGATATTTTCTTGGCGGAGTATATGGCTAGACCATAAACATTGATAAATTGTAGTATTTTGAGTTATAGTTATAGGTTTAAGGTAGTTATACGCTAAAACCTAATTAATTAGTGCAACTTCTAAAAGTTTAAAGCAAAAACTTAGTATGTTGGGCTTTTGATTGCTTGTAAATGATTGTTCAGTTTTCTGTATTTTTACTACAGCTTCATTAAAACTTTTTTTAGTGAACAGTTAATTTAATGTCCTAAGCACTCAATCACTTCCGATTATGACTAAACACTTACCAGATTAGAATTTATCTTAAAAAATACCACGTCATTGTGATTCATCATAGTAAAATTTTGTTTTCTGTTGTTTATGCATCAATATCTGAAAATATATCGACATATAAAAAGACAAACAGCATACCTTCTGCGTCTACTTGCACATATATCAATATAACACATATTTTCTGCCATTCTTTTATTATTAATATAAAATATTTTATCCATTTTTATATATTCATATACTAATAATGAACATATAACATACACTTAAGACAAAAATATATTTACGAACTTATATAATTAAAAAAAAAATTGAATGTTGAATTATGAATACGTACAAGTACATATATATTATATATACTTATATGTATATATTTATGTGAAATATTCTAAGCTAATATTATTATTAAGTAGCAAATAGAAACGGATGAAGATGAAATGTAGAAAATGATTAACCATTTATTAAATAAGAGCCATGAAATTTATGATCGCGTCACTGGAATCGAACAAGGTCGGTTTTCCTCTGGAATAGCGTGCAATTGGAAAACGATTTGGGACGGGGAGAAAAAAAAAAAAAAACTGAACAGGAGAGTCAACAGAATCCTTACTAAATTTCCCGCGGAAGCTCTATTTAAAGCCATAAAACCTAGACTTCCGGAAACACCTTTTGACAGGCCCTGTTACAACCGCCCACAAAATAGGCCATCTCAACTCCGAATTAACTATCAAGCTCACCAAACACACTTTCACAAGGAAGGGGAAAAATTTAGCAATATAACAAAATAAATCCAAACACCTCACATTCGTTTCAAAAATTTCCTTTTCTCTTTCTCGAGAATCGTCTTTCCTTTTCACTCCTTTTCCTTTCCTTTCTTTCATTTTATTTTCTTTTCCTCCCCTTGGTCTAGGAAGCCACAATGAGGATATAGCTTGTCTTTTCATTTTGTTGTGGATATTTTGGGAGGCATTTGGGAACATTTTCACAGGGTTTGCTCCTTTCTTGTGCCCCCTTTTTTGGGCCTCGCCGTCCGTCTCCTTATTGTTGAAGAAGCCATCTTGAGATAACAGAGGCTGGTTTTCACATGGAAATCAGCATTGGCTAGTGGGTAAAGATCACCAGGGATTATATCCTCCTAACAAAAGAACTACCCGGTCCGTCCTTCTTTGGACCCTGAAGAAATCATTTGCCAATTGAAGTTGTATACTCTGCACCAATCTCCATCACCAGAATAGCTGCATCCGAGATTGTTCTGCCTTGGGGGGGGGGGGGGGGGGGGGGGGGGGGGGGTTTGTTGGACGTGAATCCATTCAAGGATGGAACAATTTCGGCATATAGGAGAGGTATTAGGAAGTCTAAAAGCCGTGATGGTTTTCCGCGATAGCCTCCAGATCAACCAACGCCAATGTTGCTTGTTGTTTGACATGCTAAATTATGCTTACGAAACCGTGGCAGAGGAGATGAGACATAACCTAAAATTTGAAGAGAAGCAATTGAAATGGAAAGTCCTTGAGAATCCATTAAGAGAACTTCACAAAGTGTTTAAAGAAGGAGAATTTTACATCAAGCATTGCTTTGAATCCAAAGAATGGTGGGCAAAAGCAATAACACTTCATCAAAACACCGACTGCGTCCAGTTTCATATTCATAACCTCTTGTGCTGCATTCCTGTTGTGATCGAAGCGATCGAGATTGCTGGAGAAATAGCAGGATTCGACCAGGATGTGATGCATAGGAAGAGGATGCTGTTCTCAAAGAAGTATCAAAAAGAATGTAAGGACCCGAAAATATTTCAGTGGAAATTTGGGAAGGAATATCTAGTCACTCAAGAAATTTGCAGCAGACTGGACACAGCATGGAGGGAAGACAGATGGATTCTTCTCAATAAGATTAGAGAAAAGAACATTTCCAATTCAATTTCAAAGCAAGAGCTTCGGTTTACTGATCTTCTTTTGAGAAAATTGAACGTGTTAGAGGATGCGAATTGGAAGCTGTTGCCAACTTCAATTTTGGTAGGTTCCAAGGACTACCAGGTAAGACGGCGACTAGGAAGCGGAAGCCAGTATAAGGAGGTAGCTTGGTTGGGAGAAAGCTTTATTTTGAGACATATATTCGCGAATGTTGAACCGTTAATACCACAAATTTCATTGCTGCACTCTCTTCACCATCCCAATGTATTGCCCTTATTTTGTAGCTTTGTTGATGAAGAGAGGAAAGAATTGTTTCTAGTGATGGAGCTCATGAGCCGAAACCTTGATAGCTACATCAAGGAGATTTGTGGCCCGCGAAAGCGAATTCCGTTTATTATTCCTGTTGCTGTTGACTTAATGCTTCAAGTTGCCAAAGGCATGGAATATCTCCACTCAAAGAAGATCTACCATGGAGATCTAAATCCTTCCAATGTCTTTGTGAAAGCAAGAGGTGTATCCTCGGAAGGATACTTGCATGCAAAGATTTCGGGGTTCGGTCTGTCTGAATGCAAAAGCTCAAGCCTGAAGGCTTCTTCAAAGGAGAGTGGAACTCTTCCTTTTATCTGGCATGCTCCGGAAATTCTAGCTGAACAAGAAGAGAGTGGAAGTGCTAGAAAAGAAGCATTCAACGAGAAGTCGGATGTTTACAGCTTTGGAATGATATGCTTTGAACTACTGACTGGGAAGGTCCCGTTTGAGGATCTGCATCTTCAGGGAGACAAAATGAGCCGAAACATTAGGGCAGGGGAAAGGCCTCTTTTCCCATTCCACACACCGAAGTATCTTATAAACTTGACAAAGAAATGTTGGCATACAGATCCAACACAAAGACCCAGCTTCTCATCCATTTGTAGAATCCTTCGGTATGTCAAACGGTTTCTTGTGATGAATCCTGAGTACAGCAATCAAGCAGACCCGCCCGTACCGCCAGTGGATTACTGGGACATCGAGTCAAGGCTTCTGAAGTTCTTTCCTTCTTGGGAGAGCCCCGAGCCATCAGCAGTATACCAAATCCCATTCCAAATGTTTGTTTATAGAGTAGTGGAGCACGAGAAAACAAGCATCACCATGAAGGAGAATTCAGAGTCAGGAAGTGAGGGAACTTCAGTTTGTGGGGATGAGAACATGGCCACTGGAGATGATTCATTGCCTATTGAGAGGAAGCTATCGCTTTCCCCTGAGAATTCAGTGAAGAACTTGTCAGCGCTTAAAAAGCTACCAGACGTTAAAATTCTCAAACAACCAGGTCAGTAACCTAACCAAAGATATCTCATCAGTAGTCAACATGGAGATCTTGTCAGTTGGCACCCATAAATTTTCACAATGGTCTGATTCACAAGATTATGTCTGTTAGTTCCACTGTGGTTTCATGATTATCATCAACCGACACTCCTTTGTCTCATGGTAGAACTGACATGTTAGAGCATTTTGATTCTCAAGAAACATTTTTTTTTTTTTTCTTGGGAAAAACTGCATCAACTTCTAAGGTCGCTAGCTACATTCATTATGGTTTTTGCGTCCATTCAAAGATTGTATTTCTCAAACGATTATGTCCTTTTGACATGCCGATACAATTTTCTCCCCCCCCCCCCAACTGCCTTTCTAAAGGGTCACATATCTTTTGAAAATATAACAGAAGCTTTGCAGCGTTCACAATGTCAAAACTTGAGGTGTATAGAGAGTGCATGAAGCAACGCTATCTGCATAGAAAATCTTCAGCAGAACTGATTTGATGTACTAAATTTTTGACAGGGACACCAAAGGGACGATCGCCGAGACCTCCACAAGTAGCGAATCGTAGCTTAAGAATGAATTCAGAAAGCCAGTTATTACTTATGAGTCCAAGGACGAGGAGATCATCTTCTGGTCATTCTTCAGATTCAGAGGTTTCCTAGATTTCATTCACCCTGAATCTCGTTTTCTTTTTTTCGATGATGGAGAGGCAATGCCCGTACTGTGACCGGTTACTTCCGAGCACATGAAGCCCCCTATAAGATCCATGTATCAGGTAAGAATAGTTGACGCTATGTAGGTTACTCCAATAAGATAAGTTGTCATGGATGTGTCTTAAACCTAAATCACTAGACTAACCCCTTGAGCGTTAAGAAATACCTTGAATCTTATTTTGTAACAATACAGCTCCTTTTTCTTAGTTTGACTTGAATTTTTGTTGGTTTCTTGGAATATTTGATTCAAGGTGGGGAAGCTAAGCCGCTTAATGAAAGAGAATGTCTTGTCCTGTTAGCAGATGAAAGTGATAGTTGAGCAAAGAAAACCTTGACACTCGCTAGCTGGTTGACTCGAACCTTAATTCCTACATTCTCCAAACAATGTGATCAGGCATTTGCCATCTATTTTCACGATTCAATTCTTTCACAATATGAAAAAAAAAAAAAAAAAAACCCAAAGCTCCGCGCTCCCTCTGTATTTATATAAGGGATGATGGAAGGGGATAGGCCTTTCCTCGATAAAGAAAAAAAGAACTTGAAAAGACAGTCGATATCCTCCAATTTTTCATTCAAGGTTGCCATGACAAATTTTGTGAGTGGCCTCGGATTATTTTTTGTCGGATTCACATCAGTATAGAATTATATAAAATTAATTAATTTTACGATCACGTCAATGATTATAAATATTCAATTAATTTACAATAGTGCTGTGCAGAAGTCACATTCGAATTGGTTTCAGCTTTTGTTTATATAAATGTATTTCCAATTATGTGGTCATCTTAACCATGTTCAGCTCCATGCAAGCCCTTATGAAGAAAGGAAAAGATGCATCACAGATATACCTCATTTCTACTGCTCTATGTGTTTTAGATTTCCTTCATTAACACCTCAACAAATAGAAACCCAACAAATCAAACCTGTCCATGGAAATCACAAACGTAGGCCTAAAGCTGAAAATCAACTCAAAAACTATCCGAATTTGATTCGATACACTTGATTTGAATATACTTACGCTAGCTAAAGAGACACTCATGATATGAGTATATGATAAAAATAATATTTTAACACGCTCAAAAATTTAATATAAATTGGTTTTATTGAAAGATGACTAGTTAAATTAACCTAGTGTTATCTGTCATGAAAATTTCAAATTAAATAGTGATAGAAAATTAAACTAATTTCTTATGAAGAAAAAATGAACTGACTCCAAATATAAATTTAGTAAATAACTCCAAAAACATCTTTCGACGACCAATAATAAAAGTCAAGAAAACTACTTTAAACTTTCACAACAAGCTGTTTCATCCTATAATAGAATTCGAATTTACTAATTGTACATTCTACTTTGAGATGATATTACACACCCATTCCAGTCAATCAAACATAATGTAAAAGAAAAAGAAAAAAATCACATGGGATTAATGGAACGTACAATTTAATTTTTCCAGAATTCCAATAAATTTATTAAGAAAACTCTTTAAATTATCTTTCAACAACCAAAAAGAAGATTCAAGAAAAAAAATTTAATTTCCAATACAAAGTTTAACAAATTGCCATATTATCCTATAATAAAAACTTAAATTGTTACTATATATTTTATCACACACACTCTACCGTGAGATTACACTACCTATATTGTATTTTATTTAACATTTTTCCAATACCTATGTTACTCAAGCATAACAATATCCGCAATTTCTAGTTTTATTCCTTCAAATATACTATTGAAAATGGTTCAATTGCAAAAATAAGCTACATACCAAGGAGTAGCGTGATTGTACTTTGGTTTCGAAGGCCAAAAATATTTAAAAGAAAAAAGGAAAACTTTTAATTTCTACGTTTGAAATTATCTTAAAATGGATCAATAGATAACGTATAAGTATCGATAAAATATTGATAGATAAAAATAAAACTTATACCTTTTTTTAACATATAATACTCTTGTTATTATATATTAAAATTTTATAAATATTAACGATCATTTATCCATCCATCCATAGGATTCGTTAATACCGGTGAATCTTTTTCCCTTGCAAGTGGGCGCATCTTTTAAAGTAAGCATCCAAAAACAAGTGGGCTGGGTTTCAACCGTTTTGGAAAATCAATTTACATTAACGTCCTTAATAAATTAGTTTTGTGTGTAAAGAAAATAGGCAGCTAGGGATTGTCTTGTAAAATAAAAATCTAAAAGGGTCACGATTATAGTTAAGACACCAACGGATTATTCCACGCTTTAATAATATAGAATATATATATATATCGAGTTTTATCAATTTTAAGTCAAATGCAAGTTTATTTTAAATAAGTAGTATATATATATATATATATATATATATGTGTGTGTGTTACAATTAAAGTTAAATGAATTTATTTAAGAGTCAGGACCGACTTTAACTAGTATAGTAATACTGGAGATGGGGTTTAAATTTTCAACTCAAGTTAGAACTCTCAACTCAACTCCATCAATTTATTTTATTCACTTATAGCGCTATTTAGGTCTAATCTATCCCGGGTGATGCACCATCGAACAGTACACACCGTGGGACGTAGAATGCAGTACCTAGCGCAATTTGACTCGGAGAAATAACCATGACGGCAATAAGTCAAATGGATATTGCAATGCAGCAAGATCAATTAAGAAATTTTATTTTATTTTTTTTTCCCTTTTCCTCTCATATGAGAATACCTCCGATTACATGCATGTATGAATAAGGCAAATAAATAAACAAGAAATGAAACCTATTGATCTGTTCATACAAGGGTGAAAAACACAAAACGGAGACAAAGAAAACACCATCCGTGCTCTATTGATGCAAAATTCATTAGTGTCAATATACTGGGTTAACAATCGTCATCTGTTAATTGGTGTTGCAATACCATTGGCCCTCGTTAACAAGAGGTTAAAAAGGCAAGACTGGTCATCAATCTTATTAACAACCGCTGACAAGAGAATATTCAACCAGGAGGGTCTGTCGAAAAGAAAGAATAGTGGGATGTAACAAGAAGAGCATACTCAATAGCTTTGAGCTACTGCGAATTGAGAGCATAATGAATGCCACTCAATCTAGTAGACACATGAAGGATATGAAAAACAACCTATGTAAGATGTCAATACCATAGCTTTCATTCTACAACACTAAGTATAAAACAATCCACCTAGAGTCTTAGATAACTCCTCAACAAAAACAGCCAATAACCTCAACTATATTCCACATGTATAAACAAGTAATAGATAAAACTCAAAAAGGAATTTCTTCTTTTAATACAAATAAAACTTCCAAACTACCGATATCCACTCACAACACTAGAGTAGCCCAACCTGCTTCCATAAACGCAGTCATAATTAATAACGCCCACAACCCTAAGCTCATAATGCACCTACAACTATAATTAAAAAGCAAAGATTCCCCAAATAGTGAGCTATGCCCAATACAAAATACAAACAACACATGCGCATCAATCACCAAATGATACAATCACATACAAGCTTGTAAGATCTAATGCAATGAATACCATTTATTTATTTTTTAATATTAACCGATAAACAACATAATCTTGGCTTCCTAAGACTTCGAATAACTCATGACCTTTTTAGGCAAGCAAATATATAAATACTATATAAGTATTGGTATGAGTCCTACTAATTACCTAAGTAACCCTTCTCAAAATCTAACTGAGTTGTCTCTATATAGGACTCTACTTGGAATAGCATTGTGTAAAGATCATCAAATGCCTTATTAACCACACTGATCCTTATTATTAGAAGGTCAAATCCATGCATAAGTAGCACCACATTATTTAAGTCCAAGTTTATGTTAAGCCCAATTGATTAACTATTTTAAACTTGCATAACAAGCAAACAAGTATCCTATATCTGATTCCAAAGATTCGTTCAATAAGTTATTCATCACTCTACAACTTGATATGCAAGTCAAATAACCAATTCAAGCCCTACTCTAGACCATTAACACTACCTCTCACTCTTAACAACCTCATAACTTCACCTATACCTAAAGCCCTTACTAAGATAAAAAAACCATCTTTGATGAAAAGCTATTTTGAAAATATTTTAATTGATAAAACTTATTCAAAATCATGTTAAAAATGTTTACAAAGAAAAAAAATAAGGTTTAAATAATCAAAAGAAATGAAAGGAAAACTCTATACATTGCTGTAAACAAAACATCTGGATGCTAGAGAGACTAATATCCAAATGCCAAAGAGAACTCACGTTTTATGAGGCTTTAAGGGGCCTAGTGTCCGGATGGTAAGGAGAGGGGTATCTAAATGCTACATGCAATTTGTAAAAAACTACAAATTGTAAACGTGACTAATTTTCCTTCCGAACCTACTTTGATCATTAACGCAAACTACTTTTTTTTTAACGTTTCTTTTCTTTTTTTCCTCCTAAACTTGCTATACTTCACTCCAAAACAACACTTAATCCATCAACATGAATTTTCCATTTTGTTTTATACAACTCCACTATAACAGCTCATAAAAGAACAAACTTTAATGAAAAACAAAGGTTTAAGGACAACTTACTCATTTTCTTAACGAAAGGGCACCCAAACTCAATTCACAATCCCTTTGATGCAAAAGATCTTGTTTTCTTAAGTTTTTGTCATCTTTTGATGTACAATCTCCCAAATCCAAAGTCTAGGTGTAGGTTAAGTGGAGTGTTATTGGTTTTCCACTCACAAGGGAAAAAAAGGAAAAAAAGACATATAAGGTTTGAGGGAGAGATATATTGGCTTGTATGATACATATTATAGGGAAGTGGGATAGTAAGGATTTTGATGGGGCATATACCGAGTTGATTAGGCAAGTGCACTCGTTAAATAATAGTATATAGGACTTCTACAGTCCAAGATTGTTGATCCCTCAAGGAATGAATACTTAATCACTCGTACTAAATTATTCTATTTAAAATTGAATAATAATAATATGTAGTAGCCTAAAGTTTTTAACGTATTCCTTATTGTTATTAACCGGAAGAATTCAATTGCTAAATTAATAGAAATTATTTCTATATTAATTTCTAATCCTAATTATATTCTACTCAAATTGCTTTTGGAATAGAGCTCCTTAGAACTATATTAAGAGCAGGAATTCCCCAACAAACAACATGATATTAATTTTAATTCGGGAAGAAGTCCATAACTTATCTCTAAACTTATAGCAAATCTCTTCAATTGCAATAGATCTATTTATGCATTAGCCTTACAACTTCAATACATAAAATCTAATAATTAAGTTAAAACCCTAAAAATAACAACTTAATTAATACAAAACGTATAATTGAATCTAAAGTACGCTAATTGTTATCTTAAGATTATAGCTTTAGATATCTGTAGATATACGCTACAAACATACTTGTCAAAGTCGCAGTTTTACCTATATGATTTTACGAGTTTATGATTTTATAAAGCTCTTTTGAGGTAACTCGTATATAAACTCTTTTTTATGTGCAAACTTACGTTTTTTAGCGAATTTAGCAATTCTACATATCTAAGTTGAATGGGCTAAAAAAAAAAAATACAACTAAATTTTTACAAGCCATCAAATATTAAGGCATTACATCATCTTCCTTATCATATTTTATTTTATTTTATCTTTTTTTCTCTCTCTTAGTCTCTTATTTTATGTTCATAGTCTTCACCCAAGTTGCAACTCCAATAGCAAATATTACAATAAAAACTATATAATTCAATTCATACCATCATTAATTTGAAATGCATTGAAATATTTAGCTCTCTTTAGTTCATTGCTTTTCGTTCAAAAGAAATTAATGGAAAAAGGTTTAGTTTTAACTTTATTTGTCCTTTTTCCGTACATATTTGATTATATATTATTGATAATTTTTTATGAAAGAAAAAACTTAATCTCTTGTATTTTCTTCGTAGTTTTTTAAAGCTATTTTACATAGGTTATAAAAATTTACGTTTCAATGTTCTGATTCTACTAACCTTCTAATGATTCTATATAAAATCGTGAGTTTGATAACCTTAGCTACAAACATGAAAAGAATAAGAATTTTCATGATAAAAATGACTAAAACCCTAAGAAAGCACTTCTATTATATTTGTATGACATCTCTCTCTCCTTTGGACAAGTGTTTAACATCTATTTATATTGTTTGGACAAAATAATATTCAAATGGAAAGTGTTTTAAAACCATGGCAAGTCTATGGGAAGGAATATGACCATGGAATCTAGGCATAGATTTCTCCTTGCAATAATTCTTCGAGAAATTAACTTAAAATTGATGACGAGAAGATCACAATTGCATATCATAACTGTAGAGTTGGACTATGATCTTGTACTTGGATAAAATTCTTTAAGCTTCACTTAAAAATTAAAGACGTAGGCTTCACAACCAAGGAATATGACTGTAAAGATCAACCGTGGTCCTCCTCTTTGCTAAATTCTTAGACAAATTCTCACCAACATTTGTGATCCTTTATTGGTCTTCCAAAGTAAGTGAAATTTCCTTCAAAAATTGCTTAAATTCTCTTCTTTTTACCTTATTACTTCATTCAGGTCCTAAAATTAAGAAGTGACTTAAATGAATAGCAAATCATCAAAATTATATCGAAATAACTCAAAATAATCAGGAAAACAACATAAATGAAGAGTGTGAAATTACACTCATCAAAACTTGCCACACTTAAACATTTGCTTATCCACAAGCAAATAAATGAATCCTTAACAAGGATTGAGAAATCAAGAGAAGATCTTCCAAGTCAACCTACTATTGTTCGGGAGTTCAAAAACAAAAATTTGTATTAACCTCGTCATATGATAAAAGTCGATGTAATCTGGAAATATTACTAGTAACTTTTATGTTCTTTTTATTGTTCACTTTTCAATGTAACCTAATGATGGGTTATCGACTACCAGCCCAATCACTTATGTACGTCTTAGAGGCCTCCAGTCCCTCACCCAAAGGATTTTTTCTCATCAACCTGCCTATGATGAGAAACAGTATGCTGAAGGAGAATGGTTAAATTCCCTGGGAGCTCCGAGTGGTTATACTATGCTATGTTCATTATCATGTACCAATGTCAACCTTCTTCTGGCCGAGAGCTCTATCTCGAGTGAACGGACTTTCAACTTCCAAGAATCTTCTGTTAAGTAAATGTGGTTAGCTCTTAGCTGGGTACTTCTCTTCCGGCCTCTTCCCAACTCTCACAACATCCTTCTACTTTTTAGCTTCTTTGTCACCGCAACACCTTGGGTCCTCTTGCCTTTTATGCTTAGAGAACCCTTTATATGGATCCAACGTTGCACTACCACTTGTCCCCTTCACCTGACATTGTACGATTTTTTCTTTTTGTCTTTTGTCCATTTTACCCTTTTTCATATGTATTAAGAAGTCCCTTTCTATATATACCTTCTTATAATTTCTTGATTTGTAAAGCTACCGTAAGGATTTATTATAAATAGTCCATTCTCCTTGTAAGTCGGAATCATCTGATCTTAGATATATACATTGAATATATTGTTCTTATGAGACAACCTTCTCTAAGTCTATTTTTTCATACAATCTTATCTAATCTTACCAAGTAACTTGAAATTAGTGGCGAGTAGACCTTGACATTAACTTGTACATCATATCAAGTAAAGTGTCAAGTCGTGTTGTGTTCGTTGGTGTGTTATATCCTCCGAGCAACTTTACATCAGCTACTCTAATTAGTTCTCAGACCAGTTCACCCTATCTTTCTTCAATATCTTGAAATACCTATTGGTTTGAATTTACTACTGTAAGTCCTAGTGATAACTGAGCTCTTAGGCACATCATATAATCCTAGTATCAGAGCTTGAGGTTAAGACCTAGAGTTGTGTGGTATTTGTATGTATGTATAAGGATTTCTTGTATAGAGAGTACTTTCAAAACCTTGTTGTAAGAATGTCGAATCTTAGTGTTCAAGGAGAAATTAACGATGTTGAGAGTAATGCTTAGGGTTACGGTTATGTGACCCAATAAACATTGCATACTACTAATGAGTAGATACAAGACCTTGTTGTTATCATGGCTAATTTAGCTACTTTGATACAAAAAGTTTTAGAGACCGGGCCATATGAGAGAGTTGTTGAATAAGATCGAGAGATGAGAGATAAGTTGAGAAGGTAGATGAATGAACGAGTACAAGAAGCCTTTCTTGTGAACCAAACACCACCCCGTTGTGCCGATAGAATGGTAAGAAGAAGATTGGAGTTAGATAAAGTGGAAGAGTATGACAAGGAAGAGGAATAGTATGTTGGGATTGATGAACATGAGCTTAGAGCTCATAGGGGAGCCGAACACCTCAAGGTATAAATTCCGAGCTTCAACGGGTTTGGTAGTGTTGACAACCACTTAGATTGGGAGGAGAATATTGAAAAGATATACGATTTTTATGATTATGAAGACGTTGTTCACATTCAAGTGGCTACATTGGAATTTTTCGGATATGTGGCAATGTGGTGGAAGAAGTTGTAGAATGTGCGCATGAGAGCCAAATGAGAAGTCCGAACATGGAACGAAATGAAGGGAGTCTTGATAAGTAGGTTCGTTCCCTAACACTATAAGTAAGGCACTTTAAAACAACTCCAAGACTTGAGGCAAGGTAACAGATCAATAGACGATTATGACCAAGAGTTTCAGTTGCTCATGATCCGATATGATGTCAACGAACTTGAGACATGAATTATAGTACGATTCATCTTTGGGCTGCGAACTGACATTGGTAACATCGTGGAGTTGTAGAACCTTACAACTCTAAATGAAACTATCCAGGTAGGCCAGAGAGTTGAAAGGCCAAAGCAGAACTAGATTAGTTGAGTGCCGAATAGCCGACCCATGTTACCGAATAGGGGCGGCATATCGAGCCGACCAGGGAATGATCGGGCATCAAACAGGTTCGAGGTAGAATGTCGAGGGCTTATGCTGAGCCGACTAGAAGAAAGTTGAGGTAAAAGCAAGATCAAGGAACCTGAGACCTGAAGAGACTAAGGTCAAAGCTTAAGAAGAAAGACTTGAGAAATCAAATGCTTTAAATGTCTTAGTTATGGCTATGTGGCTAGTCAATGTCCAAATCGCTAAGTCATAACTATAAAGAAAAACAAGCCTTAGTTTAAAGTAGAGAGCGTGAGCAAAGGAGTGGAAGAAATGGGAGTTGATTATATGTTGGAAGATTTTTTAGAGGATCCCAATGTCGAGACACCACCTGAAGGCAACGTCGAGTATTATTTTGTTGTTTGTCAATCTCTCAATACTTTTGTGGTTAATGAGAATGAGTAAAGGGAGATCCTCTTTCATATAAACTGTTGAGTGAATGGCAAGCTATGCGCCTTGATTATTGAGGGAAGGAGTTGTACCAAGGTCATAGCATAAGGGGTAGTTAAAGCCATGATATTGCCAACGCTTCTACACCTCAAGTTATACAAGATTCACTGGCTAAACTAGAAAGGAGGATTACAAGTTATTGAGCAAGTTAAAGTTCTGATTACCATAGGTGATAGGTATAAGGATGAGGTGCTGTGTAATGTCCTTTCCATGTGTGCTTCTCACATATTACTTGGCCGATCGTAGCTATTTGATTTGAGAGTGTTACATGATGGGAATAAGAACACTTACATGTTTTAAAAAGATGGGAAGAAAATTATATTGACACCCATGAATCCTAAGGAAGTGTAATAAGCCTAAGAAAAGGTTGCTAAATCACTATAGTGGAAGTCCTTAGTGATTTCCTAAGCTCAATTTGCTAGAGAAGTTAGGGCCAACGACTTTGTGCTCCTTTTAGCCAGGAGACTCTTAGAGGTTAGAGAAGCCAAGAACTTACTTGCCGAAGTGCAGCAACTACTTCAAGACTTTACCGACCTATTCCCTACCAAGATGCTGAAAGGTTTATCTCCCTTGAGAGGTATTGAGTATTGCATCGACCTCTAACCAGGAGCTGCCTTACTAAACCAACCCAGTTACAAGCTCAATCCAGAGTAGGCAGTTGAACTGAATAAATAGGTAAATGAATTGGTAGATAGCAAATATTTCCATGGGAGCATGAGCCCTTGTGCCATATCAGTGGTGCTTATGCTAAAAAAGGATGGAACATGGTGAATGTGCATTGACAATCGAGCCATCAATAAAATCACTATTAAATACTGATACCCAATCCCATAACTTGATGATATGCTTGACGAGTTACATGGCGCTTGCATCTTTTCTAAGATTGACCTAAAGAGTGGCTACCATTAGATACGAATAAAACCTAGGGTGAATGGAAGATGACCTTCAAGATAAGGTATGGTCTGTTCAAATGGTTGGTAATGCTGTTTGGTTTGACTAACGCGTTGAGTACATTTATACGACTGATGAATCATGTACTTCGAACATTGATCGACAAATACGTTATGGTTTATTTTAATGATATTCTAGTCTAAAGTGCCAACCTCATCACTCATGTTGAGCATTTAAGATTGGTGTTCAACATACTTCACCTCGAGAGATTATTTGATAACCTAAAGAAATGGGTGTCCTGTCAAAGCGAGGTTGTATTCTTCAAATATGTTGTTTCAAGGAAGGGAGTTCGAGTTATCAATGAGAAAGTTAGAGCTATTCTTAAGTGGCTTATACCGACTAATGCTGCTGAAGTCAAGAGCTTCCATAAGCTAGCTTCGTTCTATGGAAGATTTATTTAGAACTTCAGTTCCATAACTACGCCGTTAACTACATTGATCAGGAAGAATGTTAAGTTTAAGTGGTTAGAGAAAGCTCAATAAAGTTTTGAAGATGTCAAGTCTAAGATGACGTCTACTCCAATACTTATCTTGTTAGATTTCAAGAAAGTTTTTGAGGTTGAATGAAATGTGTCAAGTATCAACATTGGTGCTATCCTTACACAAGAATGCCGACCCATTACCTACGTCAACAAAAAGCTCTAAGGTGCTATCCTGAATTACTCAACCTATGATAAGGAGTTCTATGCCCTTATCCGAGCACTCTAAAACTAGTAGCATTATCTATTGTCAAGAGAATTCATCATCTACTCGAATTATAAATCTCTTAAGCATCTTTGCGGGCAACAAAAACTTTCTCAGCGTCATGCCAAATGAGTTAAGTTCTTGGTGATCTTTTGCTACGTCATCAAATATAAGAAGGGGAGCACCAACACAGTAGCTGATGCTCTTTCTCATCGTCATACCATCATCACAACATTGTAAGCTAAGGTGCTATGATTTGGCACTTTACTTGATCAGTATGAGGATAATCCACATCTTGAACCCTTAATGGCCAAGTGCAGTGCTGGAGGAGCTGCAGAAGGATTCTACTTGAGTTAAGGGTTCTTGATGAAGGGCAAATAGGTTTGTGTGCCGAGTGGCTCGGTAAGAGAGCTACTCTTTTAAGAAGCTCATGTTGGGGGTTTGGCCGACTATTTTGGAGAAAAAAAGAAAATTGAGATATTGAAAGAGCATTTTTATTGGCTTGGGACAATAAAGGATATGTACCATGTATTTGAGACATGTGAAGTGTGTAAATATGCAAAGGGAAGGAGAGAGCCCTATGGGGAATACACACCCCTACCTATCCCAAAGCAGCTATGGACCGATCTAAGCATGGATTTTGTGCTCAGCTTTTCCCCAAACGTCGAGAAGATATGACTCAATCATAGTGGTGGTCGATCAGTTCAGCAAGATGAGTCACTTCATTCCCTACCACAGAACCAATGATGCTTTATTCATCGCTAACCTCTTTTTGCAAGAAATTGTGTGACTGCATAAAGTACCGAGGAGTATTGTGTCCGACTGTAACTTAAAGTTCATGAACTTCTTTTGGAAGACCTTACAGAGGAAGCTTGGCATTAAGCTCCTGTTTAGTACCTCTTGTTATCCCCAAACAGATGGTCAAACTGAAGTTATGACTAGAACCATCGGTAGCCTCCTGCACGTAGCTATTAGAAAGAATTCGCATGATTGGGATTTATGCCTGCCCATCATTGAATTTGCCTACAACCACTTGACTCATAACTCGAATAAAACATCACCATTTGAGGTCGTTTATAGACTTAACTCGAACTTACTCTTGGATTTAATTAATAGTCCGACTACACAAGGGGAAAGTCAATCCAACCTACAGCGTATAGAGGAATTCCAAAGGTTACATCAGAAGATTGCCAAATAATTAGCCAAGACTATTACCCGACAGAAGGAAGCGGAAATCCGCAAAAGGAGATGAGTAGTTTATACCTCTGTAGACCTTATCTAGATCCATCTTAGCAAGGAACACTTCCCTAACAAGAGAAGGAATAAACTATCTCCCAGAACGGATGGACCTTACAGGATCCTTAGGTGCATTAATGATAACACCTATGAGGTTGAACTATCCAAAGGTTTCAGCATGTCTACTACATTCAACGTCATCGATATGACTTTTTATATCCCTAATGATGATAAGGATTATGATTTGAGTGAAAATCTTCAACAACCCTAAAAAGCTTATGGGTTACCAACTATCGGCCTAATCATTCGCCAAGCCTTAAAGGCCTCCAGTCCCTCACCCGAAAGATTCTTTCTTGTTAACCTACAAATGACGAGAAACAGTATACTGAAGGAGGATGGTTGAATTCCCTAGGAGCTCCAAGTGGTTTTACTATGCTTTATTTATTATCATGTACCAATGCTAACCTTCTTCTGGTCGAGATCTCTATGCCTAATGACTGGACTTTTAGCTACCAAGAGTTTTCTGTCGAGTAAATGCAGCTAGCTCTTGGTCGAGTACTTCTCTTTCGGGCTCCTTCCAACTGTTATGGCATCTTTCCACTTCTTGGCTTCTTTGTCACCATAACACCTTGAGTCCTCTTACCCGTTGTGCTTAGAGAACCCTTTGTACAGATCTAGCATTGCATTACTAGCTATCCTCTTCTTGTCCCTTTTACCCCTTTTCTTATTTACTAGGAATTCCTTTTTTTCTGTATACCTTCTTGTAATTTCTTTATTTGTAATATTGCCTTAGAAACTTACTATAAATAGTCCATTTCCTTGTAAGCTAGAATCATTTGATCTTAGATATATACATTAAATATACTAGTCTTGTGAGACAATCATCTCTAAGTCCATTTTCCCATATACTCTTATCTAATCTTGCCAAGTAGCTCGGGATTAATGGCAGGTGGACCTTAATATCAACTTATGCATCATATCAAGTGAAGTGTCAAGTTGTGTTATGTTGTGTTGTGTTCGTTGGTATGTTATATTCTTCGAGCAACTTCACAATAGCTACTCTAGTAAGTTCTTAGACCAGTTCACCCTATCTTTCTTTGATATCTTGAAGGACCCATTACTTCGAATTCATTACCGTAAACCCTAGTGATAATTGAGCTTCTAAGTACATCACCCAAACACAAATACTAGAATTTAACATCCAATTCTTGTAAACCAATGTTTAATCATGCAATTTAACTAAGGATTCTCTCTTGAATTAGCTCTGGTTTATTTAATTGAGTAAAAACCATACATGACTCCCTTACATTTAACTAAGATGTATAAAAATTTCTCCCCAGCTCGCTAAGCACCATAATTAAGAGTAAATACATATTATATCTACTCATCCTCTGTTTGTTCCCCTAACATATAGTTATGCTTATAAGCTGTTTAATTTAATTAATTATCGAAGCTTATTAGTAGCAGAAAAATACCTTATTCTTTTGAGAGACTAAGGTCAATCCTTACTAATTAAATTTCATATTGATAACATGAAATAACTTTACTCTCCAATGGACTAAGGTCGATCCATATCAATTTTCCTTTCTTTATCTTTTCTTTTTCAACAAATTAGATATAGGAAAGAGTCTCATTCTTCTAAAGGACTGAGATTGATACGTACCATTCACTTTTTATCATATTAGTTTTATTTACATCTTCAGCAATTTAAAACTTTTATGGGAAATTATAAGAGATAAGTTTTATTTACTTATTTACTTAAAATCATAGGACTCTAAAAATAAAAAAAAGGGATAAGTATACATTGAAGTAAACTTCAGAAATTGCATATGACTAAAGCTTAATCACAAATTTAATTAATTAATGCTTAGAATCCCAAGATAAATAACATGTATATTTTACTCCACAAGAATTCCACTATTCAATTCTAGTAACATAAATCATGCGTAATGTTGACTTAGGAAAAATTTAGATATATGTACTAATTACTATAAAAAATGGGATTGTAAACTCTAAAAAAAAAAATTAAGGTTAAAAATTCAACAAGTTGATTTCCTAAATAGTAGTAGTATATCCCTTCCCCACACTTAACAAGGTACATTATCCTCAATGTGCTTCATTCTAAATTATAGGAAAAATAAATGTGCACAAAAATAAAATAGTGGAAAAGAAAATAATGGGGCATGCGATACCTCCTTGAATGAGTTGGAGTTCTGCTAATGTCTATGAGGATTTGTCGTGAATGCTATCAATTTGTCAGCTGAAGAGAGATCTAAATAAATAAACTCAAAATAAAATATAAGAGCATATACGATAAAAAAAAAAGAAAATTTTATTATTTTATTGATAAATTAGAGCTTAAACATTGCCGAGCTTGGTTTTTACCTCTTAGTTTTTAAAAATTAAGTCTTCTTTAAATTGACTAGTATCAAACCTTACTCATTTAATACCGACCCTTGATTAGGGTTTAAAAAAACCGGTTCTTAATTCAAAAATTTTTTGGAGTCGCTATTTGACCGGAGTCGAGAAAAAAAGTTAAGTTATAACCAATTAGGTGAATTAGTTATAACTTAGTTACTCGTCTTTTGGTAAAAACCGATTTTGTAAAATAGTTTAAAAAAATTTGGATCTAGGGGTTATGATTTTTAAACCTTTACAGATACCACTAACTTTTTAATTTTAACTTTAATCTTAAAAATCAGCTTTCAATTATAAGATAGAACTCAATTATTTAACTAAAATAAGATAATTTGAGCAATCTAAGCTAAAAAGGAAAATTAAGGGTTTTTTTTTTTATTTTTTACCATCGCCCTATAGGTGCTACGTACCTGCTATTCGGGATTAGACATACATACTTCTTTTTTATAAAATTTTAATGGGTTGATAGATTTTAATTCCAAAAAAAAAGTTAAGTTCACATTTTTTACCCGGGTTTGATTTCTTTAAGGAAATTTTTTCTAATCAATGTTTTGTTTTTGAAAATTCTAAAATAGTCTTAATTTAGAAAAAAAGGTAAATTTATTATATATTTTTTTATTTTTGGAAAACCAAATTTTTCTAAGTAATAAAATGAATTTGTTTATTTACTAACTTATTTATTTGTTTTTGTTACCATGTCTATTTATTTATCTATTTCTAAAAATAAATAAAAGATTCGCTTTTCTTTTCTTTTCTTTCTCTTTTTCTTGTTTTTCTTCTCTTTTTTTTTCATTTTCTTCCTTCTTTCTCTCTCTTTTTTTTTCAATTTTACAATTGCATGAATAAAAGGATAAATAAATACTAAAAAATAAATAAACAAATATTTTATAGAAAAGAAAAAAAAATTTGCAGACCGTGATAGGCTTAAGTTAGCTTGGTCGAGTGAAGATTGGCTCGAGTTGACTCAATTGGCTTCGGTTGGCTCATATGACTCGAATCGTCTCGAGAAATCAAATCAAAGTATCTTACTAAGAGTTTTCGGACACAAGGATTCTAATGGTAGTGGTGGTTTTCGCCGAAAATAACTATGGAGGTGGCTATCCTAAAGAAAGAAATGGATCAGTTTAGAGAGAGAAAGCTTCAATTTGCTTACCTAAAGCATTTCTAAGCTTGTGTTGTATGTCCTTGTGTGTTTCCTGACCTCTATTTATACTAAACACAACTTGAACAAGTTTAGAAAGGTCATTAATGGAGAAATCGACCATAAATGGGGATACCGGATTTTTGGTTTTTTTCTCATTTTTGGAACTGATTTATTATCAAATTCGATTGAATTTAAACGAAAAACAGGTCTCAATTCAAAGTGCACTAAGCATACTATACGATTTCACCATTAATTCGGTGAAATTATATAGTAAACGAGGTCAAAAATGACCTTAAACCAAGCACACGTGAAAGGCAAATGATGAGGAAACTAAAGTTGATTGGAATCTGGAAAGAAGAAGAAAAGAGGGGGCACTAGTCACATACAGGACATGTGCTACGCATGCATCTAAAAAATAAAGGGTACACTATTGCACGCCCTCTACTCTCCTTCGAAGGCTAAAGGCCCTAGGCTTGATTCTTACATACTAGGTTTTTAATCTGGTTCGATCCCTATCCCCCTCTTTTTTTTATTATTATATAAATTTATTTACTTAAAAAACTAAAAAATAAAAAATAAGAATAAGTAAAGCCATAATCCTAGCATTCCTTAATATATATATATTATTGTTATTTTATTATTATTTAAGATTCTTATTTTTCTTTTTTTTTTTGTTTTTCTCTAAATTTCTTATTTTTTATGTTTTTCCTATTTTTTTGTATTTTCTTGAATTTCATATTTTTTGGTTTTCTTTTTTTTTTCTCTATTTTTTTCTTAAATCTCTTATTTTAGAGGTTTTCTTTATCTATTTTTTTTTATTTTTCCTAATTTAAGACTCTTTAGCCTATTCTAAAAAAAAATGAGGTGTCTACAAACATTAACTAAGAAATTAAGAACATGAAAACTAAAAATTGAAACTAACTAACACTTACTGAGACTAAGCATGAAAATATGAAAATTGAAAAAGAACAACTAAACAATTCAACACAAAAAGCCTGGAAAAAGTCTAAGTCTTCTTCATTGTTCTCATCCTTAGATTCAATGTTGATTAGCTCAATCTCGTCATTGCCTTTAAATGTCTCCTCTTGTTACTTTGATGTCACCTCCTCCTCCTCCTCAACCCCCAAGTCCATTCGTTTCACCACATCAATTAATTCCCCATCAATTGGTAGAGGAATCTTCATCTTGACTTGGTAGGTAAGATTACTGCAAAACTCTATCATTCTTTTTTGGCACCTGAACAATGTTTTTAGAGATAGTTCAAAAATCTCATGGGAATATACCAACTTTTGAACTTCCGCATTCAATTTCTAAGCTTCCTACACTAGAACATCTTGGCTAGCGGAGGTTTTTGGCTTCTTTCCTTTTGGAGGGTATCTTGTCAATGTCATACAGGAGAAGTCCCATCTGGCGAAAGGTGGATAGAGACATCGAGGTAACATCTCTAATGACCATCAATTTCATGTTGTCAATAAGGAGTTCAAGTTGCTTAGCCAAAATCATCGCATATAGTTCGAATCCTATTTGGTTCACTAGGACGTCCATCACCTAGTGTATCATGTAAAAAGTGAGTACTATGACTAAATTGATGGAGTACCCTTCAACTAAATTATAAAGGTAGAACAGTTCATACATGGTCATAACTCCGGTGCTTTTCCCTCTCTTGTTAATGGTGTGAGTGAGTAACCAGTGAAGGACTCAATGTGATGGGTTTTTCAAGTAAGATCCTTGTGCAAATTTTGGGTTGTAGATCTTCTCGCCACTTAATTTTGACTAATAACTCATAGTAGTAACACCACGAGGTAACTCATAAGGTAATGTGTATAACTCAAGAGAATGGACATGCTCCTTGTTGTAGAGCCCCATCAAAACACCAAATTCTATTATTGAAAAGCTGAACTCGATATTCCTAAGTTGAAAAGAGATGGTGTTGCAAGCTCCTCAAGGTACTTGATCATGCTCTAATATCAATGTGGTAAGGAACTCCAGTGCTACTTCATTATACACTAGTTCTTGAATGCTAAATAACTTTTCCTTACCTCCCTTCTCCACTAGGCATGTATCTCAAGTTCCATGTTGGCTAATATTAGCACTTCCTAATGTATAAAGTTAGATCATGAAAAGGTTTTCTTAGTGAGGGTCTCATATCAAGCTTTGTGATCTGGTTGTCAAGTTCCAACATGTGTTTTATGTGAGGTAGTAGCATGGCTAAAGGTTCCTCTTCCAATATAGTTGAGAAGAGTTCTTATAGGTGGTACAATGGGCGGTTTTTCGTGCTATGGAATATATTTGGAGGTTTTCTTTTTCCCTATACTTAGTTCTTTAGCTTAGTGTTTGAGAATTTTGGGAGTGTAATGAAAAACATTCAAAATTAAAAAGTACATATAAATAGGACTTACCTAGATTGGTACTATCCCTTGAATTGGCAACATATTTTCAATCAAAATTGATAAATGCATAATTCAATCTAGATAATAGCTAAATCTAAGAGATTACTTAGAATATCCATTGCATCTTGTAAAAAGGAAAGCTACTAGAAAAGGAAAAATGAGTATTAGCGAAGAGAGATCTATATTAAGATAGCTTGAGATAGAATAATAAAGAAAGATTGAAGTGTAGCTTATATTAGATAATTATTGTAAGTCTACGGTCAAGATCATGGTTGTGATCTTAGATTATGGTTCCTCCTTAAACTCATTCTTCAAAGTTTCTCTAAGTATAATTTTTCACCAAGGGGTCTACAAGGAAGATCATGGGTATGGTCTTTGCCCGTAGTTCCCCTAAACCAAATTTTCAATTTTTAATTTCAAGTAAATTTCACATATAATGGAACATGATTGGGACTATGGGCGTAGTCTATGATCGTGGTCCTTTTGGACTTTTATTTACCTCTGTCTTCGTTAAGCTTCATGCCTTGGTTCACAATCACAATTTTCTTCTTCTTTTCTTTAGCAATTTCACCTCCTTATTAGGTGTTTTTCACCCTACAATACTTAAGAAAATTGTAAGAACAGCTTATGTTGAATCATTAAATAACCAAACATAAATCAAAGAGACAAAATGAAAATCTAAACGAATGAAAATGAGAATTGCTTAGTGTTGAGTCCTATTTCGATTTTCTTAATTTAACTTATATTAAGACTAGTTCACTTAATATAGATTACTCAATATTAAACTAAGGAAATGCTTTTCTTAAAAAATTTAAAAATTAGAAAGTAATTTTTTAAAAAATTACTAATTTGGTTACTCACTAGCCAGTTCAACTAATAACAAATGAAATGAGGGTTTCCAAGTGGGAAAATCCTAATTTGTTTACTAATTTGTGTATTTTCTAAGAAAGTAACTTTTAAAAAAATAACCAGAAAAATTAAGTTCGAGGACTAATTTATTAAGATTAAGTTACCATATAAAAATAAAAATAAAAACTAATGAGATTTATTTTTTTATAATTTTCTAAAAATACTAAAAATATACTTAAATATACAAAAGATAATTAAAGTGAATTTTTTTATTTTTATTATTACGAATTTCTAAGAAAAAAGGGAAAAAAGTTTTTTTTTTATTTGTAGATAGCTACCCCGAAAGTACTTACGTATTCGCTAGTTGGGATCAAATCGAGCGTAGTTCTGTTTTTATAAAATATTTAGAGGGTGGATTCTTTTTATTTAAAAAAAGAAGAAGCTAAGTTTATGCTTATTTATCAATTTATTATTTAAAAAACGTAAGAAATCTAATTTTTCTGAATTTAAAGAAAATCCTTAACTAACTAAATCTTTTTTGACAAACTTGATTAAGATTTTTTATTTTTTTAAAATACTACCTATCAAAAAATATCTTTTCTAAATCCTAACTATGAGATATGTTAAAGATATAATTTGATACGTATCTTTTCTAAATCTTAACTACTAGATACATATTTTTTTTAAATCTTAAACATAAGATATGTATCCTTACCATAAGATACGTATATATATTTTTTTTAAAAAGTACGATTTTATAAAAAAAAAAAAAGAAAACACAATTTAACTAAATTTTATGGAAAATTAGAATTGTCTAGCAAAAGACGTAATAAGATAAATAATAAATGATAAAAACATGCACTTGAATAAAAACAAATTAGTAAAAAAAAACTAATAAATAAATAAAAATAACAAATTCTTACCTAAATCGTTCGAGTCGCGTACGATCATTGTGTTCATGTTCGTCAATGTGTTGTGCTAGTGATCTTGAATCAGCTTGCGTGTGCTTGTGAAGAACTATTGTGTGTTGTTGCCATCGAATTTATTGGCGAGGGACAAACGTTGGTCATTCAGTCAATTTGTGAATTTTGGCTATACTTGGATTGTAGCAGGGGGTCAATGGCGAAGATTTTGGCTGCTTCATATTGAAATTAGATCTCAGCTTGGTGTTACGTAATGACATCTAACTTTGCAATTGGAATCTCAATTGCGTTACAACTTGCTTCTAGGATGTTGGAATTTCAATTGGATTGTGGCTTCGAATAGAATTGTAGACTTTAAATCAATGGAATGTTAGGGATAATTGTTGAAGTTTGGAATTGTGTTGGCTTTCATATGTTGTCAGCCTTATAGTTTGGTGGGTTGGGATTCGGTGAAGGTCTGGAGATTATGAGGAGTCGTGCGTAATTGGGGGTTACGTTAGATTGTGGACTTACTTGTAAGAATAAAAAAACCTCTAAATCTAACTCGTCGACGTACTATTTATAAACCCACAATCATATCTTTTGTATTGAAGATACAGAAGATATGATTATGATTCTTCGAATATTTAACCTAATTTCCAGAAACCCTACTTAATTCGGGCTTTCAATTTTTCATGGCCCAACCCAATCCAATTAAATATAGCCTAATAATTTATCTAATAAATCCTAAGTCTATTCTGACCCAATATAAATTAAATAAAAATCTACTTTAAATTGGACTAGACCAAAATCATTTTAATAAAGCTTAACTCTCAAATGACCTAATGATTTATTAAATTAATCACACACAGTTATCTAATTTGATCTTAAACAATCCGATGCAACGTGGCTCGATACGACACTACTATCTCTTTTTTATTTTTATTTTATTTTTTTATTTTCGTTTTTTATTTTTTATTATTTTTTGTTTTGTTCATTTTTTATCCAGGCTTAACAAAAATGAAAAATGAAAATAAAAAAGAGTATAAATGAGGTGTCTACACTTGGGTTACCTCCTAAGAAGGGCTTTTGTTTAACGTCATTTGCTCGACGAGTTAAGATCAAGGTTACCTGCTTTCCTTGATTGGGTAGAGGTAGTACTCATAGTTGTTTTCTCTATCAAACTATCTGCTTAAATATAATTTAAGTTGGTAGCCATTTACCTTAAAAGTTTCTCTCTTGGATCTTGAAATCTCCACCACTCCATATGGAAATACTTGTGTCACAATATAAGGCTTAGACCATCTAGATCTAAGCTTATCTAGAAAGAGTTTCAATTAGGATACAATAAGACATTTTCTCCAACTTGGAATTGCTTCCCTTGCTTAATTCGATTGTCATGATAGTGCTTTGCTCGGTCCTTAAATATTCTTGAGTTCCCGTATGCTCTATCTCGCTATTCTTCAAGCTCATTCAACTGAAGTTTCTTATATTCACTTGTATGCTCAAAATCAAGGTTAGCACACTTTATTGCCTAGTAAGTTTTATGCTTAATCTCCACAAGTAAATGAAATGCTTTTCCATAGACAAGCTGATATGGAGTTGTTTTAATTAGCGTTTTATAGGTGATCCTATAAGTCCCTAAAGCATTGTTAAGCTTTATGCTCAATCTCCACAAGTAAATGAAATGCTTTGCCATAGACAAGCCGATATGGAGTTCTAATTAGCATTTTATAGGCGATCCTATAAGCCCATAGAGCATTGTCGAGCTTCTCAAACCAATCTCTTGGATTATGCTCAGTTATCCTTTCTAAAATTCACTTGAGGTCCCTATTTGCAACTTTGACTTATCCACTAGTTTGAGGGTGGTGTAGAGTTGCAATCCGATGCTTAACTCCATATCACTTCAACATAGTTTCTAATTGGACATTACAAAAGTGGGTTCCTCTATCATTTATGAGTACTTTACGAGCACCAAATCTACAGAATAAACTTTTTAGGAACCATTTTAGTACCTTAACATCATTAGTTGGTAGAGTTTAAGCTTCTACCCATTTTGATATATAATCTATGGCTAACAAGATGTATTTGTTTCTATTTAAATTTAGAAACGATCCCATATAGTCAATAGCCCAAATATAAAAAACCTCATAGATCAATATTGGGTTTTGTAGTATTTCATCTCTTTTAGATATGTTCCCTTCCCTTTGACATCCATCACACAATTCAACAAATTTTTGGGCATCTTTAAACAATGTTGGCCAATAAAAGCTATACTTGAAGGCCTTATGAGCCATTTTATTCGTGCTTAAATGTCCTCCAGTTGGGCCTGCATGATAATGTTCTAAAATTTGCCAACCTTTTAAATGCGATATATACCTATAAATTATTTGATTTGCATAAATTTTGAACAAATATAGGTCTTCCTAAAAATAACTCTTAATATCATGGAAAAACTTCTTCCTTTGTCTATAACCTAGTCCTAAAGGACCAATCCTAAATACCAGATAGTTACCTATATCAACAAACCAAAGAGTTTCCCAAGGACTTACCCAGTACAGCTTCTTGTCTGGGAACTCATCATTTATCTCTTGCTCATTCAGCTTTTCCAATGACGAATTTTCTAAGCACGAGCGATGGTCATCTACCAAATTCTCTACTCCTTTCTTGTCTCTAATTTCCAGGTCAAATTCTTAGAGTAATATAATCCATCTAATTAATCTCAACTTGGTATTTGTCTTATTAAAGAAATATTGCAAAGTAAAGTAGTCAGTATAAACAATAATTGTAGAATGAATTAAATATGATCTAAATTTGTCAAAAGAGAAAACTACTACTAGGGGCTTTGTTTTCTACGGTAGTATAATTTCATTGAGCTTCAATGAGGGTCTTGCTACATAATAAATTAGCTAAAAGCACTTCTCTCGCCTTTGACCTAACACTACCCCTTTAGTAAAGTCACTAACATCGTACATTAATTCGAATGGGAAGCTCTAATTAGGGGCAACTACTATTGGGGCATGAATTAATTTATCCTTTAAAGTGTCAAATGTATCTAAACAATCTTGAAAGAATATACATGTAGCATCTTTTTCTAACAACCAAGTTAATGGTCTAGATATTTTTTAAATATCTTTAATAAACCTCTTCTAAAACCTAACATGACCTAAGAAACTATGTATAGCTCTAATAGATGTGGAAGGAGGCAATTTTGCAATAGTGTTAATTTTAGCATTATCTACCTTTATACCCTTCTAAGACACCTTATGTTTTAGCATTGTGCCCTCTTGCACCATAAAATGGTACTTTTCCAAATTTAAAACTAATTTTTTTTCTTCGCATCTAGCCAAACCTTTTTATAGATTCCTAAGACAGTGCTCAAATGAATTTCCATAAACTAACAAATCATCCATACAAACTTCTATTATATCCTCTATAAATTCATAAAAAATTGCCATCATGCACCATTGATAAGTCAAGGATGCATTACAGAAGCTAAAAGGTATTCGCTTATATGTGAAAGTAGCATAAAGACATGTAAAAGTAGTTTTCTCTTAGTTCTCTAGGGCAATTAGAATTTGAAAGTAACCAAATAAACCATCTAAAAAGTAATAAAACATATAAACTTCTAATTGCTCCAACATTTAGTTGACAAATGCTAAAGGGAAGTGGTCCTTTCTAGTGGTATCATTGAGCTTCCTATAATTGATATAGACTTGCCAACATATAACTACTCTCATCAAGATTAGCTCATTCCACTCATTCATTACTACCGTTATGACTCCCTTTTTAGGTATAACCTACACAGGATTAAACCTAAAGCTATCATAAATAGGTTAAATCATACTTGCATCCAAAATCTTGATTACTTCTACCTTAACTACTTCCTTCATATCCAGGTTTAGGTGTCTCTGTGGTTACACTACAGGTTTGTGACCTTCTTCTAGGAGGATTTTGTGAGTGCAGAATGTAGGGTTAATTCTCTTAATGTTGGAAATTTTCCTCGCAATCGCTCTATTAGGATCTCTTGGCACATTCAAAAGCTTCTCCTTTTGTTGGCTAGTTAGCTTTAAGGACATGATCAAAAGTAGTTTCGAGTTCTCCTCCAAAAAAGCATACTTTGGATAATCTAGTAGTAGTTTTAATTCTAACTTTAGTAACTCCTCAATAGATGGCTTCAATTTAGCTTCTTTTACCTGTTCAAACCTCTTAAACCTTCTCTCCATAGAGGGAGGTTTAACTTCTAATTGAGCTTTTGCATCAACTCTATCTGGATCACTTGATAGTTCTTCCTGGATTCTCTATTTCAAACATAAATCTAGAAGATCTTTGATCAGTAATTCCTACAAAGCATTAAACACTGAAGAGTTAGTAGCATCAAAAATCAAGCATACATCATCCTGTTCAACACACTTTTTCATTGCTTCTTTTATTTTAATTACCATCTCTTCCTCTTCTTCTCTTAACATAAGCTTACTATCATTAGCATCTATTATAGCTCTAATTGTAGCTAAAAAGAGTTTACCTAAGATGAGTGGCATCTCAATATCCTCATTAATGTCTAACATTAAAAAATCAATAGGAAATATAATTTTTCTGCTTTAATAAGCACATCCTTAACTATACCCTTGGGGTATGTTACTAATCTATCAACCAGTTCTAGACTCATTTGAGTCCATTTAGGTTTACCTAGGCCTAACTATTTAAAAAATTTATAAGGCATTAAATTTATGCTAGATCTTATATTAGCTAATACTTTCTTAATAGATAAATTTCCAATAAGGCAAATGACAGTAAAACTCCATTGGTCCTTTATCTTTGTAGGAAGCTTTAGATAATTCTTCCAATTTCTTCTTGTTGGGGAGCAGCTCCTTTAAAAACTTTGCGTATTTGGGCATTTGTGAGAAAGCCTCCATAAACAATAAATCAATGTGTAATTGTTTAAATATATCCAAAAACTTACCATATTGATCATCTAAGCATTCTTTCCTTAACCTCTAAAGATATAGGATTGGTGGTTTGTACTTTCTAAACTTCTGGGGTTTTAGTTCTTTCCTTGGTGGTTCTAAAGCTTCTACGACCTCGTCTTTTGGCTCCTCAACTATTGGTTTTAGGTTGACTTGGGTCTGTTTAGGTTACTTAACAACTTGCAACTCCTCACTACTTCTCAGGATTATGGCTTCAGCTTAAGCTTATGGTGAAGACTCTTGTTGCTTCTCAACTGTGATTGTAGCTAGTTGCTCTATCTATTTTTCAATGCTTATCAATCCAACATCACTTATCTGAATATACCTGGTCAACATATCTTTCAATCTCGAATTTTTCTCTCTTTAAGAAGGAGCTTGAAATCCATAAGAATTACTTATATTCCTTGGTTGAGTTGTATAAAATAATCACTTAGATAAGCAAAACATTCCCTACCCCATTCTTCACAGTCATGCTAGAGCATATGTTGAAATCCCCATTAATTCATAAAATTGTTAGCTGGTCTTTAATAACATGGTGCCATATATCCTCTTAGGTTAACTAAACTAGACATCATAGAAGATTGCGCTAACATAGGATAAGTGTCTAATCTTTTATTCAAGGCATCTACCATAGTTACTAGAGTTGTGGTTGCTTCTACATCTACCATGCCAAACTTCTTTCTACTAGGTTTAGCACCTTCCTAGTGTTAGCTATTCATAGCTAAACTCTCAAACAAAGCATAAGCTTCATTAGGTGTTTTCAAATTTAAAGTTTTACCTATAGATGCATTGATGAAATGTTTAGTGGTAAAATTTAACCTGTTAAATCTCTTAATTTGATTTTGATGATAGCAAAACATATAATAAATTATCACTAATATATTTATCAGGTGTGCAAATTATTTGAATTAAATAATCTTAGGATACGAAGGTTTAGCTCTACTTTATTGAATATATTAGGAAAATATATTCAATTCAGTTTTACTAAAGTTGGTTAATAAAGTCCATAGGGATTATATTTTATTAAGTATGGATGGAATTATAAATTTTCAAAGAGAAAATCTTAGTGATCATTTTATCAAATTAAGTTGGATTAATTTATATCTATGGGGATTTTTAAGGAGGAATAAATTATGAGAAAGTGGATTAAATTTTTTAGAAACTTATCATTTGATTACAAATACATATTTAGAGTTCAAAGCATCTTTGCAAAAAAAAAAAATAATAATAATGGAAAAAAAAATGGGAGCTCAAGAGTTTTTTAGTCAAGCAACTTTTGACATATCCTAGTGGTCATTTCTATCATTTACATAATCATCAAAACAATCAGCAAGGTTGTGTTATGTTTAGATCAATGCTGAACTTATTTCAAGTATGTGCAACAATGGAATTCAAGTCAAAGTGAAGAATATCTTAAGTATGACACCTTATTGACTTTGACAAGGAGATATTATATTCATTTAAATTCCATGATTACAAATTAAACATTGAGAGCATGAGGTGATCAAAGACATCTTAACAACAATTGTTTATGAAGTTGCTTCCATGTTATTATGAGACAAGGATTTTCCAATATGTGTTAGTTTATGAAGTTGAAAAAGGAATGGAGGAGTTCACGTGTTCAGTTCTTATCGAAGTGTATCTCAATGTGTTGACCACAATCCATGTATAGCATCTAGCAATTACAAAGTAGAATTATCTGAGATTTGAAGCTGTATTAGATACGGCTTATTAGGTTTTAAATTTAAATCAAGAGATAAGGATATGGAGCAATATAGTATAGAATTTTTGGAGATACTTTTTTGAATTCAAATTATGAAGATATGTTGGAGATTTATGAGAGATTTCAATTTCAAATGAGTGGTACATATTTATATGTGGAAATTTTAAGTTTTGAGTATATATTCAAGCTTTTTAGTGAAGTTTATTAAGTAAAAAATATAGCAAATATTTTTTAACGAAATTTTAAGGATGTATAAGGAGATATATATTTTCTACATCTGGTGAAGTTTATCACTGCAGTAGCATTTAAATTAACAAGAAAGTCATAAGCTATTATTTGGAATTCAAATTTGAATTTGAAGGATAACTATATGAGGGATTTTCTCCACTTGGTTATAAAATGTGTGGTTATGATAACAACAAAAGAAAATATCTCCATAATATTTTCAATTAACCGTTTATAGCTATTATTCCAAGAAGCAATGCAATATAAGTTGAGCTATTGAAGAAATAAAAGAAATGTACTCAATGCAAAATTGAATTTCCAAAAACTCTCTTGTATAGACTGTCGGAAACTTAGTCAGAAACTAAGCAAAAACAGAATTCTCATTTCATTGTTCTTGTTTTTGTGCAAACATTGTAAAGAGATTTTTTATTGTAATATTTCATTTTTTTTATAAACATTATTGATATTGTAATTGAGTGAATGTAAGGTTAGGGAGTTCTCAAAGTCCTGTATTTATCTTAGGGACAACTAGTGAGACAAGACAAAGAGGCAATTGGATATCCCCGTAACCTCATTTTCATTTTTTTATTAGTGTAGACTACTAAAACAGCACTAGTGATGAAGATTGGGTCCTCAGCAGTAGAGTTGGAAGAGAGCAATAGGCAAAAAGTAGAAGCTCTATAAATTGATTGCCTTATCTTCATTCTCTTTATTTCAAGGCCCAACCTACAAACTATCTACTATCATACAGATGAAATATCTCACTTCTCTCTCTCTCTTCACCGAATACTCTTAAAGGTAACTTTACTCTTTCTTCTTCTTGCTCTCTGACTCTCTTAGGGATTCTATCAACTCTTCTTGTTTTTTAATTTAGTCTCTGATTTTTTTTTATATGTAATCTCATGTTAAATGTATACTATGATTTAATGAAAGTACTTTGTGATTTGTTAAGTAAATGTTTGCAAAGATACTCTCTAATATTCGAGTTATAGAGCAACTCTAAGAATGAAAGAAGGAAGTATAGACAAAAATTCAATAGGTATTTGATACCCTCTTCAACATTCTGTTTCCCTTTTATATCTTCCTCTGATTTCATATGTATAATGTTCTATATTACTAGATTCGTTAGAAATTGGTTATTTTCCTATGGATCTATTATTTCAGTTGTACAATCTGTTATTCACTAATGTTATTTATCTTTTTGTATGCTTAAGTCTCTATATAATCCCTTAAGTAGCCCGGTCTTCACTTATTTCTCTATGCCCTAATATGTCTCGGATGTTAAGTCATAACATTTCCTTCCCCTGATGAAAGAACCACCTTATCCTTAAGGTGAAAATCTGGATATGTTTGTTGAAAGTTGAACATGTCAACCCAAGTAGCTTCTTCTAATGGTAAAGACTCCAACTGAACTAACAGTTGTTGAACAAGTCAAGACTGAAGAACAATGTGTCTATTGTCTACTATGACTAATGGTTAGACTAAAGGATGATTCTCATGAGAATCTAACAGTAATGGAACCACTATTGGCAACTCCCCTTCTACTTTTCTTAACAAGAAATATGAAACACCGGATGAATCATAGAAAACTTCGGTAACTCTAATTTGTATGCCACTAATCCAATTTGTTCTACAGCCTTAAAAGGACCATAGTATCTTCAACTTAGTTTATAAGAACTTCTCTATACCACCGATCCTTGTCTATATGGTTGAAGCATAACATGGACATAATCCCCTACCACAAATGATTTATCCTTCATATGTTGGTCAGCCAAGTTCTTCATTCTTAATTGAGCTTGAAGAAGATTGGTCCTCAACTATTTCAAGATAATGTCTCCTGAATGCAACTCATGTTCTACAACTTCATTAGAAGTTGATCCTTGTAAATAATCAATTATCTTTGGGGGTTCATGACAATATAAAGCTGTAAATGGGGTCATTTTAGTACTAGTATGAAAGTTGGTATTAAAAGAATACTCGACCTAACACAAAAATTTAACTTAGTCGGATGGATGGTCCATTACAAAAGATCTCAAGTATTGCTCCAAGCATCTATTGAGCACTTTAAATTGTCCATCTATCTATAGATGATAAGCTTAGCTTGTGTTTAAAGTAGTAGTACTTTATCGAAAAAATTCTTGCCAAAAATGGCTAGTGAAAACTTTATCCCTATCTGTAACAATGGATTTGGGAAGACCATACAACTTCACTATTTTTTGAACAAATAATTTTACTACTTTTGTTGCCATATAATTGGTCTGCAATGGACTAAAGTGAGAATATTTGGTCAATCTATCCACCACAACTAAAATGACTGTACCACCCTTTGAAATCAGAAGTCCAACAATAAAATCCATAGCAATCTCTTCAAATACTTTGGATGGTATATTTAGTGGCTAAAGTAAACCAGCTAGTGAATTAGTCAAATGTTTGACTTGTTGGCATATACTGCAACTCCTAACAAAATCCTCCATATCTTTTCTCATACCTTCCCAAAAGAAAGAAGCACTTAATTGCTTCAATGTCTTCATAACTCTTGTATGACCTCCAACCGGAGTAAAATGGAACTCATGAAGTAATCATAGTATGATGTCAATTTTAGAAGGAATAAAAATTTGACTACCAAGAAATAATAATTTGTCTTTAGCAAGTAATGGATACAAAAGTTGTTCACCCTTTACACAATTATCCATCCATTTCTTCCATGTAGTATCATGTTTATATTGATACTGCATATAAGAAATAACATCAAAAGAAGGCATGGTAATAGCCATATACTAACTTGAGTCCTCAAACTGCCTAGACAATGCATTAGCTACTTTATTGTCCACTCCTAGTTTATACTGAACTTCATAATCATAGACAAGAAGTTTCACTGAGTGATGTTGTTGTTCTAGAGTTTGAATAGTTTAAGTTAATATTTTCCTTAAACTCTTCTCGTCAGTACGTATGATAAAATGTCTTCCCAGCAAGTAATGTCTCCACTTCTTAACTGCCTTAACTACTGCTACCAATTCTCTCACATAAGCTCTTGCTGTCTATAATTTGAGATTTTTCATTTTGCTAAAGAATGCAATTGGTTACCCTTCCGAATGTAATACTACTCTTATGCCTATCCCTAAGGCATCTATTTCGACAATGAACATTGCTTCAAAATTTGGGAGTGCCAATACTAAAGTTTTCATTAAGGTCTCCTTAAGGCATTTAAAAGCCCATCGTGCTTCTTCTGTCCACTTAAATGCTTCTTTCCTTAGTAGATTAGTAAGGGGTGTTGTTATATGAGCATATCCTCTCACAAATTGCCTATAATATCCAGAAAGCCCCAAAAATTTGCATAACTGCTTTTGTGATTGAGGAATAAGCCACTGTTTAATTGCTTCAACTTTACTCTCATCCGATTGAACTCCTTGTTTTGACACAATATGGCACAAGTATTCAATTCTTTATTGGCTAAAAATACACTTGCTCCTTTTTGCATAAAAAGTGTTGTCCAAAAGCACCTTCAATACTTAGCTCAATGCTCCATGTGCAACTCTCAAGACTTACTATAAACCAAAATGTCATAAAGAAAAAAAAAAAAAAGAAAACGATGCAAACTTTCATAAGAAAGGTCTAAAAATTTGGTTCATAATAAACTAAAATGTCGATAGTGCATTTGATAATCCTAAGGGCATTACCAAAAATTCATAATGGGCCTCATGTGTGTGAAAAGCTATCTTATGAATGTCTAAGGGAGCTATTCTGATCTGATGGTATCCTGTTCATAAGTCTAACTTCGAAAAATAATGAGAGCCCCACATTTCATCTAATAATTCGTCGATGGTTGGTATAGGAAATTTATCCATTATAGTAGCTCGATTAAGGGCTCTATAATTGATACAAAAATGCCAAGTTCCATCCTTCTTTTTAACCAACAACACCGATGAAGAAAAATGACTTATACTTCGGCGAATCACTCCTAAGTCCAACATTACTAACTTCTCTATTTTCGATTTTTGAAAATAGGGATAATGATAGGGGCGTACATTGATTGGTTTGGTTTTATCCTTAAGATGAATATGGTATTGGACATCCCTCAAAGGTGGCAATAATGATGGAGTTGCAAACACTTTTTCAAATCTGCCCAATATAGATTCAATTTCTATATTGCCAGTAGTATCAGTAGAAGAAACCTCTTTCTAAGCCACCAAGCTACAAAAAAAAAAAAAAATAGAATGCTCTCTGGTGCTATTAGCTTGTGTAATTGAGGAAAGTGAATCAACTTTGAGGGCATAAAATTTGTGCCATGCAAAATTACTTTTGTATCATCAACACTGAATTCCATAGTAAGTTCACTATAGTTCATAGTAACTGGTCCTAAAGTAGACAACTACTGTACCCCTAACACTACATTAGCTCCTTGTATTAATAATATGAAACAATTGACAAAAAAAGAATGTTGTCGTACATTCAATTTTAATCCTCTACAAACCCCCTGAAACTTAAGAAAATCCCTATTATCAATCATTACTTTGAATTTGGGAGTATCTAATACATCCATCTTAAATTGTCGCACAACCTCTAGATGTATGAAATTATGTGTACTTCCTATATCAAGCAAAATATTGACTGATTTCCCTTTGATTTTTCCCTCCATTCAAAACGTCTTTGGAGCAAAGGCTCCTAATAAAGCACAATAGCTAATTTCCACATTTTTGTCTTCAATTTCAGCAGTCTAATATTACTCCCCGACATTATCCACTTGCCCTTCATCCTCATCGATATTCTCCTCATCTTCATTTGGGCTTATCATAACCATAAATTTGGCTTTCTAAACATGTCCTCTATGATACTTTTTATCATAATTGTAACATAACCCTTTTTCTCTTCTAGATAGTAACTCTAAAGCAAACATCTTTCGAATCGGTATGGATGGTTTTATAGAAGTTTGAGTAATTGGTTGTTTGGAAATGGTCTTATTACTGGTTTTAAACCAGAAATAAAGCAACTTTTTAACAACCCATTAAACATGCCGTAACCCTATTATAAAGTGACTCAAATTCATTAATATAATCATCAACAGATCCTTTTTGAGTTAACTTTGTTAACTTCCCTTGATAATCTTCAAATTATGATGGTTCAAACTGTAATTTCAAAGCTTTCAAAAATTCTGACCAAGGCCCTAAAAAGTGACTGTTATACATCCAAATATACCATTATGCTACATGTGCTTCTAATACAAAAGATGCAAATTATAATCTACTCTCTACTGGTATATTATGATAGTAAAAAAATTTCTCAACCTTGAAACTCCAACTAATGGGGTACCCTCCCGAAAATTTTGGCAATTCCAATTTTATCGAACTAGATGTGTATTATTATCTTGAATTGCATTATTAGAAAATGATGAATCATTACTTACTAAAAGATTCTAATTCTTGCCTTATTGAGGCTGTTTTTACATAGAATTTGTTAAAGTTTGTAGTTGCACCATCATATTCTAAATTTTTTTGTTGATATCTTATCTAAAATCATTCATTTCTACATTTAACTTCTCTAACCCCACTTTGTTACTTTCTACTTGTTCTTGCCACTGGGAAGCCGCCCTAATATGATTCACCATTGATGATCAATAAGAAATCAATGAAAGCACCAATATTACACTTTCAAGGCCCAACCCACAAACTATCCACTAGCATACAAATGAAATATCTCGATTCTCTCTCTCTCTTCATCGAATACTCTCGAAGCTAACTTTACTCTTTCTTCTTCTTGCTCTCCGACTCTCTTAAGGTTTCTATCAACTCTTCTTGTTTTTCGATTTAGTCTCTAATTTTTCTAATATGTAATCTCATGTTAAATGTATACTATGATTTAACGAAAGTACTTTGTGATTTGTTAAGTAAATGTTTGCAAAGATACTCTCTAATATTCAAGTTACAGAGCAACTCTAAGAATGAAAGAAGGAAGTATAGACAAAAATTCAATAGGTATTTGGTACCCTCTTCAACATTCTGTTTCCCTTTTATATCCGCCTTTGATTTCATATGTACAATGTTTTATACTACTGGATCCGTTAGAAATTGGTTATTTTCCTACATATCTATTATTTTGGTTGTACAATCCGTTATTCACTAATGTTATTTATCTATTTGTATGCTTAAGTCTCTATATAATCCCTTAAGTAGCCCAGTCTTTGCTTATTTCTCGGTGTCTTAATATGTCTTGGATGTTTAGTCATTACACCTATTTAGTTTCTAACTTTTATTAATTGTGTTGTTATTTTTGCACATAAGTTAAATATTCAATATTCTACTAGTTGTCACTCCATTTAAGTTATAAAGAGGGAAGTTGTTTTAAATAATCGAAAATGTTTCATTTTTGCAAAAGACATTAATTCATCCCCCTTCTTAATATCTTACATGGGACCTACATAACCCATTTTAAAAAGTTTGTACCTGCATTCAAGTGGAAGAGTATAATTAAGACACTTTCTAAGCCATTTTTTAATACGCTCCCATGCATTATATATTATTTCCTTGTCAAATTAAGTGAATGACAAGATATCACTATGGAGTTTAGCTGTCTTAGTTAGGGGAAAATATTTTTCTAAAAATTTATTTGTTAATACTTCTCATGATGCAATTGAAACTTTTTGAAATGAGGCTAACCATGACCTTTCTTTTCCCTTGCAAAAAGAAAAGGAAATAATCTCAAACTTACCATATAGTTTGTTGCTCCATCGATTCTGAAGGTAATACATATCTCGAGGAAGTTAGCAATGTAAGCATGTAGATCATCATCTAGAGATCCTTCAAATCGTAATTGCTGCTAGACCATCTGGATAATTATTGGCAAGATCATTAATTCATTCATAGTGATAGCTGGTCTTGTAATGCTATAGTTAACTTCGCTAACTGATGGTCTAATGTAATCGAACATAGTCTTTGGCGCTTTATTGTTATTCGCCATCACTCAAATCTCCTTAAACACAAACAAGAAAAATCAAATTAGATTTGAATTACTTGAAAAAAGAAATAGAAAAATAGTATAAAGAAAAATAATATAGTTATAAAGGAACAAGCTTTCCTAATCAACAATCTCTTGTAATGATACTAAATACTTGATAGGGCGTATGCCATGCTAGTTAGACAAGTGTACCTGTTAAGTAATAGTATAAAGGACTTCTAAAGTCTAAGGTTGTTGATCCCATGACAACTGAACACTTACTTACTCATACTAAATTACTATTATTAAAATTGAATAATAATAATAGTGATGGATTAAAAGATAAAAGGGATTTTAAGCAACAAAAACTAATTAATACTAATACTAAAAACTAATTAACCATAACAAGTAATATATAAACCATGATCACCAAGAGATTAACATGTAGTAGCCTAATGTTTCTAATGTAATCCTTATTCTTATTAACCAGAGAAATTGGATTACTAAATTAATAGGAATCCTTTCTCTATTAATTTCTCATCCTAATTACATTTTACCATAATCGCTTCTATAATAGAACTCCTTAAAACAGCGTTAAGAATAAAAATTCTGAAACAAACAACAAGATATTAATTTTAATTAATATCCAGAGTAAGTTTGTAACTTATTTTTAAACTTATAGCAAATCACTTCAATTACGATAGATTTAATTATGTATTGGCCTTGCGACTTCAATACATAAAATCTAATAATTAAGTTGAAACCTAGAAATAATAGCTTAATCAATAGAAAGTGTTAATTAAATTAATAAGAATAACAGAATTTCATTAGAGTAATAACAAATAAAGTACAGTGTATGTTACCTTAAGGTTATAGGTTTAGATATATGTAGATCTACGCTACAGATATAAAAAAGATAAGAACTTTCACGATAAAAATGACTCAAATCCTAAGAAAGCACTTCTGTTCTATCTTTATGACATCTCTCTCTCCTATAGACATATGCCGAACATTTATTTATATTGTCTAGACAAAATAAACTTTAAATAGGACGTGTTTTAGAATCAAACGAGTCTATAAGTAGGAATAAGGCCATGAAGTCTAGGCATAGTCTTTTTCTTGTAATAATTCTTCGAGAAATTGACTTAAATTGATGACAATAGGAACATGATTACATCTCATGGCCATAGAGTTAGACTATGGTCTTATACTTTGACAAAATTCTTCAAGCTTCACTTGGAAATTAAAGACGTGAGCTTTACGGCCAAGAAACATGACCGTAAAGATAAACCGTAATTTTCCTCTTTGCTAAATTCTTGGACAAATTCTCCCTAACACTTGCAATCCTTTATTTATCCTCTAAAATAGGTGGAATTTTCTCGAAAAACCGTCGCCTAAATTCTCTTCTTTTCACCTTATTACTTCGTTTGAGTCCTGAAATCAACAAGTGACTCAAATCAATAGCAAACTCATCATAATTATATCAAAATAACTCAAGATAATTAGAAAAATAACTTAAGAGATGAATGCAAAATTACACTCATCATATTTTAATTTCTTAAAGGACTATTATGCCCTAATATCCCAATTAATTACAAGTCATACCAAGTATTTAAAAGCCTCATTTCTTTCCTTTTTATTTTCAAAATTCAAGTTTTACACTCCTAAACCCACCCCCCCAAAAGGAAAATTTTCGTTCTTGAAAATTCATTCAATCAGTCCTTAAAACATATTTAAATACTCTTCATCCCTCATCATCATCATCTTCTTCTACTTCTTCTTTTTTTTCCAACTTGTTAGCCACACCACTTAGACTAAGTGTAGCTTTAATCAAGGCCTTTAATATGGTTACTTCACTAACTTAGATTCTTGAAGTTTGTCATATAAATCCTCTATCTTGGAGACGATGTTACCTTTAGCTTAAATCTTTTATTTAAAATTCAAAGTCTAGTAAAACTTAGTTTTAACTTCCTTTTGGGTATTCATTCGAGTGAGTTATGATATAATCATTCCCTTTCATTCTATCAACCATGCATTATTTAACTCTACACCTATGTCATCTAACCTTCTATTTAACACTTCCTCTTTGTCATCCTCTTAGCTTGTCATCCTTAGACATTATTCTTTCAAATTCATCCATATCCTCTATTCAAATTCACATTTCATCTCATTGGCTCACACATCTATGATGGCTTTTCCTGTGCCCATTCTTTAAGTCTCTCTCCTTTGTTACTTAATTTAGATTCTCATCCAACTCATTGAATTACTCTAATCCTTTTAATACTACCCAAGGTTTCCTTGATTTGACTCATAAAACTCTATTGCCACTCCTTAGTTTGTTGGCTTACAACTACTACTATCATATTTATCTCATGACTATCTTGATTCATGTATAACTTCCATAACTAATCTCCATGGAATTTAAGTACTCCTTTTTGTATTACTTCTTTGTTTATTTCATTTCCCATTTGTTATGAACTTAATCTTAACACTATCAACTCTTACTTTAACAATCCAATGTCAGCATATTATCCCCTACACTTCCAATCTCAATTCCCCATTACGATATTTCTGCAACGTAACTCAATTATAGTAATAGCTTTAACAAACATCATCTCCATTTTAGCCCTTAACTTTTGACTTTTATTAAACATCATATCCATACTATTTACCTTTTAAATCCTTGCAAAGCCTTAATCATCACTATAATTCTCAAATAAAAACACTCGATTCCATAATTTGCTTTAGCTTTTACTCAACATCTATCCTCCATCATTCAACTTCAAGAGCTCTCCTGTCTCCTCACTTCTATTGCTATTATTGCACCTTACTCCTCAACCACTCTTGTCTTTTGTCATTAATAGAATGTGAGAGATAGTCTTATTATTACCATTATTATTATTATTATTATGCTTTCATATGCACCCTTTTGATCAGATAAGCCGTATAAATATAATTATTACTTTTGTAAGTTATAATATATTCTATTTATTTACTATTATCATTTTTGCATCCTTTAAGATTAATCACACATTTTAAGTCATTTTATTAGGCTTCAACAGGTTTTGTTGAGTCTTGTCACACTTCATTATTCCATATAACCTCCATAGTTATTTCTTATTATTACTTCTCTAGTAATCAAATTTATAAATATTCGTAATTTACTCTTCTCAAGACCTATCATGCATCGTTAATCTATTTATTATTTACCATTTGATTACTTCCTTATATTCTTGGCTTTAGTTTTTTTAGTTAACGTCACACACATTTTCTTACTTTAATTCTTTTAATATTGAAGAGTTTCCATATTATATATTTTAATACTCATATGCATAAATATGGTATCAACGAGTAATATACATAACTTATTTGACCAAGATAAGATAGACAACTTGACTTAACCTACATGATGAGACTCAACACAACATATCAAGACGGTTGACAACACTAACAGATTGGACATAACTGTGACTCACTGTAAAAGAAGAATGACTCATTAATCCCATTTCACATGTACGTGTACGCATACTAATGTATATAGGAACACCAAATCTTTTTTCTTTTCCTTCATTTTTCGCTATTATTTTTTTTATTATTATTAATCTTTAATAAGCTTATTATTATTGTGGCGTTGCTATTCACTAATAAGTAATTCAGTAATGCAATTTCCTATTTTGCCTCAATGCAAAAGTTAATATTTATGGTTTATAATCTCCAATTATGTCGTAAATTTTGGTCATTGCAAAAAGTGTTTCAATTGACCTGAGATGTTCTGATATATTATTAAAGCTTATTGAATCATTCACTAATTGATGATATCTTCTTATTTGATGCTAGCAATGGATTTTTAAATCTTTATAAGGATTAAAATTTTTTGTTACTAACCTATTGTTCGTATGTTTATGACTATGGAGAATGAATTTAGACAATGTCACGACCTAAGGGGACTAGTCATGGTAGTCGTTGTATATCGTACAAAAGATTATAGATTGAATTCCTTTATAATCGACGACCCTTTTATATGATACATAAAGCTACAGCTACTACTAACTACCAAAAGTGCGCAAGCTTAAGTAATATCATTTCATGACAAATAATAACATTATCGATTTGTATAAAAGTTTACAAGTACGAAGACTGAAACATGTCTTCAGTTCAACTAGTATAACATTTACATATTCAAATCTATAAACTATTCAAAGTACTCTCCGATCTCATCCAGCTCCTACACTGACCCTATATAGAAACTAATCTCAGGCATGAGATGACCCGACTTCACAAAAAGATTAGCCTACAAGAAAACACTACAAGGGTATAAGCCAATTGGCTTAATGAGATAATTTCCCTTAACCACACATCAATTAAGGCATACAATAGTTAGGTTTAACCAAATGAATGCATAGCAAATAGTATGCCAAATAAATATATGCAGGTGACCAAGTACTGCATGTAACTCAGATTTAATACCCTCCGAAGTCAAGGTTGGAGATTCATCGGTACAATTAGATCCGAGTATCATATTAGAACTTATTTCATAACAAAACTCCACGTTTCGCATTTAAAATGTAATGGTACATCCATTACCAGCTTTATCAAAACGAGTTCTACATATGATTATGAGTAGGTTCATGCAGCCCTTATTCACTCCTAAACGAAGGCCTCTAGATTAGACCTATAGTCAAGCGGTTGGCGCCTCCAATACCTAGTCATCCTACGAGCTGGGGTAAGGTCATATCGTACGTGTGCACCATACGAAATTAATAATACTCAATAATCAACCCACGTATGACCTCTCACTACCTCCATGTAATGTAACTGCCCAGAATTAATTATGCAATACATGATTTATTCATGATCCAATTTAACTTTTCTAGTCGAATAAAATTTAGTCTTATTTATTTAATGATCATTCCAAGCTACAAACAATCAATCTAATGAATCTGCTATGCAACAGATATTATATTATTGCAATTTAAGGTAACTTCACTATCAACAATAATTATCATGTAAAAGCATAACCCAACCCCATACACATTCATTTATAATTCATAATTTACGTTTACTAACTACAAGCACATACAAGTATGAAATCATTAAGAAACACTCACTCAGTCATGGCTAGCTCAAGGGTCGTAATAGTTTAGGAGCAGCTCAGGTTCGATATCGAGATCACCTGAGGATAGGGGAAATTTGTAAGTTTGAGAATTTAAAACTAACTAGTGTTGTAATTTATAAGGTCTACTTCGCTTAACTACGTGAAATTATCGATTCGAGCTTTTTATCGAATCGCGTGTAGCTTTTCCATTTTAGCTTAGATCGTTATGAACTTACAGTCCATTTTGATCGTTTTCGAGCGTATTTTCTCATAACGAAATCCGTTTTAGACGTTGTGACTCGTAGTTTTAAATTGTGTTATAAAAATATCACAAAAATTATTATTTAAGTTTAAAAGTTATAAAATATTGATTTTCGCTTTTTCTTAACATATTTATGATTTAATAATCATTTAAATCATATATTTGATATTTTTATTATTTTGATTATATTTTTCTATTTTTGAGATTTTTAACTTTATTATGATTATTATTGTTATTATTATCTTTATTATTTTTACTACTTCTCATTTTCTTATTTATTATTTCTCTTATATACTTCACCATTATATGCATATGTATATTCATATACTTATAATATATTTTTTTATAATTTATTTTATTGAAAAATCTTTAATTACGATATCATATATATATACATATACATATACACCTTACATATTTATGAATTCAGTAAATATATTATATATGCTAATACATATTCGGTATACTACTTATATATATTATACGTATTATATATGTATATGTATTTATTGAAAATAGACATGCTCTTATATACATATTCATGTATTTGTATTTATAGATATATAAGTCTTACATATATACATACATATAAATACATACATATATATTCGGTATATGCATATAATTGCCACTCATGGAGGTATACTAATATCTATATATATACTACACGATTATATATATATATATATATATACTAAAATAATTATATATGGATACACACACACACACACACACACACACACACACACATATATATATATAGCTTACGGTACACACATATACATAGATATACTATAGTTAATTAATATAAATACTTAATACTAATCATATGTATACTTAAAAAAATACATAATACATACCCTTCCATATAATATACCTATGTACATACATGTATAGATACATAACCCTATACGTACATACACTATTCAATTTATGTATTTGTATACATATACATGTATTAACAATGTTATATTTATAAGAAAATACTATACAAATACTTTATTTATACATATATATACTATATACAACTACATAAAAATAAAAATAAATACTTACCTTTTTCTTTTAATTCTTTCCTTCTTCTTTTCCTTCTTCTTTCCTTCTTCTTTTCTTCTTTCTTTTTCCTTTCTTCTGTTTACGTTTTGTTTCCAGGTTTTGGTTTGTTTAAAATGAAATCTTTTAGAATTTTAGTTGCTTCAATTTCACGTCTACTTTCAACTGGAAGAATTATATATATATATATATATATTTGATTTAGTAATTATAGAGAAAGGACAATCTAATCCCTTTGTATTTAATTTTCCTTTCCTAATTGCAACACTTATAAATCCTAATTCCTCGCGTGGGCTGTTGATTTTCAGATTTTTGCTTTAGTTTTCAGACGTGCCAAGTAGAGAAAAAGAAAGGAAAGAAAGAAAGGAGATAAATTGGAAATGGAAGAGAAGGAAAATAAAAATTAATAATAAATATATATAATTTTTCGAATCATATAAATTATAACAATTCTCCTTGTAAATTAATTTTCAAATTTTTGTGAAATTTTATCAATTTAATTGGTACCCGTTACAATTATAATTTTTACAAGTTATTGTGGCGATTTCGTTAAAATTTCGTACAATTAGGCAATTTAGTCGAGAATTGTATTCGACTATGATTATATCACTATTGAGTAATATTTAACTATTTATAGGTTTATGTTTATAACTTTAGGGTTTCAAGCAGTTTCGGATTAAATTTTTATTAATGGTGCGTAACCCAGTTTTAGGGTTTTAGTATGCGATTTAGGGTTTCAGTATGCGATTTAGGGTTTCAGTATGCGATTTAGGGTTTCGATCTATTCCTGGGGTTTTGTTATCGGTGTTATATTTGATTTATTAAACTTCGTAATCTTTTATTGTTACTAACCTTATCGACTTATTGTATAGTTTAGGACACTAGGACTTGAGTTAGGTTTCAACTACTGTTTTCCTAAGGTTTACAAACAATGCCGTTGGGTCTTACTTATAAATGTGCATATAGATATATTTGGTTACTATATTGTTAAGTTGTTTCTCTATCCTTGCTATAAATTAAGTCTTTTATGCTTAATTTCTCATTAAGTATTTTGTAGATTTTACCAAGTATATCATAGGAACTAGTTCCTCAAATTTTAACTTTATGTCGATCACATCACTCTACCTCCTCTTTCACTACACACTTAGGTAAGCTAAAGAAGGTTAAGAAAAGATTGAGTTTTAAACAGTGAAGGGAGACATGTTTTTAAAATAAATATGAAGAAAATATCAAATATAATGCATAAGCATAATGAGAAATCAATCAAAAAACAAAGCTAAAACATGGCAACACAAGAAAACATAATGATTAAAACAAGAAAGCATGAATAATAATTAGCAGCAAATAATAATCTAATTATAAGAAAAGATAATTAGATATAACTAGAACAACTTGCTCCAACAACCTTTAATAAGAACTGTTCTCACAATTCTAAGCTTATCATTGGAACTACCTACATTCTTCATATCTCCTCATCCTAAAGATTCTATAGCTAATGTTTTAGGGATCTTTTAACCTAAGTTTTGATACCACTAAAAATGTAATACCCTAAAACTTATGGAATTATAGGTTTGTAGCCCATTACATGTCATTCCTAGATTTTGATAAGCTAAGGCATCTAGGAATATGTAATCTACTTATGATCCACAATTTAATGCATAAATTTGCCAACTCTCAATGAAAAGTTTCCATAATCACATCATAATTGAGTAGCATAATGAATGTGACTCAACCCATTAGACACATAAAGGATATGAAAAACAACTTGTATAAGATGTCAATACCATAGCTCTTAGCTCTACAACATTAGACATAAAGCAATTTACCTAGAGTCTCATATGACTCCGTAGCCATACCAACCAATAACCTCAACCATATTAAATAAGTATAAATAAGTAATAGCTGAAACTCAAAAAGGAATTTCTTCTCTTGATACAACAAAAACTTCAAAACTAACCACAACCATTTGTAACACTAAAGTAGCCTAACTTCCTTTCATAGACACACTCATATCTAATAATGCCTACATTCTTGAGCTCATAGCGAATCTATACCTCCAACTAGAAAACAAAGATTCCTCAAAAGGTAAGCTATGCTCGATATTGAATATGGAAAACACTTATGCATTAAACACTCAAATGATACATTCACATATAAACTTATAATATCTAGTGCAATAAGCACTATTTATTTATCTTTAAACATGTACTAGCAAACAACATAGTCTTGCTGTAAAGATCCATTCAACAAGCTATCTGTCACTCTATAACCTAATATACAAGTCAAACAACTAATCTAAGACCTACTCTAAATTGTTCACATCACCACTTACTCTTAATAACTTCACAACTTCACCAACACCTTAAGCCCCTACAAGGATCAAGGAATGATCTTTGATGAAAAGATGTTATGAAAACATTTTGATTAATAAAACTTGTTCAAAATCACGTCAAAAACATATTAGAATAAGGATTGAGGTCTAAAGGATTAAAGTAAATAAGTTGAAAAGTCTCTATACACTAGTGCAAATAAAGAATTTAGATGTTAGAGAGCTAGCATTTAAATGCCAAGAAGAACTCATGTTTTCTGAGTTTTTTAGGAGTTTGGCATCTAAACAGTAAGGAGACGGGAGTTCAAATGCCATATGTAATCTGCAGTTTTCTATATATTACAATGTACAACCACTTCTCTTTTTGAACCTTACTTCAAACCTTGATGCAAATGACCACTTTTAAAGGTTTTTTTTTAATCCATCAACACAAATTTTTCATTTCTTTCACTAAACTAAACTCTACCATAGGATCTGATAAAATGAGAATAAAGGTTTAAGGACAACTTAGTCATTTTCTCAACAAAAGGGCATCTAATCTCAATTCACAAGCTCTTCAATGCAAAAGATCTTGTCTTCTTGTGTTTTCTTCACCCATTAATGCATAATCTTCCACATCCAAATTTTACATTTAGCTTAAGAGAAGTCTTGTTGGTTTTTTTATTGTAAAGGGAAGGGGGAGAGGGACTATAAGGTCTAAGGGAGAGATATATTGGCTTACCTGATACCTATAATGGGGAAGTGGGATTGTAGGGATTTTAATTTCTTAGGAGACTATTATGCCTTTGCTATCTTGAAATAAGTTAAGAAAAGTTAGAAGAAGTAACTTGGTAAAGTTAATTTCTTAAAATAATGTATATAAAAAGTTTAATTTAATAAAAACGTAAATCTAATGAGGAAAGTCAATATTCATAAAAAACTTGATATTTGAGCTTCAAGATATAATGAGATGCTAGAGATAATATAAAAGGTTATAATTATAGATATAATATAGATGTAATATATTGAATATACATAGTGTGTATTACATATATATATATGATAATATAAAATTCTAAAATATAGGAAAATAATATAAAAATGGTTATAATTATCTAAAAAATAACCTAATGAGTCATCAAACTCATCTAAACATGATGTGGCAACTTAGGAACAACTAAGGATGGAGAGTCATCAATCAAATTACAAGAAAAGGAAACCTGGCACCTAGTTACAATGCAAAAGAATGAGAAATTGATACATGATACTAACTTTTTCCCAAACAACCACCCCTAAATCTATAAATAGGTTACCCACACTTCATTTACAACATTTTAGAAGCTTAGAAACATAAGAAATTAGCTAGGGAGAAATTAGAAAAATTAGAAAAAGAAAAGAAAAAGAAAAATAGGACAAAAATAAAGTTGATCAGGTCACATGTGACTCACACATCAATTATTTTATTTTCTTAAAAATAAAATATAATTAATTAATTATGAAAAAATGTTTTCTAGTGTTATTTTATTGTAAATTAATGTAATAATTTTATTTTAATTAAATAATGAGTGAAAATATAGGATCCATAAGAATAGGCTCTATTTGGACGAAAATTGAAGTAATTTTTAAAGATATTAAATGCTATTGTTTCAACCTGAATTTTTGTATATAACATACTTAATATGTGTATTTAATTTTGATGACAAGAATTTTTGAAAATAAACATGTTTATTATTTATTATATTTATTTTGAATAAAACTGGCAGTTTTACTGATTCATTGAAATAATTAGTTTTTGAATCAATTAATTGATGAGACCAACATATTTTGACTTTTGGAAGTTGATAATGATATTTGGAATGCTTGATTTTTATCTTACGCTTAAATTTTCCTAGTTAGCTAATTTTCCACAAATTTAAGCTAAAAATGCTATTTTAAAAAAAATATGTGATAAGCTAGTTAAGTATAATTGATGGTCATTATTGAAACTATATATTTTTGTGAGTTCGTGGTGTTTTTCATAGAATTAATCGGGCTCATATATTATTTATTACATATTTTTCTAGTATAAACCTATACATTAACCTAAATTGTCAAATACAAAGTAATAATATTAATATATTTATGAAGTTCATGTAGGAATCAACCTTTCTAGTCCATGATGAATATTGATTAGTTTTAGGAAATATTATTTTTAGGATTTTTAGTTTAGAATTGAAGCTTATTCTGATCTATTTCAAAGTTACAGTAATGTACGATTGAGTTAGTAGTGAAAAAGGACATTTTTGGACTTATAATCATGTTGATCAATTTTATTCCTTAAGATGCTTTAATAGCACTCGAAATAAGGATTGTTACAATATAAATTTTGCTAAAATTGGATAATAAATGAAGAAGATACGGCAATCGAAGTTCAAAAACTTAATATTAGATGGATAAGCAAACGCAAGCTTATAGGGGTTTTGTTTCGCCTTATAGTTAACTTGATGTAAACCTTACTTTTAGTGGGCCTAAGACTCGATTAAGAGTACCTTCCGAACGTTCCTAAAGATCAACTAAACTAAAAACTTAAGTTTATATTTAGAAACGAATTAAAGTTTTACAATTCAAAAGCCAATTGTCGATAAAACCCGAGCTTGAAGAACTGCAAGCTCTAAAGTTACTTAAAACCCTAAACCTTAAAACCATTAAGGAATTTTAAACCTAAGTAATTAATCAATAATTTAATTTGAATAATATCATTCAACTTTATAAAATTTCACAATTTTATAAAAATCAAATCATAAATTATAAAACAATGTGAGATGAAAACCTAAAAACAATTTCCTATAAGGCTATGCCCTTATCTTCATGTATAAGCCTTATACGTAAATAAGTAGACCAACCAAATACCTTAGATAACTTGTCAATTGAGAGTTGGAATCATTTATCAATTGATAATTTATCAAAATCTAGTGATAAGACAATTTCTTTATCACCTCTTCACTTATACTACATATGGACAATTTTTCACAAGATTTCATAAGCTTAACTTTAATAAATGAGACAAGACCACTCCATGGCATAAAAAGACTTTAAATGGCAGATCTAAAAAGGGGAGAAAAGGGGGCCATGCACTTTTCATTCACCCATCAATCACTTCTTCTTACATATTACTATTCACCCCTTAATGCTTACATCATCAATAGTTGCAATTGTTGACTTTTGTATAAGCTACAAGACAACACTTTCAAGATATTTAAACACTCATTCTCTCTCTATTTCTAGCCGGCCACTCTCTCCGTCATTTCTCTCCCTTTCAATTTCACTTTCACTTCATCTTTCTCTCCTTTGAAATAAACATAAAAAGAAGAAACAACCTTACCCCACAAAATCAATTTTTCTCCCATTTTTTAAGCTTCACTTACGGCATTTTTTTCTTTTGTTCTTGTGTCATTTTATTTCAACATCCAAGACCTTTTAAGACCCTTAGAATCTTCCATAAACCCCATACCAAAAGACCAAAAGATTCGGGTTCTAAAAGGTAGCAAAAAAGATGAGGCAAAGTTAAGAGCTTAAGTGGAATCTTAGTGCACAACCACCAAACTTTGCTTTAAGGACAAGTAAGTGTTTCTTGTGATGTGTGGATTAGTATTTATGTTAGGAGACTTGAATTTCTTGAAGATATGAGTAAGGTTTAAGTTGTTATAACACCAAAAATCATTTTAAGAAACAAACCATGAAACCCTTACATGAAGTTGAAATATGAGTATGTAAAGTTGGTGTTTTGTAAAGACATTCGTTTAATGCTTTGAACGGAAGATTTTAAGCTAAGAAAATCTTAGAATAAAAACTTTAATGGATGTTGATTTTGTTCCCATTAAGTTAAACATGCTCAAATCTAGACTTAAGTTAAGGAAAAATCCATCACATAAGGTTTTATGAAAAAACCAACTTAATATGACATGAGCTATGATATGGGAGTTGTATTAAATGTAATATCTTATCTGTCTTTGTGTGGAACATGAGTTAAAGGATCATTTGATGGAAGAAAACTTAAGTTAAGATTTGAACACAAGTAGTCTAAGTGCATAATCTACCACCTAAACTTAAGGAAATGATGAAACAAGTTGAAAAACCAAGTAAAGACCCCTTGGAACTATCATGAACAAATCCAGAACGTGGGAGAAAGAAGCCTAAAAATATGATAGAAGTGAAAGAACAAAGCGAAAAGATTAACCAAAGCAAGTATGGTAAGCATACAAAACCTAAAACTCAAAACCGAGCCTAAAACTCTCAAAACAAGCCTAGAACTCTAAGATGGGCCTTCAATGAAATTCTAATTATCACCTTAAAGTATCAAGAGAGGTTGTTTTGAAGCCCATAAGAAATCCACCTAAGGCCCCATAAGTCCACCAAAGTCACTAACTTTAGTTTGAATAAAAAACAAACACATTTGACAACTTAAGCCCACTAAAGGGCCCAAGAAGTGGTTATTAGCCGTAGGAATATAAATCAAAGTTGTAAATCTGATCTCAAAGAGTATTTTAAGCTTAGGATAAAATCTTAAGATGAAGCTCAAAGAATTTCTTAAGTTATTAAAAAGCCCATTTACCAAACAAGGCCCAAAAGCACTCCAACACATGAGGAACACTACTGTTTTGACCCATGGACAGAATTGTATATCTCATTTCAAAAATATAACCTTACCACATTAAAGTACACTCGAAAAAGATGAAGATTGATTATAAGATCATAAAAATCGGATTTAAAACAAAAAAGTTACACTCGATTGAACTTTAGGTAAAAACTGGGGAAAAATTACTAAAACTAGTTAAGAATATAACTTAAGGAAAATTTACTTAGTTTCTTAAGTTTCTTTTAATTCCTTATAAAAATTATTTCAATGACCAGAGGACACTGTTTACGAAGACAACTTGCCTTTGGATTACTTTGATTGACCCACATAGTAGAGTGAGTAAATTCCCGATGACTCTTTACTTGATTGTACTTGTAGAATAGATGCATCTAAACTTATATATATAAATTTGGATGCTTGTGGGATATGGGAGGTGCATGTGTATGAATTTGTGGATGAACGTGATGACTTGCTAATTATATATAAAAATGGGAATTTTTTGTATTAATATATACATGTGAATTGTATGAAATGAAATTGTCTGATCACCCTAAAAATCAAGTTAATCACTTATACGATTAAGAATTCAAAATGAATCATGCATTCCCCATATTGCATACGGATAACACCGACTGCCACTTCATGCAGAAGATGGGAAGGGACTCACAAGAATACGAGTTTCCTGCAGAATTGGGCACTAGCTATGCCATCATATATATTGAGTCTCTGTTTTAAGCTGATGGGCTTACTAGGCGCTGGGAGACGCCAACAGTCAGCGAGGGGCCGAGTCTTGTAGCTTCTGCTTAGGGCATGTGTTTGTGGACTGCGGGGGCCACCACACCGCTAAACTTGGGATTTTAAAATATATGATTTGATTTTAGTAAAGGAAGTATACATATATATATATATATATATATATATATATAGAGAGAGAGAGAGAGAGTTTTGTTTTGGCATGAGAACGATAGTGCAAATGAAATAAAACCCAAGGTCTAGAACCCAGATTTTGGTTTGGGTTGGTTAACCCTGACTTCAGGGGGCATAATTCTGAATCGTATGCAGTTCCTAGGTCACTGCATGCGTTGTTTGACATACTGATTGTTCATGCATTCATATGAATTGTGCATCTAATAAATTTCTGTCACATAGTACTGATGAGGGTATTTATCTCACTAAGCTTAAGCTTACACCCCTATAGATTTTTGTTGATGCAGGAGAACCTCTTCACTAATCCGGACCGAGGCATGCCCATGGTAAGTCTCGTGTAGAGAAGGGTTGGAGCGATCAGAAAGTGAAGAGGATATTTTGTAATAGATTTATAGACATTTAAATACTTTTATGTTTTTGCTCATAACACAGATTTAATGCAGTTCCGTTATGAACTGCATTTGTTTGTATTTTTTTTTTTTTGTAGGTCCCACGAGCCCACACAATTAGCTAATCTATAACATAGAAGTAATTTTAGTTAAATTACTCTATATTACTTATCTATGGGCCTAGTAGTAACGTAGAGTGGAAGGAGTCTTGTGTGTTGTATGAAAGGCCTATGATCAGCAAGGGGGTTGATAATAGACCTTTATACAGTACACGGCGACCTACTACGATAATGATACTGTTGGGTCGTAATACTTGAGGACTATGTGTATTTTCTTAAGTGTGATAAGTGAAGAAGGACCACATCGTGAAGTATAGGATTTGCACTAATGTCAAGCCCTGGTAATTAAATATTTTTGTTTTTAAACAAGTAAACTTATGTCTACTTGACTTGGAGTTAGTTATGCAGTAAAATACAATTGTGTGATTGATTGATCGTATATGTGATTTCATTAAATGTGTATTGATTAAGTGAAATATTTCTTCATGTATGAATGATTTGCTGAAGTGTCTTATTGTTTGGAAAACTTGGAAGATAAACTATCCTTCTAGGTGTTCACCTAAGTGAACCCTCTATAAAGGGTTGAACTATAGAGCTTGGACATAAAGCTAGAAATAGGCTAATTAAGTTGTTTCTAGTATGGAACTTGATATTCGTACCTGATATTGGGTTATTATATCGCTTGCTATATTCAGGGCATGGCACAATACTAAAGAACCTATGAGTCATGTTTTTTAGAAACTAGAATATTGCTAGGTTAGATTTTGAGCATAAAGATTTGCATTGCTCAATCAATTCTAGCCACTTCATGTGATTTCGGCTAGGTTGGGTATGGTAGCTCCTTGTTGCCTTAGGTTCCTAGACTTGTATCACAATGCTTGAGAGCGTCAACTAATCGAATGAGGTCTAAGTTGGGTTAGGATATTGGTACCAATACATGTCACATGTATAAGCATAGTACGTATTATCTACATAAACTTCTTGTATTGGTAATTCTCAATATGAAATTGAACATTGAATGCCTTATGGTAAAGATATTTGTAATGTATGTTATGCTTGTGCTGTGTTTTGTTTTATCTACTTTCACTTAACTTACAGTGAGTTGAAGGGATACTTGTGTGTTCTCAAGTCAAGAAGAAATTTGAATAAGAACCACCATTAGTTGAGGGAAGACTTTTGAGAGCACGTAGAATGAAGTCAGCTACTTTTGAAAAGAAGCCTTACTATATTTTGATTAGAGTCCCAAGGATCTATACATATGTAATGAGGAAAAAAAAACTACTCTCTTTTAAGTTTAGTTATACTTAAGGTTGCATACTTTTTATATAATTAGGTGTAAAACTAAACTCTATTGTAGTACTCTCTAGCTATAAATAGTACTTTTATTGAATGTAAATAGATAAGTAGTTGTGCTATTGTATTCTGAGCAATGCCGAGATGTGACATAATCACTACTATAACCTCCCACAACCGCCTACTGTCGAATACAACTAGTGTAAACAATTACTCTTTTGATTGTTGGTGTAAAGAGTGTTTTGATTTTTCGTAAATGGTTATTCTTAAGCTAAGGTCTAGGATTTTTTATTAAGGTTTTATAGAGATAATGAAATTTGTCATTGAATTCCTCTTTGAAATATATATATATATATATATATATTTATATAAAAACTAAGTCAATGTTTTAGAGTGGAAATAAATTTATAAACATTAAAAACCTTAAACTCCCTCGTTCTCTTCCTCTTTCATGAACTCCTTTTCATTGTACCACCACCCCCACATCTCTTTCCCTTAGAGTCACTCTTTCCTTTCATGGATCGGTGGATCTACTCTTTTGCAATTCAGCAATAAGTAATTCTTACCAACCTAAGTAAATTTATAACAATGAACATCTATCAATGCTAACCTAAATCCTATCTAGTTAAAATGGGAATTTGTGATAATCCTTCCTAACACTGAAAAGGGAAGGTAAATAATGGAAATATACTTTGTTCATCTCCATAAATAATAGAAACCTTAATCGTGTGATTGTTATGAAAAGGAATTAGTTTGTAAGAAATCATTTTGAATTGTCGTTTTGATTCTTTTTGTTCAAGTGTCATATTCGTAAGGATAGTGATTTGCACTCCTTTTTCCTTTAATCTTTGAACCTCATGTGTAAATCATAATGAAGATTAGATGGAAAACCCTAAGTATGAATCTTTAGTTAAAACATGAGTAATTAATCGATTAATGTTGTGGAATATAGATGAGGATTTATAAGGAAGAACTTTTAATTATGGATTATGGTTAATCAAACGAGCGTCCATACTCTTGAAACCAATTGGAGATTTGGCATAGTCTTTAGCCTCGTCGGAGTTGATGACGTGAATTCTAGGGTTAGGGAACTTTTCTTAGGGGTGTTTTAAAGAGTTTGGGTGGCTTTGAGCAATCAATTTGATGTCTATATAAAGGAGAGAGAAAAATTATAATTTCGGTCTATAATTGGTTTGAATTGGTCTGATCAGATTAGAATTGGGTCATCGAGTGCAATGTTTCCTCACTTCCTCAATTTTTAGGTTTTATGATTTTTGGTATAATTATTATATTCTTTATAAATGAGGTCTCTTGTTCTATAATTCTAGAATAATTAGGCTTAATCCCATAACTCATATTTACCTATATAATCCCAAATTAATTGTCAAATTTTGATAAATCGGTCATGTGGGTGTTATCATATAAACTTTCAGAGTCAAATTGTAAAATTTATTACTCTCTAAAATTTACGATTTCATTGTAGTACCTCAAATATGATATTTTTAGAATTTGCAAAATAATTTTCTTAAATAAACACACACTCAATGAGAATTATCAAAAGATGATGCTTAATTGAATTACACATCAAATTTTTAGCATTATATACATTATTTTCGCCAGCAGCTATGGTACCAATTGATTATCTAATGTTCCTACTATCACACAACTAATTTGGAGACTTATCCTATTATCTTATGGGGGAGAGAATTAAAAATGCTGGTATTAAATAGCTTTTATATATTGTAAACAATTATGGATGATTTTTTGGCATTTATTAAGGACTTAAATCTGTTTTCCAGTTTTTTAATATTAATTACATAATCTATTAGTACCAATTCATGAAATTACAAAAATTCTTTGTTTATTATATTAAAGGGAAAATCCTTTTTTTTTTAACTGCCTATAATTAAAAACTTGATGTCAACCATTAAATATATTCACATGGTGGTTGGCAAAGGAATTAAAATACATTCCACAAACTTCTCCACTACTGCCTATTATTTATAAATCCCTCCAACTACACAATTATTATTTTTTTTTTATCATACTTATTTCTACAATTGTTGTTATTTAAAAAAATTCATTACGGTTTTTATTTGATCAACATTTGCTATTACAGTAAAGGCTTTTTTTAACTATACTAGTATATATTATTGTCGTTCTACTATATTATAAAGTTCAAACTTTTTTATATTTTTTGCACATATAATACTGATACGTTATTTGGTAATTTAATATTTAGGTAAATTGTATGGACCTCCCCTTTGAATTTTCATAATTGCATGGACATCCCTTATTTTCAAAATAAAGTACTTACACTCCTAAAATGGATATGGGATTTATATTACTTAAATATATGGTAACTTACATGTCTATCATGCTCACATGGAAAATATATTAAAATAAATATTTTGTCAAATTGTGATAACTACAAAATTGATTTTTTTTTTTTCCAATTTAAAATCTACCTAAATAAATAAACCGCCAACTCGTATTTGTCCCTACACTAAGGAAACTATTATTGAAATCTCATTTACTCGACTTTTATCACATTCTTTTCCTTTTTTTTTTTTCTAAAGAACTTTTATTTTTTTTATTTTTTTCATGCCAGCAATTAAAACATCAATACCTAGCAAGGAATCCAACAGGCAAATAAAAAGAAAAAGGAAAAAATTGACATCTTTCACCAAACTATTTATTTTTAATATATTTTCTACATCAGTATGATTAACACATAAGCCTACCATTCTATTCTAAGAGTGTAGGTGTTATATTTTAAAAATGAGAGGTATCCAATATAATTATGAAAGTTCATAGGGGAGATTTGTGCAATTCACCCTTCCTTAAAACATCATGAAAGTTAATCAGGGTATTCCATGTCTAGTTTTGACCATCAAAAGTGACACAAGCTTATATATGTAATATTCACTGATATTATAAGTATATTAATCTTCCCCTTTCACAAGCCAAGACCTTAAACATGAATAACCCCAAGTAGAGATTCAGAAACATTAATATAACCTGGATAATTTTCGACAGTCATATAAGCAAAAAGATCTGTGCATTTACCTACCGTGTCTATATTACACACATATGTATGTAATTTTGACACTATAGAAAGTGACACAAGCATATGTATGTAATATTCACCCATATTATAACTATATTCATCTTACTGATTCACAAGCAAAGACCTTAAATTAGTAAAAGAATGAAGTAAAACTAATAACGCCAAGTAGAGAGATTCACAAAGATTAATATAACGCTGTCAATTTTTAACATCCATAAAGCAAAAAGAACTCCGCATTTACCTACTGTGTCTAAACAAAAACAGGTAGTGAAGCAAAAATAGTATGCACGCAGATGTTGGAGAGGATCCCAATTGGAGATATACAAAGCTTTCATATAGAGGGTGGAAATACCGTTCATATCCAAAACCTGTAATTTTACTCCAATGGCGTCCGCCCCTACATACCACAACATGCCGTCCGCTCCTATATACTACAACATGCCCCACATTCTTGACCCTATTGTGATCGATGGGTCTGCTCCTTTCCTCCCCAAAGAGTTGATGATGGGGAAGCTCTTTCTTTTCGGGATCTTTGCTTTGTTCCTCGTTGCTATCGTGGTCCTCTGGCTACCGTTCTTCAACTGCTGCTTTTCCACTTTCTTTGGGAAAAGAATGAAGCAGCCTCCACGACGCGGAAGAAGAGCTGTAGCAGTCGCGGAACCCGGTTACGAGGACGAGTAATCTACAGGACCAGATATTGTTTGTGTTGGTGCTTTTATGGTGTGTGCGTGTGATCATGCCGGTGTTATATAAGGATGCTGTATTTATGTAGTGGGTTTATGTGTTTGTCATGTTGTTGTGTCTTAGGGTTATGTCAGTGTGTGTTTTTGTCATTGGATTTAGAATGTATTCGAAGATGAGGTTACAAGTGTTCTCACCCTTTCACTCATTTTGAGACGGTAGATAGCTATAAGCGTGTTTTGAAAGTATAAAATGCCATGCTCTCTCTCTCTCTCTCTCTTTTCTTTTTTTTTTTTTTTTTTTTTAAATCTATGATGAATACATGGTCAAAGTGTTCTTAATTTTGACTTTACTTCCATCTTCTAATTTGTGGGCATTATGAAAATTCCGGATTTAGTGTATATTTTCGAGGTTTTGCAGGATGATGTGATTTAAGAACAATAGAAATTAATGGTGGAGCCTAAGATGCTTTCATTTTTCATTATCATTATTTGATTATCTGAAAAGAAGGGAAAAATAGTTTATTGAATTATGAATGTGAATGACAATTCTGTGAAATTTTGGTAAACACTAAAATATGGTAAGAATAGCAATGTGATCGGGAAAATTTGAAGTTAGAATGGACTTTTAGGAGATGGACTGATGTCATCTATATAGTTCCTGGTGATGTGGGAAAACCAACAGTTAAATTACAGAAATCCACAGTGAAGGACGGAATATATGCGCAGTTATGGCCCGCCTATACTTGGCTCGTGTCATTAAAACAAACTAACACCACCAAATGCAAATGCAACATATTTAATTATCATCAAATGCATAGTTAGCTTTAACAAACCCCGAAAAGGAAAACGAAAATTGAATATAAATTAACTTTAGATCCCGCTCCTTTTTCTTAGTCTGGCTTGAATTTTTTGTTGGTTTCTTGGAAAATTTGATTCAAGGGAGGGCACCTTGTTCACCAAAGTATGAAGAAGCTCATAATTTAACGCATTTTGCGCTCAGCCACTCTTGGGTAGAGAGGAAAGTGATAGTTGAGCAAGGAAAATCTTGATATATTCTTTTAACTGATAGACTTGAACCCTACTCTTGTATTCTCCAAACAATGCAACCGTGCATTTGCCATCTATTTTTGATTATTCAATCATTTCTGTATTTATATAAGGGATGGAAGGGGATAGGCCTTTCCCTTGATAACTAAAAAGAGCTCGAAAAGATGGTAACTATCCTCCAATTTTCCACTCAAGGCTGGGCTGATAAATTTTATAGGTGGCCTACACTTAGGATTCATTTTATGTCAAATTCATATCAATATAGAAATATATAAAACCAAGTAGAGGCCGCAACTAATTAATTTTACGATGGAGTCAATGATTATAAATAAACAATTATCCAGTGGTCATGTGTTGAGATTACAAAATTAAAAACCAGTTCACCTTCATGCAAGCCCTTACGGAGAAAGAAAAAGATGCATCACAAGGACCTCACTTCGGGTACACTTTTTCTATTAGATTTCCATCATGCCCATTGTTTATTCTGTAATGCCCCAAGGCGTAGAAACCCACAATACAGGTGCGTGACAAAACAAATTTTCAACGCGCTCAAAATTTGATATAAATTGACTTTTTTCGAAAAATACGTAGTTGAATTAACATAATATTACTGGACACGAAATATTCAATTGAATAGTGATAGAAAACTAAACTAACTTAATCGTGCCAAAAACAAAAATTTCAAATATAGATCTAGTAAACAGCTCTAAAAACTTCTTTGAGCAACAAATAATAAAAATTAAGAAAATACATTAAATTTTCTCAACAACGTTTATCAAATCGCCAAATCATTTTGTAATAGAAATTGAAATTTCTAATTATACATTCTAGTGTGAGATGATATTACGCATCCATTCCAATCAATCGAATGTAATGTAAAAGAAAAAGAAAAGATTGCATGGAAATAATGAAACATGTAATTTAGTTTTTCCAAAATTCTAATAAATGAAATAAAAAAAAGTTCTTCGAATTATCTTCCGACAACCAAAAATAAGATTCAAGAAAAAATTTTAATTTCCACTATAAAATTTATCAAATTACCATGTCATCCTATAATATAAATTGAAATGGTTAACTATGCAATCTATCACACACACTATCATGAGAAGATAAGATGTATATTGCATTTTTATCTTATTTCATTTCCAATATCTACATTATTCAAGCATAATGATATCCACCATTTCTAGTTTATTCCTTTAAACATACCAATGAAAATGGGAAAACAATAGTTTCTATTAATAAGACCTTTGGAACATGGGTGTTAGACTTATGGCTTACACTGTACCTCTCTGGACGCAGCGTTCCCATCGTTATGACTGGCCTCAACTTAGGCCCATTATACGGCCTACTCAACCACAGTGACCATCGATGGCTAAAAAATTATAGATAAGGCTAAGCGACCTAATCAACAACCACCTCCTACATTTGTGGACCTCATCGAACATGTGACTTCACCACCTAATGCTTATGGATGTAGCTTCTACTCACTAACTCCTCTCTAACTATTGATTTCACTCCTCTATAAATACATGACTTCCACTCAACGGTAAACTACTTAATACTTCACATATAGAGTTTACTCGTTACCTTTGAGTACTATCACTCTCCTTACACACTAATCTAACTTAAGCATAAAAGAAAACCACACCGGGTAACCCTCCAATGCCCTTCACTATTTACTGTCTTACAAGCACATATAGTAATGTAAAGCCCAATCTCTACCAAGCAAAATCTAAAGACGACATTTAGCACCATTTGTAAGAAAATAAATCCAATTTCCTACTCAAATACACACTAAACACTCTCCCAAAAACCACCCTCTATCACTAGCATGTCTCGCATCAATAACCTTAAGAACAACTAGTTGGTGGATAACCAACTTGCCAATGACCAACTCCCAGCTAAGGAAACGCTTGAATAGTGCTTGGAGATCCTACTTAAGGAGTTGTGGCCTAAAATAAGTTACTTTAACTTGCCTTGATGAAGATGAGAGGTGTAGCATGTAGACTAATCTACCTAAAGCTTCTAATGCTTATACTAAGTACAATAACCAACATTAGCAATAGGAAAATGGTATAGATCAACCACCCAATCCCCTAATACAAGAACAACAGGCATAATCTGCAACCACCCGTGATCGTGCTTTTGTTGGTAATGAGCAAAAGGCCGACTCTTATGGAGTATTAGTACACTCTACAGCACGTCGAGCTCACCCAACAAATAATGTCGACCTCAACAAGCTCCGTACAATAGTAAGAAGGCTCTCCGAGCAGTAGCAGAGCAAGGTAGCTAATGATGTTGGGCTAGTCGACAGTAAAAAAACTCCCTTCACTAGGGGTATCCAAGATGAAGTATTGCTTTCGAATAGCAAGCTTCCTACCTTAGACTAATACGACAACACTAGTGATCTTGATAATCACCTTTTCTACTTCCGCGCCCTGATAAACCTCTGTAGTCATGGGGATGCCATTATGTATAAGCTTTCCTAGGAACTTTGAGAAAAGCAACTCGGACATGATTTAACCACCTACCTGAGAACTCTATTAACTCTTTCAATAAGTTAGCATAGAAGTTCAACCTCCATTTCAAGGTTAGCAAGCCCTCGTCCAAGGGTACTTCGTCCTTGTACTTAATAAGGCAGAGCTAAGGGGAGACTCTACAGGAATATGTGGCCCGATTCAACAATACCATAGTTGAGATCTTTTAGTTGGATGAGGGAATAGTAGTACATGCCACGTAGCTCGACATAAGACCTATAGGAGACTTGTTCCACTTACTTGCAAAGAGCAAGTTGAAGACCTTAGTCAAATTCTAGAATAAGGCCTAGAAATATATGGATTTGGAGGACAACATTCGAGCCAAGCATGACACCAACCGAGATAGCTTGAACGAAAAGAAGGATAAGGAAAGATTATCCGTAAAGGATCACATTGGTGGTAGGGCACCAAGTAGAGCAAAGGTGGAAGGCTCAAGCAATAAAAAGCATTGAACTGAGCAAAACCTACTTCTCCCTCCCATCTGCATACAGCATACCCCAAGTCTTTGCCGAGGTGCGAAATAGAGGCTTACTGCAGAAGGCCCTTAAGATGAAGGGGAACCTTAGTCATCAGAACTTAGATAAGTATTGCGGGTTCCATGATGACCACGACTACATTACGAAGGAGTACTTCCAACTAAAGAACATAATTGAATATGCTATTCAACAAGGCTTCTTCGATGAGTATGTAGCCTAGTAGAGGAACGATAACCATTTCGATGATGATAAAGATAGGGCACCTCAGAGATAGTGAACCGAGGGTGCCCAAGCAAAGCAGAATGATGATCACCGCAATGATTAAGCCCTCAACAATGTTATTAATATAATCATTAGGGGGCCACTCCCAGGGAACCAATCAAGCACCAACAACTCGGCTAATGCCCTGTCTAAAGTGTTGGCTGTCAAAGAAAAGAGACAAAAGATTGATACTTCAATCTCTTTCTCAGATGAAGACCTAAAGGGGGTTAGACACTCCTCATTAAGATGTCCTTATTGTTTGGTCAAGAATCGTGAATTTTAAGGTTCTCAAGATTATGGTAGACACTGATAGCTCCACCAACATCATCTTTATGCATAAATACGAAAGAATGAAGAGCAAGTTGCTAGTCACCAATCAAAATGAAGCCTTACCACCATAATCTCATCGGCTTCAATAAGGGAATTGTTCGAGCTAAGAGAATCATCGTCACAAGACAACCAACAAAGTTTGTTGTAGTTGACTACCCGCCCCTTTACAATGCTCTTTTAAGACAACCGAGATTGAATACTTTTGGAGTCATCACTGCGTCCCTCCTTTTAAAGGCCAAGTTCCCTACCCCTACTAAGGTAGGAATTTACAAGTGTAATCAGAAGCTCCCTTGAGAGCTCTATGTCAAGGCCACCAGAGTGGATGGTGTCTTCGCTCTAGAGACCGACCCACGTGAGAAGCTAGCTAAGAGAGACAAGCCAAGTGAAAAAACAAAAGAGATGCAAATCGGCACCTCTCCCAACTAGACTACTAAGATTAGTATCGAGACCCCTTCCAAGGCAAAGGAGCAAATAGTTGCCTTCTTATAGGCCAATTCAAATAAGTTTGCTTAGTCGACGTCAAACATCCTTAGGATTAATGGATTACCAACCACTAGTCTTCCCACCTGTATGTACCTCCGCATTTACACATATCCATAAATCAAAAAGAACTCCGCATTTACCTACTGTGTGTAAACAAAAATAGGTAGTGAAGCAAAAATAGTATGCACGCAGATGTTGGAGAGGATACCAATTGGAGATATACAAAGCTTTCATATGGAGGGTGGACATACCAACCACTAGTCTTCTCACCCGTGCGTACCTCCGAAGCCTTCAGTCACTCGCTTGAAGAATTCTCTCTAATCATCTTACCGAGGATGAGGCGTAGTTTACAGGAGAATGTAGAACTCCTTATTGGCTTGTCTCGACCATACACTGCTTTGTCAAGCTCCAAGTGCTGAAATTGTTGGCTAAATGCCAAGGCCCAAACGCTAAGTGCCAAGGCCAACCAATTAAGTGCCGAAGCCAAAGACCTTAATCATACAGCACTACACATATCTCCTAGCCCTCTTTTATGTTAAGGTCGAGGTGTCAAGTGTCGAAGCCCATTTGCCAAGTGATAAGATCCCCTTCACGTCAGCCCTTACTCTTCAACCTACTATCTTTGTTGCTTTTATACAGCAACACTTACATTTGCTGCCAATACTGAACCAACATCTCACTGTCACTTATCCTTTCACCTGACACTGTACTATTTTTCCCTTTTTGTCATTTATCCTATTTACCCATTTTTGTATATACTAGAAATCTCTTTTCGTAAATACCTTTTTTGTAATTTTCTTTATTTGTAATGTTATCTTATAGACTTACTATAAACAGTCCCCTCTCTTTGTAGCCACATGATATATTACATTCTAGGGACATTTTGAATATATTTGATCCTTACGAGACTTTCCTCTCTAAGTCCATTTTCATACACTCTTATCTAGTCTTACCGAATAGCTCAAGATTAGTGGTGGGTAAACCTTAGTATTAGCTTATGCATTATATCAAGTGAAGTACTAAGCCATATGATGCTCATTGGTGAGTCATATTCTTCAAGCAGCTTCACGTCAACTACTGCATTTGGTTTACCGACCTTACCCTTATATTTTCTTCAATACTTCGAAGAACCCATTTGGTTCTCATCTCCCTATCTATGGTAAGCCCTAGTGATAATTAAGCTCCTAGGCACATCAAAGATCTCCCCCGACCTGGCAACCCACAACCTTAACATTGACTCTAGTACACAACCTGTCAAACAGAAGAAGAGGCATTTCAAGCTAGAAAGGTAGGTTGCAATAAAGGAAGAAGTACAAAAGCCACTTAAGGCTAGCTTCGTCAGAGAAGAGAAGTATCTAACCTAATTGGTGATATAAGGCAAGCGTAGTTATCAAATTCAAATATAGTAGATGTGAGTCCAAGTCGATCCCTAAGAGACCCCAAATAATAGTACTCATATGCCACACCGAGAGTTGACAAGGGCGGCGGTACCAGGATAAGTCCAAGCTTGTAGAAAGTTTAAAAACAAAGTGGTCAATGCGCAAAGAACAACGAAAGTAAAACAAGCAAACTCTCGAACAGTTCTAAGGATATAACGTACCATGGAACTTCTAAAGACTCATGGCTCAACTTGATATGATGCATGAGTTGATCCAATGAGGGTGTTCATCACATAACCTTGCTTAAAGATTAAGATAAGAGTAAAGCAAATAAACAAGCTATAAGCAAGTAAGCTATAAGCAAGTTCACGAAAGGAACTATATTCAATATCCTGAAGTATAAAGATGATATGGCTATATTTACAATGGAGTATTTATACTTGAATTATTAGGGCATCCTACCCAAAATGGAAAGAATAAAAGGGTAATATCCAAAGAAGTAATATACAAGGAATAATAAAGGTTATAATTGAAGATATAACGAAAATAGGTATCTTATATGGAGGATTTTCTCATATGGTTGCTCAAACACGTAACTCTTTGTGGATAGAAGGCTTTTCTAGTAGAAAAAGACAATCTATATGTTCAAGTTGGTGACTACCGAGCCAAGGTGCCAAATAGGGGTTGTAGGTCAACTTTGCCAAGCTGAACAAATGATTCTTCCAAAGTGAATTCAACTCGAATGTGTTCCACACGGCTCGAATTCAAGTTAGCTGGGTAAGTGGTCGGACGTGCCAAGCTGATGTTCGAGTGTAGCTTAGGTTAGTAGATAAAGACAATCAATGAATATGAGAGGGTTCAGCTCGACCAAGGCATAAGGTTGACAAATTGCAGTAGCTTGGATTTCTTAATGGTGAGCGTAAGGAAAGAATTTGCCTAGCCATGCTTTTCAACACTTAAGCTCAAGTTAAGGGTTTGGTGGTCTAGTTCCTATCATCCCCATTGGGCTAATTAAGATTTGGGATCAAATCCGGCTGGTCCTCGTCCAAGTTTTCCTCAAGTCAGTAAGGGTTGAAGTTGGCAACATTAAACACATTTTACACTCTGAAGTCTTCTAGGAGCTCTAGTAGGTATGAATTGTTATTGATCTTCTAGAGTATCCTAAATGGTCCTTCAACTTTAGCAGACAAATTGTTCTTTCTCTTGTTTAGGAACCTCTCTTTGCTTAAATGTAACCACGCTTGGTCACTAGGCTAAAATTGCTTGGTTTTCCTTCCTTTACTTTTTTCTTTCATTTTTTGAGCAACTCAATCAATGTATTGAGCAACTCATTAGTAGATCTACTAAATGGATTAGGTTCTAGTTCTTACTTGTAGATCTTCTCGGTCAATGGACAGCATGGTTCTAATCGAAAGGTAGATTAAGGTTGAAACCATAGATGACATCAAATGTAACGTACCTAGTGAAGGCATATGCTATCTTGTTGTAAGAAAATTTGACTACAGGCAAGTACACGTCCTAGTCTGTTAAGTTCTTCCCTGCTATAGCTCAAAGCAGTGATCCTAAGGTACAGTTGACCACTTTTATCTAGCCATTGATTTAAAGATAGCAAGAGGTGCTAAACAATAGTTTGGTTCCCATCCGATACTAGAGAGTTCTCTAGAAATGGCTTAGAAAATTTGGATCTTTGTCCGACACCACACTTCTTAGTACTCCATGCAAACAAACTACTTCTTGCAAAAACAAATATATAATAGTCGAAGTATCATTAGTTTTGATACAAGGCATGAAATGTGCCATTTTGTTGAACTTAACTACGACAACCATTATAGAATCTTTGCCTTGGGCAATTCCTCGAAGATAAAATCAATACTCAGATCGGCCCATGGTTTGGTCAAATAGGCAAAGGCATTGCATTTCCTTGCTCTACTCGACTTTTTGCTTTCTTGTAGATGGCACATTCCTTTATCACACGATGTACGTCATGTCGCATTTTAAGCTAGAAGAACCTATCATTCAGTAACTCATATGTTCTTTTCTCTCTAAAGTGTCCAGAAAGTCCTCCACTGTGAGCTTCCCTTACCAACAGCTCTCTAATCAAACAAGTCAACACATACAACTTACCACCTCGAAACAAATATCCATCCTCCACATGGTACTCATCCACCGCTTTTCTTTCTCCATGGTGCTTATATATAAGGGTAAAATGAGAATCATTCTAATACTATTTGTCACACCTTAAACCAAAGAGTCATAATAGCTCCCGCCATGTAAACCAACTTAAGCTAAAAGCTTGCCACTTTAGCTACTAACATAAGTATAGCTTACACAAAGTGTTTAGCACTTCTTCGCTTTGAGCCATCCAATTTTGAGTCTAATAGATAACAACCTGTGATGTAACACATCAAAATAGCTTTGGAAAGTAAACTTGTGGCTCAAATAATTGAGTAATCAAGCTTTACTAATCATTCAAAGTATAAAATCTCAATTTCAATAAAATTTCTAAAGGTAAATTGGTTTGAGAAAAAAAAAAACAATTAGTAAAGGGTCTATAAAAGATCATTGGTTAATAAAGCATAGTAACAACATCTCTAATTTTAAAACCATAACATCAGTAATAGAGACCCTATTAGTTTTCATACAAGTTAGAAAATCCAACCAATAATTAAAAATGCAATCCATTAGCCGTAAATCTCACTCCCCGACCCCATTCTCTAGTCTTCTAGAACTTGCTGTAAGATTGGTAAGTCTACTAGAAACCTGCAAAATAGCTATAGGGAAGTGAGCAACAACTTGTTTAGTAAGTGGAACGGAGACATTAGCACATGTCAGTAATCATACAACTAGGGTTTTCAAGCCTGGTTAACTACATGCAATGCATGATCAAGCAAATGCCATCGCACGATGTTAACTGGTCGTCATGAGATTAGAGCAATTGTGCCCACTCTAATTTGGGTTTTGAGAAGTTTCAAGTCACGTGCTTCATAAATCGAACACCAAATCGCGGCTTATGTAATGGAGAAACACACTCTACTCAAGACTACCTTCAAACCACGATCTCCAACCTTATCGCAACCTTCTCTACTGTTACTTAATTCGACTAAGGATGGGAAAAGGACCATCTCTGCTATTCTTATTGAAGGTTTCATGTTTAAGCTGAGAATCCTAATTATTTCCTCTAATGGGTTGTAATGCAAGTCAAGTTAGTAGTTAAGTCGAGTTTATGTTAGATTGCTTTGGGGATGATCAAGTAATTTCATACAATCTATAGCAGGTAATGCCATAAAACAACTAATACATATAATTCAACACTCCATAACAGTAGTACAATATTCAAATACATGCATTGCACATGCATAAGCCAATCACTTACAATCACCAACAAGGCACATACTAAGCTCTTTGAGTATTCTTAAACAATACTCTAAAGTACGATAAAGTACTGATCCCATTTACCCGGAACTCAATCATTCGCTAACTCAGTTGCTCACTTATCCTTATGGATGATACTTTAATGTTTATCTTGATGTAGTACTTTACTTTGCATATAAATAAGGAAATATTGCTAATTTACTCATTTATAATAAGATTAGGTTGATTTAATAATTGATTCATTAGTTCATACCTTAAGTATTAGAAGTTTAGAATAATACTATAAGCTTATGTTACCTTCTGGGCTAACCTTGAGTTAAGGAGTTGCAACCTAAAACAAGTTACTTCAGCTTGCCTTGATGAAGCTGAGAAGCATAGCATGTAAACCAATCCGCTTGAAGCTTCTAATGCATACACCGGGCGTAATAACCAACAGTAGTAATAGGAAAATGGTATGGATCAACCACCCAATCCCCCAATATAGGAACAACATGCACAATCTACAACCACTCGTGACTGTGCATTTGTTGGTAATGACTAGGTGGCCGACTCATATGGAGTAGTAGTACATTCTGCAGCATGCCGAGCTTACCCAACAAATAATGTCAACCTCAACAAGCTCTGCGTAATAGTAAGAAGGTTCTCTAAACAGTAGGGGAGCAAAGCAGCTAATGATGTTAGGCTGGTCGACAATAACAAAATCCCCTTTACTAAGGGTATCCAAGATGAAGTATTGCCTTCGAATAGCAAGCTTCCTACCTTAGACCAATACGACAACACTAGCAATCCTGATAATCACCTTTTCTACTTTCGCACCCTGATAAACCTTGTAGTCATGGGGATGCCATTATGTATAAGGCTTTCTTAAGGACTTTGAGAAAAGTAGCTCAGACATGGTTTAACCACCTACCTGAGAACTCTATTAACTCTTTCAATAAGCTAGCATAGAAGTTCAACCTCCATTTTAAGGCTAGTAAGCCCCCCTCCAAGGACACTTAGTCCTTGTATTTGATAAGATAGAGCGAAGGGGAGACTCTACAGGAATATGTGGCTTGGTTCAACAATGCTGTCATACCCCGAAGCAGTAAAATTGTAATAACCCTGCCGTATAAACCATTTTAAGATAAAAATTTGCCTTACTACCCCTATCCTAAACCTGATCTACATAAGGCATCCATAACTAACTCGTTTTGATGTAAATAGTTTGTAAATTAAATAAATCATTTACCCAAGAAAGTGAGAAAATATATATATACACTATAATTCAATTATTACAATTAGTGTTTACAATGTTTCACCATAATATATTTCCTAATTATTACATTATTCAGAAATGAAGAATTCTAAAATAAAAGCTTAGACCATAAAAATATATATTTGTTCTTCAAATATTTTTCCTCACTTTCCAGGATCCAGCAGTTGCTAACGTCAGAGTAGTTGTAAGCCGCTTCTTAGCCAACACCTGCACGACATCTATAGGGATGTGAGCAACCACAGCTAAGTAAGTTAGGATGGATGACTTAAAACTATACCATAAACATAACAAGATCATCAACTAACTTATTAAGTGCAATCTATGTTCAAGCAAATGTCATTGCATGACGTTATCCGACCCGTCGTGAGATCAAAGAAATTACGTCCGCTCTATTCCGGATTGAGGAGTTACCGTTAATACAACAGCTCACGACCAAACCCAGACTTGTGCAATAGAGATACCGCTCCCCCCGCGACTACCTTTAAACCATTGACTTCACCCTCGCCGCGACCTCCTCTTCTATCACTCAATTCGACTAAAGATAAAGAAGGAACCATTATGCAACGCTATCCCTTTCGAAGGAATCAGTATTTAGCCGAAGAATCCTGAGTTTCCCCTAATGGGTTGCCATGCAGATCCAATTATGATTACGAGTCATATATTTGATTTAATTCAGTTTAAGGTGATCAATCATTTCATACAAATCATACAATACAAGTCAGAACAACAAACGGAATCATAGCATCACTTATAATCAAGCACATACACATATACACAACAAACTATCTAATAAGCACAACCAAGCATAATCTCAAGCCTCCAAAATATAGCAACGTATTAATCCCAACTTACCTGGACTTGCCGCTCACTCACTTGAGGTCCAACTCGTTCAGGCCATCACTGATCATCTCTATAACACAAACATGGTTTCAGTTTTTCATATAACTATTATAAGTTGGTTATATCCTATAATACTTCTTATTATATTTTGTTTAAGGTTTAATATATCCAGTTATCTAGGTTCTAAAATCTTTTACAATTATTCTAGGTTTGGGGTTAGGTTCAGATTTAGTTTCCGCATCGATTTCCAAATTAGGTTCTAGTTTGATTTCTAAGTATTGTTTTATATCTGAACCCTAGAAATTCATTTAAACTCATAATATGAAATTAATCACATTATTTCCAGATATCCTAAATACCATCATTACCCCTAGTCAATATTTTATTCCATCCGGTACACTTAAATCCGTATTAATGTACCGAATTTACTCTTGATGTGAGAAATTTTTACATTTTTCATATAATTATATAAATTTAAGTTTTCAATCAAATTTATTATATATCCCTATTATTTATATAATATCAATTTTTATCCTAATATTTTCTATTTATTATATTTCCAATAATTGCATATTATGTACTATCACTTATCATGTACATAATACACATCTAATATTTCTGTCACTTTAATTACCATCTCCCAACATCAATTATCATTTCAAAGTGTATAAATTCATCCTAAATTAGATTTTACACCTAATTACCCTAATTTACAAAATTGACTTAAAATTTACTATTTTTCCTTATTACTTATTTACTACATAATTAACCTAATAATTATATCTAACACCTTAAATGCTACAAGTATCATACTTCATCAGATTTCAACATCCTAAAACATAATTATTTACTAAATCAGTAATTAACCATTTAATTACTTAATTAACCCTAAATTACCCATTTTGTGTCTCATTTTAAGGCCTAAAAATTTTGAAAATTAATTTTTGAAAACGGGCTTCATACCACTATTCTATATCATCTAATTAGTCTACACAAAAATTTTGGGCTCAAAACTACACTCCTAAGGGAATTTATTTCTAAACCGAAACATGTTCGATTTTGCATGATTTCTTAAGTATCATATATCGCAGGATATATTTTCATCAAAATAATATTTTTCTTAAAAACTAAATAAAAAAATATTTCAGAGTAACAAAATTCATCACTTTTTAAGAATATTTACTATTTTCAAAAAATTACACAAAATTGGGCTAAAAATCGAACTCACCGATTTGGGTAGCTCCAGCCACCGTCGGTGGCCATAGGTATATCAGCCGACCTGGGCATTACCACCATCGTTTGATGGTGGTGGCAGTCCAATCTCAGCTACTCGTCGGGTCTGAGTTCTCCTTGGAAGCCTTAACTGCACAGATTTTTTGTAATTTCTTCTAAACCCTAATTTACTCTCAATTTCGCCTCTCTCCATTTTTCTAAACTTCCTAACATTCAAAATGAGCTTCTAAAAATTTGGAGTATTTACAGAGCTTTAAGAAAATTATTATGCATTAATTTAATTAGACAATTGCCTTATCTTCTTCCAATTTGACTTTTGTGTTGTTCTAATTTAATTGACTTATTTTTTTTTTATTTTCCCCAGTTGCCACGACCCAAATCTGAATCATTCCTTATTTTTTCTAATTTTTCTTTATTTTTCCTTAATTAATTATAAATTTTATTTTATTATTTAGTATTATTTTAGCACATTTCACTTATTTTAAGTAATTACGTATATTTTTACCTACATGCAAATTCATATATAGTATAAATAAATATTCCTAAATATTATTTAAGTCATTCTATGATTTTTAGTATACATATAATTTATTTCTAGCGATTTATTAATTATCGAAATGCATTTTACGCATTTTCTATAAATAACGAGTTAGATACTTAAAATTTGAAATTTGAAATATTCTTTTTTTTTATTGCTTATTTTCTTAAATTCAAACTTACGAGATCATTTTACTAATATTTCTAGTTTTACTTAAAATTTAGGCTCGATCAAATCTTTCAGCCGATTGAAACCTTGAGTGATTGGTTGTGGAGCTTACAAATGCCATAGTTGAGATCTTTTAGTTAGATGAAGGTGTAGTAGTGCATGCCACGCAACTCGGCATAAGACCTACAAGAGACTTCTTCCACTTACTTGCAAAGAGCAAGCCAAAGACCTTGGTCAAATTCTAAAATAAGGCCTAGAAATATATGGATTAGGAGGACAACATTCGAGCCAGGCATGACGTCGATTGCAATAGGTCGAATGGAAAGAAGGATAAGGAAAGATTATCCGTGAAGGATTACATTGGTGGTAGCACACCAAGTAGAGCAAAGGTGGAAGGCTTGAGCAATAAGAAGCATTGAACCGAACAAAACCCACTTCCCCTTCCCATCTATACACAGCATACCCTAGGTCTTCGCCGAGGTACGAAATAGAGGCTTACTACAGAAAGCCCTTAAGATGATAGGGAACCCTAGTCATCGAAACTTGGATAAGTATTGTTGGTTCCATGATGACCACGACTGCATTATAGAGGAGTGCTTCCAACTGAAGAACGCAATTGAATATGCTATTCAACAAGGCTTCTTTAGTAAGTATGTAGCCTAATGGAGGAACGACAACCATTCCGATGATGATAAAGATAAGGCACTCAGAGATAGTTAACCGAGGGTGCCCAAGCAAAGCAGAATGAAGATCATTGCAATGATTGATCCCTCAATGATGTTATTAACATAATCATTGGGGGGCTACGCCTAGGGAACCGATCGAGCACCAATAGCTCAACTAATGCCCTGTCCAAAGTGTTGGCTGTTAAAGAAAAGAGACAAAAGATTGATACTTTGATCTCTTTCTCAAATGAAGACCTAAAGGGGGTTAGACACTTCTCATCAAGATGTCCTTATTGTTTGGGCAAGAATCGTGAATTTTGAGGTTCTCAAGATTATGGTAGATACTGGTAGCTCTACTGACATCATCTTCATGCATATGTACGAAGAATGAGGAGCAAGTTGCCAGTTAAAATGAAGCCTTACCACCATAATCTCATTGGCTTCAATAGGGGAATTGTTCAAGCTAAGAGAATCATCGTCACGAGACAACCAACAAAGTTTATCGTAGTTGACTACCCATCCCTCTTTTGAGACAACCGAGATTGAATACTTTTGGAGTCATCACTTCATCCCTCCTTTTGAAGGCCAAGTTCCCTACCCCCACTAAGGTAAGAATTCACAACTTGTAATCAAAAGCTCCCTTGAGAGCTCTATGGCAAGGCTACCAGAGCAAATGGTGTCTTCACTTTAGAGACCGGCTTGCACGAGAAGCTGGATGAGAGAGGCAAGCCAGGTAAAAAAACAAAAGAGGTGCAAATCTACACCTCTCCCAACCAAACTACTAAGATTAGTATCGAGACCCCTTCTAAAGTAAAGGAGCAGATAGTTGCCCTCTTACAAGCCAATTCAAATAGCTTTGCTTAGTCGATGTCAAACATGCTTGGGATTGATGGATTGCCAACCACTAGTCTTCTCACCTGTACGTGCCTCCGAAGCCTTCAGTCACTTGCTTGAAGAATTCTCTAATCAGCTAACCGAGGATGAGACGTAGTTTACCAGAGAATGGTAAAAGAACTCCTTAAGGGCTTGTCTCGGCCATACACTGCTTTTTCAGGCTCCAAGTGCTGAATATTATTAGCCAAATGCCAAGGCCTAGATGCCAAGTGCCAAAGCCGACCAATTAAGTGCCGAGGCTAAGGACCCTAGTCATACAGCACTACACCTATCTCTTAGCCCTCTTTTGTGTCAAGGCCAAGGTGTCAAGTGTCAAAGCCCATTTGCCAAGTGATAAAATCCCCTTTACGTCGACCTTTACTCTTCAGCCTACTATCTTTGTTCTTTTATACAACAACGCTTACATTTACTGCCAATACTGAACTAATATCTCACTACCACTTGTCCTTTCACCTGACATTGTACTATATATCCCTTATTGTCATTTATCCTATTTACCCCTTTTTGTATGTACTAAAAATCTCTTTTCATGAATGCCTTTTTGTTATTTTCTTTATTTATAATATTGTCTTAGAGACTTACTATAAACAGTCCCCTCTCTTTGTAGCCACATGATATATTACATTCTAGAGACATTTTGAATATACTTGATCCTTGTGAAACTTTCCTCCCCAAGTCTATTTCTATACACTCTTATCTAGTCTTACTAAGTAACTCAAAATTAGTGGCAGGTGGACCTTGGTATTAGCTTATATATTACATCAAATGAAATACCAAGCCATATGGTGCTCATTGGTAAGTCATATCCTCCGAGCAGTTTCAAGTGAACTACTGCATTTGGTTCACTGACCTTACCCTTCTATTTTCTTCAATACTTCGAAGAACCCATTTGGTTCTTATCTCCTTATCTACGTTAAGCCCTAGTAATAATTGAGCTCCTAGGCACACCAAAGATCTCCCCCCAACCTGGCAACCCACAACCTTAACATTGACTCCAGTACACGACCTGTCAAACAGAAGAAGAGGCATTTCATGCCAGAAAGGTAGGTTGCAATAAAGGAAGAAGTGCAAAAGCCACTTAAGGCCAACTTCGTTAAAGAAGAGAAATATCCAACCTAACTGGTGATATAAGGCAAGCGTACCTATCAAATTCTAATATAGCAGATGTAAGTCCAAGTTAATCATAAGAGACACTAAATAATAGTACTAATTTGCTACGTTGAGAGTTGACAAGGGCGACGGTACCGGGATAAGTCTAAGCTTGTAGAAAGGTTAAAAACAAAGTAGTCAATGCACAAAGAATAATGAAAGTAAAACAAGCAAACTCTCAAACAATTCTAAGGATATGACACACCATAGAACTTCCAAAGACTCATAGCTCAACTTGATATAACACACGAGCTAATCCAATGAGGGTATTCACCACATAACGTTGCTTAAGGGTTAAGATAAGAGTGAAGCAAGTAAGCAAGCAAGCTGTAAGCAAGTTCACGAAAGGAAGTATATTCAATATTTTGAAATATAAAGATGATATGGCTATCTTTACAATGGAGTATTTATACTTGAATTATAAGGGCATCCGACCTAAAATAGAAAGAATAAAAGGGTAATATCCAAACGAAGTGATATACAAGGAATGATAAAGGGTATAATTGAAAATATAATAAAAATAGGTATCTTATATAGAGGATTCTGTCATATGGTTGCTCAGGCACGTAGCTCTTTGTGGATAGGTAGCTTTTCTAGTAGAAAAAGACAATCTATATGTTCAAGTTGATGACTATAGAGCTAAGGTAACAAATAAGGGTAGTAGGTCAGCTTTACCGAGCTGAGCAAACAATTCTTCCAAAGTGAATTCAACTCGAACGTATTCCACATGGCTCGGATTCAAGTCAGCTGGGTAGGTGGTTGGATGTGCTAAGCTGATGTTCGAGTGGAGCTCAGGTCGGCAGATAGAGACAATCAATGAGCATAAGAGGGTTCGGCTCGACCAAGGCATCAGGTCCACAAATTGCAGTAGCTTGGATTCTTCAATAGTAAAACGTAAGGAAAGAATTTGCCTAGCGATGCTTTTCAACGCTTAAGCTCGAGTCAAGGGTTTTTTGGTCTAATTCCTATCGTCTCCATTAAACTAATTAGGATTTGAGATCAAATCTGGCTGGTCCTTGTCCAAGTTTTCCTCAAGTCAGTAAGGGCTGAGGTTGACAACATTAAACACATTTCATACTTTGAAGTTTTCTAAGAGCTCTAGTTAGAATGCATTATCATTGATCTTCTAAAGTATCCTAAATGGTCCTTCAACTCTAGTAAACAACTTGTTCTTTCTCTTGTTTAGGAACCTCTCTTTGCTCAAATGTAACTACGCTTGGTCACCAGGCTAAAATTGCTTGGTTTTCCATCCTTTGTCTTTTTCTTTCAGTTTTCAAGCAACTTGGTCAATCTATTGAGCAACTCATTAGTTGATCTGCTAGATGGATTAAGTTCTAATTCTTACTTATAGATCTTCTTAGTCAATGGACAGCATGGTTCTAATCGAAGGGTAGCTTAAGGTTAAAACCATAGATAACGTCAAATGCAACATACCTAGTGATGGCATATACTGTCCTGTTGTAAGCAAATTTGACCATAGGCAAGTACACGTCCTAGTCTGTTAAGTTCTTCCCGCTACAGCTCAAAGCAGTGATCCTAAGGTATGATTGACCACTTTTATCTGGCCATCGATTTAAGGATGGCAAGAGGTGCTAAACAGTAGTTTGGTTCCCATCTGATGCTAGAGGGTTCTCTAGAAATGGCTTAAAAATTTTGGATCTCTATCTGACACTACACTTCTTAGTACTCCGTGCAAGCGAACTACTTCCTACAAAAACAAATATATAATAGTCGAAGCATTGTTAGTTTTGGTACAAGGCATGAAATATACCATTTTGTTGAACTTAACTACGACAACCATTATAGAATCTTTGCCTCGAGTAATTCCTTGAAGATAAAATCAATACTCAGATCGGCCCATGGTTTGGTCAAACAGGCAAAGACATTGCTTTTCCTTGTTCTACTTAACTTTTTGCTTTCTTGCAGATGGTATATCCCTTTATCATACGGTGTATGTCATGTCTCATTCTAGGCTAGAAAAACCTATCATTCAGTAGCTCATATGTTCTTTGCTCTCTAAAGTGTCCAAAAAGTCTTCTACTATGAGCTTCCTCTACTATGAGCTTCCTTTACCAGCAGCTTTCTGATCAAACAGGTCAACACATACAACTTGCCACCTCGAAACAAATATCCATCCTCCACATGATACTCATCCACTGCTCTTCTTTCTCTATGGTACTTATATATAAGGCCAAAATGAGAATCATTCTAATACTGTTTGTCACACCCTAAACCAAAGAGTCATAACAGCCCCTACCGTATAAACCAACTTAAGCTAAAAGCTAACCACTTTAGCTGCTAACATAAGTATGACTTACACAAGGCGTTTAGTACTTCCTCGCTTTGAGCCATCCAATTTTGAGTCTAATAGATAACAACCTGTGATGTAATACATCAAAATAACTTTGGAAAATAAACTTGTGACTCAAATAATCAAGAAATCAAGCTTTACAAATCATTTAGAGTATAAAATCTCAATTTCAACAAAAGTTCTAAAGGTAAATTGGTTTGAGGAAAAAAAAATTAGTAAAGGGTTTATAAAAGATCATTGGTTAATAAAGCATAGTAACAACATCTCTAATTTGAAAACTATAACATCAGTAATAGAGACCCTATTAGTTTTCATACAAGTTAGTAAATCCGACCAATAATTAAAAATGCAATCCATTAGCCGTAAATCTTACTCCCCGACCCCGTTCTCTAGTCTTCTGGAATTTGCTATAAGATTGGTGAGTCTACTAGAAACCTACAAACAGCTATAGGAGAGTGAGCAACAACTTGTTCAGTAAGTAGAATGGAGACTTTAGCACATGTTAGTCATCATACAACTAGGGTTTTCATGTCGGGTTAACTACATGCAATGCATGATCAAGCAAATGCCATCGCACGATATTAACTAGTCGTCGTGAGATCAAAGAAATTGTACCCACTCTAATCCGGGTTTTGAGAAGTTTCAAGTCACGCACTTCACAAATCGAACACCAAATCGAGGCTTATGCAATGGAGAAACACACTTCGCCTGAGACTACCTTCAAACTACGGTCTCTAACCTTGTTACGACCTCCTCTACTGTTACTTAGTTCAACTAAGGGTGGAAAAAGGACCATCTCTGCTATCCTCATTAAAGGATCCATGTTTAGACCAAGAATCCTAATTGTTCCTCTAATGGGTTGTGATGTAAGTCAAGTCAGTAGTTAGGTCGAGTTTGTGTTAGATTGCTTTTAAGGTGATCAAGTAATTTCATACAATCCATAGCAAGTAATTCCATAAAACAACTAATACATATAATTCAGCACTCCATAACAATAGTACAATATTCAAACACATGCATTACACATATACAGGCGAATAACTTACAATCACCAACAAGGTACATACTAAGGTCTCTAAGTATTCTTAAACAATACTCCAAAGTAAAATAAAGTACTCATCCTACTTCCCTTGAACTCAATCACTCACTAACTCAGTTGCTCACTTGTCCTTGTCAATGATACTTTAATGTTTATCTTAATGTAGTACTTTACTTAACATATAAATAAGGAAATATTGCTAATTTACTCATTTATAATATTATTAGGTTGATTTAATAATTAATTCATTAGTTTATACCCTAAGTATTAGAAGTTTAGAATAATATTATAAGCTTATGTTACCTTCTAGGCTAACCCTGAGTTAAGGTGTCCTTAAAAAGCTTCTAAGATGTCCTCTGCACCACATAAACATCACTATTCACCATAGGTTTAGCCTCTACATCAATCTTTGAGGTTGGTAAATCGCTAAGATTTTCTATAAACACCTTCTGAGCTAAATCACTCGTATAGTTCTAAAACTAAAAAACATCTAAGTTATTCTCTAAGCCATATCAAAGTTAAAAGTTTTAACATGATTATCATCTAAATCATCCTCTAAGTCTGATAACTACCCATGATTCTTTACGAATTACCTTTTGGAACAACTTCTGAGTGCCCATACATATATATTTTCACTTAAAGTATCCTCTAGAGCACCTTATGAACCGATGATGTAGTCTTCTTAACTTTAGACCATCTAGCAAAATATCCTCTGAGTTATCCTCTAAGCTTAGTCAACTTCAAGTTTATTAAGAGTAAATCCTCTAACTCAACTTTTGAGCCTCCCCTATCTATATTTCTCTTCGAATTTTGCCTCTAACTAAACCTTTGAATCAATATCCAATAGAACATTTACGCTTACTTCCTCTGAGATAACCTCTAACTCCGTTATCTATAAGGTTTTTAAGAACATCATCCTCCGACTAAGCTTTTGTACCCCCTATTTTTACAATTCATTCATAGGTTTTGTTTCTAACTCACCCTGTGATTATCAATCTAGTTCAAAACTTATTTCCAAAATCTTCTAAGTAATCGTATGTCTTCACTTAAATCCATTATAATCACTTCATTAATCCATGCACTTCTAATTCCAATCATAACTAACCAGAATAACACTCCAATCCATACTTATCAGCTCCATTACATCCAAATTCCTAGCATATCACATCATCATTTACCTATTCCTAAATCACCAAATAAGTCATATAAGTAACATATACTTGATTTCATCACTTCCCTTCAACAAAATCACTACCAACAGCACTCAATCACTACTAAATACTCCAATAATCAATGGAGCTTAGAATCCAAGTGAGGTCAATAATAGTAATACATAATTTACCAAAAACACCATTTTAATTATGATTTAAGGCTAAAAAATTCTTTAAAATTATAGAAAATAGTTTTATGAAAAATCTCTTCATAGAATTTTAGTATAACTATAAGAAAGTCCATATAAAAATTTCAAAATGAGAACTACATCATTAAACGTATTTATTTTGATATCGAAAATTGCTAGGTTTCGTCGATTTCTTAAGCACATATATTATAGCCATGAAATTTATACAAAATAATATTTTTTTTCTACATTATACATATGAAAATAGTTAAGAATAATTTTTTCTAAAATTTTCTAAGTAATTTTTATATTCTTACAAAATTATGTAAAATCGGATGAATTTGGGACTTTATTAAAACCGGTCGCTCTGGCCACCATCAACGGCTTCCACCTTATCGATCGGCTTAGATGGTGAGTCTACCGTCGCCTAATGGTGGCCACTTATACCCAGCACTTCCCCAACCACACATACTCCATTAAGCTCATATTGCACCTATTTTTTGTATTTTCTTCAAATTTTTCTTCTTCAGTCTTTTAAATCTAACTATATTTTTCTAGAATCCTAATGTGCATGTATAAGTTTTAAGAGAATTTTTCTAAATTTTTCAAAGCTTATAAGGAGCAAGAATGAGTTTTCTCTCTCTTCTCATGCAAAATCCATTCTTTTATATCATCCTTTAGGTGTCAATTTGATTTTTCCAAACATCCACACCTATTCTTGGACCATCTACACCATTGTTAAACTCATTCTAGTTGTTCTCTATGTTTTGTTTATTTTTTATTATTTTCCTTTGCTTATTTTAACTTAATTAGTATTTTATCAGATATTTTAATTAATTACAAGTATACAATTGCTCATAATAATTTCACGTAAGGTATATACATAGATTCTAAATATTATTTAATGTCATATAAGATTTTTATTATATATATAATTTATCTCTAAATATTTATAAACTAATGAATTCTATTCGATGCGTCCATGATAAATAATACATATTATAGTTAAATTATACTATTTTAGCTATATTAATCTTTATTTTATTATATTTCTAATATCTAAGTCTACAAGTTGTCCTTATCTAATATCTTGAGCCTACTCATACATTTCTAGGTCAATCAGGTTAGTTTCATTAATACCTTAAATTACTCACTTGAGCAACTACATGAAACTACGGGGCTCACACCATTCTTTAATGCTTGCAAATCTTAACAACCTAATCTGTAACTTAGTGAGTAGAATATATCTCATTGACAAAGCATCAACAACAACATTATTCTTGTCGTACTTATACTTAATGACAAAATTAAATCTCTCCAAGAACTCAATCCATCAAGCTTGGCATTTAAAAAGCCTTTATTAGCTCTACAAATATCTCAAGGACTCATAATCTATGTATATGACAAATTCCTTTGGTAGAAGATAATGTTGCCACACACAAAGAGCTCAAGTCAAAGCTAGAAGTTCTTTGTCATAAATAGAATAGTTTAATTGTGCTCCTTGGAGCTTTTCGTTATGATAAGCAATAGGTTTGCTTTCTTGCATTAGTACAACTCCAATACCAACTCCAAACGCATCACATTCAAGCTCAAATACTCTATCGAAGCCTGATAGAGCCAAGACTAAAGTAGAGGTCAATCTTGCTTTTACTTCAGCAAAGCTCTTCTTTTCTTTCTTTCCCCACTTGAACTTCACATTCTTCTTCATTAGCTCAATCAAAGGCACTACTATGGCATTGAATCATTAGATAAGGCGTCGATAGAATGATGCCAATCTATGAAAACTTATTACCTTGGTACATGAAGTTGGGGTCGACCCCTCAACAATGGCTTATACCTTCTCTTCATCCACCCTCAATCCTTTTCCACCAACCACGTAACTTAGGAAGATCACTTCAAATTTCCAAACAACCTCTCTGCTCGAAGGACACTAAGAATAGCTCTGAAATGTTTAGCATGCATTGCCAAGTTGGCACTATAGACAAGGATGTCATCGAAGTAGATGATGACAAACTTCTTGATCAAATCTCTCAAAACGTCATTCATTAGCCTCACGAAAGTGCTTAGGGCGTTTAATAGTCTAAAAGGCATAACCATCCACTCGTATAGGCCATGCTGGGTCCTAAAAGTAGTATTCCATTCATCTCCTTATCTTATTCAAATCTAATGGTATCCAAACTTTAAATCAATCTTGCTGAATACCCCCGTACCACTAAGTTCATCTAACATATCATCTAGCCTTAAGATAAGGAATTGGTAATTGATCGTAATCTTATTGATAGTTCTACTATCCACACACACCTTCTTCGGCACTAGTAATGTAGGCAAAACACAAGGGTTGAGACTTCCCCTTACATAACTTTTTGCTAATAGCTCATTGACTTGTCTTTAAAGTTCAACAACTTGCTTAAGGTTCATCTCATAAGTTGGCTTGTTTATCAGAGTAGCGTTTGGTATCAAGTCGATGCAATGTTCAATACCTCTAAAAGGAGATAATCACTTAAGTAATTGTTTCGGAAATAGTTCGGCATACTCATCTAATAGCTCTTTGATCTCTAAGGGTAGCTCACCCCACTCCTTCAACTCGAGTAATCGCTCAATCAACAAAAAAGTTGGTACATCGGCCTTAATAACTTTTCGGAGCTCAACTCTACTCAACACTAAAGCCTTCTTTGATCTTCTAGCTAATTTGGTTTATACTTGTTCACTTGACTCGAGGTCATGGGGTTCAGGGTAATCTTCTTATCATCCTTCTCAAACACAGGTTTTCCTGAATTCATCATACAAAACCCTTTGGTCAAAAAGCCAAAGTCTACGAGTAGCATATGAGATGTACACATGGGTAACACATTACAAAGAATTTCATCAGAATAGTTTTCAATTGATATTAGCAGCAACACTTATTAAGTGAAATGTAATGCTCCCTTCTCGTTCAGCCGATGTGACTTATATAGCTTCGAATGTAAGATGGTCAGCAACTTGAGTTTCTTAATTAGGTCAATGGATGCCACACTAGTGCAACTTCTACTATCTACTATAAACACACAGACATGATTATTTACTTTACAGGTAATGTGGAATAAGTTCTCTCGTTGTTCCTCTTCAATAGATTGCTCTAAACTCATTGCACATCAAACTACTAAAGTCAACTTATCTAGGTTTTTTGCAAACACATCTTCCTCAATCAAGTTGGCATTAACATCAACCTCATCTCTCATTTCTTTCTCCTCCTCTAGTTCCTCATCCGTGTTATTTACTTTAATCTTTGAGACATCTCTCTTGATAATCATGGTCTTTCAATTCGAATACTGAGCAATCATGTGTTTAAACCCTTAGCATTTAAAGCACTTGATCTAGGTCATCTTCTTCTTAGATTCTTATCCCTTCGCATAAGTTCTTAGCGACACTTAACCATCAACTAGTCGGGCCTTCTGTTCAACTCTAACTTCTATCCTTCTAGTCGGCTCAAAACTTTGTTGAGCTTGGTAACTTCCCTAAGCAAGCCAACTTAACTGATCAATTTGGCTTATCGAAGGTCACATTGGCCCATTCCTTCTTTGTCTCTCCATTCCCTGGCTATTCATATAGCCTCATCCAATGTAGTAAAATGCTAAAGTTCTACAATATCTCAGATATCATTTCTTAATCTAGTAAGAAACCTAGTACTGTTCATGGTAATGGCTCTTCTACTTCATAGCAAATCATGAGTATTTGAAACTCCTAAACATAGTCATCAATAGTTCAGCTTTCTTGCCTTAACTCTTGAAGCCAAGCAAAAGTGTCTTATAAATAAGTTGTCACAAACCTGTTTTTAAGAATTATCTTCATCTTAGGCCAAGTGTTAACTTCCCTAGACCCTTCTCATCTCCTCATGAATTAGAAGTTCTTCCACCACATCGCAGCGTATCTTAAGAACTCTACAATAGTAGTCCTCACCTTTTGTACGATCCTCATACTATTAATAATAAAAAAATCACTCTATCTTCTCCTCCTAGTCTAATTAGTCGTCAATGCTTCCAAAACCATTGAAGTTCAGAATTTGAAGCTTCACATAATCAGCAGCTCGAGGTGCTTGAGCTCACCCCTCTACTTCTTCATACACTTCTTCTCCTTCATCATCCATATCTCCCAAGTTAATCCTTCATTGTATTTATACTCCTACTCCTCTACCTCAAATTTGCCTAGTTGGGATCTGTCCTCTAGTAGCTTAAGCAACTTATGGAATGTTCTGCACAGCCTCAATAAATCAATAAGCCATTGCATGAACAGCTCTGGTCAAATCGGTTATGAGGTTAGCCACCTCATCAAGTTGTTCATCTGTGTCCATGGTGGACAACACTACTATTGTCATCTCTAATATTGGTATTGATACTAGGATCCATCATTCTTTTGACAACCCTTAGTAAACAAACTTAGAATCCACAAAAACAACAAACTACCTTCTTAACTCAAACAAATCACATATACTTTCCTTCACACAAAAGTTTAAGCTAGCTATCAACTTAGTGAATGCCTTTGAAGAAGAACAAATCCAGTCGAAACTTGCTCTATTTTCAAATAGTCGAAACAGGGCAAAATAGAGTATATAACTATAGTGATCTACCACTCCTTCTACTTACCCAAACACTCAAAGTTAACTTATATGTACTACAACACACTACACAACAATCGCTACTCACAAGAAAGCTCAAACATAACTTACTTAAATATAATCTCCGCTTCGATACCAAGATGATATACTTACCGAGAATTAACAAGGGCGACGGTATCGAAATGGGCCTAAGCTTATTGAAAGCTTAAAAACAAAGTGGTAAATGCACAAAGAATAATGAAAGTAAAACAAGCAAACCCTTGAACAACTTTAAAGATATGATGCACTAGGGAACTTTCAAGAACTCACGACTCAATTTGATATGACGTATAAGCCGATCCAATGAAGTTACTCACCATCTAGCTTTGCTTAAGGGTTAGAATAAAAGTGAAATAAGCAAACAAGCTGTGAGCAAGTTCACAAAAAGAAGTATATTCAAGCAAACAGTTCTTCCGAGGTGAATTCAGCTTAGACATATTCAATGCTACTCAGATTTAAGTTAGCTGGGTAGGTGGTCAGATGTGCAAAGCTGGTGTTCAAGTATTGCTCAGGTCGGTAGTTAGAGACAATTAATGAGTACGAAAGGGTTTGGCTCATCCAGGGCATCAGATCGAAAAATTACAATAGCTCAAATTCCTCAATAGTAGGATGTAAGGAAAGAATTCACCTGGTCATACTTTCTAGTCTTCAAACTCAAGCTCAAGCTTGAGCTCAGGTCATGGGTCTAATAATCAATTCAAGAACTCAACTCTTTTAAACTAAAATTGCAACAACTAATTAATTTAATAATTAATCAAAAACTAAACATAGAAATAAAATATTAAAGATTAAATTCAAGACTCAACGATGTACGTAGATCTTGATTCTCTAGATCTACACATATAACTGATAACTTTGATTTTAAATACATTTCACATGATGATTTTATAGTATTTCCCTTATATTTTTAGTTTTCTTTAAAGAAATTGATACTTAATTCAGTAAAATTTTGATTTTAAGGTTTGAACGCGTTCTTGGATCAAAAACAAAGAAAAGAAATCAAGTTTCACTTAATTTGGAGTTCAATTGAATGAGTTTTGAAGTTTTGAAGTTACACAGTCTGAGACACAGCTGTATCCCCAGGCTGTGTCCATCTAGAGAAATATGCCAAGGTAAGAAAGTTACACGACCTCGGGCACGACTATGTCCCAGGCTGTGTTTGGTGACGAAAACGGAAATCTTACAATACATTATAAAAGGACATACGAGGGTTTCGCACAGAAGATTGAGACATAAAAAATAGAAGAAACTTGAAGAGAAAGAGAAGAAAAAAGCGAAAGCAACATCCAACTTCAAGATTTAAGAGATTTATCATCAACAAAAGGGGTTTTTTATGTTTTATTTATTAATTTTGTTGCAATTCATTTTTAGTTTCATTATGATAGCTTAAAACTCTTGTATTTAGGATTATGGAACCTAGGATTTCATGTGACTATTAGATTAATTGATAATTTTCAATAAAGTCTCTATATTTTCTTAATTCAACTATGTTCTTTAATTGTTAATTGATATTTCTAGAGTATCAATCTATGATATTATGTACGATGATTGAAAAATCACATGTATAATTAGATCTTGACATAAATGGAGAGAATTACATGTATACTTAGAGATAAGATACATGTTTCTTCCGAAAAGTTATTTTTTTGTATGGGAATTCATTATACATTAATGTGATTCTAAATTATATTACTAAGTGAAGAGATTCCGATAAATAATTTAGGATTAGGGTTAATATGCTTGAGAAAGGTGTTAACTTTAATTATGAATCCCTCCAGTCAAGAATAATAGAAATTGAATTGAATATATTTTAAGTAGTCACATGTTAAATACTAGAAGAAATAATTCCTAAATACGTTATTACCTTCTTGAAGTCGTTCTTAATTTTATCGCTTTCTAAATTGCTTAATTAAGTCTCAAAATTAGGTTAGTTTATTAATTTTAGTATTTTTAATTCATTCAACTCATCATAATTTTCCGGTTAGATAATGAGTTAAGGTTAATATTAGTACTCGAAGTCTCTGAGGAATCAACTCGGACTCACATCCGCTATATTAAAACTGATAGGTGCACTTGCCTAATATTAGTAACTTTCACTAAAATAATCTAATTCAATCTTTAATTTCTTCTTGACCAAGAAAACTCTTTTTTAAAGTTAATAACTTTCTCAAGCTTATTAACCATAATCTCTAGATTATCTAATAGAATCCATTCTCTATAGTGTAATCTAAGATCACATTAATCATGTAGCGAATTCTCTTAAAAATAACATTAAAGAAAATATTATAACATCAAAAGAAGCTTGCAATTCATCTCTAACATTGCATAGATTATCATCAATTATGCTAAATCTAATTATACAAGAAATCTCTCAATCTTCTTATATAATATCATATTTAAATTAAATAACATGCAAAATTATCAACCTAAAACATGTAATCACACATAACTGATTCAAAAAGAATAAAGATCTTTATTAGATCTAAATAAACCAATCGTTATATATGAGATTTATGTTCCACAAAACCTAGACACTAAAAATCTACTATATATACATCATAAAATAACAATCTAAAATCAAAGAATAGAAGAAACCAAAAGAAAAAATCACAAAATCTAAAAAACATTCGAATCTTGAAGTCTTCTTTGCGTCTTGCTCTCTAGAGTATTCTTGGCTTGAAAAACTCTAAAAATTTCGTACAAAAAGTTCTATCTAAAAAAGCTTTATATAAGAATTGAGAAAAATAAGTCTGCTACAAACGATACGACCATGTCTCTTAGTTGTGTAACTCACTGCCATTCGTTCTCATCCTTTTTTATTTTATTTTTCAAAACTAAGAACAACACAACTAAGGACATGGTCGTGTCCTTTGATCTTGTCACTAACTGTAGTACTTGAATATTGGCCACAAATTCGCTTAGGAATTATACAGTCATATCATTTGGTTATATCGATCTTTAAATATTCATAACTTGCTCATTTTAGCACCAAATTGAGTGAAACCTGTTTCTATCTTCTTGTTTTCTCTCGTAGATCATTTCAAAACCTAAAAAAAGAAAAAATTTACTTAATTAAGTATCATTTTATAAAAATAAACTCAAATTCAAAGGAGAATTATGAAAAATTACCAAAAAAAATATAACCAATTTAAAGTTTATCAGCTGACAAATGTAGTGTTGGTCAAGAAGTAGTTTGGGAAGTGGTGCATGTATGTCGACTATACTGACCTCAATAAAGCTTGCCCAAAAGATTGCTTTCTTCTCCTTAAGATCGACCTGCTGGTAGATTCCACATCAAGACATGTCCTGCTTAGCTTCATAGATGCCTTCTCAAGCTACAACCAGATCAAGATAGACTCGAAAGATGAAGCCTATACCTCTTTTGTCACCAACTTTGGTACATCTTGCTATATTGTCATGCCTTTCAACCTAAAAAATGCCGAGGCAACATATCAACGTATGGTGATTAAGTTGTTCAAGCCCCAGCTCAGGCAAAAGATAAAGGTGTACATTGATGACATGATAGTCAAGAGCAAACAACTCGACAATCATGTCAAGGACCTGCAAGAAGCTTTTAACTAAATGAAGAAATACGACATGAAATTAAACCCCCAAAAGTTCTTATTTAAGGTCGGCTCTACCAAATTCTTAAGCTTTCTAGTCACCTGCAAAGATATAAGCTATTAAGGATATGAAGCCCCCTTCTTCGGTTGGAGACATGCAAAAGCTTACCAACATAGTAGCCGCACTAAGCAGATTTGTTACCAAGAGCATGAACAAATGCACTAAGTTCTTTATAATCCTTAAGAATCTTAAGGGTTTTGAATGGACTTTATGGTGTACGATAGCCTTCAAGCAACTATAGGACTTCCTTGCACATCCTTTTGTCCTCTCCAAGCTTGTTTTAGGGGATGATTTGTATTTATACCTAATAGTTAGCAACTAGGCACTATCCTCTGTAGTAGTCAAAGTAAAAGGGAGAAAGCATAAGCCCATATACTATGTCAGCCACATACTCAAAGGGCTTGAGGTCAAGTACACTAGAGCAGAGAAATTTTCCTTGGTCGTTGTTACTCGGCACGTTGACTCAGGCCTTACTTCTAGGCACACCAGATCATTATGCTTATGGATCAACCACTGTATACATTGCTACAAAAGCCTAACACGTCTAAGCGGATGATAAAGTACATTGGAGCTAAGCGAATACGGCATCTAGTATCAACCTCAGATAGCCTACAAGGCACAAGTGCTGGCCTACTTCATGGTTGAATATACATGAGAGGAGGAAGCAACATTAGGGGATGATAAGTCAATGTAGACTCTCTATACTGATGGGTCATCCACCTTGGGAGGTAAAGGTGCAAGCCTGGCTCTCATCGGACCACACAAGATCACCATATGTTATTCTCTCAAGTTCAGGTTCAATACCAACAATAATGAATTTGACAACAAGGTACAGGTACTAATAACGAGTCTCAAGTTGGCTAAGGAGATCGACAATAAGCATTTACAAGTTTTCTCAAGCTTGATACTTTCTATCCAACAAATCCAGGGTAAATACAAGGCTAAGGACAACACCATGGTAAGATACTTAGAAAAAGTAAGGAGTCTACTAGCTAAGTTTCCTTCATGGACCATCATAAAGATCCCCTGAATAGAAAACAAAGCTACGGACTGGCTATCCAAGCTTGCCTCTACGGGGATACAGAAGCCCAAGATGAAGGACAAGAAGATTTTTATAAAATACTTGCCAGAGAAGAGCATAACTCCAGGCTCAGCCAATATCTTAAAACTTATGGCAACACTATCAAAGCTGAGCTGGATGGATCTCATCCAAAGTTGTTTAGAGCAAAGTACACTCCCAAAAGATAGGAGAGAAGCAAAGAAGTTGAGATACTACATCACCAACTACACGTTAGTCGATAACATCCTATACCTCATGGGAGTCAGCCTTCCCCTACTTAGATGCCTCCAAGCAAACAAGGGCCTACACGTTGGGGAAGAACTACACGTTGGGGAAGAACTACACGTTAGGGAAGAACTACACGTTAGAGTATGCAACAACCATGTCTAGTCCCAAGCCCTCTACAATCAAGCACTATGGCTCGGATATTACTAATCTACCATAAGGCAAGATGCCAAGGTTATAGCCTAAAAGTGCGTCTAATGCTAGAAGTACACACTAATCAATTATGCCCCTAGCATCAATCTCTAACCCCTGACCAGTGCATGACCATTTGCCTAATGGGGCATTAACATTCTTGGGGCCTTTCCTAAGGCCTCGGGAAGCCAGTAATACATCATCATGGCAATCAACCACTTTACCAAGTGGGCTAAGGTCAATCCTATGGCCAACATCATCAAGATGAGCATTGAGTTGTTTGTTTAGAACAATATCCTCACCAGATTTAGGGTCCCTTACGGCCTCATCATGGATAATAAGTGTCAATTTGATAACCCCAACTTTAGAAAATTATGTGCCAAGCACCACATCATGCCATACTTCACATCGATCGCCCACCCTCAATCAAATGGTTAAGTTAAAGCAACTAATCAAGTTAGTCTCAAGAGCTTGAAGAAGAGGATGGACTAAGCTCAGGGCTTCTATGTAGACGACTTGCCCGATATCTTATGGGGATACCAAACCAGCCACCGCAACACTATAAGCGAAACCCTTATTTACCTAGCATTCGAGTCAAAGATAGTACTCCCCATCAAACTAGAGCTTCTAAACTCAGAGTTTCAATGCTGTCCTCAACATGTCCCTACTACAAGCCAACATTGATACTATAGAAGAGATCAAAGACCTCACCGTAGCTCAAGTAACCACTTTTCGACACCATACAGCCAAATATTATAATTGGAAGGTCTAACATAAAGAGTTCAAGGTTGGCGACCTGGTCTGTTGGAAGCTAGAGGCTACAAGCTTACAAGAAGGACAAAACAAGTTAGCCTCTAACTTGGAACACCCAATTAGAGTAAGAAAGAGCTTAGGGAATGGAGCATATAGATTGAAAAGATTGGATGGCCAACTCATCTGATGCACTTGGAACATCAATAACCTTCGACCATATTTTGATTAATGAACAGTTTCCTTATAAATTTTTTCATAAATATCAATGGAAGTTCTACTCCTCATGTATACTATCTATGTTTGCTTTTTTCCTTCCTTTACTCTCATACAAAGTACTAACCCTCAAAGGGTAAGTGAACCTACTACCTAAGCAAGTAGAAACACTATCGACCTAACCCCTTTTGGGTAACCTCAGTAAAAGGAAATACTCCCTACACAACTGAGGAACTCCTACTAATTATGCAGGTCAAAACGCTACCAATCTGAACCCCTAGTTAACCTCAACAAAGGGTAACACCCTTGCACAACTAAAGAACTCCCATTATCTAAGCAAGTCGGAACGCCATCGATCTAACCCCCTTGGGTAACCTCAGCAAAGAGTAACACCCCTTACATGACTGACGAACTCCCACTATCTAAGCAAGTCGAAACACAACCGACCTAACCACAATAAGGAGAAATACTCCCGATGCAACCGAAGAACTCCTAACTGGGTAGGTCGGAACACTACCAACCTGACTCTCCTATGTAGCCTCAGCAAAGGGTAACACCCCTTGCACGACTATGGAACTCTCACTATCCGGGCATGTCGAAACGCCACTAACCTAACTTTGTCAAGTAACCTCAGTAAGGAAAAACACCTCTTATACAATTAAGGAACTCCCTTATACATATGCGTCAAACTTTATCTCCAAATTATCTCTATAATTGAATAGCTAAGCACAACACACCAAACAAAGAAGCAAGAAGTATTGACAAAATTTGAAGAAAAGAAAGCAAAGTGAACGCACCAAACATAAAAATTTAAATTCCATTAAAGGGGATTTACAGAATTAAGGTTGACATCCCGACTTACTATACAGATTCTCATATATAAGCATGGAAAAATAAATAAGTACAAAAAGAAGGGAAGGGGATAACTGTTTATTATTTTAGATTTGCAAACTCTAAAAGCTCTAAAAATTCTAACACTTCAATTTGTTAGAAGGGCTGATCTGCTGATGGCCCCTATTCTTAAGATGACTTGCCTAAGATTGTAGAAGGAAGAGCTGAAATCTACTGGCTTGGGTCAGTAAAAGGATCACCCATACCTTAATCAACCTTAGAATCACTCTCAAAAGTGACATCCTACTAAGCCGTCAAGATAGAAGTGGATGGAGAAGCGCCTTAACCAACCCCAACAGTAGGAAGGGCACCTCGGGCTACTTCAACTGCCTAGGCAACATCTCTTTCTCTTGCTTGGGGCAACTTCTTCTCCCGATGAGTTAGAGCATCCAGTCGGCCTAGAAAGCTAAGGTCGAGCTCGAGATGATGAGTGAGCACCTCATCTCAAATAGATTAAGCACACTTAGTAAAAATGTCCTCTAGCTCCTCCAACCACCAGTCCGTCTTGTAGAATTTTTCGACAGCCTTGTCAACAGCAGCCTTGTTAAGCACTTCTCCACTCTCCAACTTGGAGATTATCTCCTTCATCTCCATGGTTTCTTTCCAGAGCTCTTGGATTTTCTACCCCAACCCAACCTTTTGGCCAACTAACTCTAGCAAAGTTGTTTGGCACTATTATGCTTAGATGCCTTCATCGCCGGCTCGATCTTTAACCTAAATACTGACACCCTTAGCTTAACATTTTCCTTTTCAAACTCTTCCTTGGCCTTCCTCTCCTCATCTAGTTTCTAAGAGAGTTGGTCCTTTGCTCATCCTCTAGCTAAGTCTAAGTTCATCGATATGCTTAGTTGCCTCTTCAACATTAGCCCAACCCTACTTTATCCCCTGTAACTTTACCTTAAGCACAATCATTTGCACATAAGAGCAACATAGGCACTGGTTAGCTTTGCTAAATTTTTCGTCAAATTTGCTAGAAGAGGACTTTGCCTCCCTTATGTCATACATTAAACACCACCTCACAAGGTCCCTTTACCTCATTGAGCAGTGTGTTATAGTTACCAAGCTAAAGTAACACTTAGCCATGGTACTGTAAAAAAACACATACAAATTGTGACCAAAGCAATGTCAACAAGGAGAGATGTCAATCATAAGAGACCAATACCTTCCTGTTGAATGAGCGAGCTTAAGTGAGCTGCTGTCTCTATAGGAGCATCCCCTTTGATCTTCAACAGGTCTTCAAAGATAACCCAGTCACTAGGGGTATATGATCACATCAAGGCATGGAAGCCGAGATCCCAATGGCATAACATAATGTTGTCGTCACGGATCTTCTACTTCAGCCTTAAGAGCTTCCCCTTAGCTTTCCCAATCTTAAATTCACTCCCTCAAAGGCGCAACTCCTCATTTTAGGACTCCTACAACACATTCTTGAATGAGTCAAGTGTTATCTTTAGATACAGAAACTTGTTTGGGACTTCATAGAAGATATCCCCGAGGTCATCAACGTACCTGTAGGGATGATACAAGGGCTAGTCGTACACATACAATCGACTGATAGACTCCCTCCCCTTTTTCATCTTGGGCTTGGAGGCTCTGTCCTTGCCAGTTTCAAGGGCCTTCCTCTTTTGCCCCATCAACTAGGCCACATTGCTGACCTTAGCCCCCTCACCCTCACTTCGAGATGGCGGAGTAGATCTCCTCCGCATCTAGTCTATCAAATCCAGCACCCTCATCCACTAATGTGAAGGAAGAGCTAAGCTCATAGTAACGGCGACTAATGGCTCGATGGGGGTACTGCCGAAGGGAATTCCCTATAGAAAAGTCATTAGGGTAGCCCTACTCATATCTCCCGCCCTTAACCTTAGCCCTACAGCTTTACCCTTGGGGGTTACAATCTTAGTCAACAATTGCGTTTTCCCAAGACGCTGCCTCAACAACTTAGATGCCAATAGACGACATATCTTCTCAACCAATTTCTTACTTTCAAAAGAATCAAGCAAACACTATTAGCATAATGATAAGTATGGCATGATCATTAACCAACTTCGCCATAGTTGGCACAGGCAAGGAGGATCCTTCCCCTCTCCTTAGAAGGATATTGAAAGAAGCACAATTCTACACAGACTCGCGCTAGCACAACAGAAGAAGTTGCTCGTGGAAAACAAACCTATACCTTCCATCCATTTCTTCACCACAACCTTCTTCATGTTGGGAAAGAGCTTAGAGATCGAATACTTAAAGTATCTCTCCACTGTTTCCACGGCATTTATTTCTTAGCCGTGTCTCAAGGCCATGAAGGCTAATATCTCTCTCGTGACCTTGGCGTCACTAAGCCTAAGCTCCTTCTAACCACTAGTTTGGACCAGTGTAGTCCACCATAACCAAAAATCTTCTTAGTCTGATAGCTCCACCACCAGGAACTCGTCCTACCTTCCTTTAACGAAATATGCCAAACCTCCAAACAATGTCCTCCCTAGACGGTTTTAGAGGTATGTCCATCCATTTAAACTCTTCCATAGGTAGAAATGGTTAAAGAGTTCTAGAGTGACCCTTATCACCAGGTATTCGCATAGCCCTTGAAACGCCTTTAACAACCTCCACCCATTGGGAGGGATTTGTGCCAAACTTTATCGGTAGAAATCAAAGAATTTCGTCTTAAACTCGCTTAAGGGAAGGTACATCCCATTCTCCAAGCATTTTTCAAACACCACAAAACGCCTCCCTAACAGTAAAGGTACCCAATCTTCTCTTGTCGACAAATACACTACCCAACTTGGAGTTGGTCCAACCATAAAATTCTCTAAGGCCCAGTTAATAACAGAAGGTTACTTTTACTAATCCAACCACTCAGACTCTTATCTACTCTAAACCTGGTGGATAGGTCTGCAACCTCGGGTAAGGGATCATACACATAAACATCCTTAGGAATGGCATTAATGAGCTTCATTCTGTCTAACGCCTCAACCACCATTTTTGAACTATCATCTAACCAAGCCAACGATGAGACTTCTTCCTCTCCTCTATGAGGAAGATCACTTCATGTAGCTTTGGAATCTGTTGTAACATTGTATATAGATGCATCAAGAGACATCTCACCTGCATTTGCTTTACTATTAGTCGACATTCTAATGTTGAATAGGTAAACAAACATGAAGAGCTTCAAAGTAGGTTAAGATTTGTTGATGAAAAGAAAGAGTAAAGTTGCTTAGATTGTTGTAGGAAAGCGAGAGAAGTTGTGAAAGAGTAATATGTTCAAGTAACTATGGTATTTATAGGCCAAACACTTTGGAAAGTGAATCGGCGGTTGTAAGGATCTATATAAGCATAAATCCCTTAAAACGTTGTGATGCAAACAAGTGGAGACAGTTTTGATCAGACAGCTGCATTCAAAAGACAAAATGTATACGATTGCACATAAGTTTACAGAACAAGACACCTATTACACCATATCAACTACACCACAAAAGTATACGATAAAGTAAGAATTCCAAAAGGTATTTTCATAAGAAGTTTTCCTAAGGCCTTTTCAACTTCCATATCATTGAGAGAACTTCTTTAGCACTTCAACAACATTATGCCTCAGTACAGACAAATGGGAGCTGCTCGAATAGTGGTTAGATCAACTCAATCTGGCTAGCCTAAACCATCCGACAAAACCACACACTTACATCTCTGCTTTGTACCCTTGTTGTCCCAAGCACCCCACCAACTGAACCTTCACCTCGGCTCGGAGTGACTAACTCGGCCTATTAAGTAGTCTCCTCAAATTGCTTCACCCTACCTAGCTTCACACATTATCAACCCATATCTCCTATTATGTTTCCTTCGCCCTGACTAGACGAAGGGCCAAGTGCTCGGTACTCCTTGATGACTAAGGAGGACTAACCTCCTATAGTCCATCTTGGGGCTGGAGCACCCACCTTAACCAAAGTGGCAATTTACTCGAATCGATCACTCTAACTCAACCCTTACATCACTTATCTTAGATGTCTTCGCCTCAACCTTTTACTAACACGGATTCCAACCACCACTAACATCGATACAACAGCATCATCACATGTCCCCTAGCTAACATGAACACCTCCAAGCCAGATTGACCACATGCTTGAGAAGCCCATTTTACCTCTTTCCTTACCTCTACGACAATACTAAACTTCTAGGGGTGGGGGTAGTGAGCAAGTATTGATAGGACTTTTTAAACATAAGTCTCTTAGACTTGTATCAACTCGGTTGGGCTTATAACCTACATCATGCCTCTCTAAACCTAACCTTTCCATCCTTATGGCCGGCTTCAACTCAGGCCTACTATACAACCTATTCAACCATAGTAGCCATCAACAACTAGAAGACTACAAATAAGGCTAAGCAACCTAATCAATAACTACCTCCTATATTTGCGAACCATATCAAACATTGTGACTGTACTATCCAATACTTACAGATGTGGCTTCTGCCTATTAACTCCTATCTAATTGTTTATTCCACTCCTCTATAAATAGATGGTTATTACCCAATAATAAACTATTTGATATTTCACACATTAAAACCTACTCTTTATATTCGAGTACTATCACTTTATTTATATACTAATCTAGTTTAAGTATTGAAGTGATCTTATCGAATAACCCTTCAACACCCCTTACTATTTACTATCTTACAGACTCAACAAGTAACGCGAAGCTTAATCTCTATAAGCCAAAATCCAAAGACGATAGTTTCGACTAAGAAATAAGCTATAGACCAAAGAGTGATGCGATTGTGCCAACACTATTTCCCGTGCACAAGAAGGAAAAAAAAAAAAAAAAAAACCTTTGAATTTCCATCTTTGAAACTATAAAGGTAAGAGGAGCTTTCAGAGCAACTAGTGGATTCGGTTTGGACCTTTTCATAAAAGCAATTTACATTAATGTCCATATTAAATTTGTTTTGTTCATAAGGAAAATATCTATATATAGATAGAGATTCTTTTGTAAAATAAAATCATTCTAATGATATCATGATACTAAAATATTCTTAAAGGTTTTAATAATATAGATATATATCTAGCTTTTTCAAATCAAATCCAAGCTTCATTTTAACAAATAATATTTTTTTTTTCTTTTTCTTTTTTTTACAATCAAAGTTAAATGAAATTAATTAGGCCCGACTTTAGCTAGTAGAGTTATACTTCTGGTCAAACTTTGAGGTTAAAAATGTAGCTCAACCAAGTTCAGGGTTCAAATTTTCAACTCAAGTTAGAACCCTAACTCAACACCATCGATATATTTCATTCATTCATAACCCTGTTTAGGTCTATGCCAAGCGATTCGAACAATCCACACTATGGGACCTTCAATACAGTAGCTGGCGCAATTTGGCTGTGAGAAATAACCATGAAGCATTGAGGTCATATGGCAGTTGCCAAACAATAAGATCAATTACATGAATGTATGAATGGGGCAAAAAAATAAATAAATAAGTAAATAAACAAGCAATGAAACTCATTGATGTTGCAATATACCGGGTTAACAATTGTCATCCATTAATTGGTGCTGCAATACAATTGACTGTCGTTAACAAAAAGTTAGAAAGGCAAGAATGGCCATCAATCCTATTAATAACCGCCAATAAGAGAATATTTGACCAGGAAGGTGATAGTGGGACGAGACAAAGCTTATTCATAGGCTATGGGACATCAATGGGAAAGTTGTTTTGGTGGGGAGTTGTTGGACGTGTACGAAGTAAGAGTCAGTAGATAACTTCAACGGACAGTCTAGTAAGTAGTAATTGGCCTCCATGTGTCTGTTTTGCAATGTACCTATGTCTGAATGGAAAAGAGAACGTTTATAACAAATGAGGAGGACAATTGCTATCCTTGAGAAAGAGGAAGTCATGAGTAAGTTTAAACAGCAGCCCTGATTGTCGAAAACTATAACCTCCAACCACCTCTTACAGTCAAATGCAACTAGTGCCAACGATTGCTCTTTGATTGCTAGTGTAAAAGTTGAGCACAAAACCGTGGTGCAATACATATTGAGAAAATTCCAGTAGCTTGAGCATCGTCTAAAGTAAAAATAGAGATGATAGCCAGGGAATCAGGAGAAAAGGAGAGGGGAAATGAGTATCAAAATGCCAGACAAAAAGGGGACAGAGGAATCGGAAAGAATTTAAACAGACTCCAGAAACCATGTGAATAACCTAAAAAGAGCTCTAAAATTAAGAAGCTATGAGCTTCTTTGATATCTGGCTTTGAGTTCATAAGATGAGACGCAAACCATATGATGTTGCCAAACAAGCCAAAAAGCAAAAATATAACAGGCAAACAACAATCATAAGCTGACTAAGTTCAGTTCAAATGCATGGGGATACAAAAGGAAGAACCCTGTCTTAGGAATGAAGTGACACTGAAGATGCGTATGTGCATGAACAGATGCACGGGTCTTCCATACATTAATATCAATGTGAGAGAGAGAGAGAGAGAGAGAGAGAGACATCTAAATTTAAGAAGGCATGCAAAATGAGTTTTCTGCTTTATTTCTTTTCATTTGACATACTTATTGGCAAAGCATATGAATCAGAAGTTAACAGCTACATCATGTTCGCAAGAACATACAGATAAAATAACAAGAAGAGCAACTTATGAACGCAGGCCCAGACAAGTCCAAAGACTCGTGCCCACATATAGGGGAAAAAACAAGAAAGAAGGAAAAAGAAAACCCTAGTTTACCTTCTCTACCCCTGGCCTACAAAAACAGCAAATTCTTTGAAAAATACCAGTAGTGCTGCAAGGTTCAGTCTGATATTCTGATCTCAACCCCCAAAATATCCTTCACCACCTCATATGTCACAAATGCAATGGCTATGGATGGCACCACCTGAAGAAGAAAGCACAAACGTTAAGAATTCACATAAAGTAGTTTAACATCAGCTTTTTTGCATTACCATATAGCAAGAAAAGCAGATTGAAAACCTTCAACTGAGGGCCTAATGAAAAATGAAAGTATTAAAGTACTAAAGAGAGGTTCATGACAGACAGCATTCATTCTAGATATATTCCATATTTTTCCTTATCAACCTCCCTAAAAGAGGCATTCTTCATCCTTGACTTCATGATGCATTTGGAGATGTTTGTAGTCCATTTTTTCTCCCATCAATCATTAAAAACAACATTCCTACGGCTACAATGTTGATGCTGCTCAAGTCTTACTAATTGTATAATAATATATCCTAAAATGTCCAAGTACAGAAATGTAACTTCTTTCGTTATTTTTACCTTCACAGAATTTGGAACCAAACCCTTGTACAATGCTCCAACGCCCTCATACTGCACAGTTTTCCTGAATGCATCTATCATGCCATTATATTCAAGTGCAGCTTGGCTCCTTCCTTCACCCCTGACGATTGAGGCTGCATCCTTCCACCCAACCATTTGCATTCTTCTCCTTATCACATCAAGTGGGTAAGCAACAGTTTGACCAACAGTTCCAGCAGCAGCCCCACATGCAAGCCTTGTGATGACACTTAACTCAGAATCTTCGACCAGTCCAAATGGTTTTGATTTAATTAGCCAATCTTTTAGAGACTCATAAACAGAAAAGTTAAGGCCAACATAAGGAATCTGCAAACATGAGAAGAATACATAAGGCTAACAAACACAATATATAAAATAAAGGTTGCACAGGTCAGATAGATTGAGGTAAATAAGTCCAAAAATAGAAATTGCAGTTAACACACCACTCAAACTAACAGAGAACTTTTTCCCTCCAATTATCCTCAAACTATCTCCTTTACCCCATTACTGACATACATTATCCTGCTTCAAACTGAATCCTCACTCCAAAATCATTTTGTCAGTATCATCATATATAATGCTCGGAAGCTTTGCCATAACAAGGCTATTATTCTAGCACATAAGACAGTCATCATCCATGTTTAAACATGTAATAGACCATCCGACATTTGGAAGGCAGGAAGCAAGCATTGCAGGGGGAACCAAGTAAGGAATTAAGAGACTCATTGTAGTTCTTGGTGAGTCAGGAAAAAAGCCTAGACAAATATGTATCTGTCAACTAGTATGGGTGCATGCATCTCTCATCATTATAGCAACAAGGTATTTTCCACATTGCAAACAAAAACAGTAAAATTACTAACCACTCCAATGACAGAAGGTACCCAACCCTTGTACAGTGCTCGTGGGCCCTCCTCTCGAAGTACAGTTGAAAGGGCATGGAACATTCCTCTATACTGGTAAGGAGACTTCTCTGTCTGCAAAGATAAACAAGAACTATGGACTGAGTTCTCCAACAAAACATATGAAAGGTACAAATCTTACCAATTATGAAGCAGAAACCTTCCCGATTATAAAGCATTTGCAAACAAGAAGGTAAGAAAAGGGTTTTTCAGTAAATCTACATTGTATTGCAAATGCTGGCCCAGGTCTGGTTTTGTATAAGAAATTCACCATATCTTTGCAATTATTCCCTAAGCTCTTCTCCAGGATCACTTCTTAATATGAGAAGTTGTGCAACTACAAAGGATTCCAAAACACACCTGTACAGTTATCCTGCCCCGCACCATATCCATAGGGTAAGTTGCTGACATGGCAATTATTCCAGCACATGCCCCAGCTCCAAGACGTAAAATAGGAGTGAGCTGAGCATCTTCTGCAGGGATTATAAAATTGACTCTTAGACCAACACTATATATCTATCTTCATATCTTCATAAAAATGCTGCTTTTGAAAATCCAATTTGTTATTACTATCTACCAAAGAAAGGACTTTGATCCATCAAACTGGTCCATTTTGTTATATAAGAAAAATTATCCAGGAAGTCTAGGAACTTGGTGTAACCCGCTAAAAGGGAACTAAGGAACAATTTCAATCACTTTTATGTATCTTTAACATACCATCACCCCATGGAAATAAAAAGAAAAATGAAAATCAACTCACATACTGAGACAGATAGCATTAAAAAGTCATCCAATCAGCTTTACAAAATCAATTTGTTTTCGAAAATTTAAAATATGAATTTCTTTGAAGAACTTCTTGAATTCCTTTAGGTTGCAAGACAGAACAAGCTTTCCAAAATCTGCAATAGCGTAGAGAAAGCACTCAACCTTATTGTCACCTCCACCTGAGACCCCAACCAAATAAGAGAACAGCTCCCCATGGAAACAACCAAAGAGATAATTTAACATATTGATTAAGGTCTACCAGTTTTTTTTTTTTTTTTTGGGATAATTATATCAAAGTCTATCAGATAAAATTAATTAAATAGAGAGACAGAGTGCAAGGTATGGACAGGCACCTTGAGCACTAAACATTGCATGAAATTTTAATAACAAAATTGCAACAGATTCATCCAAAAGTCAAGCTAGTAAATGCAGGTTTTATTTTTTAAAAGTAATGTAGGGGAAAATTTTATTTATTCCTACTTCACAACAGCAAATGAGAAGAAGTGAAAAGAATATTATTTCCCTTGACTGCTCTTTTTTCATAAACAACATCATGAATTCACTAAATCTTGTTGGGCCTTGGAAAATGGAAACATCATAAACGTATCATGTGCATGTAATTCTCCAATAAAGTATTAAAATAAGGAAAATGGGCATACCATTGCCAGTTTTCTGTCGATACAGCCACAATATTCCCCTGGTGACATGTTAGAATTACCAGAGTCAAACAAAATGAGGCTTGGCAGGATGTTCAGTAACTACATATAATGATACAACAGCAATTATCAGACTTCAGATGCTAAATACATACAAAAGCAGAGTACAAGTTTTTCACAAATCTTAAACGGGTACATCAAGAACCTAAAAGATCAGAACTGAAGTAATTATTAGGAGGATAGCAAGCAAGATATATTTGCTCAAGCATAATGGACATTTATCCAGACTTGAATTCAAGTGGAGAAATTATCAATGCAATAAAAATATCTCATAAGAGGTTCATACTCATATTCCCTTCCAATTAAGTAGGTAGAGTATAGACAAGCTTATGCACAGACAGTTCTCAGTATACAAACACATGATGGCAGCTTAAAAAACCAATATATATCATAACAGTGCAAGTATACTTGTGCAATCAGCAGTAAAAGGGCTAATACGGTGCACAAATTGAATCAAAGGATAAGGGGGAAGGAGGAAAAACTCATTGCAACAAAGTCAAGAGCACATAATCATAGGATTCAACATAGTTGGTTTTGTTAATTATGTTACATTAATATGTATCCCATAAAAGATAAAATTTCAGATGAAAAGGTTCAATATGCTGTAGCATTAAAAAAAAATTAGGATTGCCAAATCAAAAGCATTTAGCACTCCATCCTTGCAATCTTGAATTGCAGGCTAATTCGATATTAGAGTCATTATCCCATACTAATTTCATATTACTCTTTCAATATATAATCTGAAGTTTAATGAACAGATGAGTGAATATGAGAAAGAAACCATACTTAGATGCTTCCTCATAACTGAAGAATTTGACTGCAGAATTAGGGATAATACGGGCACAGTTGGTACCATTTCCTTTAAACAAACCCCAAAATCCCTCTGTTCTCCATATATATTTTAAGCCTTGAATCGTCCCATTATACTTAATATTGTGAGGATTCTGAACCTGTATATTGAGAACACCCATCATTAATATCAGAAGCAAGAAGGAACAGTAATTTTAAAGAGGCACTTGCACAAAGAAGGAAGACCACCTGTAGCAATATTTTCAAACGCTCCAATGGAGCCACAGCAGTACGTGACCTGCACAGAACATGTAATAATCAGTTCATCTGAATAGGGATTGACACAGATGAGAAGATGAGGAAAGCATGATTGAAATGGTTTAGCAATGCACAAGAACATGCTTTAAGGACACCTGTAAAACATTGTGATACTTCTAGACTGCAGACATAAAAAGAGGTCGAAGGAGATCACATAAAATGTGGAGAGAAGTAATAAAAAGTTATCTGACATGTTTAAGGATTAATTAAAAACATGGTCCATGATAGAATGCGAAGGCAATACATATGATCCATATAGCTGACTATGTATTGTATGAATCAGGCTTGAGTGTTATCGTTAATGTAGATCACCTTAAGTGAGGTAGGAACTTTCCTTGATAGAAGAACAGATTTATTATCCATGTGAACTGAAATGGGGTTAGCAATCCTGAGACTGGCTCAATCCAAATGACTTGTTGGAACATGATTCAGACAGGTAAAACCAGAAAGTATCACAGCATAAACACATTAAACACAAACTAAGATAGTTTTAGGTGCTCATCGCTCCTGTGGGAGCTATGATTAGCATGACCAAGTAATAGCTGCAAGCCTGCAAGTCCTTATGAACCCCTTTTATTTTACTTTCAGTTTTTTATGTGACAAGTCAATATGCAATGGGCCTCAATTCACAGTAATGAAGAATGTAGAACGCGGTGTCAAGTGTTGCTTTAATTTCAGAATTTGCATGCATGGAAAAGTGGAAGGCTTTGGCACAATCACATCAATAACTAAATTGCCATGCAGAACAGATACAAGAAAAAATTTTGCAAGCCAAGTTGCTCCAGCATGCGTTTACTTCTAGAGATTTTTTAAGTAGTTAAATAGTTGCAATGACTTCAAATGATGGATGATATGATAAACTGATCTCAGATAAGGGTTTCGTCCATTCTGCATTGATAAAACTCAAATGCTGCTATCAACATCATGTTATATTGACAAGTTGAGGTCCTTGCAGATATACCAAAAGGCCAATTATACACAACAAAGTTTCTTTGGCACAAAAAGGAATCTAAATCACAACCAGAAAGAGAAGAATCGTAGAATAGGTCAGAAAGTATTATTGGCCCCCCAGGAAATCACTAGAAGGAAACTTTCACACTTTTTATACATTTCTATGTATTCGCTTTCCGGTGAAGTTAACCAACTTCTGGTCGTTCTAATCAAATTAGCATTCGACAGGAATCTTGATACTAACCTCTATTTGTTTCCTAAGTTTTTGGTTAGGAGAATGTTTCTTACTAAAATTACAACTGGTTTCATTTTTGCATTAAAATAAAACACTTCCTTTTTTGAAATTAAAAATATTTACTTTCATTTAGACAGCATGCTTCATCCTGAAAATGATAATAATAAAATCACAAAAGTCCTATACACAGCATTCTCTATATCGCTTGCAATATCAAAATTTGCAAACACGCATGTTTTATTTTTCCAATTTCCCAATTATCAAACCTAAACCTAATTAAATTCGGTAAAAACATTGAGAAATAGAGAAATTATCCCAAAAAAAAAATAAAAAGAAAAAGAAAAACTCACACTCCTCCAGCAACACCGCCGGCGACGAGAGACTTGCAGATACTGAGAAGCGCGTAGCTCGGAGCCTTGACGCCTTCTCTAGCGAGTTTGGCTTCTTCGGCAAGATTAACGATCGTCGACACTGCCTTCTCGCTCGTCTTCACATCCTCCGAAGCCATCAAAATTTATCTAGCACCAACAGAGTAACAACAGCAAACCCTAGGTGATTATGGAGAAGGAATCTGGGGCGTTGGATCGATACGATCTACGGTGAGGATTGATTTATGCAGAATCGAGTCTCTGCAAATCGAATCGATGCGCGCGTGCGTGCGAAATAGAAAGATACGGTGGTGGTAAGTGAAACGGAGTGAAAGTGGCAGCCGTGCTGCTGTGTGACGGCGTTTGTTTGGTGGCTGTTGTAGCAAGAGTGAGTGTTGTGTGCTTCTCTCATTTATATACATGGTCATGAATCGTGACGTGTGACAAATTAAAATGAATGGATGCTGGTGGTAATGTTTTAACTTATTTATATTTTTTGTCTACTTAGCAACGTAATACATAGGTCCGAAAAAATTTATATGTTCTATTTTTTTTCATCGGTTGCATTTGTAATTGTTATTAGTTTTTCTTAATTATTATCTTCTAAATATCAAGACCATCTTAATATATCCTATTAAATTATTATTATTATTAAATATTGGTTAACGCTGTTAAGAATTAATTGATCACACCTCGCATGGCCATTTAATTTCAGTTTGGCTATTGATATAAGTTGGTGATATATGTGACCTCCACTACACGAAAAGTGAAAACAACATTTTGCCACGACATGGTACATACATAATGTATATTATAAGGACATCCAGTTATGATACGGTAAATAAATGTATATAATAAACAAATATAAGGAAACTATAGATAAAATATAATTTCGAAAGTCATTTTTCACATTTCAGACAACCATGTATAAATTAAGATTTAAAAGGGTAAATGATACATTTATAATATTAGCAAATGCAATAATTTTTATTAGTAAGGATATAAACAAATCGAATCGAGTTAAGCTTTTAAATGTTCAAACTCAATTCATTTAAAAATTATTAAACTTGAGCTCATGTTAAATTTTTATTAAACCTATAAATTAAAACTCGAGCTCAATACATTTAAATAGATAAGTTTTATCTTAAGTTTGAAATCAATTCATTTACTAATCCAGCTTTCAAGCCAAGTGGAGCTCAAACCCCGCTCATGAACTTATACATACAAAATTAAGAAATATATAATAAATTGATTAAAGTATACTAAATAAAAATTATATTATATATTATCCTAAATATATTATATATTTATATATATAATGTAAATATTAACTTTTTATTTTAATAATATATAATATAATACATAATATTTATAATATTCATAAACATAGTTCACAACTAACTTTATTTTAAATTCAAACTCAATTTATTTATTAATCAAAGTCAAATAAAACCGAGCTTTAAGTAGAATGTAGCTCAAAACTGAGTTCGACCGGCTCTAACATTTTTAATTTACAGCCTTACTATCCATGTTCAGCTCGCTATTTTTCAATTATTTAAAGCCCTTTAGCTTTTAAAGGAAGAGCATCGATCGCCGAGCTTAAGTTATCCACCGTTTATTTTTAAAAGCTACATAATATAAGGTTATGACTAATAAAGCAAATTAAATAGAATTTAAATGTATAATAGAAGAACGTACGAAATGACATACGGAATTATGGTGATGGGGTATCGTATCAAGTGTATGCAAACCATCCCGAGTTAATATAGCAATTAATATAAAAAAGATATTCGTAATTTACTTTTCGAATATTTTAGTGATAAAATGTTTTCAAAAATGGAATTAGTAATTCAACAATTACATTTTTTCAATAATTTTCATCCACTACATTGTATATTCCACTATCGAGATTGTGGTTTTATTGGTTACTTCTCGTTTTACATGCTACGAATTAAACTGCAAAGCATATATTATTTTGAAAAAAGATTAAGGATAAATTCGAATAAAGACTCATAATGCTAACTAATTAAAACAAAAAATTAATATTTTATAAAATAGTTTAAATAAACGATTACATTAACTCATTATTATAATATTGTTAAGTTGATCTAACGTAGCGATTATCCACTACGTAGCACCAACATAGTGCTTATGTGACACCTGTATAGCCCTTTAATTGCAAATAATAAGGAAAAAAGACATAAAATGTTATAGAAAAATAAAAAATATGTCACACCTCAAACTTGAGAAGTCATAATAGTCTCGCCGTATAATCTAACTTAGGCCAAAAGTTATCCCCTTAGCTATCAACGTAGGTATAATTTACACAAGACGAACAACAACTCAACCAACTTTGAAACAATCAATTGAGCACTTATAGTATATAAAACTTGTGAGATAACACTTTAGAAAATATATATTCTCATAATTATAGCTAAATCAATTTTTATACATAACCTTATATAGATCAAAAGTTCCATAGTTTTCGGAAGAAACTGTACATCTTCACTGGAAAACTAATTTACATATATAGACATAACAATAAGCCAACGAAAACTATAAAGCTTCACAAAAGACTTTATAATCTACCCAGAAAAGATAAACATAAGTAACATAGGTTCATTCCATTCTTTAGACTTTATCACTTCGCTTCCTAACCTATTGGAACTAATTTGCGGATAATTGTATTGAGACATCTGTTGGTACTACTCTATACATACAAAACAACTTATTGGGATGTAAGCTCAACTAGCTCAATAAGAAGGCATAGAGTCATAAAAGTATATTAACAAGCATGGTTGTTTAATTATTAATTTAAATGTAAATGCAACGGACAAATGATATAGCATCTCATAATGTTTAACTGGTCCATTGTAAAGTTAGAGTAACTCCATCCACTCTGACCTGAATTTCAAGAAGTTTTAATGTGATACTATCAGACTAAATCAAGGCTTATACAGTAGAGACACTTCTCACCCCTAGACAACATTCGAACCATGGTTCCTAACCCTATCATAACTCCTTCTTTTATCACTTAATTCGACTAAGAGTGGGAAAAGGATAATTTTTGTTATTCTCATTGAAGTGTCGGTATTTAATCTAATAACCTAATCGGTCGATCTTATTTCTAAACTAAAGTTGCCAACTGTTCCACATCCGTGGTTGATTGATAGGAGAGTCATCTATGATGGCTACAAGAACACACATTTGTTCAAGAAAGATGACCGGAATATCACATTAAACTCAATGTTGTCGAGAGAAGTTAATAAATTGCAGACAAAACTTGCCGCAAATCAAAGAAGGCTCTCGTGATAAGTAGAGTCAACCCTTATGTTGGTTAGGTGCTTATTAGAGATGAAGGAGCAAGGTGAATTACCCTAAGAAATTAAGGAGCTGCTAGATAAATATGCTAACCTATTCCTAGAACAGTTACCTGAAGGGTTGCCCCCAACTCAAAGTATAGAGCACTACATTGATTTAATACCCGGTACGGCATTACCAAATAAGCCAACTTATTGGATAAATCCGAAACAGGCTTCCGAACTCTAACATCAAGTCAATGAGTTACTGAAGAGAGGTTATGTTCGAGAAAGTCTCAACCCTTGTGCTATACTGACGCTTCTTGTGTTAAAAAGGGATGGGACTCGGCAAATGTGCGTGATAGTCAAGTTATGAACAAGATCACAATCAAATATAAGTATCTCATTCCTAGACTAAAGGATATGCTAAATGAACTAAGTGAAGCCAAGGTATTTAGTAAGATTAACTTAAAGTCTAGTTACCATCAAATCTGCATGAGACTGGGAGAAAAATGAAAGATTGCTTTTAAAACTTGTCATAGACTCTATGAGTGGATGGTCATGTCATTTGGTTTGTCGAATGCCCCGAGCACTTTCATGCAACTAATGAACTATGTGTTACAACATCTAATTGAGAAGTGTATCGTGGTTTATTTCGACAACATCCTTGTATACAATACTAATATGCCGAGTCATTGTAAACACCTACGTACTGTATTAAACATCCTTCATGTCAACAGATTATTCAACAACTTGAAGAAGAGTTACTTTTTCCAGGAGGAAGTAATATTCTTAGGCAACGTAGTCAATGGAGGAGGCTTACGAGTAAATGATGAAAAGATCCAAGCAATTGTAAAATGGTCGACTCCTACTACTTATGCTGATGTAAGAAGTTTCTACGGACTAACTTTATTCTATAGACGATTTATCAAGAATTTCAGCACCCTCACTATGCCACTTACTAAGCTAACGAAGAAAAACACCGACTTCCAATAGACGAAAAAGGGAAGAGAGGAGCTTTGCAGAAATAAAATAAAAATTAACCTTCGCCCCGATATTAGTCTTACCTAACTTCGAGAAAATATTTGATATGGAATATGACGCTTCAGGCATTGGAATAAGCATTATTCTAATGCAAGAAGGTCGACCAATTACCTTCTACAATGAGAAGCTAAAAGGACTACAATTGAATTACTCTATGTATGATAAAGAGCTCTTGGCACTTATCAGAGCTCTGCATCTATGGCAGCACTATTTACTACTGAGAGAGTTTGTCATATATACTGACATGAGTCACTGAGGTATCTCTGAAGTTAAACTAAATTATCCAAGTACTAAGTGAGATGGGTTAAATTCCTTAAAGGATTCGATTTTGTGATTAAATATAAGTAATGAAAGAGCGATGTAGTTACAGATACTCTTTCAAGAAGACATGCGTTTTTAACCAAACTGTAGACCAAGTAATTTGGATTTGCAAGTATCAAAGAGTAGTACCTTGAGGATCTACACTTGGACCCATAATCATGCAATGCACTAATGGAAGAACAGTGTATGAGTTTTATGTGGAGGATGGTTACTTATTTTGAAGTGGAAAATTATACGTGCTAACCTATTCACTGTGAGAACTATTGATCAGAGAAACCACGGTGGATGTCTCTTCGAACATTTTGGAGAAAGAAGGACCTTTAAACTGTTGAATGATCGCTTCTTCTGGCCAAAAATGAGGAGAGAGGTACACCAAGTTGTTGAAAGCTGTGTTATATGCAAGAAGGCTAAATGTCGAATCGAACAAGGTAAAGCAATGCCCTTACCTATTCCAACAAAACTCTGAATTGAGTTGAGTATGGACTTTATTCTCGGACTACCACAAACAACTTGAGGCAAAGATTCTATAATGGTTATCATGGATTGGTTCAGCAAAAGGGTACATTTTGTGCCTTGCTAAAAAACTAATGATGTTGCGGCTATTGTTTCTTTTTTCTTACAAGAGATTGTATAGTTACATGGCGTGCCGAGAAGTATAGTCGCTAATAGAGATCTAAAGTTCTTGAGCCACTTCTGGAGAACCTTATGGCGTCAGATGGGGACCAAACTACTATTTAACACTTCCTATCACTCCTAAACTGACGACTAAACAAAGGTGGTTAATCACACTTTAAGATCATTGTTTTGAGCTATAGTGGGAAAGAACTTGCCTAACTAGGACATCTATTTGCTAGTAGTCGAGTTCGCTTACAATTGAATAGTGCTTAATACCATTTAGTAGACTCCCTTCAAGGTGGTCTATGGTTTCAATCCTGAGTTACTCCTCAATCATGCCCCTGTACCTGTATTTGCGCAAGAGGACCCTGACACAAAGGCTAAAGCACAATCCTTTCAGTACATCTACGACAAGGTCACTCGGCATGTCAACTAAGTTACTAGAAGAATGTAAGAAAAGACCAAAGATAGGACAACTAAACAATTCTAGTTAGAAAACTTGGTATGGTTGTACCTCAGTAGGAAACGGTTCCCAAATAAGATGAGGAACAAACTATCTGCAATAGCTGAAAGACCTTTTAAAATCCTCTAAAAGATAAATGATAATACCTACAGATTGAAGTTACCCAAGAATTATGGGGTTTATGATACCTTCAACGTTGCTGACCTCAGTCTATATCACCCTGATAGAGAACTGAATGAAGACCATTCAAATTTGATCCCAATTCCAAAACAACTCGAAGAGAATTATGGGAATCAAACTACCGGACCACTGACCCATAGCCGAGCCTGAGAACTAAAGGGACTAGCAAGACGAATCTTCCTATTTCAACTGACCCCTCCCGAAGCCAAGTACTTCATTGCCAAGTCACCCTTCATACTAAGCCAAATGATTCCCTATTTTTCGCAGTTTATGTGCCGAGAAGCTAAAGGCCAAGTATCTGCCAATCTTCACTCACATTTATGCCTCGCTAAGTACTTCCTTAGCATCAACCTTGCCAAGATACCGAGAGAGAGACTTTGGACTAACTTAGCTACCCTTGCTTAGACAAGTAATTTGTCCGTACTTTTTGTCCGCATCTTCCAATAGCCTCACCAATGTAACATTGCTACGTGTGCAGTATCATATGTAAAATCCATTATACCAATGATTTTTTTCCTTGTATATTCATTTTTACCTTTTTGTATATTGTACATTACTTCCTTAAGAAATGCCCTTTTTGTCTTTTCCTTTTTAAGCAAATTGCCTTAACTTATGGGTATAAATACCTTTATACTTATAATTGTAGGACCAAAATAGAGATTACCATTAATACACTTCTATGTTTTTCTTCATAGCATAAACACTCTGTTTAGTCTTGGCATCATTCTTCTCTTAACCTTTAAGCAAGGCTAGATGGTAAGTAACCTCAAGTTCAATTTATGTGTCATATCGAATTGTATCATGAGTCTCCGGAAGTTCCATTAGTGCATCATATCTTCTGGAGCTGTTCTTAAGTTTTGCTTACTCTTCTCATTCGCATTTGTCCTTTTTACACACATACCCCATCACTTTCTTTCAAGCTTTCTGTAAGCTTAGACTCATCCAGTAACTGGTCTTATTTGTTCTTGGTCATGGTTCACACCAATTTTCCACCTGCAAAAACTATAAAGCTTAGAGCTAACATCTCATCTTTTGCCTAGATAAAAGTTAAGACCTTATAGGACACTTAAGAGCACTTTAAAGATCTACTAAGGTAGTGTCCACACCATAGCCTACCTATTTGGATGGAAATGCAAACATTCTACAATAGTCTCAACCTTTCTATAAGGCAAATGACAGATGCAGTAGCTACAGGCATACTTAACACTAAGACACCCAACGGAGTCTAAGCTTTGATAGAAGGTATGACTATGAACAATTACCAGTGGGAAAACCTCAAGGGGAAGTAAAACTTACAGGCTTATTTAAGCTCAATGTTGTACAGTCCCTAACTACTCAAGTGGATATATTGAGTAAGAAAATTAAATCCCTCTCAACTGGTTCGCAACAACCATAATTCAACCCTAATAACTTTAACCAAGAGGAGATTATAGGTTACGAACAGGTATAACAGGTTGATTTTCTAAGGAAACCTACAAGCCTTTAATATAATCCTTACAACAACACCTACAACTTAAGGTAGAGAGATCACCTTAATCTTTCATAAGGAGGTCAAAATTAAGGTCAAGGCCAACAGCGGCAAGTAAGGAATCAACCACAATAAAGATGAAATTTACTTCCACTGGGATTTCAACAATCGATAATGCCCCCACTTACTCCAGAGTAGAAGTTAGAAAGGCTCTTGGAAAAATATATTCAATCCAACGAGGCTCGAATGCAACAAATAAAGGTCTCTTTAAGGAACCAAGAAGCTTCTATCCATAACTTAGAGAATCAAATTGGATAACTTACAAGAATGTTGAATGAATGACCACAAGGGTCTTTACTTAGAAATACTAAAACAAACCTTAGGGAACATGTTAATGTAGTGACCCTAAGAGGTGGTAGACGACTGCAAGTTGAGATGAAGGAAGATAAAGAAGCAGCTGAAAAAGAAGTGGTGGTCAAAGGTAAGGAATGTTCAGAATCACTAAGATCAAAAGAAAGTGTAGAGCTACCAAAAGTAAAAGAGTACAAACTACCCATCTCATATCCATAATGTCTTAAGCAAGACTATGCTAATCCAACCAAGCAATTCAATAAATTCTTTGATCTTTTTAATTAACTTCACATGAACTTACCTCTTATTGATGTTTTATTACAAATGCCGAAATACACGAAGTTCCTCAAGGATTTTTTGTCGAACAAAAGGAAGCTAGAAGATCTTTCAACGGTCACATTGAACGAGGATAGCTCCACACTACTTCAAAAGAAGTTAGCAAATAAATTGCAAGATCTAAGGAGTTTTACCTAATGCCATTTAAGTTATTTAAAAAGTTAGGATTAGGAGAACCTAAACCAACATGCATGTGCATTCAATTAGCTGATAAGTTTGCCACATACCCTAAGGGCATTATAAAGGATGCCTTAGTGCGAGTTGATAAATTCATTTTCCCTATCGATTTTGTTGTCCTCGATATAAATGAGGATAATGAGGATCTCAAGGTACCATTGATTCTAGGTAGACCCTTCTTAGCTACTACAAGAGTTGTGTTTCATGTTAGTGAGTGTAAGCACATCTTAAAGGTTGAAGATAAGGAAATTGTTTTCTAAAATCTAAATTCAATGCACAAGTCTCTTAACTTAGAGTGTACAAGCTATGATGGTGATATTTCTAATGCTGTTGTTACTGAATGTGTGCCGGAAATACTTGTTAAAGAACCTATGAACGATTGCTTAAAAACGGGAAATGGAGAAATGGTGAAAACCCTTAATCAATAAGAAGCTGTAACTCAGTTGGAAGCTAATGAACCCAATATGATGAATATGACGATTGAACCATTTTGTAGACTTAACGAAGGAAAGTTAGAACCTCTCAAAGTAAAATCACCAATCTTGGAGGAGAAACACTCAGAAGATCTTTTGAAACATGCCTTTGTAATGAGAAGCTCAAAGTTACCCACAACCACTCCATCTAAGTGAAAGGCAGATAAAAATAAGAAACTCGAGCAACATAAGTTTGATTAGTGGTGTGATAAGAAGAAACTTAGTAGAAATTATGCATTTAAACAAGAGAATTTGCTATACCAATAGAAAAAGAGTAAGTCTAGCCTTGTTTAGAGGGTTCAAAAGCGAAGTAAGGATGGAGATTCATCTCCACTTGAATGAAGGTAAGTAACTCATGCATCCCGTTAAGCTATCGATGTTAAATGTAGCGTTCTTACGAGGCAACCAAAGTTATTTATTTATTTTCGTTATTTTCTAGCTTATAGGTTATTTTAGTAATTTTCATTGTCTACTTTAGCTCTTTAACACTTTTATTTTTCATTTCTCGATTAAGTTCACTTTTATGTTGCGCTATGCATACGACGATCTTGCTAGTTGATTAGTGGGTAGGAGTTAAAGGGACAGCGTTTCCAAGGCAGTACCTTAGAAGCTAAATGAAATTTCAAAATTGATAAGCATAATATAATAAGTTTTCCTTCTAGTTTAATTTTTTTTATTAGATTTCTTTGATTCAAATTTTTTAGTATTTTTGTTTCTTTAAGTTTCTTTTATTTTTCAATTCATGCATTAGGCTAGGTATATATAAATTAAAATAAAAATAATAAAAGTTAAAATAAAAAAAGAAAAAGAAAAAGAAAAACAATGTACTATATGATCTAAAGACATGGTTGTGTTTCGGATTGTATCGGTACCAAGTAAAGTATTGGCCGTATCATAGAAAGTTATATGACCGTAAGCTATGGACATGTCTCGAGTTGTGTCGTGCCTAATGTAAAAAGTTACAACCCATAACCCCTTCTTCACTTCTCCTCACTTCTTCTTTTACATAAATGCATACATGGTTTTCTTTTTCTCTCGTTTGCTCACTTACTCATGCCCAAATACACAACAGAACCCAATTATAATCATTTTTTATTTACAATACATCACTCACACCAATTCAATCTTTCCCCAAGTGTACTTCACTTCAAGTACTTTAGTAAGTTCTTATATCTCTTGTTTTTTCTTGAATTTTCATAAAAAAACTTATTTGGATTTCATTTTTTTTTCTTAAGGCTTTTACATGATTTTATTTAAGGAGTATGGGTTATCGTGGATGTTGTTTGTTTTAGTATTTTGGTAGTGATGTGCATGATAAACACGACCGTATTCTTGAATTGGTGCTAATCTTTAGATTTGAAAGACATGGGGTATGACATGATCATATCACTTACAATACATTCCTATAGGTGTGTGATTCTTGAATGTTTGAGTTGAAGTGTTGAATTTCATCGCTTTATATGCCTTATTATTCATTTTAGCACTCAGTACTTTAGTGTTTAATCAACTATAGAAGTGCTATTGATTTATGTCATAAAGGAATTAGGAGTTTAAGAATGCTTAGAATCTATTGCGTAACAATAGTTATGAGGATTGCACAAAGTATTTCTCAAGATTACAACTACATTTTGCATACATACAAAGTGTTTAACAAAATTCCTTAATGGGTTATAGTGTTTATTTTCTACATTTAGTCATAATTTTTGGTCTATTTCTTTATTCTAAGTATGGGGAACCTCTGGTGTATTGAAAATTTGACTTAAATGTTGTTTCCTTATGTAGAGAAATATAGTACCAAGAACTAAATTACAAGTTAAGAGGAAGGAGCTCAAGAAGAGAGTTTGGGTAAAGATGTCGATAAAGAGGATGAGGATGAGGATGAAGTTATGGCTAATGCCTCCAATTAGGAAGATTGTGGAATCAATGTTTTGGAACTTTAAAGCTCATGTTAGAGATTGCGTTTGATTTGAACTACTTCAGATTTTAAACTTCTTGCATTGATGAATCATGTTACTCAAATTTTTAGGGGAGTATTAATTTTTCTTTCTTACTTTTTAATTGTCTTATCTATGATTGTCTTGGTTGATATTATTTCCATTATGTAACTTAATTCATACATTGGGGACAGTTTATGGTTTTAAGTGTGAGGAAGAGGATATAAACATTTTTAGAAACTTTTGCTACTTAGGAGACCATTTTTTTTTTTTTGTATTTAAACCAATTTTATTATTTTGTTGATTTACAATTATTTGGAAATTGATAACTTCCAATGAGTTGAAAATAATTTGAATACTTGATCTTTAATGTTTAAGTTATACTTTACCAAAGTTAATAGGTGAAATCCATGTGGAGTAAAGTTACGGGTTATTTAGATTGGGATTTTATGATTTAAGATTAAAGCAACATCATTGGTTAGGAGTTAGTTGTGACTATTTTCAAGCTTACTTTGATGTATACTTTTCTCTTAGATGACTTTAAAATCTTATAATTCTTAGTAAACAAACAAATGAAGTTTATCTTTTGAGAAACCCTTGAAAACTTGAAATAGTTGGAGGTAGAAAATGACATAAATGAAAAAAAAAAGGGAAAAATTGTTAAGAGTTCACCTTAGTCCTTCAGAAAAGTAAGGTTCTTTCCTGCTACCAATATGAGAGTTAGGTTGGTATGGATTGGTCTTGGTCCGTCAGAAGAGTAAGATCATTTCCTACTGCCAATATAATTGTCCTTAAAAAATGTACTTAGTTAATAATATAAATTTAGTGAATTTTAGTTAATAATATAAATTTAGTGAATTTGAAGCCTTCCTAACGAAAGCATGTACTAAGGAGATAATTAGAAGATAAGTAGATGTAATGTGTGTTTACTTTAAATTCTAATGTTTAGTGAGCTTAAAGGGAAGGTTGTATACAATTTAGTTAAGTAGGTTTAAAATTTTTATGACTCTTTCTTAATTGGCAAGATGTTGAATCTGATCTTGAGTGTAGAATCCTTAATTTAATGATTTGGTTAAACTTTAATTTACAAATATAAACTTCTGAACTTTGTTACTTTGTGGCCTTTAGACATTGGGGAAAAAAAATGAATATAAGAGTTAATGAAGTTATTTAAAGAAAATGAATTAGATTTGCAAGTTGAATCTTTCTGGGTTAAGTGTAAATTTTGGTCGGTTTCCTAGTTAGTGATTTTTTTTTTTCACTTAAGAATTCATGTCTTGATTTTTCTTTGATTTATTTGCTTGAGGATAAGTAAATTCTTAAGTATGGGAAAGTTTGATGAGTTCTTGGTTGCAAATATTTTATTTAGTAATTTTTTATGATTTTATTTAATATTTGAGTTTATTTTTATATAATAATACTTAATTGAATAATATTTTTTTTTAGGTTTGAAATGATTTATATGAGAAAACGAGAAGATAGAAATAAATTTCATTCAAATCAGAGTTAAAATGAGCAAGTTATAAATGTTTCAAAATTGACACAGCTAAATGACATGACTGTATCATTTCTAAGCAAAATTAGAGCCAATTTTCTACTGGTATAGCCTGAGACCCGATCGTTGGTCATATCATTTCCAATTTTTTTTTTTTTAAAAAAAGAAGACAAATGTGAAGCACAATTAAGTATACGACCAAAAGATACGATTGTGTTCCTGGTCAAATCTTTTCTAACCGACCTATTTTTTTTATCTCTTCATATATAAAACCTTATTAAGGTTTATTTGAGAAGAGGAACTTGTTAAACATGACTTCGAGAGATATTTTCAAAATAAGAATACTTAAGGAGCAAGAGGATCATTAAGAATTTAAGATTTGATTTTATTTAAACTTTATGATTTTCTTTTCTATAATTTTCTACTTTTCGTTTTTAGATTCTTATTTTACAATGTATAATGAGTAAATATTTGATATCTAGGTCTTGTGGAATCTAGATTTATTCATGTAACATGATTAGTATTTGATTCATTTAATTCTTTAGTCTTTTCTTGATTTAGATATATTTGCTTCATGATTTAGATTATTACTTCCATAGGTAATAATCTAGAGTTTGATATCTTATAAGAATCTTATAAGAAAATCGAGAAATTTCTTATAAGATTAAATCTATACATAGTTGATAAGAATTATTGTAAGATTAGAGATAATTTGTAAGATTTTTCTGGAATTTTAAATTAAAACAGAGAGAATTCATTGTTCAATAAAACAATCTTAGGTCATACTATTGAAAAGATATTTTAAGAGGTGATTTTGAGATTAGAGTTAATTAACTTAAAAAAGTGATTAACTTTAGTAAAAAATTCTTCTGGACAAGAAAGATTAAAAAATAAATTAGATGATCTTTAGGAAAATCACATGTCAGATCTAGGGAAAACAAGATCTAAGTACAGCATTGAATCTTGAATTAATTTCCAATTAAATTGCTTTCTTATTAATTCTTGAATCACGTCTTAGTTAATCTTTAAATTAATTTTAGTAGCAGTTTAGATTTACTTCTTTAAGTTTCTTAAAATTTAATTTATCGATTAAATAACAAAGATCTAGTGAGTACTAATAATCATACTAGTCTCTATGAGATTGATATTTGGACTCATATTCTTTATATTATAAACTAATAGATACATTTGCCTGACACATCATCCTTCAATTGAGCTATCAAGCTTATTTATGCACAAGGCTTTTATAGCGGCATGATGGGATCTTCTTTCTTTTTAGCAAAAAAATAAAAAATAAAAAACAATAATATCAATTGAGAATATTTTTTACTAATTTAAGAACTATTTATGTTAAGTGTATTAATGTATCCTATGTGATATTAAACCCTTTTTTCATTATGTGTTAGTAAGTAGGTAATGTCATGGTTGTTAATTAATGAGAAAGCTAATATATTTTTTAATTTGGTGTTTTCGTTTTTAAGATACAAATATATATATCTTTGTGGTTTAGATTTTTCTAAAATAATTTGTATTTCATTGTGAAGATTTTTTTTTCACATGCATAACGTGAGTTCTTAACTAGTTATCATTTATAGAGGGTCATTTCAGTAATTAGACTTTTGATCAAATTTAATGCCATGAATCAATTTAATAGGTTAATAACAAGGCCTAGGAAATCATGCCAAATTAGGGATGTTTTAGGTATATAAGACTTAGTAAGCTTGCAATAAGGATAGCCCAACTAGTCATTTGCTTTCAACCTTACTGGATTGACTCTTACATGAAAAGATGGCTTCAAAGAAATATTTAGAGCCCATTTAGAATTTATTCAACCTTAAAAGGAGCTAATTGAACTAAAATAAAAGCTTTTGGCCAAAAAAAAAAAAAACAAAAAACTAACAACTAAAATAAGAGCTATGGGTTTTTTTTTTTATTATGGTTATACTTCTATTCTTTTATTACAGGCTATTAGGCTTATGTAGATCTATATCAAGCTTAGAGCCAAGTGTATGGTCCATATGAAAAGAAGGAGTAGATCTTGGCCTTTAGATCATTCAGGGCAATCTAATGACTCTTAATATCATTAGATCTCAACTATCTATCACAGGCTAATCAAACAATTAAGATCATCCTTCAAAATCTATACATAAGAGGCTCCTCATTTCATTTGAGGCAATTCAGAAAATTGGTTAGTTTGAGATAAATGTGAAAGCTCTATTGAAACTACTCTATGGAAAAAAAAAAAAAAAGCTACTTAGTGAAGAACATCGAAGAACACATGACTTCATCTTCTATTATATGTGTACATGAGTGATTGAGCTCCCTTATTCCTCCTCCAATGCATCTCTCCATTACATCCATTCACATGCCATTGAATCATCAAGTGATCTCTAAGATCGACTACCATATGCAAAGTACGTAATTAATCATTACCAGTAAGCTCACCTATATCATTATGTGAGTAGATTAAGAGATTTGTTGATGGTCTAAATAAGAACCTTTCATGCATATTTTATAAAAAATAATTACATAAAACTACAAAAGAACTTGTTTAATTTATTAATTAATATTTTCCTTATTATTTTGCTGGTCACTTGATGGGTATGATGTAAATTAGGAGTAAATAGATATAAGATGAATAAGGTATGAGGTAGTACTAGTATTATTTCCCATAGGGTATGTATTCTTATATTTTAAAATTAAAACTTATCCTATAGTACCTTAAAACCATCTTAGAGAATATACTCTATAAAAATTACATGGTAGATTATATTTTATAGAATCGGTAAATTTTGTCTTTTTTCTCGTAAAATTTTCTTGTTTATGTTATATAAAAAAATCTATATATAATACCTTAAGTTCTTCAAATGTAAAACTTACGGAATTTGTAGTAAAATCTATTAAATTTAAAAATTAATTTTTCTTACCTTTTTTATTTCAATTTTATGAGATTTTACTAAATATGTATCCTCCAAAGTCACTTTAGGTAAGTTTGTCCAACAAAAAATATAGTTATTTTAGGTAAAGTTACAAATCAATTATTAAGATTATATAAAATTATGAAATATCTTATATAATCATCAAGAGTTCGAAACGTTATTTTTATTTATGTAATCTCAACTATTGATTACATAGGTTTACATCTTATAAAGACAACTTTAAGAAAATTTTAGGAAAATAACTTTAGAGGATCTAAATCAGATTATATTAAGTAAATGATAATATATATATATAATGAAATAAATAAATAAGAGAAAGAACTAAAAATGTAAAGTATAATATTACCATTTATTAATATGATTTAATAATTTTTTATACGATTGATGTAAAACTCGGTAAAAAAAAGAAAGTTATAATAATAATAATAATAATAATAATAATAATAATAATAATAATAATAATAATAATAATAATAATAATAATAATAATAATAATAATAATATGAAAGAATGAAACGCATGTAATAATAATAAAGGATTGAAAACATGATATGGCTTGTAATTTAAAAGGGATAGTAATGGTAATTTAGTCATAGGAAAAAATTCAGACTTTCTACTATCCTTTAACATAATTAAACCCAAATCTTTTCCTTACTAAATTATCACATTACTTTTCTATAGGAATAGAAAATTTGCGATTCTCAACTCAACCCCTTTCAAATTCAAAGCCAAATTTCGAATCTAGGGGCTTGGGCATGAGAGAAATTAATGAAACTTCAAGAAAATGCAAAGATAAAACGATTTCAAGTAAGTCCATCTATTTAATGAATAAATTCATTTTTTTCTTCAATAAAATATCGTAAAAATCATAGAGAGTTCCATTTTTGCAACTTCACGCATTTATAACCTGAGTCTAGGGTATTTCTTATCAAGAATTACATATAAGTATTGTTCGTACCCTTATTCTTTAAAGAATTCTTGGTTTTGTAGTTTTTGTGTAAGTTTAGTGAAAGCAGTTGATAAGGTAAAGAGGAATGATGGTGATATGGATACATTGTAAATTGCGTAATGTTGGCGATGCCGAGCTGATGTTGGAGTGTATGGTATCAGGGTATGCAATACAATGGTGTATGTATGTTGTAAGTGAGTATGAGACTGTGTGTTTCTTGTACGACTATGTCTTTGTGTATGTTATGTGGGAGTGTGTATTGGTATTGGGTATGGGTATATGAGTGATTGTGGGTGTATCGACATATGTGCTATGGGTATGTGTAAGTCGGTGCTGATGTGCGTAGATTATGAAATATTGAAAAGTGTATGAAAGGATATCAAAAGATATTTAGAGTGAAGTTTGAAAACTCGAACGTTGAGGCAAAGGGTTGAATAAAAAAAAAGAGTGTTGAGTTGAGTTAATGATTAATAATTTAAATTTTAAATATGGTATTATATTTGTGACCAAGTGCTAAGAGTCACATAATACCAGGCCTTATCAAGATAGGAGTACTAGGTACGGGAAACATGTTTGTTGGTTATGTGTAGAAGATTAGTGTATATTAACCGAACTTAAATGAAACTCAAACTTAAACTATTTGCTGCTTGTGCTTGGCTTCGACCATCTACTGGTAGGATTTAATGATGTTGATGAGGTACCTGGTAGTCTTTATGCGATGTTGTCCTAGGTAGAGCCCCGTACTAAAATAACCTAAGTAGATTTAGAATGGTTTTAGCACTCGGGTGAATGGGGAGGACCCAACACCAATATCTATATAGTATTTATATATTGCGTGTATATGAGTCATGAATAATCCCAAGTCAAGATGTTGAGAATGTACTGTTTGTGAATTTAAATGACAAGATTTAAAAACTGGTTGTTTGTTACATTTATGTTGATACTCATATGTGTGTTTGACTCATTACATGTATGTTTATGTGGATGTATATGTGTATGGTATCTTGTACTAGGTGTTAGCTCAGCCTTCAGAAAATTATTGTTTTTCAGTTGCAGGTTCAAGGTGTGAGGTTTGTTGTGGTTACTCTATAAGAGATGCGAGTTGCGATTATCTATATTATGATGAGGAAGGTGAGCTCTATTATTATGATGATGTAGTAGAGATAGTGTTGTTTAGCTTTAGGAGTGAACCGTTGAAAATCATCTATATTGTTTTATGTTATATATAATTAGGGATTGTTGATTGTTTGGAGTTGCCTGATGATGTTACTTTAAATTGTTTGTTTTAGAGTTATACCGTATTCAAGTACTTTCACTTGTGGTGGTTGGGTTTGTTTACTATTGCGATATGTAGAAATTGGGTGGTTGACTTTTCAATTTAATTCAGATTTGAGGTTATTGAATTGTGAGTCGATAGATTTTATATAATTAGTTTATGGATTTTAGTCAAGTTATAAATTCCTAGACACCTAACATATTAGTAGAAGTTAAGGATGTGTAGCGAGCTATAGCGTTCCAAGTTTTGGGATGTTACAATTGATATATGGAACTCTGGAACCTGTATTTTTTATATCTTAAAATATAGATTCTAGCATAGATACATAGTAAGAAGAACCTATATTCGTACTCAAACTTATAGGAGTAAGTTTCGAAATATTTATATTTGAAAACCTATCCGATCGACTGAGGTAAGAATCATAAAGCATATAATAAGGTTTCTTACTCCTATTGTGGATTAGGATTTAGACTATTAAATATAATTTTTTTCTTTTTCTTTTTTCTTTTTCCCTTTCTAGTGAACCTAAGTTTTAGTTTTCCATCACCATTAATGCCCGATCAAGTGCTTTTATTTATTTATTTTCTTTCTAACTAACTATAGTATATTATAACTAAAATAAATCTATTATTTCATTAGAAAATGAATATTAATGTAATTAAATTATAAACATCTTAACATGGTTATAAAATATTATGGTATTGAATTTCGTTTACTATTGCACTTTTGTTGATGGATAATACGTAAGTTAAGGTAGAGAGTGACGTAGCTACCGGACTTTATTGGTCTCTTAAAATCATAGAATTATTCGCGCAAAGTTCAGTGATGGTGCTTCTAATGCTTTCATCCCGTGAATTGTCTCTGAATTTAAACCTCGGTTTAATATTATTGTGAACTTTAGATTACTTCAATGATTTTTTTAACTTAGAATAATTATAAAACCGACGGAAACATCATAATTCGATCGGTATTTAATCGGTCTTTTTTTAGTTTGGGACAAATTTGACTCTTTACTCGTCTGAATTGCAAAAATGGGTCCCACAGAAGGAAGAAAATATATAAATAAGCCCATCATTTTGAAAGAAAGGTGGTTTGGTTTTCCCGAAGCAAAATCAACATAAAAAATTGTACGAAACAATTATTTAAGGGCCCTTTTTTTCCTTTTTTTTTTTCACTAATGTATGTGTCTTTTGAATTCACTTTTTTGTTATTTTACTTGTTGATAATACATATATAAAATAAATAAATTTATATTGTATAATCAAATATATTATAATATTAATATAATATATTAATAAATGAGAAAAATAAAGCGATTAGAGATCATGGGAAGAGAAATATGATAGTGGAAATATCAATGGAGAGAAAAAGTGGGAGAAATATATGTGGTGCAGTTAATAGTGAAAAGTAGAAAAAGAAAAATGGAAAAGAGAGTGAAAAAGTGGTGGAGAAATGAATAAAAAGAGAGAAAGAAGAGAAGTAGACAAATTTATCAATTATTTATAATTTTAATAATTTATTTTATTATTAATTTTGTTGTTAAATAATGTTAAATATAGAATAAATAGGTAAATATAATATTGACGGTTACTTAAACTTTAAAGAACTTTAATAATAGAAATAACTTATATGAATTTGTTTAGTATTTTCTTTGTTGTTCCAAATGCAACATCTAAAATTAGTATTATATATTGAAAATGAAAGTTGGTTAACTTTTAAGATAAATTGAAAGGTTTAGTCACTCAAAATAATTATATAATATAGTAATTATATAATATAGTAATTTTATAGTTGTTAATTGCTCTTATTTATTGTCATTTGAAAACAGTTTAGTATAAAAAAAAAAATCATTGATAGTTTTCGCTAAGGTTATCGATAACTTTTATAAAGGTTGTTGTTTTTTTTTTGTGTTAATTAGCCTTATTTTAATTTGAGAGAGTTTGTTGTAATGGGGGTTTGATTATATCATATAGTTATTTTGAGCATTATATAGTAAAATTGCCACACTTTTAAAGTGAAAAAAGTTTAAAATATAATTTTTCTTATTTGAAAAGAAAAAGGAAGAATTCATTCAAGTGAAAGAGCGTGAAAACACAACTTATATAATTGAAAAATAACACATGTATGCGAATCAGAAAAGTATGGAATTCAAGTACATCTTTTCTAATCAACTTATGAAATAAAAAGTTAGTAAGTGTACTTCTATACAAATTTGTTGAGTATTTAATTTAAATAAAAGCCTCAGAGCTTAGAGAGGCGCACTAGGCTCCTAGCCTGAACTAAGTGGACCCTGGGATCTTGACTCTTGGAATTCAACACTTTGACAACGACTCATCCAATTAACATGTTCTATGAGGACCTGTTAGGTCAAGTCATTTTGACTTATCTTTTATATTCATTTTTGCTTTTTCTTCGTATAGTTGAATTCGAGGCCTAAAAATAGGCCTTGGGACCAAATTGTGGGTTTATCGAGTCCTCATCCAAAACTAGACCCATCCTACATGCTGAATTTAGGTCTTCCAACTAGCTCGATGAGTACAGTATAAGGTATGAGATACTTCATACCTGTGTTTTAGGAGTGGATGCAATTTCGTTCGATTAAATATATATATTTTTTTCTTATCAAATCAAATATAATATTATAGTTATTTTCTAGAAAAAAAAACCATAATTATATATTTCGATTTGTAAAATTTTTCAAGTATAAAAAATGACCCAATCCTACTGATATATGATATGATTTATCATAGAAAAATAATTATTAACTAGTTAAAAAATTTGCATAGTACATGAATAAACATTTGAATGATTATTATAGCTTTTAAAATGGTTAAAATAAATATGGAAAAAATCATTTAATATGAAAATTCAGAATATTAGCATAATACCGACATGCTATTCTTTGGGAAAAAACCATCATATTATTACAAACGAATAAATATATGAATTTCTTTATTTTTGGTTTTGTAGAACTAACAATCATTTATTACATGTTGGAACAATGAATTAAAAAAAAAAATAGTGATTTATGTAAAAAGAATTTCTTAGAAAATGGCTCATTCCATGTTGTTAAATGATTATTTTTCCATTGAATAAATATGACTAACATTATATTATATCATTATTCTTCTCTAGAAGTTAAGAAAATATAATTATGATAGTACATTGTATTAAATCATATTTCTTTTCTAAAAGTTAAGAAAATATGAATAAAATTAAGGAGATACATTAATGATACGACAGAGATGATGAAATATAAAAAAAAAAAAAAATTTTCAAAACTTTATATTGTAATATTTAAATTCACAATATAGTTCTTCATTTTGTAATACACATCTTGTACCTTATTCTTACATATCACAAATCAACATACAAAATACAAATTGTTGTTTCCAAAGGTGAAACATTTCCTCTTATCAAGGTGAACTTATATGGATACTAAAGCTTCTATGTGATATGGAGAGTTGCCAGCAATGACTGGATTAGGCCAATAAGAATACAGGGTATTTGTCTAATGTCTGTTCAGTAATCAAAGACTGTAAACTAGTGGTGGCAGAGCTTACTTCCAAATTGCTTATTCTCTATTGAATAGATTTTGTTAGTGGCTTCGCAATGTTGCCCAAGGGCTAAATTAGGAATATAATTGATCGTGCAATTGTATGCTCAACCAGAAAAAAAAAAAAAAAAGCATCCTCAAAATAAATTCCTGCTTGGTTCTGTCTTTAGTTTACTTGAGACGTCATACGACGAGAAAGCTGAGGCTAAGGTGCGAGGGAGTTGATCAGCCTTTTCTAATTTCTTTTTATTTATTTATTTTTCTTTTACTAATCAATTGGTTTCCAGAAACCGCAAACCTTTAACTAAACTGATTGTCCAAAGACCAGTTTTTAGTTTTAGTTTAGCTGGATTCAAGGTTCGGACGGTTTTTTTCCACCCAACCCTACCCGTGCCCATGTGTATAAGAGGCTATATGCATTTTTACTTAAAGTTTTATATATATATATATAATATATATATATTTTGTTCTCGTATCGGTAAATACTATTTGAAAACATTGCCAAACCTGGACAAGTGAGGAAAAAAAACTCGAGTCCCTTGCCTAGCTCATTACCTGGCCCATTCCGTACAGGCTTGGACTTTGAGATTTGTCCTTAAGTATTGATGATTTAAACTAGCTAAGATTTAGGCAAAGCCCAAACAGCTTACTTTAAACTTCAAAGCAGAAAAAGGATCAGTCAAAACTAAAGAGAAAGTCAATGTCATCTATCAATGCAACCCCATTAGGATAAGGATGGAAAAATTAGGCCTTTAATATAAAAGCCCATGTGATAATTTCCCATCTGAAATTCCTTGCCGAATTATGGAAGGCAAAGTTTTAAAAAATGAGTAAAAAAAAAAAAAAAAAATCCTTACCCATCAAATATTTCGACTCTGTCGACATGAACTATTGACTAGAAGAAGAAACCACGGTTGATCCCCCATAGAATATGAATCCCATATCTATACTACCTCCGTCATTATCTAAATTAGAAATTCGCTGACAATATAAATTTTACTAATCAGGAGTTTTTAATATAATTGAAATGCATTTTCTATTTATTTTTCTTTCATATGGTTTGCTTCTTCAAATTAAATGAAACTTAATATTCTTTTTTTTTTTTTAGTTTAAATATAATTTTACTGCTCTGTAAATGTATTTTTTGAATCTAAAAAAAATTTAATCAGGTTTGGTTCATAGTTCAAATCAAGAATCTCAAATGATTAGAAGAAATACTCACACTTTAATACAAGTTTTCCTTACCATCAACAACAACAAAAAAGAAGAAGAAGAAGAAGAAGAAGCATTTTCAATGCAGTTCCAAGACCAAAAACCTGGAGCTTTCTCTACAGGAGACATTTTTCACATCCTATACAATTACCGAGGGCACTACACAATGGAAACAGCTATTAAGTCTTATTATGATTCGGTCGGTACTTCAAAATTTAGGTAAAGCTAAAATTGATACAAGGGAAAAAAAAAATCATTCTTCACCTTTTTTTCAAAATCTACAAAATATATTAGTTTCACGATAGTTATTTACATTCTTATTTAGATAGATTAACAAAAAATAAAAAAAATAAAAAAAATCATACTAGTTGGAGAATAGCACCATTATCAAAATTTCCCAATCGGCATAGTGATCACCATAATTTCTTTTCTTTTCTTTTTTTCGCCTTTTACTTCTCACAATTTGGATTGCCTTGTAATTTTTTCAAACCTTAAAAGAATGATTGGGTTCAATTCATGATTTTCTTGCACCTATATAAATGGTTTAAACCAAAGTCAGGTATATCTACCCATTCATTTTATTTTTTTCTTCATCTTCATTTCATTCAATCTCTTTTCCCAAACTCAGGTATCTATCAAGTTTTTTCTTTTGTCTTTTGGTGGTTTTATTGATGTTATAATATTAAAAAAAAAAAAAAACATCATTCTCCTTTATTCCTTATAAGAGAACTATCATGGTGTTTAACTATATTTTATACTCGTGATAATAATTTCATAATAAATCCCTATTATAGAAAATATTGCATTCATTATTTAGAATCGTAGGTAGCCATTCAATATTCAATGTTGGGATTACCTTTTTTTTTTATCTCCAAAATAACCTTATAAAAAAAATATATAATTTTATTACATTTTATTTTATTCAGCAAAATAAACCAACTGTAAATGAGTAGACATGGAATGATTCGAGCAAATTCACCTCTATCTAAATGATATGTATTTACGATCGAGAACTAACCTATAGGACTTATTGATATTGGAAGATCGTCGTATGCATACCACGATAGAACTCATAAGTTGGATATGCATTATTTATTTCAATGTTTAATGAAATATATGGTGTAGTCCATGAATGATGCAAACTTACAAATTCAAGAAAATCATAATGCTATTTTTAAATGGTTAATGTAAAACGAGCGCATATAAAATCATATACATTTGTATATTGACGAAAATGTAGTATCATGATCATCATCATATCATCTTATTTGACTTATTGGTTATTTGAGCATGGATGTTTTCTTGAATTGTTTAACACTCTAAGGGAAGTTGGACAGCTATCAAAAGTTTTGAGAGGTTTGCTTGAGTTTTACACCCTAAAAAAGATATATATATATATATATTATTTATCTTAGTGTCACAAATCTCAAGTTACCTACATGAAACACTCATACTCAAGCCCTATAAATACTCCATAGGACTTTTACATAAAATAGCCCTAAACTTTACCTACTTACTATTGATATAAAATGCCAATTATGTGTTTTAAATTATAAAATATGTGTTTGAAATGCTCAAAAATTGATTAAGATGGTATATGTGTTAATTATGAGTAAAAAGAGGGAGATTTCCGATATTTTAGGAAAGAATCAAACTTTTTGTAAAAGGGTTCGAAATATCCTTTACTAAAGCAAAATAAAATGTAACAAGTTAAAAATTAAGGCTATAAATGAGTTGAGTTGCTCGCAAGCTGCTCGTGAATTACTCAAGTTTAACTTGACTTAAACTCGATTAGTAAACAAACTTGAGCTTGGATGGTAAATGAACCGAGTTTCTGTTTCACCTTATGATGAAGCTCGTTTATCTAAACAAGCCCAACTTAAGCTCCAGCTTACACTTGTAAGCCTGCTCACTTAAGCTCTTGAGTTGACTTGTGAATATACTTATAAGTTTTACAAATATTACAAATGTTATATATTATATATTGTTAATATCCAAAAGTTAATACCTATATAATATATATAAATATATTATATGTTATAGAATAATATATAATTTAATTCTTGTTCACTATTTGACAATCCATTCATTTATATATTTCTTCATTTTGTATATTTAGGCTTGTGAGTAAGTATAAAATTGGCTCACTTTAGGCTCAGCTCAATTGGTAACTAGCTAAGATTAAGCTTAAAAGAAAGCTCATTTATTTAAACAAATCAAGTTGGAGTCTTAATTATAGGCTTGATAAAAAGTTCAGCATGAGCTCGAGTTTAATAATTTTTAAACAAGTCGAGCCTAAAACCTTTAGAAGCTAGGCTAAGTTAGGCTCGACTCGACTTAACTCGTTTGCAACCCTATGAAAAATACTTTGGACCTTTTTAGAATGGTCTGTATATTTGGTGCGTAGTAGTGAAAAATGCTTCAAACCATTTTATATTGGTTTGGACCTTTTATGTCTGTAGAATTTTACAAAAAGTTATATTATAAAGAGTTGTAACTATTAATCAAACTTTTGACGAATTTCAAGTGCAAAAGTCATATCTATTCATGATTAAGGATCTAAATTAGTTTGTAACTGGTTTAAATTAAATTTAATGTATAGAATTATTTCTTAAAACATTATGACTTTATGAAAAGTCCTATTCTGTGAAGAAACAGTTAAATCTATAAAAGAATATTACTTCTCGATTTTAAATGATAATTGATCATGAATTTTTTGAAAATTCTAGTTAATAAGTAGATTTTTTTCTTTAAACATCATGACTTTTTCATTGAAAAAATAATTAAATCTATAAAAGGATGTTACTTCTCTACTTTGGGTGATGATTAATTGTGAATTTTTTGAAAATTCTTCTTTCACTTCTCTTTCAAAATCTCTTACAAACAACAAAAACCTCCTCTATATCTAAGTGTGATTTGATACCTAGATTTTTGCTATATTTTGCTATATAAGTATTAAGATTTAACTGTATCACAATAGAATTCTATATCAAAACTTTCATAGCAAACTTAATAGAGAGGTATAGATTTTTTATCAATTAATTATTTTCCTAACAAATTATCCACCATACATTTTTCTTTTGGTGAACATTCACCATATTTTCCTAATAATCTTAGAAAATTTAAATTCTATGGTTGGTGGGACAAATGTAGTTTTTAGACTTTATCAAGTTGGATAAGTTTGATGGAAGAAATTACAATGTCAAAAAAAGTGTAGTGCATGAAAGATGTACAAAGTTCAAGAAATTAATAGTGAAACATTTATTAAGTAACTTCCCAAATATAATCTATTTGACATGTATGATCTCTGTGTGATCTCCATGATATGATACGTATTACTTGAATATAAGTTGTTGATTATATTTAATAAAATGATTTGGATTGATTGAAAGAAAATATATATTCATTTATTATTATTCATATAAAAATTTATGAGAACTATAACCTTTGGGATAATGATTGTATTAAGTATAGTTGAAATCATATATATAAGCTTATAGATGTGAAATTTCAAATTATGCCATAAGGAAATACATACAATGTTTTGAATATGTATATCCTTTATGAGCTTTGTGTTGCAAAATATGCTTGTTTATAATATACAAATGAAAATAGCCACATACGTTAATTTTAATGTTTCATTTTTGAAATTGAATCTACTATATGTACGTAGAGAAGAGATTCTATAGGTAGTACACATTGCATAGAAGTACACATGGTGTGTAACTACCAATTGGATTCTATCTCGTGAGTTTATAGTGAATAGTTTTTAAATATTTTAAAATCCATTATCTATATTATCACATGTCTAAGTGTAATTAGTTGTTTACACTTTATATATATAAACATGATGTGTATTACCTATTGAATCTTTTTCCATGTATGCGGGTTTGAAATTGTTGTCTCTTATTAAAAATTTGTATTCCAATAAGATGAAGTATAATTAGAATATAAGATATATATAAAAGTTAGAAGAATTGCCATGAAATTAATTGTATTAATCTAATATAGTAGTAATTAAATTGAATGAAATTTCTTTGTGAAATATGTTCAAAACGAATGCTTAATTTCGATATGCTTATTATCACGGCAATTGTACTTTATATTGCTTTACTATTTTACATAGTTAAATGTATAAACTCTTGAGTATGTTCTTACATTTTGTTAGACTAAGATGAAGATATGCATGGAAGTAGTAATGTATCTTGTGGATAAACATATATTTTAATTGAAATATATGGATGTAAAAATTCAAAATGCTAAATGTTTGTAATAACCTAATGTTTTGGGATATAATTAATCGACTCTTATAATTGTATTTTTCGAGTTGTTACCATTGTTAAATCTAACAAAAATGAAAGTTATAATGTTATGATATTTTATCATTGTAAGTTTAAGAAACTTAAGTAAATATTTTTTCATGAATATGTTTGTGTAATATCTTATTAGTTTTAATTATACAATAAATTGATCAAGAGAATAAGGTTCTTTGCTTAACCTATTTGAGTGGAGTTAATCAAAATAATTAGTTGTATGAATCTTTTATTAGTAATAATAAAAATTGATTTTGTTTAACAGTCTATATAAGAAGTGCAAATATTTGAATATATTTGAACTTTATGATGCTTAATGCTTTGTGATATCTTTAATGTCAACATGTGATGATATATTTGTAATGTTGTGTGGTGTGACGAATATATTAATTTTTAATGTGCTAACTCTCAATATTAATTTGTTCAAGATAAGATTTATATATGTTTTATGATGACTTATGCTTCGTGTATGAATTGTAAACTAAGTTATTTGTAGAATTATGCTTTTTACATAGTTTTTATGTGATATGAAATGAATTTTATATTGTGCACTGTTTATGAACGACATTTAACTATCCAATGTATATTATGTTCAGAATTAGTTACTATATTGATATATTATTTTTTAAATCTCATTTATAGTTAAAAATTTCTTTATGTAAAGTTTTAAGAAGGAAAAAAGCCGTTTGAGAAAATTCTAAAAATGTGGAAGTAAACTAAGTTAAGGCTTTAACATATATATATCATAAACTGAAAGGTAATTAAAGTCCTGAAATGATCAAAATAAAGGATTTAATTCATATAATAGACTTGGTATCTAAAATTAAATCTCTCTCGATATTGAAATTCCCATTAGTAAAACAAAAGAATTCTTAATATTGTATAGAATATCTTTGTGATTATAAAATTGTGAAAATATAATGATTATGAAAAGTATCAAAAGTTTTGTGAGTGCTTTAAGCTAAGCCCTTAAATATTGAGATAGAAATATAACTTCATAATGTAAAATAATTTCATACAAAAGAATACATAATTTTTTGTCTTAATTGAAGGAAAATATAAAGTGATTATGTGTCAATGTAAATGATTAATGATCTTTGTAACGAACATGGTATGTGTTTGACAAATGAAAGAGTATCTAATTTTTCAAGTTCAAGATGGTGAACTTACATAAAGTAGATGCTAATTTACTATTAAAAGTGTAAAGTTATAATGGGATTACAATGATATATCAATGAGTTTGATTTGTACCACGAGATATACTTGAAGTGATATCATAAATGTTGTGAAAATTTTCAGTAAGGATTAAAAAGCAAAGAAATAAATCTAAGTGATACCAATTGATTTTAGAAAGTTATAATTTAGTAATTTTCATTATAATTGATAAACCAATATGGAGTTAAATTACAACTGATAATATGTAAAGACAAGGCAGTCTTAAAGTTTTAATAGTTATTGGTGATGGGAATCTTACCTTATTTGAGTACATCACTAGTTTCATGGTTCAAAACCTAAAAGCAAGTTATTTTTAGTTAGGTGTACTATAAGTATTAATAGTTAAAAGAGAGCGAGATATAATATAATAAATATCTCTTAATGGATATATCTTAAATATAAATTAATAAATTTGATGGAGTTCACCTAATTGAACATAAGAGTGGTGCCTTTTAACAAAAGTTTAGAGAGTTTACTTTTGTAAATGTTTAATGAAATAGAATTAACACATGGCTATAATCATGCTACCATGAAATCCACTGAATGGATGTGTGTAAATTTTTTTATTGTGACCTAATTTACATTGAGGAATAGTTCAAATTTAATAAATTTGTTCTTTAAACATAATCATTGAGGTGCTTATATGTTAGATAATTAGAAATCTAGTAGGAGAATATTGATATAGATTGCCAATTATGTGTTTTAAGTTACAAAATTTGTGTTTGAAATGCCCAATAATTCACTAAAAATGTAACTATGTTAATCATGAGCAAAAAGAAGGGGATTTGTGATATTTTAGAAAAAGATCAGACTTTTTTAAAATGGGTTCGAAATATCCTTCATTGAATCAAAATAAAATTTAATAATGAAAAATAGTATGGACCATGATTTGGACCATTTTGGGATAGTTCACACCTTTGGTACTTGGTAATGAAAATTAATCTAAATCTTTTTGGAATTTTTGATCTTTTGTGTTTGATAGTAGAATTTTTACAAAACATTGTATTTTAAAGATTCATAACCATCCATCAACTTTTAAAGAGTTTCAAGTGTAAAAGTTATATTAATTTGTGATTGAGGATCTAAATCAGTTTCTAGTTAATTTAAAATAAATCTAATGGGTAGATTTATTTCTCGAAACATAACGAGTTTATGAAAAGTCATGTTATTTGAAGAAATAGTTAAATTTATAAAAAGATGTTACTTCTTTACTTTAGATGGTGATCAATTATAAATTTCCTGAAAATTCTTCTAACACTTCTCTCTCAAAGTCTCCAACAAACAATAAATACCTCCTCTATATCCAAGTATGATTTGATATTTGGATTTTTGCTATTTAATTATCAAAACTTAGTTGTATATGGTGAGAATTCCCTATCAAAACTTCCATAGCAAACTTGGTGAAAAAGTGTAACTTCTTTAAGGAAAACGAATTCATTCTTGCCTCTAAGTCTTTTATCAATTAATTGTTTCACTAACAAATCGTTTGCTATATGTCTCCTTAAAACTTCCCACAGGAGAAAACTTTCATAGAAATTATTAGGTTTGATTGACATAAGTTCCTAAGGCATCCATCCAACTTGAATCCTTAAAAATAAGAGTCTCAAAAGAATTTAAGACAAAATGGTATTTGAGATACCTTTATACTTAAGAAGGTATAGATTTATAAGTATCTAATATGCTTAAATAATAATATAACAATATTCAATAGAAAAATAAAAATACTAAAATAATTCTAGATATTGATAAAGTAAAAAGCTTTATAAGATTGAGAACAACATCAAATTTGAGAATTTCTAAAATTTTGTTGCTTACTCCAAGAATGATGGTGCATAGTCAAGAATTAATAACTTTACAATCCAAATATTGCTCTTGTTAAGTCTTCATGAACAATTCCATTGATAATGTAATATGGAATATTCCATAATTTTAAGCATATTCATTGTGGAATTTAATATAATTTTATTGATTAACATCTTTAATGGGAATCGAAAAACTCTTTAGCTACCTTATTTTCCATAAAATTTGGTTTTTTTACCATAGTCAGACTTGAGTTGACCACTTCAATCCTTAATTTAGTATTTAAGTCTTATAGTTATCATTTGTCCTTCCATCTCATCTTTTTATTTTTCCCAGTGATTATACAAACTGAAAACTTAGTCTATCATTTGGACAACCGGTATCTGTCTCGTTAGGTTTCTACAAATTTAAACTCTTTTTACGTCTGTCCTTTAAAATAAAATTTACTCATATTTAATTTTTAGTTAAACATGTGTTCCCTAGCTTATATATGCGATGCATCTATATATATATATATATATATATATGTATGTATATTTTTACACACACACATATATATTTTTATATTAATGTTGCCTTTAAATTGAAAATAATAGATATACACCAGTCTTATGTGTGTAAAACTCAGCATAATTAGTTATCTAATTTTTTGGCCAAAAAGAAATAATTTTTATTTTTTTTAATATTCATATTACACAATCAAAGAAAATAATAAAATGAAAGTAATTTAAATCATGCACTTCTTTGCTTAATCAAAACAATTTTTTAATTAAAGAATATTTTATTCTTCTTTGAAGACTTTTATGAAATCTTAACGTTATAAACTTGTAGTATAACTAAAATTGCTTATTTAAAATGATTTTCTTTTTAAATTAAAGAATATTTTATTCTTCTTTGAAGATTTTTATGAAATCTTAATATTACAATTAAAAGGACTATACGACAAATATCTAGCACAACCATTGATATCATTGAGGAAACCTTTTGGTAGAAATTGATAAAGATCAAGGACCAATCATGCGCTCCTAAGCTTAAGGGCTATCTTAGATGTTTTATCGAGTTGTCCTTGGTAAGTTAAGTGTTCAGGAGCAATGTTTACTCCAGTTTGATATGTTGAGCTACTCTACTCTCTACATCATCCAAAAAGCTATTGAGGTGATTAACCAATGTATCGAATCGAGCCTTCCATTATGTGCTAGTCCAAGCACCAAATTTGAATACCTTGATCTTCATAGTGCCGAAGCTGATATGACAGTGATTGGGACCGACCATCCAAAGTCGACCCCAAAAAAAAGAGTTGTCCTTGAACTAACCCCAGTCTGATCCTAATTATTTGAGTTAACTTAATCAGGATCGGCCCTTGCTCAGCTGGCAATGTTATTGGGACTATAGACAGTAAAGAGCGTGTTATCCTTTTTTGACATCCGTACTATCCTTTTTGATAGTGAATATTCTTTTGTACGATTACGTGTTTTTCCTGTAAATTATTCTCCTTTTCTTAAAAATTAAGGATACATTTATGTAATTTTCTGTTATTTAGGACTTACCCTAACTGAGTACTATAAATACTTACATAATGTAATAGTCGCAACATCATACACTGAGAATACATTTAACTTTTGCTCTCTTGAGCTAAGTGTCCTTTTTTACTTTTGAATTATTCTTATCTAGTCCATTGAGTGTTGACTAGTAGCAAGTGATCTCCGGTTATACTTGTACATTATATCAAGTATGACCCGAGCTTGTGTGAAGCATTGGTGCATTATATCCTTTGTTAGTGCACGGGAACCCTTACTCAACCTTCGACTACCATTTACTCTTCAAGCCATCTCACGGTTCAAATCCACCCTATTGGTTACACATAATATTTGCTCGGTATGTTTGTCTACAGCAGTCCATATCATCTTGGTATTAGAGTACCAGGCTATGTTCGAAGTTGGATTATGTTTCTATGTTCTTGGAATGGTTTGTTATTGCTCTTGTGTGATAATGGTTTTATTGTTAACTTTAGAGTATAGTAGTGGAGAATTGTTCTGTGCTCTATTTTCGATATGCAAAAATAGTGTGGTTGACTATTAGTTTGTTGTGTAATTATCGTATGAAGAATCTATGAAGAATCCATTAATGTTAGGCTCAAGTGTTCAAGGAATTTTGAAAAACCAAGAAAGTGGCCAAGGACAAGAAGTGATGTATCTCTAGGGTCGAATACATAGAGAGGCACTACGACAAAGCGAACCAAAACAAACAGGAAAAAGGTTAGCAAAGTTTGGGCAGCTACTGAATAGATATGACATACCACTTGATCCTACTCGACCTACAATCTGCCGGATATGACGTACTGGTCTGAACTAAAGGGTCACTCACTACTACTTCTTGCTAAAGGAAATAGATAAGAGTTGAATGATAATGAGAACACTAAGGTTGTTCAAATGAATAATTTTTGTAGTGAAGAGATGATTGATCGCATACAAGAAAGTGAGGGTTTATATACCCGTTTAATAGGGTTACTTTATATGTATGAAAAGATAAAAGGGTATTCTACAACTAGGTTACATAAGACATACTAAAAAGGATAAAAGAGACAAAGAATATTCGGTGTAAAAAGGAAAGAATCATTTTAGAGTACTATATCAAAAGACACGTGTTTCTTGGCATCTGGATGGGAGAAATATGGTATAAGGTAAGTAGAAATACAGTAACGCTTATGGTTAGGGGTTGACCTAATGTGGACTAAGTCAAGGACTAGTTAGTTCTTCTAAAGAGAAGTCGGCTTGATTCGGTATTGGGTGCTTGTGGTGGGATCGGGAGTTCACCTTGGCTACTCTTAGGCTGTCTCCTAGGATAAAGCGTTGTTGCTAAACAAGGGTAGATCTGACGCATGTAAGGATCTGATAGTCAGGTTGGCATGAGATCAACTTGGGATAAGAATCCCTATCTCGGTTATGGCTTAAAGCTAGCATCCTCCGAGCATGTCCTTGGAGTCCTTTAGCTCGACTGCATGTGATTGGTTCAAAGGGTTGATTCCTATCATTTGCTTGGGGGTAAAAAAGATTTGTCCTCAAATTTGGAGCGGTCTTTACTCTTTCTTCTAGGGTACTTGCTAGTTTTCCTTCTATTGGTTAATGAGGGATCATATTAGACAAATTGAAGGTGGCAGATGTAATGATTGTGCTATGGGTGAAGTGGGGAGGCTTATATGCATGTAAAAAGGGTTGAGCCAAACCCATGTAGGACAATACCTCACACTGTGTTAGCAGTGGTGCTCGTGGGTCTATAGTACCCATGGAGGGGAATTGGGTAGGTGCACTACTGTGAAACGGCAACGCTGAGAAGGAGCCACATGAACAACACTCAACCCTTAGCACAACCATTAGCTAAGGCATACTAACTTGGGTGAGCTAGTTAAGGGTTTCATTTACTTGGGACGAAGTCATAGTTTATAATATAATCTTCCTTCCATCCTTAGCTAAGGCATAGGTGTTCTTATACCCGTTGTGAGTAATACGACGGTCGAACTATAAGCCCTAAATATAAGCTAAGTAACTGTAGGATCGAACTCAGTACACAAAGTTTAGGGCGATTGGTTAAAGGATCCGATCAAACCTAAATTAAAAATTAAAGCTAAAAATATTAGTAAAAGTGACCCCGTAAGTTTAAATTTAAGAAAATAAGTAATAAAATAAGAGAATATAAAATTTTTAAATTTTAAGTATATTACTTGTTATTTATCAAAAGTGCGTAAAATGCATTCCGATAACTAACAAATCATTAGAGATAAATTATATGTATACTAAAATCCATAGAATGACCTAAATAATATTTAGGAGTGTTTATTTGTACTTCACATGTATTTACGTGTAGGTAAAAAAACGCGAAATTATCTAAGTTGCCCGAAATTAGCTAAAAATTTGTTAAATAATGAAAGAAAATTATAAAAAAAACTAAGGAAAATTTAAAAGATAAAAATCAGAGAGATAGTGATTCATCTAGATCATGCCTTGGCAGCAAGGGGAAAAGAAATAAAATATTAACCAATAAAAAACAAACACTTAAAAAGCAAAAATAGTAGAGATATGGGCCTTTTCTTATCTAAATTAATGCACTATAATTACTTTAAGGCCCTATAAATAGCAAGAAAATTTTCAAAATTTATTTAGTCAGTTGGGAGTTGAAAAAAATTGAGAGAACCAAAATTGAGAGGGAAATCAGGGTTTTAGATTTTTTTTCCCAAATCTGCATAGTTAGGACAAGTAGGCCGAACTCACACAGCACCACCACCTGGAATCGAATCACCACCACCACCCCACTCCAAACCAATCACTTGGATTGCTTGACTTGCCTGAACCGGTGTTAGAAGTAAAAAAGCTCGCAAACTAGGTGAGTCTTAAATCTCCTCCGATTTTGCAAAATTCCATAAAATTATCAATTATGCCTAGAAAATTATGAAATTTAGTATTATGATGTTTTGTTATGTGTAGATTTAGGAAAAAATGGTGGTTAAGTTTAATCACATTTGTAGATATAGGGTTCTTAAGAAATTAGATAAAACCGAACATGTTTAGAATTAGAAATAAATAGGCTTAGGAGTGTAGTTTGGAGCTCAATTTTTTTTTCTATAGAATACTTAAGTTCTATAAAATAGTGCTATGAAGCAATTTATCTAAATTTAATTTTTGAAAATTTCAAGTAATTTTTTTAGCTCTAAAATGATGAAAAAATGGGTAATTTTGGATTAATTAAGTGATTAAATGATTAATTATCGACTTAGAGGATAATTAGATGTTTAAGGATGTTAATCTTTAATGTGGAAACCTAATCCTAACATTTGGAGTGTTAATTGTAATTAATATGGGAATTATGTGGTAATTGTAGGAAATTTCGTAATATGTGAAGTTAGGATTTTAATAAATATGAAATAATAGGTTAAATTGGATAATATAATAATAATATCAATACAAAATAAATCTAGTACAAAAATTAATTTTACGTAATTAGATAAAAAAATATAAGATTTTCTCACATTGTGAGTAAAATCCGATACCCTAATTAGGATTACAGTGTATCGAATAGGTTAGAATACTAAATTAAGATCTAAAGTGATATTATAATACTTGAACTTAATGTGATTAATTTCACATTAGGATTTGAGCATATTTAGGGTTCCTTGTTGTTGAAAATAATTTAGAACAAAAACTGTAATCTAATCGAACCTCGAGTTAATGTAGAATAAATTGTTAGTAAATAATAGCTATATATGGAGAAGTGAGTTAAATCATAACTTAGAATATGTATTATCAAAGTATAAGTACTAAAAAAACGTATTTATATTATAGGATATACAGAGGCGAACCAACCTACAATTGAGTGATTGAGAATTCTAAGTAAGTTAGGTTTACTTTACTATATTTGGAGTACTATTTTAGGGCACTCAGACTTAGGATTGTGTATAATTGTCATTGTAAGTAGTTTTATGCATATGCTTGCATATCTGACTTCGTGTTGAAATTTGTGTTATGATTGATGACTATTATGACTGGATTGGTATGAAATTGTCTCAACACCCTAAATTGAATTGAATCCTAATTGACCCTAATATCTTAAATTGTCATGCATTGTAACCCTTTAGGGAATCATTAGGATTCTCTAACCAAACGCCAATACCTTCGAAAAAAATAGCGCTGGATAACAATTTTGTCTTTTCCTCATCCTTAGCCAAACTAAGTGATAGGAGAAGAGGTTGCGATGAGGATGAGGGCATTGGTTTGAAGGATAGTTTTAGGAGGAGTAATGTCTCCATTGCACAAATCTGGGTTTGGTTGTGAGTTGTTGCATAGCATGAAAACTCTTTAACCTGGATTAGAGCGGGTGAAATTACTCTGATTTCGTAACGGACCGGACTACGTTATGTGATGACACTTACTTGTTGCATTGCATGAAAATAATTGCTTGATAATCTTGTTTGTGTCTATATACATTTATGAGTCTTCAATTCAACTTACTGAGCTATAGTTGCTCATACTTATAGAGATCCTTTTGCAGGTCCTAACTTCTGATTACTTTAACTAATATGCCGTCCTACAACTAGCCGGAGGTTAGTTCTCTTTTGAAGCCTGAGGGTATGAGGATCAATTTGCCTAATAGTTAATTTATATCTAGAGTCTTACTAGAATCTTTAAGACTGAAAGATTGAGATTTGATATGTAAATTAATTAACTGTTATGTTATGATGTAGAATCACTTGAGAATTCCATGGTAATGTACATGTAATTATATATATTAACTTAAAGTTTTAATACTTGCTGTAACTCTAGCTAAATTTTTAATTGAACTGTTTACTTTAAAAAGAGGAGTTGTTGATGCCTTGTATAGATCATATCTATGATAGGTATTGTGAGGTCAGTTACTATTATAGAATGGTTTACATGGCGGGACTATTGTGGCTTTATGACTTTGAGGTATAATAGTTCTTGATTGGTATCAAAGCGTAGTTCTAGTGAACTCATTTTGAAGCGTCAAAATTTAAAAGAATTAGATATCATAGGAATATTGAGAGTGGGTAGTATTAAGTGGGCGATAAAAGATTGTGTTAAGCATATTAAAGCAAAAGTAAGCATGATGTTTACTGTAGTAAATGTTAATTAATTCTAATTGTAATTACTAGGTCAAAGGGCGGAACTAATACTTAGTTGGATACGGTTTGGTTAGAATAGAGAGGTGTCCCCTATTGACTATAGGGTTAAGTTACAAAGGTTACTAATAGAATTGGCTGATTGGAATATCTTTAAGACAATCAATGAGATTATTGACAAATTTTATGATGGGATGTGCTATAGCTGGAAGGATCAGTGGGCATGGATGGAGATGAGGCTAGGTTCTTAGTATGATAGATATACTGCTATAATTTCTTTTGAGCAGAGATGGTTGGAGAGAGAGGGAATTATAACTTTGATGATTGCCTTACGATATTTTCTTGCTAGGGTAGAGTATGGTAGACATGACCCAGCCAGTATTAGTCATATCCCTGTTGACATCCCATACATTCCCAAACAGTACCTATCAGGGATTATTGATTGGTTTCCTTAATTTCTAAAACCCACTGGGGAAGGTATAGAGATACCATTAGACCTTAACGCTGAACTTGAGCCAGAGATGTAAGAACCACCACCAGAAAACCTACCTCTAGTTGAACCTTAGGAAGTAGCCCATTTAGATACTTAGAGCAATCACTAAGAGGGTGAAATGCATGATGAGGAAGATCTTGAGGAAGGACACCTGGTGTAGATATTTATGCGTTGGTTATGCAGGCGATAGTAGATACCGGGATAACTGGAGTAGAGGCTGGTGATGCAGTTGAGCTGGATGATGATGATGTGTAGGAGGTGATTATGATTTTTGAGACTCTAGAGATAGTATTCATAGACTTTGAGTTGAATAGTGAGCATGAGGACCACTTGGTAAGAGGCTATATGAGTTATGATCCCTTTGATGGGGTAGCTACCACAGATTTAGAAGAGGATTAGCTCAGTTAGGTGACTAACTTGTTTTGGTTAGTTAGATCTTTAGATATGATCCAGTAGTAATTTTGATGAAAACTGATGTGTTTTGGGATCTTTTGATGTATTTTGATATTTGATGTATTTTATAGCTTCCGGATCAAGCTAAATGTACATTGTAATCAAGTCTGATGTAACCAGTTGATGTAATCTTTTGTATTATACAGTTGTAAGATTGAGTCTGTAGTAGTTTATGTAAGCGATGATGTAATTGAGTTGTAAATGTCATGTATGTATTTAAAAGTTATCGAGTTGTACTTTTCTGTTTTTGAAGTTGTAACTAGTTGCAATGATGTAAAGGTTGAACTAAGTAAATAGTAGAAGTTAAATCTATTATGTACTTTGATTACAATGATACTGTTATTACTATTTCATATAAGCACATATTGCAAGAATTTATTAATTTTTGAAAAGTCTCTAAAACAAAGGCATGGGATAACTCATAAATAGATATGAATGCAAGGTTATAAGTTATAATTATTAAGTGAATATGGTTGAAGTTGGAAATGGGAGTAGTCGTAAAGGAACTAAAGGAAATCAAAACCCTCCACTACGAGCACCATCACCCTTGAGAAAACAAAATAGATAGGATTTACCCCCGCTACCTCTATAAGAGAATATACTTATTGGAAAGATACTTGTCGGTATACATACAATGATGAGACAGCAAGGAATGTTGATTCAACATCTTATGATTGGTGGTAATGTGGGAAATAAGAGACTCTAGGAGGTTGAATAAAGGATGGAGCAACCGCAAGAGGTAAATAAACTTTTTGAGTTTATAAAGGCCAACTGTTATTTTGAAGGAGAGATGGGTAGGCTAGATGTAGTTGATGATTAGTTAGCCCAAATTGAACGGAATTTTGAAGCCTTTAGAGTCCTTGAATCTTAAAAGTTATCGTGTAGTACTTTTATGTTAAAGTTAGCTGCTAGAGTATGATGGGACTCGAAAATAAGGCAACTGGAGAATAATATTGACTGGCAAAAGTTTAAGCAGGAATTTAGGAAGGAGTATTTTCCTCATAGTGTTTAAAATAGGATGGTGCGAGATTTGTTCGAATTGAAGAAGGGAGGTATCAGTGTAGCCCAGTATGAAACTGAGTTATATAGATTGTTACAATATGTACCTAGCTCATACCGAGATAATGTTGAGTTAAAGAAGGATTTGTTTCTTACCAGATTTGACCCTACAATGTGTTGCAAGCTGTTAGATTATAGTTTCACCACTTATAATGAAGTGGTAGATAAGGCGAGGAAACTGGAAGATAATCGTGTAAGGATGCAAGCAATATGGAGTCAAAAGATCAATAAAGGATATTGACCTAGTCCATCATTTAAGAGATCATATCCTGGTGTCACTAGTAGTAGTTCGAGACCAAAGAGAAGGAAACCAGTAACTTTGGCTAGTAGCCTAGCACAGTTAGTACCCGGTTTGAGTTTTTATGACAAGGATGGTAATGTCAAGTGTTGGAAGTGTAGTACAAATCATTTTCTGAGAAATTACGCTCAGTTCAAGGGAAAATGTTTTATATGTAGAGATCCAAACCATATGTTGAAGGCATACCCTATGATGAAATTGGTGAAGGGTAACAAATGTGGTAGAAGGGACATTTTCTAGATATTGTTCACAGTTTGGACAAGGAGCTAAGAGGACAAAAGGTTTTGATAACACAATCGTACCTGCTCGTGTCTTTGCCCTAGAGGATATGGGAGCTGAAGAGAATGAGGATTTCTCAGATTGGATGCAGGAGTACTACCATAATGATGTTGAGGAGATTATGGGAGTTAAAGAAGAAAATGATGAAGTACTTATGACAGGTATGTACTCAAACTATCTATTTTGATGGTATTTTTAAGTGCGAATTAAATTGAAGTGTTTGCATTTTAAGATCTATGAATGCTAGTTTAGTTAGTAATCATCGTATTAGTATATTTAAGGACATGTGCTGATAAATAGACAACTTGCTTTTGTGTTATTTGATATTAGTGCATCTCATTCCTTTACAAGTTAGAAATTTGTAAATGAACAAGAGGTTGGTGTGGTTATTGTGAATATAACTTATAAAGTTAGAACTCTGACTGGGGAGAAGGTAATGACTTAAGAAGTAGTAGCTAATGGTAGAATTAAAATTCAGGAAAATGAGTACCCTATAGGTCTTATAATATTACTTTTACAAGGCTATGATGTAATAGTGGGAATAGATTGGTTGTCTAAGAATAAAGTGATTATGGAGTGTAGAAGTAAACTATAACTCTTAATGATGGAGAAATGGTGTTTCAAGGAAAGGCTGGTGGAAGTAAGTTAAATTTATTTGTGATGGAGATATGCGATGAACTGTATGAGACAAAGGTGAAGGAGAATGATTGGAAATTTTACTAGGTATTTGCTATGGATGTAAAGAAAGAGGTACTCAAGGTAGCGGATATACGGGTAGTGTATGAATTTCCAGATGTATTTTTGGAGGATTTACCAGGTTTAGCCCCACATCGAGAGTTGGATTTCACTATAGAGTTAGTTCCTAGAACTGAGTTTGTTTCTAAAGTTCCATATCAAATGTTACCTATGGAACTTTAGCAACTAAAGAAGTAGCTTCAGGAGCTATTGGATAAGAGGTTTATTCATCCAAGTGTTTCACCATAGGGAGCATCGGTATTGTTTGTGAAGAAGAAGGATGGTACTATGAGATTGTGCATAGATTATTGGGAATTAAATAAGCTTACCATTAAGAATAGGTATCTATTACCTCGTGTTGATGATCTATTTGATCAACTATAAAGTGCAACTGTGTTTTCTAGAATTGACTTGAAATCAGGATATCATCAATTACGAGTTAAGCCGGAGGATGTGCATAAGACTACATTAACAACCCGATATGGTCATTATGAATTTTTGGTGATGCCATTTGGTTTAACAAATTCCCTGGCTATATTCATAAACCTGATGAATCTCATATATCAACTATATTTGGATAAGTTTGTTGTGTTGTTTATTGACGATATTTTGATTTGTTTAAAAACCAAGAAAGAGCATGTAGATATGATTTTTAGTTAGATAAAATTTCTTTTCTGGGTCATATTATATCCGATGAAGGAATCTCTATAAACCTTGATAAAGTGAAAGCATTAATTGATTGGAAGTGACCAACCATTGTTATAGAAATGAGGAGTTTTCTAGGTATGGCTGGATATTATCGGAGATTCATAAAGGATTTTTCCAAAATTGCCAAGCCATTGACTCGGTTGACCCAAAAGGATCTATAATTTGAATGGAGTGAAGATTGTGAATTGAGTTTTTAGGAGTTGAAGAAACGATTGATTATAGAACTAGTATTAACATTACCTGATCCAGATAAGCCTTATAGTATGTATAGCGATGCTTCTCGGAATGGATTGGGTTATGTATTGATGCAGGATAGAAAAGTTGTTGCATATGCATCAAGAAAATTGAGGCCACACGAGAGGAGTTATCCAACCCACGATTTAGAGTTAACAGCTGTAGTATTTGCTTTAAAGATTTGGAGACATTATCTATATGGACAATGGTATGAGATGTACACTAATCATATGAGTTTGAAGTATTTCTTTACTCAGAAGGAGTTGAATTTAAGGTAGAGGAGCTAGTTAGGATTGATTAAAGATTATGATTTGAATATAAATTACCACCTTGGAAAGGCTAATTTAGTGGCAGATGCATTGAGTTGAAAGAATTATGAACAGGTTGCATTATTGTTGACACCTCAATGTAAATTGGTTCATGAGTTTGAAAAGATGTGAATTGGATTTGACTAGTGTAAATCTCATAGTTAGATGATGAATTTGGAACTATAACCCACTTTATTAGAGAGAATAAAGTAGAAGTAAGAGGAAGATAAGGATCTGATGGAGATAAAAAAGAAATTAAGTAACGGACATGACTCTGACTTTAAAGTGAATGGAAGGGGTATAATAAAGCTTAGAGGAAGAATATGTGTGCTACAAGATCCCGACATAAGGAAGCAAATTTTGGATGAAGCATACATTAAGGGTTATACTGTGCACTTAGGAGGAAATAAAATTTATCAAGATTTGAAGCTCATGTTTTGGTGGAATGGAATGAAGAGAGATGTGGCACAGTATGTATCAGAATGCATTATGTGCCAACAAGTTAAAGCAAAACACTAGAGATTGGGAGGACCATTACAACCTTTAGAAGTACTAAGACAGAAATTGGATCATTTTACTATGGATTTTGTAGTAGCATTACCAAGGACTCAAGTTGGATATGATTCCATCTGGGTAGTTGTGGATAAACTAACAAAGAGTGCATATTTCTTACCCTCCCTAATCAAGCTTACATGTATCTTTTGTGTATTTTCAGGTGTGCTCGACTGATCTTCCTCCCTAATCAAGCTTCCCTAACCTCCCTTTATACTTGTTGAGCATTCAATTTCACTTAGAAAGTAAGGAATTAGAGCAAATTCAAGGGATGTGCTTTAATGGGTTTTGATGAAAATAAATCAAATTCAATGCCTTTTGGATTCAATTTAAGGTAAAAATGCAATTCCCATGCTTCCTTCTTATTAGAAATAGCATATTACCTCTTTACTTTTTATCATTAGAGCTCAATTTGCATAAAAGGAAAAGAGAGGAAAATTAGTTTATTCTAATTATTTCCAATTTTCAATGCTTAATTAAATCCTCTAAATGATTGTATTTAGATAGGAAAAAGGTATGAATACGAAGTATCCCAACTGTACTTCGCGATTTCACCATTAATTAAGTGAAATAATGGTGAAATCATGAATGATTGGATCAAGAATGGCATGAAAACTAGTTGTCTAGACATTTAGCATATGAGAAAAACAAGGAAAGAAAAGGAAAGAGGAGAATGATTGCGTAGGGGTATTGACGAAGTGCCACATTAGCCATGTTATCGAATGGCATCGCGCCATGTGTCATAGATGTTGACGTGACATTACATGGTACCACGTTAGCTCGTCATCTCAACCAAATAGTGCCATGTGTCAAACACATGGCCTAATGGCATGTTGACACACGGCAGGCGCTTTTGTCAAGGGAAAGAGGTACCATGTGGTTATTGCAAGATTCGAACCCAAGATCTCTTTACCAAATGTAATGCTAAGTCAAAGTGTAGTATCGTCAAGCTGTTGGCCTATGTTTTATCAAATTGCATATATGAATTAGGTCAATTTGGGCTAGATTTAAATCTAAGTTTAGGCCTAAAATTCCTTTTCTCTTTTTTATTATTTAAGGCCTTAGGAAAAATACTAAAGTTAAATTAAAATTTCCTATTTTATTTAAACTAGCTACTTTTTAATTTAATTTAATTTTTAATTTTTTTGTCATTTTTTAAATTTTCTATTTTTTTTATTTTTTTCTTAATTTTCCATTTTTTAAATTTTTCTTTCTAAATTTTATTTTTTTGGGTCATTTTTTAAGATTTTTTTTTGTGATTTCCCTAAATTGAGACCCTTTTTTATTCTAAAAAAAAAAAATCTAAAATTACGAAGGGGCAAAAATGGAGTGTTTATATCACCCGAAAACCTTAATTTCATTTTTTCAAAAAAAAAAATGTTTTAAAAAATAATTTAAAATCATCAACAAGTAAAATTGATAAATTTGAAAAAATATTTTTCCCTAATTTAATGTCAAGTAATTTATATTAAATGGGTTGGGTTTAGTATAAGTTAAATTAAGAAAAATTGAAATAAAGTTCAATAGTGGGTTGATCTATTTAACCTACTTTAAAAGTAGGTTAGGGCCAAGCTTTTTAACTTGTATAAAAAGTAGATTAGTTTAGCCTAACTCATTGAAGCAAGCTAACCCATAGGTTGAAGCAAGCTAACCCATAGGTTAACAGGTTGGGCCACTTTTGTTTTGTTTTTTGTTTTTTTTTTTTTAGAGATTTGAAAAAGTAAAAACATACTCTACATTTTTTAATATACGTAAACGCCTAAATGGTAATGTTGATTGTCGAGGTGTATTGATGTTATCCATTAGAATTACTAGATTAATTATTTAATGTAATGTACTAAGTAGCTTTTTTCGAATTTGTTATTTGGATGTGCTTTTCAATAGTATGTGACATGTGATTCCTCTTGTGATTTGTATGGGAAACATTTTTGGCATACCACCTTTTTCCTGGTTGTAAAGGATTTAATACCTTATCTACATGATAGTAATTTTTGTATTAACTATTACAAATAATACAACTAGAAGCAAAATTAACGATGAACTATGACTTATTTTTCTAATTAGTTATGTTGACTTGTCTAGTAAAATGTGGTTAAGATAGCATTCAATAAAAAATATTTAAAATACAAGTGGGTTAAACATGTAGGGTTAACCTTTGAACCCATAAGAACATAAAAACGGGTTAAATGGGCTAGATTGGCCCATTTAACCCACAACACTACATAAGTGGGTTAAATGTGCTGAGTAAGTAGGTTAGCCTGTTTAAACCACTAGCTTGTGCAGGTCGAGTTGGGCCAACAACTTCTAACTCATTTATAAAGTGGGTCAAGATTGGTTGACCCATTTAACTCATAAGCTAAAGTGGGTTGGGTTTGGTTAGCTAATTTAACCCACTTACATAGCTTTAACTGTAGTTAACAAGCCTAAAACACCTTTAGAAGTTTTGATGAACAATTTGATAAAGTAACAAACTTGATAGCGAAGTTGACTCAAGCTATTCATGCGTTAGCCTCTTGACCGATTGAGGTCATTTGCAACACTCCTTGAGCTGCTCCTGAAGTTAGTGATGTTACTTATAATGCTTAGTCTACTTGAAGACAATACTCGATTCAGCCAGACTGAGGTAGAGGAGTAGGGGGATATGTACGGAGAAGAGTAGACGTAGGTGAAGTTAATAAGGAGAATGGATAAGACAATTATAAAGTGGAAGAGAGAACTTGTATATCCCGAATTGTCAATCATATGAAGCTTCAAATCCTAAGTTTTGATGGTTCTAGGAATGTTGATGAATATTTAAATTGGGAAGAGAAGGTAGAACGAGTCTTCATTATTATCAATATGAGGACCATGATAAGGTTAGAACTATTGTAATCGAGTTTTCAGGATATTCTGTAATGTGGCGGAGGAATTTTCAGGCTATTCGAGGACAAGATGGATACAGAGAGGTTAGTGCTTGTCTTAAGATGAAAAGAGTTCTTAGAGTTAGATTTGTGTTAGATACCTATCTATAGGAAACTTTTGCTCGGCTCCAAGAGTTAAAGTAAGGGAACTACGCTGTTGATGAGTACATATGAGAATTTCAAATGCTTATGATTTGATGAGAGGTAAGTGAACCTTTAGCTCAGATGTTATCCAAATTCCTAACTGGATTGAGAGTAGAGATGCAAGATGTAGTAGAGCTACAACAGTTTATCACTCTGGATGAGGCCATAAGAATTGCTCAACTCATAAGGAGGCAAATGAGGAATAAGCCAATCCAATCTCCCATGAGTCGACCTGTCTAGTCTAGTTGACCTATCTAGTCTAACCAAGTTACTCAAGGAAGTCACTGAGCTCAATACAACACTTAGTCAAGTAGATGGACGAATGTCATAATTGACTAGAAGAGCCGATATGATGACAATGAAGCATTAAAGAAAACATTTGAGAAAGGATAAAGATCATGGCAAAAGACTAGCCAGATCAAATGCTTTAAGTGTTAGGGGTTTAGGCATATGGCTACTCAATGTCCAAACGGACGAACCATGGCCATTAAGGGTGGTGTTCCAAAAGTTGAAGTAGATGGTATAGATGAGGAACCTGAAGAAAGAGAATCATTAGAGAGCAATACCAAGAGTAATGAAGAACTTGTCAAAGAGGATGTATTTGTTGAATATTTGGACAAGCTAACTTTAGTCGTCAGACTAGCAATGAGCCTTAAACCATTTATTGAGGGGGAACAATGAGAAAACTTATTCCATATCACATGTAAGGTGAATGATCAAGCGTGTGTACTCATTATAGATAGTGGAAGTTGCACCAACGTTGTATTTACAAACCTAATTTGAAAGCTCAAGTTTCCAACCCCATCACATCCAAGACCATACAAACTCCATTGGTTAAACGAAAGGGGAGAACTACATGTCACTTAGCAATTATTGCTACCTATCTCAATTAGGAACTATTTTGATGAGATTTTCTATAATGTATTACCCATGTGTGCATCTCACATGTTGCTAAGTCGATTTTATCTCTTTGATCGAAAAGTCATACATGATGGGCTTAAGAACACATATTTGTTTGAGAAAGATTACTTTGAACCTAATGACCCCTAATCAAGTGATTAAATTGTAGGTCAAACTAACCCAAAGATCTAAGAAGACCTTGGTGCTTAGTCATTTTGAGCTTAGAGAGGCTATCATAATCAATGAGTTGACCTTTTATTAATAAGAAGATTGTTTGGTCTAAGGGTTGCTTAATGAATATGCTGACTTGTTTCCCGAATAGCTGCTTGAAGGACTACCACCTTTTCAAGGGTTTGAACACTGTATTGACTTAATACTCAGTGCTGCCATTCTTAACAAGCTTACTTATTAGATGAATCCCTAGCAAGCAGCTAAGCTACATAGGCAAGTCAATGAGCTGTTAGAAAAGGGTTATGTAAGAAAGAATCTAAGTCCATGTGCTATACTAGCCTTACTTGTGCCAATGAAAGATGGTACTTAGCTTATGTAGGCTTATGTATATAGACAATTGAGCTGTTAACAAGATAATAATCCAAGTATATGCACTTTATCCTTAGGTTGGATGATATGCTTGATGGGCTGAATGGTGCTAAGATTTTTAGCAATGTCAACTTGAAGCTGGTTACTATCAAATTTGAATGAGATTAGGGGATGAATATAAGATTGTGTTTAATACCCAACATGGTCTATATGAGTGGTTGACAATGCCCTTTGGCTTATTTGATGCCTCAAGTACTTTCATGAAACTAATGAACCATGCACTACAAAATTTGATCGAAAAATTTGTTGTGGTTTACTTTAATGATATCCCTATGTACAATGTTGACCTACCGTATCATATCGATCATCTCTAAGTTGTATTTGATGTGCTTCGAGCTAAGAAATTGTTTGGAAATTTGAAGAAGTATTGTTTTTGTCAAGGGAAAGTGGTCTTTTTAGGATATGTAGTCAGAGGAGGAGGTCTACGAGTTGATAATGAGAAGATTCAAACTATTGTTGATTGGCTGGCCTTAACCACTTGTGCCGAGGTAAGGAGCTTCCATAATTTAGCTTCCTTTTACTACCGTTCTATTCAAGGTTTCATTAACATTGTTGTACCACCTGTTAAGCTAACAAAGAAGATTATAGAATTCAGATTGGGAGAGAAAGAAGAGAGAATTTTTGCTAAGGTGAAGAAGAGATTGAACTTTATGCTTGTATTGGCTCTACTTAACTTTGAGAAGATATTTAAACTTGATGTGATGAATCAGGTGTTGGTATAGGAGTTGTGTTGATGTAAGAAGGACAAACTGTTGCTTATCATAGTAAGAGGCTAAGAGGACTATAATTGAACTATTCTGTATATGATAAGGAACTTCTAGCCTTAATCCAAGGTCTTCATGTGTAGCAACATTACCTCCAGCCAAGAGAATTCGTCATATACATTAATCATGCATCTTTAAGGTACTTGTGAAGCTAGGCCTAATGGATAGAAGTTTTAGAAGGTTTTAATTTTTTCATTAAATATAAGTAACACAAAACCAATGTAGTTGCTGACGCCTTATTGAGAAGGCATACTCTTCTTACTAAACTGTAAACTAGATTGTTAGGATTTGCGAACATTAGAGAGTAATATCCTTGAGACCTTCATTTTTGCCCAATATATGGATGATGCAAAGAAAAGAGGGTAGTAGATGAGTATCATGTAAAAGACGGCTACTTGTTCTCAAGTGGCAAGCTCTGTGTGCTGACCTATTCCATCAGAGAGCTGTTAGTGAGAGAAGCACATAGTAAAGGACTTTTTGGATAATTTTGAGAGAAGAGGACTTATGAATTATTGAATGCCCAATTCTTTTGGCATAGGATGAGGCAAGGTGTTCACAATGTTGTTGAGAGTCATACAACCTGTAAGAAGGAAAAAAGTCAAGTTGAGTAAGGTAGAGCTATGCCTCTACCTGTCTTGACCAGAGCTTAGGTTAATTTAAGCATGGATGTCATCCTTGGATTTCCTAAAACTACCCGAGGCAAGGATTTAGTGATGGTCTTCATGGATAGATTTAGTAAGATGGTAAACTTTGTGCCCTGTACTAAAACAATGATGCTTCAGCTATTGTTTTTCTATATTTGCAAAAGATTGTTTGCTTGCATGGAGTGCTTACGAGTATAGTGTCAGACTGGGACCTAAAGTTTATGAGTTATTTCTAGTGAGCTCTCTCGCGTTGAATAAGAACCAAGTTACTTTCAGTACTTCTTGCTACCCTTAAATAGATGGCTGAATGGAAGTAATCAACCACACCTTAGGTTTACTACTTTGAGCTATAGTGGGAAAGAACTTGACCGATTGGGATGTTTGTTTACCTTTGATAGAGTTTGCTTACAATCAGACAATATATGGCACCACTGGGTATACACCTTTTGAGGTTGTCTATAGCTTTAATCTCGAGCCACCTCTTGATCATACCTTAGCACCCATATCCAAATAAGAAGACCCTAAAGCTAAAGCCAAAGCTCAATCCTTTCAGCAAATATACTAGAAAGTTGCTTAGCAGATTGATTGAGCTACTAGGAAAATGGAAGCATGAGCAAAAGAAAGAAAGACGAAGCAATTTCAGATTGGCAACCTAGTGATGTGGCTAAGAGTTAAGTTAATCATTAGGACTTTACCATGGAGGAGATAACTAATGGTTCCTTCGAGATATTGAAGGAAGAGGAGATGGATATGTAACCATAGTAGATTTCATGAAGCTGCTCATCAGATATGGTGTACCAATGAACATGGCATGACTTATTATCTTGCTTGATATGACATATAAGCTAATACTAAGGTCTACTTGCCACTAATCTTAAGTTACTTAACAAGATCAGATAAGAGTATAGGTTATTGCTCAAAGAGGGTACCTCTCAAGAATAGGAAATAACATGTAGTCTTTGTATTCTCTAAAATTGATTGTCAATGGCTACAATTGAGAGATTATTTATAGTAAGTTTCTTAGGGCAACAATATAATAATGGAAGCTACATGAAGGATAATGTATGAAGAAGTTTCTTAGCATAAACAAAAAGAGGCAAATACGACAAAGAACAAAAAGAAACATAGTACGAATGCTAGAAAAGTGAAGGATAAGGGGTTACCTGTCGTTGGGTTAGCATTTTAGAATCTTGGGGCATTGTGGCTGAGCTAAGCTGGAGTTAGGATAGGTCAATGATGGGTTCTCGGCACCTGATTGGTTGGCATTTGGATACTTGAGTGAGAAACTGAGCAAACTAGTGTGTATTCAAGTAGAGCACTCAAAGTGTTTGCCATCTAGCCTCCTTGATAGATGAGTTGAGTTGAGCAATAAAAATTTTCCTACCAAGCTCTACAATTCTTGAAGTTTGGCTTGGGTGAGGGGTTTAGTGGTCGGTACATCATTAGCTCTCCAAGGTTGTTGAAAATTTGTCTTCAAATCTTGGTTGGCTTCTCCTTTCAGCACATAGGGTATTAAATAAGAAACATTGAATGTAAGGGATACTCCATGACCTTCAAGAAACCCCAGCTCGTAAGTGTCGTCATTTATTCTCCTTAGGACCTTAAAGGGGCCATTAGATCTGGGAAACAGCTTGTTTGTCTTCCTTCTTGAGAACTACTCCTTGTTTATGTGAACCCAGACAAGATCTCTAGGGTTATAAATGACATGCTTTCATCTTCTATTCCCTTGCTTTTGCTATTGAGCAACCGTTTTGGCTAGTTGCTCGACAACCTTCTAATGTAGTTTCAGGAATTCCTCGGTGTGCTGTAGACCCGACTGGCTTTCTCCTAAAGAGGGTGGACTACTGATCATATCTAGTGGCAAATTCGGATTAAGTCCACATATAACCTCAAAAGGAGACTTTCCTATTGAGTTATGGGTGGAGCAGTTGTAAGTAAACTCGATGACTGACAAATAGAGATCCTAATCATATAGATTCTAACCAACAGTAACTCAAAGTAGGATGCCTACTATCCCGTTTACAACCTCTATCTGGTTGTCCGTCTACGGATAGCAAGAAGTACTGAACAAAAGTTTAGTATTGAGCTTCTTCCATAGTGTTTGCTAGAAAAAGGTTGTGAACTTCAAATCACAATTAGAGACAATACTCCTTAGGATGCCTTGTAGCCACACAGTTTCCTGTAAAAAGAGGTTAATAATGAATAACACATCATTAGATTTGTGGTAAGTGATGAAGTGGGTAATTTTATTGAACCAATTAACTACAACCATAATAGAATTGTATTTTTTGAGGCATTCTAGGTAAGCTAAGCATGAAATCCATACTTAAATTGGTTCGTAGTCGCTCAGGAATAGGTAAAGGAGTGTATTCTTCATATGACTCCTTTCTTCCCTTGGCTTGCTTATAGACCTCATAACGTTCAAGAATCTTGCATACATCCTTCATCATCTTAGACTAATAAAAGTGTTCCTTTAACGGTTCAGTAGTCTTCTTCTTGCCAAAATGGCCAGTTAAGCTCCTAGCATGGGCTTCTCGCATAAGCAATTCCCCAATAGAATTGTTTGATACACGAATTTGCTTCCCCTTCATAAAAAATCCTTAACTTAAGTAAAACCCATCTATTACTCCTCCAATATTGCACTTAGCCACTATGGGTCTAAAGTATGGATCATGTTCATACTAATTAGGTAGGGTATCAAGCTTAAGTATTTCGGCATATAATGACATAATAAGAACATGTCGACAGGGAAAGGCATCGACTGCGGTGTTTTTACTTCCCCTCTTATACTTGATGACATAGCAAAAAGTTTTCAAAAATTTCATCTACTTGGCATGATGTTGGGGAGAATTTTTGTTGGCCTTTGAGATGCTTAAGAGATTCATAGTCAATATAGATAATGAACTCTCTCGGTAGTAAGTAGTGTTGACAATTTTGAAATGCTTGAATAAGGGCATAAAACTCTTTCTTATATGCCGAATAATTCAGAGTAGCACCTTTGAGCTTCTTACTGAAGTATGCAACTGCTTGATGCTCTCACATAAGAATAGCACCAATACCTACCCTAGATGCCTTACACTTTAGCTCAAAAACCTTGTTAAGTTCAAGTAATACTAGTATTGGGATAGAAGTTAATTTGAATTTGATCTCTTCAAAACTGTATTGAGCCTTCTCAAACCATTTGAATTTAGAGTTCTTCCTTGTTAGCATAGTTAATGGGGCTGCTATGGAACTAAAGTTTTGAATCAATCTTTGGTAAAACTATGTTAGACCACAAAAACTCCTAACTTCGGCAGTACTAGTCAGTGTCTACCATTCAAGAATAGCATTGACTAACCTCATTATCAACTCCAATAACTCATCCTGAAATAACATGTTTGAGGAATGTTATCTCATCCTAACATAAGGTACATTTCTTCAAGTTGTCGTACATTTTCTTAGTACAAGTGCGACATGAGAAATAAGGTTGACACTGCATACTAAATATCATCAAAGTAAACAACATCACATTTACCAATCAAAGGTCTTAGGACATGGTTCATCAGTCGCATGAAGAAGCTTAGTGCATTTGTAAGTCCAAACGGCATTAGCAACCATTCAAAAAGACCATCCTTTGTCTTAAAGGCAGTTTTCTACTCATCTCTAAGTCTCATTCTAATATGGTGGTAGCCACTCTTCATATCAACTTTCGAGAATATCCGTACACCATGTAATTCATCTAACATATCATCTAATCGTGGAATTGGATAACAGTACCTGATAGTGATCTTGTTGATAGCTTAGCTATCGATGCACATTCTTTATGAGTTACCTTTTTTCAACATTAAGACAGCTGGCATGGCATAGGGGCTCATGCTTTCTCGGACATACCCACGCTTAATCAACTCATTAACTTATCCCTTTAGCTCAATTGCCTACCAAGGATTGAGTTTATAAGTAGGTCGGTTAGGTAGGGTTGTACTCGGTTGAAGGTCAATATAGTGCTCAATGCCTTTAATAGGGGGTAAGCCTTTTGGCAGCTTGATAGGAAACATGTCAGCATATTCTTGGAGCAAGGTTTGTACTTCAGTAGGTAATGCTTCATCCTCCTTTAACTCAAGAAGTCTTTTAACTAATAAGACTACATACTCTTCCTTCTTAATATCCTTGGAAAACTGCGCCTAGGAAATCATTAAGGACTTCTTTTGTAAGGATTTAAAAACCTTGACTTGGGATTCCTGAATTTCTCTCGGGCTCATAGGAATCAATACAACCTTTTTCCTATCTTTTTGGAGCATATAATTGTTCCTATATCTATCGTGGAGCACTCTTAAATTGAATAGCTATAGTTGGCTAAGTAGAATGTGTGAAGCATACATTGGTAGAACATCGCACCATACCTCATCCTTGTATCCGTTGCTAATAGTTATCTGCATCCTAACTTGCTCGAAAATAGGTAGTCCCCCCCTTCTCATTAAGCTAGTAAATCTTGTAAGGTCTAGGATAAGAATAGGTCAACAACTTTAGAGCCTTTACCATTCTTTATGCCATCATATTAGTGCAACTCCCTCTATTGATGATTAAAGAACATAGATTGCCATTTACTTGGCAGTTCATGTGAAAGAAATTCTCTCTCTATTCATTCTCATTAGAAGTAAAGGTACTAAGAGATCTCCATACAACCATACAGTATTCTCCCTTTTCAGGTTAGATTAAGGCGATAGATTCTTCTTAAAATTCTTTTGTTAGATGATCAATGCTTACCTCTTCTTCTCCTTCACTTGCACTCTCCACTTTAATCTATGTGGTCTTACCCTTGATAGTCATCATATATCTATTCGGGCATTGACTAGCAACATGTTTGAAGAATAAACACTTGAAGCACGTTATCTTTCTGGTCTTCTTTCCTGAGCTCTAGCCTTAGTCCTTTATGACCTAAGGCTCCTCAGCCTTACTCTTACCTCGACCCTCATTAAGTTTTCTTGGAACTTGTCCTCGGCGGTCCACTTTGGCACCATAATGGGCTTGGTCATGTTTAGATCTACTTGTCGTACTAGTCTTGCTCGGTAAGCTAGGTTAGCTGCTCGGTGCTTGATTGAGCTGATTTCGTTTCTACCTTTCGACTCTATGGCCATTTGGATGGTCTCATTTAGTTTCCTAAGTCTCTATACTTCAACTATATTACCAATCTTTGGATTCAGGCTAAAAATATACCCAACCACTGTTCGTGCTTCTAGTTTGCTAACATCACATTGAATCGTTAATAATTGGAACTCTCTGACATATTCGTCTACAGATCGGCTACCTTTCTTTAGTTCTTGGAGATGTTGGAAGGTATGTTACTCATAATGCTCAAGAACAAATCTACTCCTCATAACTCATTTCATCTCATTCCACTTTCGTATTTCTCGTCGGGCTCGTTGACATATGGTTTGCAACTTCCACCATATTGTTGCATACCTAGAAAACTCTAAAGTAGTGACTCAAATAATACATTGAATCTTTGTAACAATAGAATTAAAAAATTTTATTAACCTTCCCTTCCCATTTCAAATACTCATCGTACTACTAGATCTAGTGAAACTTGGAACTTGCACCTTAATGTGCTCAGTCCTTCGAGGAGCGTAGAGTTTACGCTTGTCATACTCAGGAAACTACTCATCATCACCCTCATTATCTTCCACATCCTCAGCTTCTGCTAACTCAAGTCTTTGTCGTATGCGTCCTTCAACTCGAATAAGTCACACTTGTGGTGCATTCATTGCACCAAGGGCTTAGATTTCCATACCTTACCCTCTTGGCATGTCTTTCTTGAGGTTGAGCTTCTACTAATCTTTGCATGATCATAGCTAAGTTGGTCACAATGGTAGAGAGTTTCTATATTTGTTCATTTGTAGTTCGAGGGGTTTGTGGTCGAATATAACCACAATTAAGAACTTCACTCTTAACATCACCTATCTCTCCTTATACACTGAGGTTCGAAATCTTTCACAACAACACTTCAATAAGTTGACAATCGAACAAAAGAATCCACGTGACTCTACTAAACATAATATAGCCAGTAACCTTAATACTTACTCCGTTTTTCAATAGAGAAACAAAGTACAATAGACTACATAAACAAGTCACTAGATTGAAACACTATGACACTTAACCACCAGTTGAAACCTTAAGTTATAATACCAGGATCATATGATGTGCCTAGGAGCTGAGTTAATCATTAGGACTTATCATAGGGGAGATAACTAGTAGGTGCTTTGAGATATCTAAGGAAGAGGAGATAAATATGTAAACATAGTAGCTTTTGTGAAGTTTCTCGTCAAATATGACTAACTAATGAACATGACACGACTTGGCTTAGTATCTCGCTTGATGTGATGTTCAAGTTACTACTCAGGTCCACTTTCAATAATATCAAGTTACTTAGCAAGATCAGATAAGAGTGTAGGTTGTTGCTTAGAGAGGGTACCTCTCAAGAATGAGGAATAACATGTAATCTTTGCAATGAATTATTGACCATCAGTCCTATTACTCGTAAACTGATTTGAGGCCTCCAATCCCTTACTTGAAGAATCCTCTCTTGGCAACCTGCTAATGACGAGAGACTTTACACAGAAGGAAGGTGGCTGAACTCTTTGAGCTCCCTATATTGTTATATGTTGATCTATATGCTCATTTGTGATGATCCCAACCATTCCCTTACCAAGGACATTGTACTGAGTAATCCAATCAACTACTGCTGAGAGGTCCTTGCTGAGTGACAAGAGACTCACTTACTGGCTGAGTAGTTTTCTCTCGGCATTTTACCATTTCTCTCGTCACCCTCTTCTTGTCTCAGCCTCCTCTATTGCTGCAACATATTGATCTCTCTTGCCTGTTGTGCTTAAAGAATCTTCATGCGGAATTAATGTTGTTCTATCACCTATTCATCTCATTTGACATTGTACTACTTTTTCATTTTTGTCTCTTGTCCTTTTTACCCTTTTTCGTATATACTAAGAATCCCCTTTTTGTATATACTCTCTTATAGTTTTTTTATTTGTAATGTTGCATTCGGAACTTACTATAAATAGTCCATTTCCTTTGTAAGCCGGAGATAACTTTGACAATTAGAAATTGCATATTCTGTTCCTGAGAGACACTCTTCTCCAAGTTCATATTCTTCATATACTCTTATCTAATCTTACCAAGTAACTCAGGATTAGAGGCACTCTTATCTAATCTTACCGAGTAACTCAGGATTAGGGGTAGGTGGACCTTAACATCAACTTGTGCGTAATATCAAGTAAGGTATCAAGTCATGTTGTATTTGTTGATGAGTCATATCCTCTAAACAGTTTTACGTTTACTACTCTAGTCCATCTGTAGACCATTTCCCTCCACTTTATTCGATATTTCGGAGAACTCATCTTGTTCAAATTTGCTATGGTAAGTTCTAGTGTTAACTCAACTCATAGGTACACCACTTTGTATTCTCTAAAATTGATTGTCTGTGGCTAAAATTAAGGGACTCTTTATAGTAAGTCCCTTAGGGCAATAATACAATAATGGAAATTACATAAAGGATAATGTATAAAGAAGATTTGTAGTATAAACAAAAAGAGGTAAATATGATAAAGGACAAAAAGGAATATAGTGCGAATGTTAGAGAAGTAAAGAACAGGTAGTGGCTTGTCATTAGGTTCACATTTTGGAATCTTGGGGCATTGTGGCTGAATTGGGTTGGAGTTGGGATAGGTCAGTGCAAGGATCTTAGCACTTGATAGGTTGACATTTTTGAATGCTCGGTACTTGAGTAAGAAATTGAGTAGACTAGTGTATCTAAGTAGAGCACTTAGAGTATTTGCCATCTAACTTCCCTAATAGGTGAGCTTGTCAGGGTTGAGCTAAGCAATAAGAATTCTCTTGGCTAAGATTTATAAGCCTCAACATTTAGCTTGGGTGAAGGTTCCAATGGTCGGCATATCACCTAGTGTGGTTGTACCTTAATAAAGAAAGATTCCTGAGTAAGAGGAAGAGTAAGTTGTCTACCCGAGTTGAAGGACTATTCAAAATACTCCAAAAGATCAACGATAATGCCCATCAATTGGAATTACCTAAAGACTTTAGAGTTTCTGATGTATTCAATATTGTTGACCTCAGCCCCTACTGATTTGAAGAAGAACAAAACAAAGACCGGTTAGATTTCATTTCAAATCCGAATTAACCTAGAGGAAATGATAGGAATCAAGCCACTAGACACTTAACCTGAGCTCGAGCTTAAGGGCTTGAAAGCATGGCCAGACGCATTTGCTCATTCCAACCTACGCTTGAAGAATCCAAACTACTCTTAATTGTTGACCTACTATAATTATCGAGTTGAACCTCTTCTTATTTATCAGTAATCGAGTGTTGACTTGAAGATTGTCCCGTTGATAGCTCAGCCAGCTTACTCATTAGTTCGGCCATACTTGTTCTAAGCTCCTAAGACCAAGTTTGAGCTTATGCAACCCTAGAATACTTATGGATTAGCATGATACTTATTGGATCTAACCTTACTCTTTTATCAGCTTCTTCAAGAACCTTTCAATGATTGTCCGCCACGTGTCCTAGTCCCTTACGTGAAAGAATTTGCCAAGAAAGCTATTATTTCTGTTATACCCTTATTTATTTCTTGTATTTTACTTATTTTTAAAGTATCCTTTTTGTCTTTTTCTTATTTAGTAAGTTGCCTTAAACTTTCATGTATAAATAACCTTTTATATGTAGTCATAATCATCATCTTCATTATTATTAAATATATTGCATTCTCTTCTATATAGTGCTTTAAGCTTACTCTTTTACTCTTATCCTATCCCTTGAGCATGGTTAGGTAGTAAGTAACTTCATTGAATTACTTATGCATCATATCGAGCTATTCGAGAGTCCTCAAATGTTCCTTAGTATGTCATATTCTCGAAATCATCCATGGTTTTGCTTATTTTCTTTTACTTTTGCGTTCATCCCTCATTTTAAGCTATCTGTGAGCTTGGGCTTACCCCCAATATTGTCGCCCTTATCTATCCTTAGTGTAACGTATCATAGAAGTTAAAGAAATTGTCTAAAATGATACATGTAATTCAATACAAAAGGAGATGATGCATCATCTTAGGGAAGTTTTGGCTAACTAACATCTTGGAAAAATAGATATTGAGTTGAACACATAATGCTATGCATTTGATGGTGAATTGCATGTGCTTTTAATTTTCTAGGCAAAAAGTACAAATCAAGAAAATATAGTATTGCTAAGAATGGTTATGGAGATGCCATAGAGTTATGAAAATTGAGGCATTTTTGTTCTTATTAGATGAAATTATATAATCATGCATTTCTTTTGAATTATTTTTTGAACCTTAAGGACAATGTTCATTTCCGTGGAATGGGGGTATTGTTACAACTATTAAATATTAGTTAACATTTTGTTAGAAGTTAGTAGCTAGTAGCTAGTAGAAATTGGTTAAGAATATTAGTTACAAAATTAGAAAATAAAAAATTATAAATAGCCTTATGTACATGCTTAAGGATTCAAGAAAGAAATAATAAAATGAAAGTTAGTTTTCTTTCATAATCTCTTTTTTACTTCCACCATAATCAACCACCACCACCACCTCAATCCTTTCTTGAAGCTTCTTGAAGCATCGCTAGCTAAAATTGGCAAATCTTTTTTCCTTCCATAATATCCAAATCTTATTCACCTTCCTCCCACAATATTTCTTTCTTCCCTTCACTATTTCTAACCATTCTTATTATGTTGTTATCTCCTCTAAGTAGAACCTTCACGGTTTGATCAAAGCTCATAAAACAATGCTTCTTCACAATATCAAAATGTATTGAGAACAAGCTCTAACTTGATTTTTTTTTTAGTTTACAAATCAAAACTTTCAAAGTTTGGTTCTTTTGATAAGATTCGAAGAAAATGATTTTTTTTTTTTTTTTTGTGTTTCCGGTTAGCTTTTGAGTTCTTGTGCATATGTGGTGTGGAGTTTGCTTTCGTGTACATAAGTTGTGTTCTTTTCATAATCTTACAAGCTTCTTTGTTTTCATTATTTGTTGTTGTGTTTATTGCTATCGTTGGAGGATGCCATGGATTCATGATTGTTTAATGGTGTGAATGGGTGAATGGCTGTTTTTAGTCGCATCTTGATGGGGTTGATGTTTTGTATTTATTGTGATAAATATGTGAATCTTGTTTTGTTTATGGTAGCGGGATTAGTGATGGTATGGTTGTTAAATACAAAGGATGGTGTAATTTGATTGTGCGGTTTTTTACCAATGCTATTGTAAGTGATGTTGACAAGTGGATCCCATTGAGTTGTTTTTAATAGTTAGAATGGTGTTGGAGTCTTGCATACATGAGTTGATACGATGGATTGCAACATTGTGTGATGTTATAGCTGTATAGTTTGGGCATGTGGTGGATGCTATGCTACTATAATGGTGGATTAAGTATGGAAAAGGAGGTCTCTTATGGAGTTGCATGGGTATGTTGAAGAGGACGAAAGAGCCAATGATGATAGTGGAAATTTCTTTGTCATTTTGGACGTTAAGTTGGCAAATTGTGTATTGTCACCTTCTTTTTGTGATTTATTTTATTGTTAATATTAATATATGTATTTTGTTAAAGTTATATGCTATTATTATGTTTGACTTATTCTAACTATATAACTATATGGTATATATATACATAAATTAAGCATATACCATTATGTTATCTAAATATTTATAAGTTAAGTAAATTAAATTAAATAATATACGATATTTCATCCCTTTCCTCATCAAAATGTTCCTTTGCATATACATACTCCAACATAATTAAATTATATTCTATTATTTTATTACAACTTAGTTTATTCCTTTCTTTAACTATAACATTATATCCTCGATAAGTTAGCTTATGTTGTTAGTGTTTAATTTATATCAAGTATATTATTATAATATATATATTTATAAATCAAATAAGTTAAATAAGATATAGTTAGAATACTATGATAACTTATCTTGTATTCTATTATGTTTTAGGTTACAATAGATATAAATTTATAAGATAATTAGACTAAATAAGATATAGCCAATTATGGAAGTAGTAATAAGTTAGAGTATGTTACGTTAAAGAGGTGTTAGTTTGAACCACTTAGATTACCAATTTGACACTATTGTGACAAGTATATATATACCTGGTTGTTAATTGTATGTGTTAGGTTAATGAATAAAAGTGGAATAAAAATTATCTAGCTTATAAATGCTTGCTGCATATGCTTGGCTCGGCCTAAGGCCCATAGTGATAGATCCTTAAATAGTACTCATTAATCAATAGGTGACTTTATCTTTAGTAGAGTTGCCTATTGGTAGGATGCAGTTACATTTAGGGACTCAAGGGTATTGGGGTTCGAAGTGGCAGTTCCCAACACCATAGTATGTATGTAAAATATATATATTATGTGCTAAGGTCATGAGTTATCCCATATCTTGGGATGCCCAGGATTATGTTGTGTGCTAGATTTAAAAGGAAAGATAACGAATGAATGAGTAATTTATTTATTTTCATTTATGTGTAAGTATGAAATGTTTGTCATATGCACGTAGTTACAATATACATGTGTTGGACGTTAACTGACCCCTTAAAGATTTTTTTTTTCTTTTTTTCAATTGCTAGTATTGAGGATTTCTATATCTATAAGAAGCCATATGCAAACTTTGATAAGGATGGGAAGGGCATCTAGTATCTTTACTATTATGATGAAGGGAAACAAAGAATGCCTAAAGGGAGGGACACCCTTCGATGTAGCCACAATAGGATGGCTAAGGTATTTATGTACAATAGGGTGTTCAAGTATAGTAAGGGCTTCAAGTACAGCAAGGAGTTCAAGGGCATGCAGGAAATAACATAGCATAATTAATATAGATGATAAACACCTTAACTGGTGTGATGGTACAATAGTAGTAGCAAGCATACTATAGAATCATAAAATAGAGTAAATAGAGAAGACTTTTCCAAACTAGTAATGGCTTTTGTTTCTTTTAGGATACCTAGAGATTGAAAAGTTGATTAAGCTACATACATTTTGAAGGGGATTGTAGTGACTTAGTGGGCCTTGACGTATAGGTTAAAAGGAGGGTTAGTGAATTGGCATAGGTTTATGGAGTTATTCTATCATAATTAATTCCTTAGCAACATCAAAGACCAAATGGAGGCGACTTATTAACATTGCCTGTAGGGTAATAGGTTAGTAGGGGAATACGAGGTGAAGTTAAACTCTTAATTAAGTTCTTGCTAAAAGTTGTAAAGGTAGATGACCAATCTAAGGCCCATTGGTTTACTTCAGGCTTAGAGCTCAAACTTTAGTAGTGGGTAGGTACCTTTCAATTAGCTACTTATGTTACTATAGTAGACAAAGCCGAACATATGGTGCAGTTTCTAAAATAAAAGGAAGAGCAGTTAGCTCATTGCATGGGTTGTTTTGGGTAAATGGTCAGCCCTAGGAGTTAAGATTTAGGATAGGGGCAAGAGGCCTTAGGTATTGTAGGCTAGACCTTTGGTTGGTGCAGATCCGTAAATTTGGATTCGACTAGTGCCATTGGCTCTTCTCTCAGTAGTCTTGTTAGTTAGATATACCAGGTGTTACAAGTCTCATGAGTTAAGAAATTACAAATGGTCAGCAGGTGCATACTTTTTCAATGGGAAACTAAAGCATATCGGTTAAATGTGCACTAAGAGATCTATCCATCTCATCTTTTACCATCTATGTAATCGGATTAGGCACTTAGCAATATAAGGTAACCTTAATACAACAGTATGTGAGACCTTAGAGAGGGGTTTAGGCTGATAGATAGCAGATGGGTGGATTGAGAAACAGATTTTGGTTAGGGTTTTTACTCTTCACTAGCAATAGCACTAAGACCTTCTAAACGTGGAAAATATGGTATGTACCCTTCTTGTACATTTCCATAGTGCTTATGTTTTATTCAATATTAGTGCTACACGTTTATGTATGTTTAATTTATTTGTGCATGTGCATGACTTATTTGCTGAATGATACCTTAAATGTGAATAATCTATTGGGAATTGGAAAAATCTTAAAGAGGATTTATAGAGATGTCAATGTGGAGATAGAAGGGAGAGCATTGCTGAAAGACCTTCTAGTGCTAGAAATGACCAATTTCGATGTAATTTTGGAGTAAACTGTCTATTTAAGTGCCATGCCCCCATGAATTGTTACAATATGGTGGTCCACTTTAGCCTACCTAATGAAGATTCCTTCCATTTTTAATTAGACTGTTAGAGACTTCAAGGACTACCTACCTATGAGCTGTAGGAGAGAAGCAGGTAGCTACAATTATTGTTGAGGTAGGTAAGTCAGTAGAATTGGAGTAAGTCCTCGTAGTGAAAGACTTTCTTGATATATTCCCAAAAGAGCCACTTAGATTACCTCTGATTAGTGAGATCAAGTTCAGTATTGACTTGGTGTTAGGTATTATACTAATATTAAAGGCAGTTTATAGGATAATATTAGTAAAACTAGCTGAATTGAAGACTTAGCTACAGGACTTATAGGACAAGGGGTTCATTAGACCAAGTATGCTACCATGAGGGCTTGGGTCCTTTTTGTCAAAAAGAAAGACAACAATATGAGACTCTATATCAATTACAAAGAATTGAACAATGTCATAATTGAGAACAAGTATCCCCTCCCTAAAATAGATGATTTGTTTTACTAGTTACAGGGGGCTTAAGTATTTTCAAAGATTAACTTGAAAGCAGGATACCATCAACTGAGGATCAAGGAGGAAGACATCTCAAAAACAACTTTTAGAACTCAATATGGGCATTTTGAGTTCTTAGTATTGCCCTTTGAATTGATAAATACACTAGAAGCATTCATGGACCTAATGAATTGAATGTTCAAAGACTTCTTAGAGAAATTTGTTCTTGCATTTATTTATGACATTCTAATCTACTCTAGGGGCAAAGAAGAGCATGAGCATCATCTTGTAAGCTTAGAAGTTGTATGTTAAATTCAAGAAACGAAGATTTTAGCTTGAGCAAGTGATTTTCTTGGGTCATGTAATTAATAAGGATGGCAATTTAGTTATCTTAGAGAATGTGAAGGTCATGGTAGACTGGTATTTTTCCCTTGGGAATCTTTGGAATTACTACTGCTTAGCTTTCAATTCACCTCTGACCATTAAATGAACTGTGAATAAACCGTCTTCCTCTCTTTGAAACAAGAGGCTTTTAGTTTTGTTAATGCTTGAAACAATTTTATCTTCTCATATTACTATATCTCTAGAGTTAACAATTTTCTATAAGGAACTATTGAACTTAATCATATTGTTAGTAAAATTATTTTAGTAAATAGCAGAATTGTGGATAAGGAACCATATACGTGACTTACCTAATGTTATTGTAAAAATATTAGGATCAATAATTAGACTATGCAAACTAAAAATACCTTTTTTTGGATAAAGAAAGAGATTACTCAATCTATTTTCATGTCGCTAATGATATATATCATAACTCAGACATCTATTTCAAATGCATATCCCATTTTTGCATAACAGGGTTATGAAAATATATGAGAAGTGACTGGACGTATTGTATGTGCTAATTGCCATTTAACTACTAAGCCCACAGATATTGATAATAAGGATGGAATTTTTGTTATCTTAAAGAATGTGAAGGTCATGGTAGACTGGTCCAAGTCGAAGCCTGTAACAAAAGTTAGAAGCTTCTTGGGTTAGTAGGATACCATAGACGTTTTGTTGTAGGCTTTTCCAAAATAGCAACCCCATTAACTGAGTTAACTCAAAAGGGTGTGAGATTTAATTGGAATGACAAATGTGAAGCTAATTTTCAAAAGTTGAAAGAGAAACTAGTATTAGCTCTATTGTTAATATTACATTAGAGTGGGAAGGAATTCATCATCTTTAGTAATGCATCAAATTAAGGTTTGGGTCATGCTTTAATGTAGGAAGGACGAGTTATTAGTTATGCCTCTTGCTAGCTAAAGCCATATGAGAAAAACTATCCCACTCATGACCTAGAGCTAGTAACAATAGTTCTTGCATTAAAACTTTGGAGGCACTACTTATATGGAGGGAAGTATAAAGTTTACATAAACAATAAGAGTTTGAAGTATCTATTCACATAGAAAGAGCTAAATATGAGGCAATGTAGATGGTGGTATTTAATCAATGATTAAGACTTGCAAACATAATATAACCCTATGCAAGCTAATATGATGGCAGACGTCTTTAGTAAGAAGAAATAAGGAAAACTTACTACTTTGATTACCATACAGTGACCATTGTTAGAGGACATACATAGACTATAGCTAGAGATCATAACCTAAAACGTGGGAATAAGGTTAGCTAGCTTGTGCATCTAGTCAATCTTAATAATAGAATAAAAGTAGTACAAGTTAAAGATGCGAGTACTTAGGAGATCAAGGGTAGAATAGAGCAAGGTAAGGTGCTTAAGTTTTAGGTTGATGCTAAAGGAATTTTAAGGTATGGAATTAGACTATATTGCAAAAAAAAAAAAAAATGCTGAGCTAAAGAAAGAGATATCGAAAGAAGCATATTACTCTAAATACTCAATATACCCTAGGAGTATGAAAATGTATAAGGATTTGAAAAGCCATTATTGGTTGAAAAATATGAGGTAGGAAATTGCAAAATATTTGTTAACATACCTTACTTGTCAACTTATCAAAGCAGAACATCGGAAGTCGGCAAGAGAATTGCAACCTTTGCAAATACCCCAATGGAAGTGGGAGCATGTAACCATCAACCTTGTCATACACCTCCCTAAAACCAAAGGAAAACCTAATGCAATAGGAGTGGTAGTTGAAAAATTAACAAAGCTAGCCTATTTTATATCGATTAATTTAGGGTACCAGCTAGAGAACTTAATAAAGCTATATATTTAAGAAGTGTTGAATTGATGGAGTCTCAGTCTTAATAACTTCAAATGGAGATAACCAATTTGCAAACAAATCTTGGAGGAGTTTATAGAGAGCCTTAGGCACCAAGGCACATTTTAGTATTGCATTATGTCCCTAGATTGATGGGTAGTTTGAAAAAACAATACAGATCCTTGAAGACATGTTAAAATTGGACTTTGGTGGGAATTGGAATAAGCGTCTTCCCCTAGTTGAGTTTGCCTATAATAATAGATGTTAGATAACTGTATAGATGTCTCCATATGAAGCCTTATAGGGAAAAAAAGTGTGCAACTTTGTTGCATTGGGACAAGGTATGTGAAAGACAACTGCTAGGCCTTAAGTTAGTATAAGAAGTGGTAACTAAGGTGAAACTGATCAATTTGAGAATCCAAATGGCTTAAAGTAGACAGAAGAGTTGTGCTAATAAGTGGAGGCAACCACTTGGGTTTTAGGTTAGAGACCAGGTTCTATTGAGAGTATTGCCTGCTAAACAAGTGATCAGGTTTGGCCTGAAAAGTTAGCTAAACCCTAAGTGCATTGGACTGTTTGAAGTTTTGGAGAAGATTGGTAATGCAACTAATAGGTTGGCTCTAATGCCTAGCTTAGCTAGAATATATGACGTATTCCACATATCTATTAAGAAATTACATGGCTAATTTAGATCAAGATTTGGGTCAACCTTTAGTTCAAGTCATAATAGCAGAGTCATTGGAGCTAAAGCCAAATTTCACCATTATAGAGCAAGCTGTTAGAATAGTGGATACTAAACAGTAAGTATTAAGGAGGCAGGTCATCTCTTGTGTAAAAGTTTAGTAGATTAACCAAACTGAGTAGGAAGTCACTTGGGAGTTAGAAGAAGAAATGAGAAGAAGATATCTAGAGTTCTTTTAAGGATTAGGTAGTTTCTAAGGGTGAAAGTTTTATTAGAAGGGAAGATTGTAATATATGGATAATGATTAAGACTTTAAAACAATAATAATAATCATAATAAATAAATAAATGAAGATAATGGCAAACTTTTTTGCTTCTACAATATCCAAATTGTATCCACCTTCTTCAGGATAATTATAATAGAAGAAATTAATATTTGGAAGTAAATTTAAATAAAGAATCAATGTTTTGAAAAAATAAAATAGAAGATTAACATGTTACAAGGTAGTTCAAATAAGTGATTAATGTTTCAAAAAATTCAAATAAGGAATCAATATTTCATAAAGTGGTTCAAATAATTTTATGGAATGACTATTAAATTTTAGATTTATGATAACCAGATTTCTTATTTAAATCACTTTGTAAAATATTAATTTTTTATTTGAACTTTTTAAAACATTAATTCTCCATTTAAACTTTTACCAAACGTTGATCCCCTTTATGGTGATTCTTTTCACCTCCCTCCTATAATATATCTTTCTTTTCTTTACTATTTTCTAACCATTCTCATTACGTTAGCATCTCCTCCAAGCAGAACCTTTATGGTTTGATCAAAGAAACTTGCAAAACAATGCTTTTTTACAATAGAGCTTATCAAAATGTACTAGAACGAGCTCTAGCTTGATTTTTTTGGTAAGTTCACAAATTGAAACTTTCAAAGTTGGTTCTTTGGATAGGATTATAAGAAAACGAATTTTTATGTGTGTTTTTAGGACAACTTTTGAGTTCTTGCTTATATAAGTCGTGTTTGTTTCATAATCTTACAAGCTTCTTTGTTTTTTAGTGGCAATTGTTATGTTTATTGTTGTCACTAGAGGTGGCCATGGATGATGGTGTGTGAATAAGGGAGTGGCTGTACCCAATCGCATCTTGATGGGGTTTGTAGTTATTACTAATTATTCTGGCAAATATGTGAATCTTGTTTTGTTTATAGTGGTGGGGTTAGTGATGCTGTGGTCATATTACTAAGGATGGTGTATTGCGACTATGCAATTGTTTATTGAGGGTGTTATTGCTATTTTGCTATTGTAACTGATGTTGATAAGTAGCTATTGTGGAGTTGTTGTTGATAGTCGAAGCGGTGTAGGAGTCTTGTATATAAAGGTTGATACGATGGATTGTAATGTTGTGTAGCGTTTTGGTTGTGTAGTTTAGGCATGTGGTAGATGCCTTGCTACTGTAATGGCGAATTGAGGATGGAAAATGAGGTTTGGTATCGAGTTGTACGGGTACATTGAAGAGGATAAGTGAGCCAACAATGACAGTGGAAATTTCATTTTCATTTTGGATGTCGAGTTAGCAAGTTGTGTATTTTCACATTTAGTTTATGATTTCTTTTATTGTTAATATTACATATATCAAAAGTTAAAGTTATATGATATTATTATGTTTAACTTATTCAAAGTATATGGCTATATGGCATATATATACATAAATTAAGCATATATTATTATGTTATGTAAATATTTATAAGTTAAGTAAATTAAATTAAGGGAAAATTATAAATAACTTCCCTAAACTTTAACCTAAGTGTAGATTGACCTCTTAAATTTTTAAAATATGCTTTAAGATATCATAAACTTTAATAAATTGACAACATAAAGGATATTTTCCTTTTTAATTAGAAAAAATCACACTATTATCAAAAGTTCACGGGTTTTAAAGCATATTTTAATAAGTTTAGGGTGTATTTGCACATCAAAATCAAAATTTAAGAGGATTATTTCAATCTATGGGGTTATTTGTCAAATTATTAAAGTTTAGAGGATTTTATAGTGCACTTTAAAAACTTAGAGGGTCAATATAAAAGTAAGTCAAAATTTAGGGTGGTTATTTGCATTTTCACCTTAAATTAAATAATATATGATGTTTTGTCCCTTTCTTAGTCAAAATGTTCCTTCATATGTACATACTGCAACATAGTTAAGTTATATTCTACTATTTTATTAGATCTTAGTTTATTCCTTTCTCTAACTATAACATTATATTTATGTTAAGTTAGCTTACCTTGTTATAGTTTGGTTTATATTAGGTATATTATTATAATATATATATTCATTAGTTAATTAAACTAAATAAGATATAGCCAATCATGGAAGTAGTATTAAGTTCGAATATGTTAAGTTGAAAAGGTGTTAGTTTAGACCGCTTAGATTACTAATTTGACACTATTGTAGGTTTGTGAATACTTAATTGTTGATTGTATGTCTTAGGTTAGTTAATAAAAATGAAATAAAAATAATTTGATTTATAAATGCTTATTGTGTATGCTTAGCTTGGCTTAGGAGCTTGTAGTGGCAGATCTCTAAGGTATACCCATTAATTAATGGGTGACGTCGTCCTTAATAGAGTCGCCTGATGGTACGAAATGTTTTTCATGAACATGTGATTTACTTATCTACATTTATGTTGTGAGTATGAAATGTTTGTCATGTACATGTGATTGCAATATACACGTACTAGGTGTCAACTCATACCTTTAGGATATATAAATATATATATATATATATTCAACTGTAAGTATTGAGGATTTCTATATTAAACTTTCATTAAGATGGGTAAGGCATCAAGTACCTCTACTATTATGATGAATAGTAAGGAGAGATTGATGAATAGTTAGTTAATAGTTTTAGTTTTTGTTAAGAAGCAAAACTTTAGCTTATGACTTCATATTTATTCTTTTTATGAGCTTTATGGACTCTAGTTTCAATTATTGATATTAGGTTTATTATGCTCTTTAAGTTTATGGAGTGAAATAGATAACTTTGTTCAAAGTATTATTTGCAGATTTATGGTATGAGATTTGGGGATATTTTAAATTGACATAGATTTGGAGAGGTTTCACATGTTATAAACACCTTATCATGTCATTATAAGATAGCAACACGAGGAGGGTTGTAGCATCCCGAATTCTAAGACATTACATATAGATTGATGGACTTGAAATAGAATATATTAAGATTGGCCTATCTAGTCTTAATTTTTCTCAATAAGCATATGGTATTCACCATGTTCGTTAAACATCTTATACATCTCTTTTAAAAACCCATAAATGGCTCTAGATATCTAATCTTCTCCATTGATCACTAGAACAATGCAATAAGAATTACATACCTATTGTTAAACCTTATAGATATGCGTAACTATTCTCTTAAAGGGCTTCATACCAAATAAGAGGTTAATATTTCCTTTGTTCAAGTGGTTATCCTCCAAAGATCAAGCACTACAGAGTTGAATCAAGTCCCTCAACTAATGTACCATTATGCAAGCTTGTAGAGATCGTTTACTCCTCCTCATTAATCCTTCCTTATCTCACTCTAATTCAAGAGTCATTCTAAGCCGAATACTCATTTTTTACACATAAAGTACATGATTCATGTTACAAGCACATGACACTGCTCGAGACATTACTGCATCTACACAATTATAAATCTTACTATAAGCCTTTTCCATTTCAACGAAGGGAGAGTATGCCTTCTTAAGTGCCCTTTGAATCACTATACCACTCGATTCCAAAGGATAACATATGAGACATGAACAAGATCTAAACTAACTTTATAATTTAATTGAGATATTTTCATATCACAATGAATAATGTTGGCATAAGCATGTAAGATATTTTGAGAAATGTTTTTATATATAAATTAAAATGAATGAATGTTAATTTCAAAAGTTTAGGATAAAAAGATTATGAGATTAAGTATTTAGATTAAAAGGGATTGTAAAGGCACATAACGTCTAATAAATCCCATAGTTTTTATTACAATACTTTTTTTTTTATAGCAAAACAATGTTGTCTGGTTTAGTATATCTATAGGATTTACAAACCTTTGAATCTTTATAGATTGGAATGATTAATATACTCAAGATTTATAATACTAGAAAATTTTTATAGTTCATCCCCTAAAGTTGGTTAAATAAATGATAAGACAAGCCCTAAATAATAAATAAATATGTGTATTCATTTAGCCTAGACAGTAAAACGTTAAAATCTCAATACCAGGCATCATGCGCGGTCGGTGACGGCTTGTCGACGGCCGAAAAAGGTTGTCGTTTTCTAGTTGCAGTAATCAAAGCTAGTCCCGTCGACGCAGCACCTTCAGATTTCAGAATCCAAAAATGGACCTCATATTATTACAACATGGATTATCTGGTCCTGTGTTTTCCACTTAAATCCACATTGCAACGCACATGCTAGAAAACTTTAAAAGTTATCTATAATGTCATTTCAATTTGTTTAGAAATTTTATATTTTAAAAATTTTTATATTTAAAAGAATTTTATACTTTATTTCTAAATTTTTTTATCAAAAATTTTAATATTTTTAAAATATTTTTATAGACCCAATATTATAACTTCTAAATCATTATTTTTTATATTTTTAAACTATAATTTTAGTATAGCTAAAAGTAATGTTTATATTATATAATAAATATTATTATATTATTAATAAATATTACATCATGTAAAAAGAAAAAAAGGGAGGAGGGACGTCCTCTGTTAGAGGTACATCCCGAAACCAAGGGACACAATATATCTCAAAGAAACCTTTGAGAGTTCCTCCACGTGAGAGAAGCAACCAATAATAAAACTGATCTCATTAAGTGTGTACTTATTTATTTTTCCTCTTTTATATACTTTTTTTTAACATTAATTGCATCTCTTATTGATAAACTAAATTATAGAAAAACATATTTGTATTTTAATAAATAATTGATAAATATTAATAATATTTAAATACATATTAAATACAAGATTTTATTATTTAGTAAGCTTGTACATGCCGGATATCATTTGTATTAGCACGTGAGAATTCTATCGCATGCTTAAATTTCTTGGTGTCATTGGCTGGCTTCGAGGGGCTCATTACTCTAATTTGCACATTTCCATGTGTGGCCATTTTCCCCACTTTTGCTGTTCCTAGTGTCCACGATGCACGAGCCTATGGATTACCGTCCCATTACGTATCCCAATGTGCAGCGTATTTGTTTTTGCTTTTCACTTTTTTTTTTTTTGTTGTTGTTGTTGTTTTCTGTAACGGTTAAATAAACCATCTGCAACGCATGGATCTTGTTGCGTCTCTCAATATCAGGCTTATTAAAGAGATTTAGGGATAATGTAATGCTTTTTAAGATGCTTACATGGTATATTAGAATTTGAAATGGGTTATTAAGGGATGAGGATGGTCGTAGCTTTAAGTACATGAAATATGCATAGACTCAATATTCATAATGGATCTTGATTACTAAGCTCAAGCATAAATCTAAATTAAATACTTTTGAGGTTCACGGGCCTTCCAATTAGGTCATAAATAATTCATATAATTCCAACAAATTATGTGAGTTCATTTCTATTGGAGTTAAAATTTAACCGATTAAGTTTAAGCTCAAATTAGTTGAATCGTGTATTGAATCAAGTTCAAACATTAAAATATTTGATGACATAAGTCTAATTAATTTTAAATCAAGTTTATCATAAGGTTGTGTTTGGATTTAGATTAAGCATTAATATTATTGCATAGATTAGGAAAAAATATACTTTTTAAATAAAACGAGTATAAATTAGTTTACCCAAATTAGCTTCGAACTTATCAAGTGATATCTCAGGTTCGGGCTTTAAATTTTTGTTAAACTCAGAGTTTGTATTCAATAATGTGCCATCTTTACTTGACTCATTGATACTCGGGGACGGATTCTGCACAGAAAAGAAATAAATAAACCGGCGGAGGCTTTCACTTGAGATACCCATTAGCATCCACAAAAAAGGGAGCTTATAACTATAACACAGGACGCTCTAGTGTTTTTTCCTTTTTCAATAACATATGGTGTCACCGGCCAAAAAAGAGAAAAATACAAGGCTTTACATGTTGACCAGCCAAGGCCTCATTGTTAATATGTTAGTTGGCTGTGTGTGTACAAAATCTATTGAGCATTGACATGTGATGTGCAGAACTTGACGGAAAGTATCGACCTTTTTAGGACAAGTACTTGCTAGCAATGTAATGTCCCTTAAATACAGCAATCATCCTTCATAATTCAATTGGGGTACTATCAAGTAACTCATGGTCAGCTAAATCATTTAAGAGGTTCTAACTAGTGTTTCTATAGTCTCCAATTCATGGAATGCACTTTATTTATTTTGATTCTTCTCACAATTTGTATAAGTTATTCTATTAATTTCCAACACGATACCATAGCATGAATACGAAATCAATATGATTAGGGACACAGTTTGAGAGAGTAAAAAACTAAATGTAAAATTAACACAACATATGATATAAAAAAGTACGATCATAATACGAATAAATATTGAATATAAATGAATTATTTGTAATCTTTATTTGATTTTAGCGGTTTGATACTGTTCCTTTGTTATAGAATAAGACAAAAATCCTCCCCTCCAAGATAAATCATTATCCATTAAGTGTTATGTAATAGAAAAGAATCGCAAACTACTTCTTTTCTTGGATAGAGCTTGAAAAGTTTATGTTGCTAAAAATGATGGTCCAAACTTTACTCTAGGGGCTAAGCATTGTAATATGTTACATCCAAGAACTTGAGCCCCATGTGGATTTCCATACAGGTATATTTTGTATGTTACATAAAAAACTCCAAATTCGTTCTTCCAAGATAGAATTTATTATATGGCCTCGTATCTACCTTTAAACCCATACTAAAACATAGTAAGTTATATATCACATGTTCGAAATATTAGCACCTTCCCCACTTTCTCGTTGCATGCAAGTCAGCTAATGATATGACACGGTCATCACTAGTAAATGCAATAAAGTTTGGCAAATATATACATATATAGACAAGTCGACTTAACAAGTAAGTAATTATTCTATCTTAACACTTTGTAAGATAATTATCTTATATCTTCTATTTAACGTACTTTATTTCCATTTTATATCTTTTATTTCAATTCATTATGCATTGGTTTTATTTATCACAAGTGATATTAATTTTCAATTTAAATATAATATGATATCGGGCATAAATGACTATGATATTTAAAAATTAAATTGTAAAAGAATTTGTAAACTCTACGTAGTATCTTAGAATTTATAAATTTCACACTGTACAATTCCGAAATGGATCATATGAAGCCATGAACTTGGCATAGGATACACATATAGGTTAGGTTACAAAGCATGATTTTTTATACTGTCTATTCTACTCCCATTCAAATCAATGTTGTCAAATTTGGAATAGGAGATTGACTGTGGAACTAGAAGGAGTTAGGTATCAAGAGGGTTGAACCTTAATCGAGCTAAGGTTAATATAAATATTTATTTATAAAGTAATAAAATTATTCACATGCTTGAGATTTGAAAGTTGAGTACTTTTTATAATTTACTTTATGTTTTTTTTGGATCTACATTAATTTTTTTAGTAAATCAGTGTACTTTCTAAAAAACAAGGAAAATAGTATATTCTCATGCTGTAAGCTAGATTTTATCAGAACAGGATTGAAACGACTCGATCAATTGGAGTTGAACCTAAGTTATTATCAATAAGGATTGGAGCAGTGATTTAGATCGGTTTTATTGCCAGATCAAGTTAAACTGGGTCAAACAATATTGATTCAAATAGATTAATAAATCCCACTCTTTTCATATTATTTTCATCAAATCCATAAGAGTTCAAACAATAGCTATAATATGTGATATGGATAGCCCAAAAGGGGCAAAGCTAAGCATTGGAAATGTGATGATAGAAAACAATGTGATGTGACTAGATAAGGCTAGTCATTCAACTAAAAGAACTATTCATCCAACTTTATGAGTGGGTCCATAATAAAGAGGACATAATGAAGAGAAGAGGATGAAGGAAAGTGACTTTACATGTAAGGCGTGGATTGTAAAGAAGCCATTCATTCATCCACTAAAGTTGGGCTCTCATTTTTGTTTTTATCTATGCATTTTCGGCTGGTCAATCACAAGAAGATATAAATTGATTGCTATTTGCAAGCACATTGGCTAATCGACCACCAGAACTTTCTAAAGTCAGCTTGTGTAACAACTTTTAGCTGACATTATGCATTTTAGTTTCCATGTATTTTGAAAATTTTTCTAATTTTCATGGTAGGTGGTCCATACATAATTTGAGGTAATCCAACTAGTAAAATTAGACATTGTCATATATTGCTATTACTACTATTATCATTGTACTATTGCCTTCACCAGCACTATTGTTGTCAACTGTTTCACCATGAGATAATGGTGTGCTTGTGGTGTAGTGTTGAGGATTATGATAGTAGTGATGGTGATATAGAGAAGATGGTAATAGAAATAGTGGAGGGAGTAGCATGAAGTGGTGGAAAATGTTAAGCAAAGAGAAGGATTACAATAGTAGTGATGGTGACAACAATGAGGTAATCATAGTGATTTACTCTTTGTGATGGTGTTGAAAAAATATAATTCAATGGACATGGAATAAAACAATGGATATAATTGTTGAAAACAGAATGCTTAATGTAATATTTATGGTAGGTGAGTATGTTTAGGGTGGGTATTAATCCCTGCTTTATACCCTATCTTATAGCTCCTTAGAGTTTTATTGGAACTCATACACCGTAAAAGATTTATATATTCTAAAGCATCTCGTGGAAGCTATAAATTTTTCTTTTACAATAAACATAAACAAAAGCATTGATTTAAATTGGTTTTTATTATATACATTATTACAGTTAGGTCATACTAACATCATGCTTTTATAAAGAAATTATAAGCTCCTTAAAACCTCAAACTTGTAAAATACTAAGTTTAAGACTCGTTCTAGGTTGGGCACAAGATTATTTCCTCTATCTTACCTTGTGACTACAACATTAAAAAATTTGAAATTGAAATCTATATCTTATGATGCTAAATAGCTATTTTATAACCTACTTGATCATACAAATTTGACACGTTTCAACAATCCAAAGTTGAAATACTAACTTCTAACCCATGCATAAGAAATAGTACACAATACCAATTCATGAGAGGCTTTTAACACCAACGATAGTAAAAGAGATATATGAGGTGTTCTTTTTCTTGTAATGCATTGGACTGTCGTCCAGTCTAGATGTTGTATTAATAACTTTTCATAATTATGTATTTACTGGTCGAATGTCTTCGCGAAAACATTTCGCTTTTTCGTTCATGATAGGTGTATCGTATCTCCTCCAATAAAATAAGGCCGATAGTGAATACTACATGGAAAAAAGTATGATTACAGCAATAAAGACAAATCTAATACAATACAACACGTAACATAACAAATATGGTTGTAATATAAGAAAGTTATTTATGATTTATATGCAATTTTATACACCTTTAATAACCGGCACGAATTTAAAATGAAATAAAACATCAACACAATAATCATTCGCATGAATTACCAACAATATCCACATATAAAGGGATCAAATTGTGGATTTTAACTTCGGAACGTATTTTATTGGCTCGTTTTATAAATGAACTAAAATGTCCTTACTATTCACATTTAAATTAACTGAAAATCAATCGACACTGAGGAGCTCTATCGGGTCTTTGACACAATGATTACCATTTGGAAAACGATCGCCGTCAATTTGGTTTTTTCTTTTTCTTTTTCTTTTTTTTTTCAGTATAATAATTTGCTTGAGATGAAAATCTTGTGTGGAAATTATTTTAAGATTGATAAGATAATAAGAGAACATTTTCTTATATAGAGTTGATTTATAAAACACATATCATAATAACTTATGAGTATTACGATTTTACTCTTACATGATATATAAAATCATGAGTTTATGTTAGAATTTTTCGAATCAAAGAACTAACATAGCATCGGTTTTTTGGCTATTTGTAATTGTTTTTGTTGCAAAGTATACCTTGTTTCAATTAGATGCATCCTATTGGGAACGTTTTGAGTTTAAATCGAGTAGTTTATTAACTTTAACTTTAATTTTATAATATTTAGTTAACTTTAAATTTAATTTTATAATATTTAGTTCTATTAGTTTGAGTATTTAGATATACGTATGAGTTGAGTTGGAGTAAATTTATATATTAATATATTTTAATTAGAAGGAAAAAAAAAATCTTTTGTACGACCTGCTCTCGAATGAAATTTGAGTTCAAAATTTTAGGTTCCACTAAATCTAAACTCTAAAAGTCTAAGTCGAGCTCTCTCTAACTGAGACCCGTTTACAACGTTATTCAATATTCCATGAGGCAGATAAATCGATTGCGTGCATTTCATAGTCATTGCAATAACGAAAATTACTGTTCATATAGCATTTTAGTGGTGGGAGTCCGTCGTCGTAATAGTGGTGTAAGAGCTTACACGAAGGAACCCCACGAATTATGTTGATGTACACAGGAAACACTTTAAAGGCTGCTTTTATGACATGTTCATTGTGCCAATTATCCAGTTTTTTTTTAATGGCAATCAATGTACTATTTTTTCCAACATTGTCTGTGGGACTCGCATAGAAGAGAACCGAGTGGTGCTACATTTAAGTCAAGTTAAAATGATATTATATTAAGCTTAAATTTAACTTAAAATTCAAAATTTAAGCTTAATTGAGTACAAAATTTTAAGTTTGGCCTTAACTGCCAGTTGTAATTAATATGATGAATTAAATTCGACTTAATTAAAGTCGTTTAAACTTGATTTATTTTAAAAATGTTTTTCTTAATTATAATAATATTAATATTTAAATTCGATTGGAATTTAACTAATATTTATACTCCGATTCTACTCAATTAGACATGTGAGCTATTTAAGTTAAATATTATGAAATTTAAACTTAATTGATTAACTACTCAAGTAGTTTGGACTTAATGTTAAATAAGATATCTTTTAGTTAAACTTAAATAATTAAACTGATCTCGAGTAGTTTATCGATAATTTTTAACTCGTTTACACGTCCAAAATTGAGTGTGTTTTTTCTAATGGAAAACGTTATTTTTACCATAATATCTCGACTATATCATCTTTTGTCTTGATATTTGTCGAAATCATTCTAGTATTATAATAAGCGAACCAACCAATTTTGAATTAAAATTTCTACAGAAATTTTTTTAATGCAATCAAAATTTCATGCCTTTGAATTTACTCTTTATAAGGTTGACATATGTCATCCTCACTAAAGAGAGACTTTTCTATAGCACCGGAGTCTGGAGATAAAATGAGTAATTCAGTGCGATACCTAAAAAGTAAATTTTTGTCTCCGTAAAATTAGGATGATTGTCCTTTGCATTTAAACCGATTTTCACTTTTATCCACAGCTTAGAAACTAGAAAGCCTTATATCGATTTATAGAAAATGTGGATTTTATAATTTTATACTTGTTTCGCAACACTTGTTTAGAAACTGTTTAGTTAGCAAAACTAAATGGTACAACGAGAATGGATAGTACAATACAAGTAGAACAAGATAGTATAAAACTCTTATATTATGCGAAATACAAATTTTAGTGATTGAAAATGTTAAGATATCGTTTGATTGTCATATTTTTACGGTATAATATTAAATAAATTTCTTTAGTTCATTGTTAGATAAAAGAATTATGATTATGGTACCATATTACGGGATATTGTATTGTCATGTTCTTCTTGTACCGTACTATATCTAATCCTCTTGGTAATGTATAATTATGCTGACCAAGTGCAATATTGAAAAAATAATTTTCGCATCATGAATTACAATAAACATCCGGAAGTGATTTGAGAACTTAGTGTAGGATTACTTTTGAAATTTTATAGTTATATTTATTTAATATCATGAAATAAATTTTTATATTACTAAATATATGGTATGAATTTTTTAATTTTAGCCCAATATTTTAAGGTACTTTTCCAGAAAATTTGGCTAATATGTAAACTAAACAATGAATTAAAGAATTTATCTATTGCTGTATTATAAAAACGTGGTAACTATATGATACCTTAATGTTTAAATAAAAAGAAAATTTTTTGTCACAGATCAAGTTTATTTTATATCTAATCACAAGTTTCGTACGATGTAGAGGAAAAGTTATAACTTATAAATCATATATCAATTTAATAATTTTACTTTGGATATTTTGAGCCATTTCATACATTCTAGTGTGCATTTGTATAGATATATAATATCAATTTGAAGTTTTTTGCATTTAGGGCAAGTTTCTTTTAGCAATCCATATAGCAACATATTGGTTTTGATAATAAATGTTTTGATTGTTTTATTACAATTTCTATAAGCGTATAGTCTTATCTGATTTTTGTTCCTATCTTATTCAATTTTATTGTGGGTTGAACTGATATATACTATACCTTATTTTGCAACCGTATTTTGGCATCTAATATGCAAGTATCCACAAACCAAACACAAGCATTATGATATATAAATATTGGACTTCCACTTTGAATATCATTAGTTTTGGATTTAATCAACTATATTACCATCAATATTATTATATTCTAAAAAATGAACAAAAAAAAAATGGTATATTCCATGGTGCATCAAGTTATCAATAGATCAGCTACGGGATGATTCTTTGAGGTTATAAAATTTGCTGGAATTCTAAATACTTACATAAATGAAATGTAGAATAGTAGTCTTAGTTTGAAAATCTTAAATGCTGCTTGATTTAGCTTGTTGAAAATATTATGAAAGTGGACACTTATCTAAATAGGGATAATATTAAAATTATTACATGAATTTCATCTATATTTTCAATTATATATATGAAGTTTGAATTGATAAATTTCAATAATATAATTGAGTTTTCACTTGTTAAATGTTATATCTGAAGTTTGAAATTATTAAATGTTATACTTAATTAAACTTCTAGTTGTCAAATTTATTGTCTTTATGAGATGACATGACAAATGTTCATTAGTTAAAGAGTACAAGTTAGAAGTAGTGTGGTAAATTTGATAAGTAAAAATTCGACTAGATATTAACATTTAACAACTTTAAATTTTAAGTATAAACTCAAAAAGAACATCTAGATGTTCAATAGTGATTTTGATATTGTCTCTATCAAAATATTATATAGATTTAGCTTTATTTATTCAAACAATATAGTGAATATTTAGGTTGCTATTAGTTTAATTAAGAATTCTTTCAAATGATTAGAATTTTGTTCCACTTTTTCCCTAGAAAAGAAATTTTAGATGATTTTGGTTTCAACTACCACCACAAGTTAAGGTAAGTCTCGAGATACAAGAACTTATAAATTATATATTAATATAATATTTACATTGACAATAGGAATATAGGTAAATGAAAGTCTATTTGAATTCTACTTTATAAAATATAAGTTCTCAAATTTTGAAAATGCAACTTACCTTATGATAACCTAGAAATACATTAGAACCTGTACCTTTTATAATCTATAAGATATAGGGTATTTTGTAGAATTTATAAATTTCTTCTATCTTCTCATAAATTTCAAACTTGTGTATTTTTAAAAATTGTAATCCATATGAGATATTATAAGGTTTTCTTCCATATGTAAAACATACGAAACTTGTAGCAAAACCTATAGAAAGAAACTTTGATATAATAAAAAGTAATATTTACTATCTTCTTTATTTCTTTTTATGATATTAAATAAAACCTATGGAACTTATAATAAATTACAATGAAAATTATTATTTATGAAAGTAAAAATATCATGTAAAAAAGCTTAGATTTAGGGTTTATATTTGGCTTCGACTGTTTCTTTTTTACATAAATATAGTATATCATCTTTATCCTTTTCTTAAATTTTTTTTTTCATTCTTTAACATAATTATATTACTTAATAAATTTTATAGGATAGGTGCCGGGTATTATGGAACCTTTGCCCCCATATATCTTAGAGCATAGGTTTTATGATGAGTATCAGTAGGTAAAGTTGTTAGCGAGCTATTTGTGCTTGGCTCGCTTTTATATTCGGCTTAGCTTGAGTTTTATTAGTAAATGAGTTAAGTTCGAACTCAAGATGAATCTCGTTTATCTAAACGAGCTGAGGTTGAGCTCTAATTCGAGCTTTAAGTAAGCTCAAGCTTACTCACTTACGTTGACAAGTCGGTTCGTTTAAGCTCATGAGTAGGCTTATAAGTTTTATATATATTATAAATATCATATATTATTAAAATTCAAAAGTTAATATCTATATAATATATATAAATATTTAATATATTGTAGAATAATATATAACATATAACCTAATTTTTATTCACCATTCGTTAATTAATTAATTTATTTTATATATTTAGGCTTTTGAATAAGTTTGATATCAATTGAATTTAGACTTGGCTCGACTCGTTTATCTAATCAAGCTTAAGTTTAAAAAAAAGCTTGTTTATTTAAACGAATTAAGTTTATACCTCAACTGTAAATTTTATAAAAAGTTAGACTTGAACTTGAGTTCGATAATTTTAAATGAATTTAGCCTTCACCTTTACCTTTAGAAGCTTAGTTTGGATGTACTCGAAATCTATTCCGTAATTTTCGATACTTACTCAAACTTATCTAATTGAATGAGATATCAATGGGTGTTGATTATTCGTTCACCCAACACAAATGGAGTCCTTAAAACCGTCCATGACCCATCCTTGTCGTGTATCGTCAACTTGGTTGCATTTTGCGGATTGCTGCGATAATAGTAAGTGAAAGCATGCTAACTGGGGCCACGTGCCCATGATGCCTCTACATATATATATATCTCCCCAAAATGAAGCTTCTCATAACATAACTTGCCTTCGTAGGACACGGTATACTCTGAATAGTATACTTACCATTAACATCTGTCACCCCCAAAATAACGAGCTCCCGCCATCCCACGCCCGTCTCCACTCGCTCCACTTCGAACTTCCAAAAACACACGAAGTCACGAACTCTTTTAATTACTTCTCCGACCCAGACAAAACACAGCATAGGAATCCGTGAAACTCCGACGTTTCTTTCCTCGTTTTCTGCCCATTTTGCATCTTCTTTCTCACTCTGTCCAACACCTGTTCACTACTCACTACTTTCTGTTTTCCTCTTTCAAACCTTTAACGTTCCTGACTTGGTTTCCTTGTATTATATATACGTACTCTTCGCACTCCTTGTATCACCCACCGCACCATTTCAGGTACGTGCGCTATTTGTTTCTGTTCCTTTTCCTGTTACATTCATATATCTGTATCAAAGAAGTGCTTCGGTACACTTGTTATTTATATATAGTAACCTTCCAGTGGTGCGTAATCAGGATATAAATAATTCCGATCTTTTAAGTTTGTTAACTAGCGCCTGTTATACGAACCCATAACTCGTGCATGTTATTGAGTACTCTTCAGTTTTGTAGCAAAATATGTTCTAGTTAAGTTTGTTTCTCCATAAATGATACTGTATGAAGAATTCGTGAAGGTTGCAAACAGCTATCGTGTTCGCTTTAAAACAGTGGCGGATCCAGGATTTTACTCGAAGCGCGGTACCGAGTAAATGAATATAGGAAGTGTAGAAGTAAATCAGTAGGGATTCAGCTTTTGGCAAACAACCCTTTTGAAACTTCATTTTCAACCTTTATTATTGTTTCATCACCGTTGGTTAGCTTAATCTACTTTGATTAGTGATTGTTCGGACCCATGATTCCTTAAAAAAAGATGTAGACAGATATCGCAGTTGACTCTCCCCAAGTTAAGTGGGAAAAAGTACCAGTAAGTTTCAGTGGGTTTGGCCTGGGAGCACACTTGGGCATGCAGCTTGGCTTCCTCATTTTTCCCTTCTCACATTTTTTAAGGTAGTGGAGCTTAATCAAGTTTCCCTGCTTCCTGGCCGGGATCGATGATTCCAAGCTCCCAAAAAAAAAAAAAAAAAAAAAATTATTAAAATTTACTTATAAAAGGGTAAGGTATTTCCTATAATAACTAATGAAATCACAGTAATGTTAATTTATGAGCTAATCTACATGTTTTTTTTTTTTAAAAAAAAAAAAAAATTTTACATTAGAATTTGTTTTTGGTAAAATTCATTATAAGTTTGAACTTGCTAAATATCATGTTCAACTAAACTTTCACTCCTTAAATTTGAACATGAAATTTAAAGTTTCTATCAATATTTTGATCAAACTTTTAATTGTCTAATTGCTGCAACTGTTATCTTTGCAAAGTGTCGTGCCAAATGCTGGATGGTCAAAGAGTACAATTGTAAACGATAAGTTCTGAGTGTAAACGATAAGTTCTGAGGTAAAATAAGTAAAGTTTGATTGTGTATGATATTTGATAAATAAATTCCTGTTAACTGTAATAAGCTTATTTTATAACAATAGCTCTATCCATGTCCACGTTAAAAGCATATGCCATGTGTGTAAGGAGTACCTTACTAGAGGTTCCTTCTTTCATTATAAATTATTCAACACATAACTTTTTTTTTTTTTTTTGATGATTTCTTTCTATTTTTTTCATAGTTGCCAAATTTTTGTTTCCATATATGTGTTTTATCCATATTTTTTTGTTGTCGACCTGGTCATTTCTTTTAATCCAATTTATTTGTAGTATTATTAAATAAAGTAAGTAGATAAATGGAAATAGGATAATGGTTTAGAGGATTTGGTAGTGGGAGAATTATCAAGAATGGAATAGGCCGAACCAAGCAGATATTAGCGCATCTAAGACCACCTTTAACGCGCGTGACTTAGCGCGCCATCCGAAACCAAGCAACGAGGGGGGAGTTTCTGCAACGATTTAAGTGCGATGCGTTGGCGTTACCTGGCCAAGGCGCGTTACTCTGACTAGTAACGTGAGTTGGGTGTTTTTTTTTCCTTTGAATTTTTATTGGTTAAAATGTGGTAATAGGACCCATAAAAATTATCTGTATATCACTTTTGAGACATAGACACGGACACTTGCACTAACAACAGAGAAAGAAATAAACGTGGAAACTTTATCCAAATAAAACCAGTAAAGCAGGTGGAATTTGGCTGCTACGAGACAATATTCATTGTTCAAAGATTTTCAAGGAAGTTTAATTTTTGGACATTTTGTATTCTAATTTTATTTCCTAGGATATAATTATATAGCTAGACAACATATAATTATATACCCTATAAATATACTGTAATATCTGTCTTTGGTATGACAACAAATAAGTTTATGAATTTTAGCATTCGTATATAAATCTACAATCATTAATTTGCATTTGCCCTTCAATGAGTCGATTGAAAATAGCTTAAGATCTTTCAATTCGTATGGAATGCAACAGGTCCGGTTCTCTTGCTTGTCTCCTGTAGAATATAGAGCCTATAATATAGACTACTGCGATTGTTCTTTTGTTATCTTCTTTACCAAGTTGTCTGCATGGCAACAATAGACCACACTACCATTTTGTTAGAACATCCATTTCATCACGAGTCTTGATCTCCGTATTTCGTGAAGAAATGAATGACTGCTGGTTTTGTAGTGTCTTACTTTCAATTATCGTGGTTCTGAGGTGGTGAATTTGCATTTGAGATTTTTAATCCTCCCACGAAATTGCTTGATTTCCTTTATTAGTTTGATTCTTGCTTCCTTGTTACACCAAACCATAAGGCATCATTTTGGTGTTATCATGTCACAAACGTATTTCACTTCGTATCATGTCCATGCAAAGTGTTAAAAAAAGATGCTGATGACGAATGCTATCCGTAATTTTTCACATTTATGACATTTTAGCTCATACCATATCTTGTTCTCTTGTTTTTAACTGATTCAAAAATCAGCAAGATGTTGGAGAAGAAGATGGAAGGGATTAACATCCATCAAGTGATAGAAGATTTCGAGTCTATGACCAAAGATGCAGAGAGAGTTCAAAAAGAGACCTTGAAGAAAATTTTGGAAGAGAACGGGAGCGCCGAGTACTTGCAAAATCTCGGTCTTGATGGGAGAACAGATCCTGAGAGTTTCAAGGAATGTGTTCCTCTCGTTTCTCACAAGGATTTGGAACATTATATCCAGAGGATTGTGGATGGCGACTCTTCCGCTGTCCTTACAGGAAAACCTATAAAAATTATATCATTAAGGTGAATTCAGTTTTTTGCACGTCTTGAACTCAAAAATATGGTAAAAACACTCCAATGTTTTACTAGGTGCCTTGTGTTGTGATTTTCAGCTCTGGTACTACTCAAGGGAAGCCCAAATTTGTTCCCTTCACTGATGAGTTAGTAGATAATACAATGCAGATATATCAGACATCTTTTGCCTTTAGAAACAGGTACGATTCTTCTATTACTATATAAAATGCTGTTCTGAAAACATTATAAAAGCCTATAGAGAGTAAAAACTTCACTCTGCCTGTATTTGTTTTGTGGAAAGCATTTTCTGGATTCACTTCTGATCTTTCTCTTTCTTTATTTATTTTTTATTTTTTTTATTTTTGTTTTTTTTTTTTTTTTTAACCTAAAAGAGCTTTAAAATTGTCAAATATTTTCTTAATAGACTTGAGATGTGGCATTTGTGGGTTTCGTTGGCAATTGGTGTTATTGCTACTACTTGTTGATGGTAGTGGTTAATCATAACATAAAATCTTCATGGAAAATACAAAATATGATTTTCACTTTTATAAGAAGGGAATTATTTTCCTTATTGTCCATTGGTATTTCTTGCGGCTATTAATTACCATTACCGAAGGTTGGTCTCTGCCTATGTCTTCACCACCACTGACTCATAAAAAGTATCCATGTTTGTAACCCTTTGAGATTATTATAATATTACAAAGTTTGGACAAAAAAAAAAAAAAAAAAGAAGATTTGGAAAATATTTTTAGCGTAGCAAACACACCTTACCTTACGTGGACAGGTCTTTGTCTTGATCCTACAATAAGGTCTTCCTAAAAACATGGCATTAAACTGGTGATGTCTGTGATGCAGGGAATACCCCATTGCGGGTGGCAAAGCCTTGCAGTTCATCTATAGCAGCAAGCGGTTCAAGACGAAAGGTGGCCTAGATGCAGGTACTGCGACGACGAATGTCTTCCGTAGCTCTAAGTACAAGACCACAATGAAATCAATACAATCACAGTGCTGCAGTCCAGATGAAGTGATTTTCAGTCCAGATTTCCATCAATCCTTGTATTGCCATCTCTTGTGTGGGCTTCTTTTTTGGTACGACGTGCAATTTGTGTCATCCACGTTTGCTTATAGCATAGTGCATTCTTTTCGGAGTTTTGAACAAGTCTGGGAAGAGCTATGCAATGATATAAGAGAAGGGGTTCTCTCCAGTCGAATCACAGTCCCTTCCATTCGAGAAGCAATGTCGAAATTGCTCAAACCGGACCCTGAACTGGCCGATCTAATATACAAGAAGTGCTCAGGATTGACCAATTGGTATGGACTAATACCAGAGCTTTTTCCAAATGCTAAGTATGTATATGGGATCATGACTGGATCCATGCTACCATACTTAAAGAAGCTAAGGCACTACGCGGGGGATTTACCCTTACTGAGTGCTGATTATGGCTCATCTGAAGGATGGATCGGAGCAAATGTCAATCCACAACTACCGCCTGAGCTTGCCACTTTTGCGGTTCTTCCTAATATCGGCTATTTTGAGTTTATACCTTTAGGGAAGGATAACGGAGTAGCTGGCAAGAATAATGTTGATTTTCTTGGCATAGAACCGAGGCCAGTGGGACTAACCGAGGTGAAGGTAGGTGAGGAGTATGAGGTTATTGTCACCAATTTTGCAGGTAACAAATTGAAAATTCTTGCCTGTGACTTGAACAAGCTTTTCTTACCTGATTTTTATGGATATTCACACAATGTTTTGATTTTCCCTGCAGGACTTTATCGATATCGGTTAGGGGATGTGGTGAAAGTCATGGGCTTCAACAACTCCACCCCGGAGCTCCAATTCATCTGCAGGAAGATTCTTCTGCTCAGCATCAATATCGACAAGAACACGGAAAAGGACTTGGAGCTTGCTGTTGAAACGGCAGCCAAGTTGCTGGCTGAAGAGAAACTCGAAGTTATTGATTTCACCAGCCATGTGGAGGTATCAAAGGAACCGGGACACTATGTGATATTTTGGGAGCTGAATGGAGAAGCAAATAATGAGGTTATGGAAGAATGTTGCAATTGCATGGACCGGTCATTTATCGACGCGGGATATGTCGGTGCTCGCAAAACCAACTCTATTGGGCCACTTGAACTCCGGGTTCTTCGGAGGGGAACATTCCAAAAGGTCCTGGAACATTATTTAGGATTAGGTGCAGCTGTTAGCCAGTTCAAAACTCCAAGATGTGTCGGATGGACAAATAAGAACCTCTTGCAGATCTTGCATGATAATAGTGTTAGGTGTTGCTTTAGTACAGCTTTCTAAATAAAGTTTGCTTCTGGATCCACCCTTCAGCTATACCGGCTCTCTCTTATGAGATCACGCACATGAATATCACTAGACAAAGATACCCGCCCTATATCTCGACGTAAAACCAACTCTTTCCTACAGGATTGGAGAATAGTGTGATTAAAAAGGTCTTCATGTACTGATACATGATAAATAAAATCAAAGCAACTTGTGCTTCCCAAGATTCTGGAGTAATGTCAGGTCTATGTCAATTGCCATGTGGGAATACAAAATATATTAACAGTCGAAAGCCAACTTTTATTTGCTTCACGAATGTTGTACTGTTCCGTTCTTCTCGCCCGGTAGTAAATGGCTCCAAAAGTGATTCGCATCCTTCAAGACAGCTTGGGGCCGAAGATATCATCGTATATATAAAGGGTATTCCGAACATTTGGAGTTGTCATATTTTACCGTGTGATACAAAAGAAATCATTATATGCTTATGTGATCCTGCATTAGACCAATCAAACCCATTATTCTATCGGGTGCATCCAATTTTGATAAAGCACCATGCCATGTGTTCGACTTAGTTTTGACTGGTAGAAACAGCTAATATGCACTGCTCTATAAGAAACCACAAATTGCGCAAATAAAGCAGTCTTTAACAGTGAACCATGATATATAAAAATCTCACATTTTTTTCCCAAGATTATGGATGCAATTTACATATAAACAACTCACATTTTTTTTTTCCAAGATTATGGATGCAATTTTTCTGGAGATATGACTAGGGGCAAAAAAAGAATATGTTAGGTGTGGAGAAAGGAGAAGATAAGCTAGATGGTTCGGGAAAATCATCCCAACTTCACATCGTCATTACACCTAACACGTAAACAATTGAATGGAAAAGACCATACAAAATTGAATCATCATTATCCCAAAATCATCGACCTCTCTCTCTACCATGTAGGCACGCGCATGCCCAAACATATTGATCAAAGAGTTTCTTCTGGGTAAAATTATAAAATAATAAAAAATTCATTTTTCGGGTAAAAAATAATAAAAAATTCATTTTATCTATGTACTAGATATCTGGATTGTGAACATCTATGATAAAAAAAAAAAACAACAGCTGTCACCTAAATCTTGTAAAAAAGACCCTGACGTGTTTGGAGCAACAGGGAAATCAAATTAACACTAGTACTTCGATAATGCCCCAAAGTATTCCAACTTAAGTTTCAAATGCTACCCCTCGAAGATTATTCCAACCTTTCTATTCCCAAGCACTTATTTCACTACACCAGAGACTCACCAAGTCCCTATTCACTTGATATTATTATACGTAACTTCTCAGTCTTCAATTTTCCGCATACAGCATGGCACCGCAATCTGCTCTGCACAACAACATACTTTAGGATTGAAAAAAAATTTCCAGCAGTAAAATTTTCTATCGGTAATGCTCTGAGGCTCTAAAGAGTAACCTCGAATAAAATTCCGAAACAAAATACTTCCAAGACCTAAAGATGCTTGTTGAAACCAAGACTTCATGAGGATGAGATAGAGAGGGAGCGCTAGGGAAAGCACCACGATCCCCTCCACGTAAAGACTTGAGGATTACATTCATGGAATTGCAGATGCTCACAACAACAAATCCTTGCAGCACGGCTAGTTCCTATAAGGTAACACCTCTACGGTTAAGCATACTCAGGATCATCAGCGTTTGGCAGTTCAAATTAAAGTTCTCAAGGACAACTACGGCAGCACTTCTATTCATGGTTAACCGGATCTGTTTTTCAGTTCAGGCAAATGACTTTTTCCCTACAATGGATACCCGACAGGTTTGAGTTCATACATCCGGTATGCAGCTTGAAAAGTTTATTATATCCTTGCTTCCAGCTTATGGCACCACGTTATCCCTACATCCAACCAGCTTCATGAATGAAAAAATATCAAGTATTCAAAAATTCTGATAAGAAAGATGTAGCACAGACAACTCGCATCACATTCGTAATTGTAATATAATAGCATTGATCTGATGGAAAGCTAGAAAGGAAATCTAAACAGTCTCTACTGCAATCCGATGTTTGTTTCCTGGAGAAGCTGAAATGCGGTTCCAAAACTAGTGTAGCTTCTTCAATAAGCTATCAACAGTGAAGATAAAACAGCAGAAAGAGAATATCCGGGATTTATTATATTGGAAAGTTCAAGTCATTTTCAGAATCCCAAGTCACAAATTATGCTATGCATTCTAGACAAAAGAGCAGATATCATGTAATTTCATCTCCATTCTAAGACTTGGTTGGTGATGAAGCATTACTCTTTTCCTTCGGTGGTTTGGTGAACGGATCCTGCAAGTTTTGCACACCAGAGCACATGTCAAACAAACCAAAAATCAACAACACAAATATGAAGGTACTAAAATTACATGCCTAGCTGAATGATGGTTATCCAAAGCCATCAAGGATTAATAACTTTATGTTTCCAAAATTACAAAAGATGTAATAAGTCGATGAATTAATAAGATTTACTAGATAAATTAATTATTCGACTTGAGTAATCCATTCTTTACAGTTTGGACACTTTGTTTTCCGAATCCTAAGTACTCAATGTGTCAGAGTATTTTTTTCAATTTATTTTTCCTGATGAATGGATAACACTCAACCCTTGATAATACAATAAATACACAAACAAACCCGGCAATGCTTTCACATTTGTTCCAATAAACCCCCCAAATTTTCAAGGGTAATAACTCAACAATGTTTTGCTAACCAACTAATCTATATTCGAGCCTTGATATTTTATAATGGAGATTCAATTAAGCTTTCAAAGCATGATTAGATACTATAAGTAAAATTCTTTTAAATTTGTTAGAACAGCCTATTTCAATAAATATGAAAGTACTCAATCAGGGATTAAGCTCCTGCATATGAGTATTTAGTATCCCGTAAGCATCCGTGTCGCCAGTGCATCACTGCATCAGATAAAGCTTTAGGGGCTTATTCTTGCATTTTCCCTAATATTACTGAGAGAATTTAGGAATACTAATTCACAGGAAAAGAACAAACGTAAAATTAAACTATATATATGAGATATATAAGCATGATCAAGCATTTAAAATTGAAATTCCGGATCGAATTCGAAATCAAAACACGCAAAAGCACATACGAAGAGAGCTTAAATTGAAGCGATGAATTGAAATGAGGGGGAACAGAAAGTTACATTTTGAACGAGGATTAGATTGGCGACGACAACAGTACCGACAATACCACCCAATATGGCGAGAGGGCCTGTTAGAAGACTCCATTTCCGGTGTATCATCTTCCTTCACTTCCTCGGCCTTCAATCGATCTCGGTTCTCTGCTTTCGCTTTTATCTCTTGTTCCGGAAACTGGAGAGAGAGAGAGAGAGAGAGAGAGAGAGAGAGATACCTGTAACTGTCGTCCATCATTGCAAAGCTGCTTCTGTTTACCGGACCGGGCCTATCTAGCATAAATGGGCCACAACTCGGACATGTTTTTAACCCAATAAAAGTTAGGATACACTAAAGCTGGCGGGTTTGGACTCGTTGGACGTTGGTGGGCCATAGCTTATACATTATTTTTCATCGCTTCTAGCTTCTCGGGCTGGGGGGCCAGGGCCCCTATGGGCCTCCCGTGGGCCCATCCCTGAGATAAGATATTGACTTTGAGTATTTAATTATATTTCAATGTATATGTAAAGATAAGCCGAAGGAAGAAGACTAGTACTTTGCATGCAACACTAATCTTACATTCCCAATGAACCAGAAGAGGCAAAATGAGCCCATAATAATATTAAATAATATGGATACATTACGTAAAGGGCAATGACAAAAAAGAACACAGTTCATGCCCCATCACAAAAACATCATCATAAATGATTGGTGCATTGTCTTTATCAAAAACAAAAATGCCTTTCCTTAGAAATTAGAATATATCGATTAATATAAAGAGTATAATAAATGATAAGAAAAAAATGTCAAATCACCCTAAATATATCAAATTAATACTTAACAAAATCTGAAAAAGCATAAAAAGCTTATTTCAGCATAAGGAATGGTTCTAGAAAATACAAAATATTCCTAAAATTATAGAAATTTTGTAGAAAAATACAAAAAAATTTCCAAAATATCACCAACTAAAAATTAAGGATTGTTGTAACAATGTAGGGAAATCGTTTGTAATTCTTTCTGTGTAAAAGTTGGTGTAAAAAATTAGTGTAAAAATTAAAGACAATAAGCGGCAAAATGAAGGAGAAGTGTTTTTTTTTTTGGTGGGTTTGCTCTGGCGAAATTTGCACCTTAAACGACAAAAAATTTGCCCCCTTTAAGCTAATTATATTTGTAATGGGAAGCTGTACCAGTGTTACTTTTTCGTGAAGCATGGACGTTAGGATACCTTTATTTTACTTCCAAGTTGATACCGTAATGTAATAAATAAGAAAATAAATATTTCTTAAAATAGTGATCTAAACGAAACAAACAATTCAATATATAATATTCGGTCATTTCGAGAAAATTCCATCTCTTTTGGAAAAAAAAAAAAAGGAAATCCAGAAAATGGTTCTAAGAAAAAAGACATTTTATTGTATATTTTTTCCCTTTCTCAAAGTAAATCGTGTGCATCGGGAAAAAAAATGAAAAAGTAAGTGGGGTCCTTAGTTTTGTTACGATAAACCATTATATTAAAATTTTGATAACTATTCTCTAAGAGTAATTGTTAAGAATTATATTAAACTTTAAGTTTAATGTCTATATTTTTTAAAATATGACAAAAAAAAGTTGTTAGCTAGTGCATCGTTCATATAAAAGAAAGGGAAAAGAAATACATACATCAAATTCTTTTCTAGGATAACCAAATGAATGAGTCACAATTACGTATTTAATCACATGGCCTTTCCGAGCCCCAAAGCATTTGTAATATGATTATGAGAAAAAGCTTCCCGAACCAAAAACCCAAAATGGCATGTGCATGTGATGTGGCACCTACCACTGCTCCCTAAAGGGCTCAACCGACACCCAAAGCATACAATTACCACCTCGGTCCTCGACTTTCTCCGCGCACACACACAAGAAACCTAGGAAGATGGAAGCAGAAAACACCCCACTCTCATCATCAACACCAAAACCCCATGTAGTGATGATACCCAGTCCAGGGATAGGCCATTTGATCCCCATGATCGAGCTTGCCAAGCTATTAACCAGCCAACACAACTTGACCATCTCCATTCTCTTGCCCACCATTGATGCAGTCCCATACAAGGCCCAGGAGTCAGCGCTCGAAGCCCTCCCAAAACCCGCTATAAGCTCCATCTTTCTTCCACCGGTCAGCTTCCATGACTTGCCCCCAGAAACCTTGAGTCCCCCTACCAAGATCTCACTCGCGGTAACACGTTCAGTAGATCACATCCGCCAAGTTCTCAAGTCTTTAGCCTCAAGTGTCGAGGTCAAACTAGTTGGATTGGTCGTTGACTTGTTCGGAACAGATGCATTCGATGTCGCAACCGAGTTTAATGTCTCGTCTTATGCTTTTTTCCCATGTCTTGCGTCCGGTTTGTGTCTGTTTCTCGATTTTCCGAAGATGGATCTTACTGTTTCAGGCGAATTCAAGGACGCAGAGGAACCATTTATAATACCGGGATTTCGGGTCCCACTCCATGGAAGGGATTTTCCAGAGCCATTGCTGGACCGAAAACAAGATGCTTACAAGCTGTTTCTTCACCATTCTAAGCGGTTCAGTTCGGCTCAGGGCATTTTGATCAACAGCTTTCGTGAACTGGAACCCTTAGCCATTGAAGTTCTCGAAGATGGGAAAGATGGTTTGTTCTACTGTCCACCACCACCTGTTTACGCAGTAGGACCACTTATTAAAAGTGGCTTAGGGTTTGATGAGCAGCACATGGGCAGGCACATGCAGGTACTAAACTGGCTTCATGTTCAACCACGTGGTTCGGTCCTGTTCGTTTGTTTCGGGAGTGGTGGTACTTTGTCCCTCATGCAAATGACAGAACTAGCCTTAGGGTTGGAAATTAGTCACCAAAGGTTCATATGGGTGGTAAAAAGCCCGGATGAAAAATCCGCTAACGGAACCTTCTTCACCACAAAAAGTGAAGATGATCCTTTTCGTTTTCTACCAAAAGGTTTTCTGGAAAGGTGCAACAATGGCGGACAAACCCTAGGCATGGTTGTGCCTGACTGGGCCCCACAAGTGGAGATCCTTAGTCATGAGTCGACTGGGGGATTCTTGACACACTGCGGATGGAACTCGGTCCTGGAAAGCATTGTGCATGGCATACCAATGGTTGCTTGGCCATTGTATGCAGAGCAGCACATGAATGCAGTGGCTATGACTCAAGATTTAAGAATTGCATTGAGGCCTGAAGTTGGTGAGAATGGGATTGTGGTAAGGAAGGAGATTGCTAGGGTGGTTAAGAATTTAATGGAAGGTGAAGAGTCCAGGCTAGTGAGGAATAGAGTACATGAGCTGAAAATTGCAGCTTTGAAGGCTTTAGGTTCTGATGGGTCTTCTTCCAAGTCACTCGATCAGTTGGTGTCAAAATGGAAAAATTAGAAAATAAATAGTCATGTTGTTTCTTGTTTTCATATCTCAATGAACTTGTATTAAAAAAATCTTCGTTTATTAATTATGTTTAATTACCTTAACTCATGATCTAGTGTCTAGATTCCACCATTTATCTTTCTCCTTATTGTACATTAATTTGTTTAAAGTTAACTTTAAGTTGGTAATTCCATATTAATTGCTTATTGCCTTTTTTATAAAATTCTTGTATAATACCCTATTTAATTAAATGCTTTTCCTATTTGAAATGTCACATATATTATTAGTACTGGAATATAATGTAAATAAATAATTAATTAAATAGATTATTGCTCATTTTTTGGTGAGTAACAATTAATAATTAATTACTAATCAATTCTCTAATGATCTAAATCATTTAGAAAGATGGGACTAATATTGAACTGATATCATAACAATAATACTATTCTTAAAGAACCTTGAAAAAGTTCATAATAAATATTGATTTTGGTTTAAAGCACATATTAAATGTATGCAAGCTTTATGATTTAGTCTTGATCCATTTAATTTAATTTATTTGGTTTATTAAGCGTTATAAAATAATTTGCAAGGAAAAGAAACAAAGAAGATCTCCAACATGTTTATGTAATTTTCTATGAGAGGTCTTAAACAAAATTAATAACAATGGATCAAAGGCCTAACTAGAGTCAACTCAACAATTCCTTCTAAATTATAGAAGACACAAATTTCTTAGAAGAAGAAAATTTACATGATAAGAAGTTGCAGTGCAAATGCAACTTTTTGAATATGGAAGTGAGATCAAAAGAGAAGAAGGAAAGAACCTTAATTGTGACTTAATATCTTTCACTTTTTACTTTTGATATTTTATTTTAATTTTTATACTTTTTCTTTGTATTATTGCATCATAGGGAAAATAAGAAAAAAAGAAACTAAAGAATGAAAATAAAAATTTAATGTAAAACGGCTTTATAAGTTGAACTCGAACATGTTTATGGGACCTATTTATTTAAATAGGTTTGTAAATAGGTTTAGGACTTAGAGATTAACTTAGATATGAATTTAATCGTGTTTAACTTGGTTTGATCTGTTTAGGTCTTGTATCGATTTTTTTTTTCATACACTAGCTCTTTTAAATCGTGTCGTGTCTAGATCCCAAATTGCTAGTCATAAAAAGAAGTGATAAATTTTGAATGCTTTGAGGTACTTATCAAAATTTTATTACTTTTTATCTATTGGTATAATTATTTTGATAAAGAGTATAGTTAAGATAAAAAAGTGTAAAAAATTTTCTTGCCAGTTATTGATAAGTGTTGATTTGTACCCATGTTAATATGGGAGAAAAAGACAAATTCATCCGCTTATCATTTTTTCTTTTTCTTTCTTTGTTTGTTTTTTTCTTTTTTTCAAGTTGTTTGCTTAATTCCCTTAAATATTTGTTTTGATCTTCTAAACATTTGAAGTAAATTATTTGCATCAAATATTACTTAATTATTGGACTAGGGAAGACATGGATTAAAGGAAATCATAATATAAGGTTGGATTGCTTATGGGTTTTTCTTTTGAATTTAAAAAGCACTTTAGGATTATAGGTATTATTATTTCAAAGGAAAATTGTTTCTAAAACTTACGTCAAGAGGAGACAAGATGAAAAAATTTCTCAATTGTTCTTGTGACAATAATGATGAAAATCATATAAAAGAAAATAATAAGCATTATGCATACTTTAAACTGTTTGTAACCATGAAATAAGTGAAATTCTATGAAAATGTAAAGAAATAAATGGAAATGTGATGTTTGGATAATTAAAATGAAAGTGAAAAATGGTAGAAATTGATAGAAACTAGTGGAAACATTTCCATTTTTAATCTCATTTAGTTTCTCTCATCCTTTCAAGAGAAAATGGTAGAAATTATATAAAATTATCAAAATACCTCCAAGAGAAAAATTGAAAGGTAAATTAAAGGTTATTTTTGTCTTTCAAGTATTTAAGTTTTCTCTATTTCTTTTGTCATCTAATCCAAATAATATGAAAAGAAAACATATCATTCCACTTTTTCTATTTCTATCTAATGATCTAAAACAACAAATGAAAATTATCTCTATGTTTAGCAATTTTAAGAAGAGTGGAAATAGATGGAAAGGAAAATAAAGAAAAGAGAAATAAGGGAAATATAGTTTCTACTTTCATTTTAAATGTCCAAATATTACATCTCCATTTATTTCCTTCCATCTTCACAGGTTTCCACTTGTTTGCCAAATATAATATATATTTTCTTTCTTTTCCTTTTCTTTCTTTTCCTTTATACCTATTCTTGCCCATTTTCACCTTTATTAAAATTGCCAAATACAGTGTACAATTGATATTGTAGTTTTAGCTTATCTTTACAAAACCCAATTGAAAGCCTAATCGAGTAAAGATGATTCTCTCTCTCCCTTTCTCTCTTTGATTTTCCGCTTTGTGGGTTAGAGGAGCCTCATAATGAGGCATTTGAGAGTGCTAGAATCTATGAAGAAAAAGATGAAAATGTAGCATAATCAAAGTTCTAAGTTTGGCGAAAAGTGTCTTGATCAAATCTACATCAACTCAAACGGTTGATGCATATCCTCTACATACCTAAAATAAGTCAATTAGGTTTGAATAAATTTTGATTCATTAAATTAATGATATGGCTTGTAGTTTAGTGGTTATGGACTTATGCATTTCATATGGGTAACATGATTATTTTTCCTTTTTTTTTTTCCTTCTTAGAAATGGTGAAAAATTTTTTAATTTGCTTTTGGAGTAGCGTTGCTAATAAGGAAGAGGGAAATTCATGCTATTGAATTGCAAAGGCTCATCCTTAAGTAGGTTGTCCCTTCTACACTTCCAATTAGGGTAGTCCACTTTTCCATTTGAGTTGTTAATCCTTTTTTTTAACCTTTTATTTGAATCCTTAATATTTTTTTAGATAGTTATAAATCTTACATATGGTATTAATATGACATGGAGTAAATGCTTTGCCATTTGACACTATTGTAGAAGTCAATTTTATGTGTTTTAGTGAGATCCTGTCTCTTAAAGATTTGTTAGTTTAGGAAAGTTTGCCTCTACCTCTATCTATGATAGGAATCGGCTTACTAAACCTATCACTTAAGCTTGCACTTGAGGTCTGGAGAACATGGTTTGGTAGATCCTTACATCCCGTCCCAGTACTGAGCAATCTAAGCTATTATCTGGACTTAACCTTTCTTGGTTTTCTACTTTGCTTTGAACTGTACACTTTAACCACAATCATGGAATACTAACCTGAAGGCGAGCTAGGTGATCCATCTAACACATAAGCTAATCTATTAAACAACTTGGTCACCTTGATTATGAGCTATACCAATAGAGGTCTGACCTGTTTATCCGTATACCAAAGTGTTTTGTACTACTGCTAGAGTATGGGTGACTATCCACAGGAGCTTACTACCAAACTCCCAACTCTAAGCTATTTAGAAGTTACCGACTCATCTTACTCTACACTAAGTTTTACTTGGTAAATTCACAACCACATAACCCTAACATATGTCTATTAACATCCGTACTAGTATAGATATGGACCAAATATTCTCTCCTTGTATATTATGACTTTGTCCTTTTTATGTATATTCCTTTTTTTTTTTTCATTTCCACTTTAAGTAGAATGCCTATTTTAGTAACTTACTTCAAATGTAATAGCTCCATAGAATCCCCAGTATGGATACCCGCTTGAAGTGTAGCTACATCAATTATCATCAATATAAAATCTTTATTTCCTTTGTGACTTAACCTTGTTTATTGCAAGTTCATTTTACTTCTCCCTCTTTTTAATCCCTTTAACAAGGATTATATTAAGTAACCTATGTAGTTTAGCTTAGTACATCATACTGAGCATATTAGTTAGTCTGTATGTAATTCTACGATGCATCATATCCATAGATTTAGTGTGTAGGTTTTGCTAAAACATTTTACTATCATTTATCTTTAGATCCTTAGATAAGTTCAAACCTACCCTAATATTGCTACCCTTGTCGGTTCTTAACGCAATATATCATCTTGGTACTAAAGTAGAGGTTCATGAGGGAGGAGCTGTTGAGTTTAGTGCTCTATGATAGTTGTGTTTGGTGTAAGGTTGTACTATAGAGTTGGATTTTGAGGTTATTTGATTGCATAGTAAGTACTTACAAAATTGTGAATAGTTGAATCATGTGATTTGCTGTGTTAAGTAGTAGTCTTTGTTTAACTCTATTGTTGAGCTTGAAAAACAGATAAACTAGTAATATCTAAATTTTTTGGGTTTAGTTGGTTTGTGTATGAGGTTATAGTGGTTAGGTTGTATGGCTCGACTTGTGCTGTTATTTTCTTTTTGGGTTATGTTGAGTAAGTGCCGGTGTTTATTTGGTTGAAGTGATTAAGAGTGCTATTGAAGAAAATGATGAACCTAAGTGTGAACACAGTAATGGGAGATAACGAAAGTGGTGTTTACCACTAAGGAAGCCAGATTCTGGCCACCCCCAAGAGTATGTATAAATTTTTTGACGAAATGGTTATAATAATTACTAAGTTGACTTGAGCAGTTCATGGCCCAACTGCCCAACTTGTTGAGGTCATTTATAATGCTCAATGAGTTGCACCTAAAATTGGGGAAGCAGTCTAATAAGCTCGACAAGACAGAAGGCCATTCCTACCTTAGTGAGCCTGAGATGGAAGAGTGAGGAGATAGGATTGAAGGATGATTAACTTATGGGATGTGGAAGGGGAAGGTTATGAGGAATATTATGAAGCCGAGGAAAGCGCTTGTACACCATAAGTTGCTGACCATGTGAAATTGCAGGTGCCAAACTTTAGTGGTACTAGTGATGTAGATGAGTACATTAATTGGGAACAAAAATGTTGATAGGATTTTTTATTATTATTAGTATGAGGAATACAAAAAAGTTAAGATTGCTACCCTTGAATTTATAGGATATGCTATAATGTAGTGGAAAAATTTCCAGGCTATGAGGAGAAGAGAAGAGTACCACAAAATTAGGACTTGGTTCAAGATGAAAAGGGTTATGATGGCTAGATTCATTTCAAATTCTTATTTGCAAGATACTTTTACCTAATTGTAGGAGTTGAAACAGGGCAATCGTACAGTAGATGAGTATGTGTGAGACTTCTAAATGCTCATAATCTACTATAGAGTTAATGAACTAGAAGCTTAGACTTTATTCAGATTCCTTACTAACTTGAAGTATGAGATCTAAGATGTAGTAGAACTCCAGTAGTTTACTATCATTGATGAGGCCATCAAAATAGCCTAACACATAGAAAGACAGAGGTAGAAAAGATTGATCTGAGCTCTGCTAAGCCTACATATTCCACCCAATTGCTCTATCAAGCGTAATAATGAGCTTAATCAAGACTAGAACTAAGAAGGGATGACGATTGACTTGTCAAGGAAGAGTTATTGAGGAAGTTTGAGAAAGGTCAACCATCAGGAAGGAAAACAAGTGACATTAAGTGCTTCAAATACTAAGGTTTTAGACATATGGTTGTCCAATGTCCAAATCATTGTAGTATGGTCATAAAAGGAGAAGCCTTAACTTTTGAAGTGGATAGTATAGATGAGGAGTTGAGGAGGAAATTGAAGTATAGGATGGTTCCTAGAAGGTTTAGGATGAGCTTGTAGAAGAGGAGGTGTTTGCCAAAGACTTAGACATATTAATTTTATTGGTTCGACGTTTTATAAACTTGGAACCATCAATGGAAAACAAGCAAAGAGAAAACTTGTTCTATATTACTTGCAAAGCTAGAGACCAAGCATGTGAACTCATAGTAGATAATGGGAGTTGCGCTAATGTTGTTTTCATCGAGCTAGTTTAGAAGCTAAAAATGCTGACTTTGTTACATTTGAAGCCATGTAAGTTGACTGAACGAGAAGGGTGCACTTTACGTATCCGAACAAGTACTTTTGCCAATCTCCATTAGAAGCTATTTTGATGAGATCTTTTATGATGTTATGCTCATGTGTAAAACGCATGTGTTGTTGGGACGACCTTGGCTTTTCAATCGATAAGTCATCCATGATGGGTATAAGAATACCTATATGCTTGAAAAGGATGAGAGGAAGGTAATGACTCTAAGCCAAGTAGGTAAGTTGTTGGCTAAGTTAGCTTGGGGTTTTAAGAAGACCTCAATTTTGAGTAGGTCTGAGTTATGGAAAGTTGTGGTGTTTGATATGCCGACCTTCTTGCTAATATAAAGACTATTAGACTTGAGGGAACAAGTTTATTTTCTTAAAGAAGTTAAGGAGTTGATTAAAGAGTTTGCTGATTGGTTCCTTGAAGAATTACCTAAGAAATTAACCCCCATTCCAAGGTATAGAATATTACATTGACTTAATACTAAGCGTTGCCCTACCCAACAAACCAGCTTATCGAATGAACCCTAGATAGGTCACTAAGTTACAAAAGGCAAGTTAATGAGCTAATTGAGAGAGGATATGTGCGAGAGAGCCTTATTCCATGTGCAGTCCTAGCATTGCTTATGCGTAAGAAAGATGAGACTTAGAGAATATGTATGGATGGTTGAGCTATCAACAAAACTAAGATCAAGTACAGGTACCCCATTTCTAAACTTGATGATATGTTGGATGAGTTGCATGGAGCATGGCTATTTAGCCAAATCGACCTCAAATTTGAATTATTAGGATGAAGCCAAGGGATGAGTGAAAAACGCCATTTAAGACATTACATGCATTGTATGAGTGGTTAGTTATGCCATTCGGCTATCTAATGCTCTTAATACCTTCATGAGGTTAATAAACTATGTGTTGAGGGGCTTGATCGGAAGGTTTCTCGTGGTATACTTTGATCATATCTTGGTAAATAGTTTCGACATGTTTAGCCACACCTACCATCTCTGAACCATCTTTGAGGTCCTCTAAACCAAGAGGCACTTTAGTTGAAGAAATGTTTCTCTCTCTTTTTTTTTTTTTTTGGATTTATAGTGAGTGCAGGGTAGCCTATGAGTATATGAGAAGAAAATTAGAGCTATTGTTGAATGGCCCATTCTGACCTCCTGTGCCAAGGTAAAAAGTTTTCATTACTTGGCTTTCTTTTATTGACAATTTAAATAAGGATTTAGTACGATTGTTGCACCTCTCACCGACCTAACTAAGAAGAACATTGAGTATAAACTAGAAGAAAATGAAGAGAAGAGTTTTACTAAGGTAAGGGAGAAGTCAATCTTTACCCTAGTTTTGACCTTAGCAGACTTTGAGAAGGTCTTTAAGCTAGAATGTGATGCTTCAGGTGTTGGCTTTGGTTTTGTACTTATACAAGAAGGCCAGCCTATTACCTATCACAGTGAGAAGTTTAGAGAAACCTAATCAAACTACTCAATGTATGATAAAGAGCTTTATATATTTATCTAAGCTCTTCAGGTTTAGCAGCATTACCTTCCACTTAAGGAGTTTATTATCTACAATAACTACGAATCCTTACAGTCTCTAAGGAGCTAACCAAAACTTTTGAAAAGATAAGCCAAGTAGATAGAATTCTTGGAAGGGTTTTCTTATATTATCAACGACAAGCATAGCAAGATGAATGTGGTCATTGACACTTTGTTAAGAAGGCATGCCCTCCTTATCGACCTTTAAGCCTAATTACTGGGTTTTGTAAGCATGGAGTAATACCTATAACACCCCCATTTTGGTCTTAATTATTCTCGATGTATGGATGAACATAAGGTAGATGAGTACTTTATAGAGGATAAATACTTATTATGATGTAGCAAACTCTATGTACCAACTTGTTCAATTAGGGAACTTTTGATAAAGGAAGCCCATAATGGAGGACTCTTTGGACAATTTGGAGAGAGTAGAACTTTTGAGTTATTAAGTGCCTGGCTCTTTTAGCTTCTGATGAGAAGAGATGTCCACCAAGCTATGGAAAGGTATACAACCTATAAGAGAGCAAAGAGCTAAGCTGAGCAAGGAAGAGCTATGCTACTTTTAGTCTTGACCCAACCTTAAGTTAAGTTAAGCATAGATTTTGTTCTTGACCTACCTAAGACGGCTCGAGGCAAATATTCTATCATGGTTGATGTGGATAAATTCAACAAAATGGCACGATTTGTGCCTTGTACCAAAACTAACGATACTTCAACTGTGTCTTTTCTCTTCTTGCAAGAAATTATTAGGTTATACGATGTATTGAGGAGTATGGTCCTTAATAGAGACTCGAAGTTCTTGAGCTATTTTTAGAAGATCTTCTAGCGACAGTTGGGAACTAAGTTATTCATCAATACTTCCTATCACCTATAGATTGATGGCTAGATTGAAGTCATTAATTGCACCTTGGGTTCACTACTTTGAGTTACCGAGGGAAAGAACTTTACTGATTAGGATATCTGTTTACTTACAACCAATTTGTCCATGGCATTATAGGTCAAACTCCCTTTGAAGGAATCTGTGGTTTCAACCTTAGTTTACCCCTTAACCATGTGCTTATGTTTGTACGTATACTTTGATGTTTGTGCTAGTACAAATGTGGAGTAGATATTCTCTCCTTGTATATTACAAATGTGTCCTTTTAGTACTTTTCCACTTTAGGTAAAATGCTCATTATAGTAACTTTTTCAAATGTAATAGTTGCCCTAGAATCCCTAGTATAAATATCAACTTGAAGTGTAGCTACATCAGTTATCATGAGTATAGAATCTTCATTTCTGTTGTAACTTGACCTTATTTATTGCAAGTTCATTTTACTTCTACCTCTTATCAATCCTTTTAGTAAGGATTTTGGTGAGGGACCCATCTAGTTTGGTTTAGTGCATCATGTCTAGAAGATTAGTTGGTTTGTGTGTGGTTGTATGGTACATCATATTTATGGAATTGATGTCTAGGTTTCAATAGAACGTTTGACTACCATTTATCTTTCGTTCCTTCAATAGGTCTAAACTTACCCCAATGTCACCATCATTGTCGTTTCTTGGCACAACATATCAATATGTATGTTAGGTGATGGCAATGTGCTCAAGTTATTTCCTTACATTTAAAAGTAAGATACTTGTCATTTATTTAGTGCACGTCAACAATGATTAAAGAATAGTAGATTTTATAATGATGTAACTAGAAACGATATTGAATTAGTTTTATAAAACTCTAACTCATCTCTTATTAAATATTAAAAAAATCTATTCTAAACTCTTTTGGGTTTTTTCTCATACACTTGAGACTTATTTACTAAGCTAACAGTCTGTAACCTACCTGATTAATTTAATTAATACAATTTTACTAAAATACTTTATAGTTCATTTTTCAATTATTCTTAAATCAAGCAAAAAGGAAACATACTTATAATATTATTAAAATAGAAATTATTTTTTATGATAATGTTGTAAGTGTGAAATAAGATAATAAATAATATGTATGACTTAGTGATTAAAATTCCCCATTGTATATTAACCTTATCCTTAAATCCGATTTATCTAAAACCCATCCCATATCTTATTGAGTATTATGCTATCTAATAAGGAAAATGCCTATTAGGCTAAAGTAAATAATGGAAAAATATTGCAACTATTTGGCTTGGTTTTAGCAAGTAAGGAAAGAATCACCACTATCTTGACAGCGTAAAATGCTACCATTATTGTATATTTCTTTTTTCTTTTTGGGTAATCTTCATTTAACATAACATCAATAACAGTCCTTTATAGACTCTTATTACACCAACGACACAAACATAGACTAAATAGAATGCAATTTTAAGAAAGAAAACATTAATTAGAGTTTGATAACACATATATAAGACTATACTTGGTGGGCAACCAAAAAAAAAAAAAAAGTTCATCTAAATTTCCAAATATAGCTCTTAGCTCTAATTAGGGATGAGTCCTAAGGGCATTCTCAAGACAAAAGTTGATTTTAAAATTTTTTGAAAAGGAAAAAATATTTATTAAATACACTTTTAGAGAGAAAAATATAACATAAAATCACATATAGCTTAGTGGTTAGGTATTTGGTTTTACAAACATGAAGCTATGTGCTTAAATCTCACGTGTTTCATTTTACTTCTTCAAGATACCATTTGTCTTTTACATTTATTAAACTTTTTATACAATAACTAATAACATTAAGTTCATTAATTATAAATCATATTTAACCAAAAAATTCTCCCAAATTGCTATTTTCTATTAGTAGTATACCATATATAATAATTATATTGTTTATATTGCAAATATTGTAGTCTTATCACATAAGCTATTGAAAAATAATATCAATTATATGACTTTGTTTAGTAATTTCTTTTTACAATTAATGTTATGCAAATGCATGTAGATTATTTAATAATCGATTGCTTAATAATTTATATTCGAAAATGATATATATATATATTTAACATTGCTTATGAAACAATCATAAAATGTTATTATGAAAATAAATAGTACAATACTTATATTTACATTAATTTGCTCCTTTTGTCACTTATAATTTTTTGTTCAAATATTTTTTTTGTATATTTTTGTTAAAAACAAAATTGCACAAATTTTACATAATAATGTAATTTTTCTATAAATTCATAGTTAATTTTATTTAACATATTTGCATAATGAAAAGGTAAAAGTTTATTTTTTTTTTAACTTATTATGAATGTACCAATCACCTTTAATCATTTTATAAAAGATTCTTTCCATCCTATTAATTTTTGGGAACTATTGTAGGCCAAATAATTAATAAGAGCCCTTTGAATATATATGATGTAAAATAACTATGACAATGAGGAGATATTGTCATGACTCGAAGGGCATGCAAATCGTGGTAATACTGCTATATATTGCAAGAAGATCCAAGATTAATATCGATTATTGATTAAGGACCTTCATTACAAGATACAAAACTTCTACCATAACTAGATTCACTTGAAGTAGACAACCATCAAGTAATAGCACTAAAAATGCAAGTGAAGTTATATAAAACTAGATTAGTGGATATTCTCAAGGCTAATGCCTTACAAAATAAGGCTTATAAACCATAAGTCATATGATAATTGAATAGTAGTCTATAAAGCTATTAAAGTATTTAATGATAAGAATAAACTAGAGAGTCCAACCATAAATCTATGTGCAGCAACAACAAACGGTTTAGGAGAAAAGGGTGTTAAGATGCAACTAACCTAGTGAGTAACCAGCTTAATGGGTAGCCTTCTTACCATAGTGACAAACAAGTTTCAGGAAGTCCTTTAATAGGCGTATGGATGAATGTTCAACCATATCTAATGCACACATCATATATAGTTGACTAATAACTATATAAGGCAAGGTTTTTAGCTTATTATTGCCCTAGGTCGAGAAGTATTCTATAAGGCTATTCATTAAACTAAATCAAAACTCGAATAAAATCGGATCAAACAACAAAATGTTGTTTTTTTTTTCACATTTTGGTTCAGTTCGAAGGAGATTTAAATGGTTTATGGTTTAGTTTAGGAGGTCAAATTGAACCAAACAAAATGAACCGCTTGAACCTATATTGAATCACTTCTTACTTAAAAATAAAAAAATAATTGACATTTTTTACTTTTAAATCATATTAACATTTCATTTCAAACTTATTTACATTTTCTTATTCTCTGTCTTCTCATACTCAACTTTTACTATCTACTCGTCTTTCATTTTCCTTTTTAATCTCTTAAGCAAATTTTCATACTTTCACTATTACCTAAGATGCAATATTACTATGACATAATGCTACGTGCTTTTAACTCTTATATGACATTCGCCATTTTAAACATCAACATTTGGTTGAAAAATTCAATATCTATTAGTATTATCAAACATGATGAAGTGCTTTTAAATGTGTTTTGAACCAAATTGAATTGCATTTGAAGTGATTCAATTTAGAACCTTGAATCGTTAAAAGTGATTTAGTTCATTAAGGAATTGAATTAAATCATTTCAAATGTAGTTCGGTTCTATTGAGCTCTTAAATCGAACCGAACCATGAACTCCCCTAGTGTTTTAGTACATCAGGACCCAAGTTTTTCCATGCCCAATGCAATTTAAGTTTCCTTAGCTTAACCCTAAGTAGCAAGTACGACATAGCCTCAAGTACAGGGGAACACTCTTTAGAGCTTAATAGATCCTAAGGATATAGGCAAGCACATGTAATACAATTATTCCATACAATAGTAAGTAAACTTAACATAAATTAAAATGTGGATCCATCAATTCATGAGCTTCTGTGCTATTGCTTAGTGTTGACAATGAATGACCAGTTTATCAAAGGTTAGATAATCATTAGGCCAGGTTTACCAATGACCAAGTAATATATACTATACTTTCTAAGTCCTTAATTGGTACTAATGCAACAAACAAGAATTGTTTGGATATATTATGTTATTTTAACAAGAAATTGCAGCCAATAACAAGCACATGCAAATAGCCCAAATTACCTTAAGCATAACAAGTTTGTTGTATTATATTTAATAATACTCTACTCTACCATACATAAGTAAGATAAAATAAGAGTCAATATACTCACTAGGCCATCGTGTTTAGAAATCCTAGTAATCGTCAATTGTGTTGACATCCAAGTCTAAATCACTTGCACAATATAGTTATAATAAGTAAGATATACATTATATGCTAAACTATTAGCTTATCTTGGTACGATTCTCAAATTTCCCATAATTTGCATTTTAGTTGCAACTTCTTTGTTTTTTAAGTTTGAGTTTTGCGCTCGTATATAAATTTTCATCATTTTCAAGTGTTCTATTATGCGATGGATGCATCTAGTGAGATTAGACCTACAATAGTTCTGTTTTAGCTAAACAATTTTGTTAGTCAAATGTTCTTATTTGACTCTTATAGGTTTCAAGCCTTCTATTAGGCTTAGGGTTGGAATTTGACTATTAGGCTGCTTATAAGGGCTCTTCGGCTTTTATTTAAGTGTTTTAATGTTATATTTCAAAGGACCCATTAAAGTTTTGATTTGGGCCTTTATTTTAACTCTAAGGGTTAAAAATAGGCCTTAAATGGAAATTGAACCTATAGTAGGCTTCTTAAACTACCTATTGGCCTTCAAGGGCTTTTAATTTATTCTATATAGGATTGTTTATGATGCTGGTTGGTCCATACTTATGGTCTATAGGTTTCGTTTTTGGGCCTCATAGTAAGTTTTTGGTTCATTCATATCCTAAGGCCTTAAACTTAAGTCCACTTGCCCCATTAAGCTTAAATCATGAGTAGGCCCACTAAATGTCTCCTTTTTATCCAAAGTCAGACTTGGTCCTTAGGGTTCTTTAGACTTTTATTTAATTTCCTAAAGCCTAAATCATATTCTAACGAAGTCTAACCTTAATTAACATTAATTAGTCTTGTTATTAGGCTTCCAAACTAGAACTTACAACTTATTCCTCCCTTCGTAGGTAGTTGTTAAGGGGGTTTAATGGGGCATTTCGCCTTATTTTCATGAGAAATGCATTCTAATGTATTTATACCTTACCTAAACCATATCCTAAACTACATTTGATTAGAGATTAACATGAAACATGAAAATTAGATGGAGGAATGATAAGGAACAAAGCTCTGATACCAATATGATAAGGATTAAATCTCTGATACCAAGATGATAAGGATCGAAACGAGAAAGAAGAAAACGACAGCAGATCTAGAAACGAATAGGAACGAGAATTCGAAAGAAAATGGGTACGAAGAACAGGAAGGTTTTTGATGGTGAATGTGGATGGATATAACTCACCAAGGCATAAACACAATCAGAGGGTTTAAGCCCGAAATATAGTTTGATACAACTCACGAACACTAAATGTTGCTTGGGGTTTCAAATGAAAGGTTATATGTGACTCACTAACCAGTTCAAATGAAAGGGTTCACCACAATTTGAGAACAAGATTGATAAGAATGCGGGGACAATTAAAGAGAGCAATTAACACTCGATAATCTGACAAATGTAAGATCTACTAGCTTAAGTATATCCTTGCTCGAAAGAGGAAAGTTTCACTCTCTGTATGTTCTTCTGTATACGTCTATCTCTCTGTTTGTATCCATGTGTGTATACAATAGTTGCTATTTATAGCAAGTCATAAACCCTAGTGGTAAAATTGTAAATAATATATAAGACCTTAAACCCTACAGAATTGAGCCCATAAATAAAATAAGGGAAAACATATACAAGAAAACAAAACTGTGTGTTTTATAGAAGTTGACATGTAATTACTCAGCATGTCCTAGGAATAGTAGTATCCAAACTGGACCGGGTCGGCAATTTGATGTACGGGTTTGGGTAGGAGTCTATAAACTCTTGCGTGGCTTAGTTGAGACACCGGAGAGGTCGGCTTACATTTGCTGAGTTTTAGATTTAGTCAGCATTAGTCTCTTGGTGCCATTCCAAGTGGTTCTTTGATCTTACGTACTTGGCCTTATGGTTTCTCGGCACCTCAACTGGTGACAGAGTTTATGTCGAGCGTTTATTTTCCTTCCCTTCGTCCTTCTAACCACAGCTCGGCCTTGGTAAGCATTGATAGGCCTCGACTTGGATATGGTAGAAGGTTAACTCCCATCAGGGGAATGTATTTGGGTAGGGGTTTGCCATTTTAGGCAAGAGTACCATCCCCTTTTTGGGAGCATTGGTACTATGTGATATGCTACCAAATTGGGCATGATTCTTGTCTACTAAGTGTATAATATCCACCAACGTATAAGATTATGCAAACTAATTATCTTAGCATCTTCCCCTTAAATATCTTTGACCCTTGGTTAATTAAAAAGCCTAAAAATGATTAATAGGTTAAAGCATAATTAGTGTACCTAATCCTATTTTATGCTTAAGGGAGCCACCTAGGGTATTTTAGGGTCTATCGCTAAGTTTCCTTAATTATACTAATTGACTTATATTGTCTAAATTATTGATAATCTCTAACAATCAAAACCATTCATTGTTAGCAGATTACGTAAAATGTAAGAATGTTAAGGTTATAGTGTGATTAATAGAATTGTTTATAATTAGTAAATAGCTTAGCTATATAATTAGGGTTTATTAGTTGAATTAGCGTTTTAAACATTTAGCTAGGGTCTTAGATAGCATTTTATATTTGTTATAGAGTTTCTCGTCCATTAAGTTTTAAGGTGTTACACTTTGTGGATTGCTTTAACAGTCTCTCCTTATATTATAACTGTTTATGATAGCTTAAGACCTATCACCATCATAGTCAGTTAGGATATGCAAGACTTTCATACAACTAATACTTAAAGAATAAACATTTTATTAATTTACTTTTAAAGCTGTATTACAATACAAGTTGGAGCTTGAGTTAAAGTTCAGTTTTTTTACAAAGAAAAGTTTAATTTCTTATTCCTTCCTTTAGCTTCCTATCTTTAAAACCTACTAGCGGAACCCCTGGCATTGAGATGGGTGTGTCTTAGAAACCTATAATAAGCTTAGAAGGTTGTGAGCAAAACCTTGACTCGATAAGTGGCAAGGAATCTGCATATACTTAAGTAAGCAAGAACAAAACAATCCTTTAAATTGCAATGCAACAAAACAAATGTCATTCGCATGACATTGTTTCAATCATTATGAGATTAGAGAAATTACGCTTACTCAGTTTTGAGGAGTTTCCATAGTAAAATGTTCTCATACTAAATCCAAACTTATGCAATGGATCTTGGATCTTCCCTAAACCACTTTAGACTATCCCTGAATAGCTTTTACCTATACTGCGATATCCTCTCTGGTCAAAATAGTTTAGTATGGTTAAAAGACGATATAATCTCACCGAATGGTCCGTATTTGATGGAGATAAAATGTAGATATGTGAAGGATGCAATGTATGTCTGATTTCTTAAGTTAAGTAGATTCTTAAGGTCCAGTTTAGATTAGTGATCAAATAAAGCACAAACCATAGCATTGTAATATAAATACACCATAAGAACACTAAGTAAGTAAACTCAATTACCAAAATCATATTTTCAATCACATACATCGCATGTGTACAAACAATTCTAGTTATAACCAAAAACAGTATAATGACTGATAGTTCCTTGTTATAAATAATATAACTATGGTGAAGCAGGCCAACTTACCTGATATGTGGTAGTCTTGCATACCTAGGAGTCAAAGAGGAATTTACTAGCTAAGTTAGTACAGTACTCCCTCCCTTAATTATATTATTAAAAATTGGATATTTTGGTTTCTTGGTTTGAAATTCACTTGATACTGTAGTATTTTAAGTTAAAAAGTCAAATCTAGCTTATTGAAATATAATGATAATGTGAAATTACAAAAGTTAAAGTTAATAGCATTTAGGGCCTAATCTTGGTTTATAAAAAATGAGACATAATTAAAGATATGGATAGAGATGGTGATATATTAATTAAATAAAGTTAAAAATAATCATCATGCATTCATACTAAGTGTTTTAAGTTTTATATATATCATCTTTATATTATTCTAGAATTTTATAAATAACTTATTTTTAGGTGATTTATTTGAAAAATGAGTCATAAAGAAGTAATAAATAGAGAGTAGTTGAAAAAAATAATAATTTTTGGCATAAAATAGTCATATATAATATAAACAAAATACATGGAAACATTCTAAGGTTAGTAGCTATTTATTTGAAAATTTTCTTAAAAATTAGGTTCTTAGGCATTATTGAGCAGAATCTTGCAAAAATTATTAAATATACCATACTTGTAAAATGATTTTAGGGAAAATGTCCATATATTACTATAGTTATGGAGTACTTACATTAAAAATTTTAAGGAGAAAGGAGCCCTGTTGCCTTCCTAATAAATCGCACATTGAAACACGCTTCTAAGGCCAAAACCACCACACAATACTATGGATGCTCCAGTTCAAATTTGGTGATTTTTTGGGCTCTAAGTGAGTGTGTGGAGAATTTATAAGTTAGGGGCTAATATTTATAGGTAATCCTCTATAATGAAAAATTAATTTTTTAGTAATAACTTAAGAGTTGAGGATTGGGATTCTTATTGTATCTTCCTCACATCTTTATAAATCTCTAATATTTTTTCTAGAATTTTAGGACGTTTGTCAAATTTTTAATGAATTTTTAACATAAAAGGCATAATTATTAAATTTTCTGACTAAAATCTGACCTAACAAAAATTATTCTCTTTGTCCCCTAGATATCTTTGACTTCTTAAATAAGTTGTTAGGTTTGATGTAATATTTTCTTGCATATAGTTAACTTTGTGTAATTTTTCCTGCGAATTAGCAAAATTTGATAATTTTCCTACTTAATTAATGAATATTAAGTTTATTTATGCTAAAATATGGTTAATCATTAGATATTTCTGATTTTATATTTATTATATGAAATGATGATGCTCCATAAGCAAAAGACATGAGTTATGATGTCATAAATATAATTTACCTTCATTTACTATTTTACTATCTACTATTTTATTTTTACTTTTTACTTTGTTATTATTATTTTATAATGTATGGCATTTTGGTCCTTCTACTTATTTTGTTTCTTTTATTATATAGTAAAGGGTTAAATAAGACTTATTATTATAGTAATTTTGATTTGATTAAAGTTTTTAAGGAAAAGCTATATTTAATGTATCTACACAATATATACGTATATTTTTTTCCCTACAGTTTTATTCGATTAAGCTATAACTCTTATTCAACTGTTTAATGAATCGTATAGTTAATAAAACTAAACCTTATTTATCGTCTTAAATAAATATAGACCCAAACATAAGGTTTTAATAGTACGATTAGGGTTTTTATTATCATTAGGGTTTCCAAACTTATTGTTTTCCAACTTGTCCATCTTCCTTAAAGTTATTTAGCTATTTATATCTTGAGTGGCTATAGGGATTTTCCTTTGGTTCTCTTTTTCAACCCTGAGTTTGTGTTTAAAAATTAGTAGGATCATAGATATTTTCCTAATAATGATTTTAATATTGACATAATTAAGGATATTTGGCCCCCAAGTTCTATAATTATGGCTCCATCCCTAGTGCCAGTTTATGTGCAACTTGATTCTCTCCCTGCATCCCCATTGCAACTTGATATCACTCCTTACTCCAATCAAACTCCTATAAATAAGAGTAAGATTAGGCAAAAAAACTAGAATTACTGTTATGCTTTTGGAGGTACATAATCGTTTCCATTAAATCTGGTATAATGATGATATATAAAAATCCATATTGTTCAATAATGTTCAAATTCCAATAGATGCTCCAAATTTTTGATTGAAGAGGCAATACGATGGAGAGGTTCCACCAACTATACAAGCATAATCTACATTACAAACAATATCCCCACACAATATCCCTACACCAGCCTTGAGTAATCATTCCCTATATGCTCTAATACAATTTACCTTTAACCAGCCTTGAGGAGGGGGAATCCAATTAATTTCTTGTCTCTCTCTCAGTTTCCCTCCCTTTACACAACAAACTGCTCGAAATTCCTTTGCTTGTACTATTGCTTGGTTCTACCATTGAGGATTATTCTACTTTCTAGAATTCTATTATTTCTTTCCTTCCAAATAGCCCAAAGAATAAAGCAAAGTTTACATTGCCATAAACAATCTGATTTTTAATTTTGACTTAGGCAAATAAATATTAATTTGTAACCACTCCTTCAAATCTAGCTAGTTTAACGAATTTGATCCTTCTAGTCTAGCTAGTTTAATGATTTCAATTTGTCATTTCCCATTGTCTTGCTCCGTACTTCTCTAGTTTTAATGCTTCTTCAAAGTAAGTGCTTTATTGTTTTGGTAGACACCCTATTTTTACCTATGAAAAATTTAGAAATCTTTAAAAAATTTTGAGAGATCTAGAAAATAATTTTTTTTTTTGAAATTTAGAAAATACAAAAGGGAAAAGATGGAAAAAAACACAAAAAACTTGAAAAATGGAAAAAAAAAAGAAAAAAATATTTTTGCTAATGTGGCATGTGTAGCTGCCAACTAGTGGCCATGTTAAGATCGCATGGCGCCATACGGTTGTACCAAGCACCATGCTGTTGCACCACAGTGCCATGTGGTGCCTTTTATTAAAAAAATAAAATAAAATTGAATAGGGGTGCTCATACACCCCTTTATTTTTCTTATGGGCACATGAATTATACATATATGTAGGGCGTGTATGCACCCAGTCCCCCCATTCCCCTTCCTTCTTCTTCCTTTTCTTTTCTTTCCTTTTTCATGAATAGAAAACTCGTTAAAATAGGGCAATTTTAGCCTTGAAGAATGATATCCGATTTGATTTTTTTTTTTGGCATCTAAAAATTAAGAAAAAATATTACATTGAAAGGGAAATAAATATACATTATTTTGGTCTAGAAGTCTTAAAAAATAATAAAGGAAAAGTGCCCCAACAAAAAATAACCAAAAAAATGTCTTTTAGGAAACTCGATGTGCATACTTTCTAAAAAGTGGGAAATTGAATCTTAATGCAATCCTATCGCGTATTTGGTGTGTATAATTAGTAGGAAGACAAAGGAGATTGATTTATCCATTTAGTCGATAGAAATAACATCTAAAATACTTTAAAATCAGACTTAAAAAAGGAAAAAAATTAAAATGAGTTGAAATTGCAAGATACAAGAGGATTTATTCTCCTACGGGAAGTTTCTTGGCTACTAAGCTTAACTTTACACTATGAAAAAGACCCTCTTTTTCTCATTTAAGGACACAATTGCAAGAAAAACGAATTCTATCGAGAGAATTCTCAACCTCTCATTCTAGATTTTAGCTTTGTTGTTTTGTTAGAAAAATGAATTTCTTTGGGCAAATCAAAGGAGTGGAGCTCTATTTTTCTTGACATTGGTGGAGCAGTTTTGTAGATTGGGAAGTTAAGAGTCAAGAATTGCCACTGCCTTGCCATAAACCGTCCAAAAAGTCCTTAAACTAACCATCGGTTCATTACTATGTAAGGTAAGTTTCTAAATCCTTTAGGTGTTCTTAAATTTTTCTTGTATTCTTGGTAATTTTCATGCATGATATGTATTGTTAATTTGTGAAATCTTGTTTTATGTAAAAAAAGTTAGTTTGATGCAAAATTTGTAAAAGTAATTGTTATGATTCTTGTTTCTATAATGTAATATTCGTGGAAAAATAATTGAAATGTACATGAAATTGATGTCAGTTCTTGATTAATTTTGTTGAAATAGATGTTTTGATGAATAAATTGCAATATGTTTATCATGATTCATCTTTGTATAATATAGATTGACGCTTGTTTAATGAAGGACATGTGTTTATTCATGAAATAAAGGCTTTGATCCAAGAATTTTCTTAAATGCAATAACAAAGTAGTTTTTGTCTTTTTATTAGGTAATAGTTATAAATTATTAATATATAGCTAATAAGCATGTCATATAAATGCATATGTGACTCTATCATATTATATGATATTTTTTTTATTGGTTTGTACCTTGTATGATTTATTTAATGTGTTTTTCTTTAATGAGTTTTTTTAAATAAAATGGGCTTTTCTTTTGTTTTTTTTTGAAAAAAAGTTTTTCCACCTTAGAAAAAAGGTTTTTTCGTAACAAAAAAATCTAAATTCACTTGTTTTCAAAGTTAGGGATTCCTAGTTTTTTTTTTTCTTAAAAAATTAAAGAAAAAATATATATTCTATAAATTAAGTAACAAGTAAATACTTAAAGTGAAATATTTTCATAAATAAAACGAACTAACCTACTAAAGTTTTATAAAACTTCTTTAGAACTACATAGGCTTGATCTTGGTTAGTAAGTACGTGGGCACTTTGAGTAGCCCCAAAAAATACAAAAAAAAAAAAAAATTCCTTTTTTCTAATATTATGCTCTTTTTATTTTAAGAAACCCATTAAAGGCCCATTTATTACTTTATGGATCTCTTTTATGGAATCGCTTAGGTTTTAAATAAATTAGCCTTTGGGCCCAGTGGATCTTTGGTTTCCTTTTTTAAAATTGTTGTTTTAGAAAAATTGTGAGCTAATAGCTTTAGCCACCCATGTACTCCAATTTTACTTCTTCTTTTTTTTTTCTTTCTCTTGATTTTGATTAGATGGCAACTTTATTTTTCAAAATAAAATTTTTTTAATCGGGTCAAGATGTTTATATTAAGTAAGTTCAAACTTAATATAAATCGAGTTAAAAAGCGAGAGAAATCGATTTTGTAGTTGGACAACTTGGCGACTCCATTAGGGACTTTGTGGGCTAGTCATAAAAGAAGTTCATAAATAAATTAATTAGGCTTTTGTTTTGTAAATAATAATAATTATTATTATGTTTGTTTGTTTTTAATTTTTTAAATTTTTGTATAAATAGCTGCATTAAAGGGTTTTTTTTTTCTTAAAGAAAATTATAATATGCGTTTAGAAGAAGTCGAACTAGGCTAGTGATCCATATGAGGCTTTTTAAAACTTGGGGACCTTTTAGAATGCACCCAATTGCATCCATGAGCTTGCAAGAGTCGGCAAGTAAATGATATGTGGTAAGTCTCGTAAAGTTAAAGGTTGCAACATAATGGAATTTGAAGAGTTCATATTATATTTTTGTATTTTTATATTTTTGAAAGCTTGTAAAAAAAATTATTGACCCTTTAATATTTTTTTTTTTGTAATTTCCTACAAAATGAAGAAAGAGATCTATGTCAACAAGCTTAAGGACCTTAAGGATGTGCTCAAAAGATGGATCCAGTTTTTTAGCCTTAAGCAGCAAGATTATATCAAAGCAAATATTGGGCCCATTATGTTCTTAATGGAGATTTCTATCAACCTCACTTTTATATGGGCCTTGGTTTACTTTCAGAACCTAGAACTTATGGCTTATTGTTTTAGGCCTCACCAATTATGCCCACTGATTGAAGAATATGCCCAATTATTGAAGGCTCCTACCAATATGAGTGAGATCTATCTCTTGAACCTTGAAAAAGGTGCTTACAGCATCTTTAGTGACTTATTGGAGGTGAAGAAGAATGAAATAGACTAGACCTTGAAGGATAATAATGGGAGATGCCTCAAGTTATTCGATTTGCTGGATTGGTTTGTAGGAAAGTTTAGATTCTAAGAGAAGTGCGATGTCCTATATGGGTATTACTAAGGGTGGCAATGTAACTAGTGCCATGCATGTATTTTAGTAGTATTCGAGACCGTCTTGTTTCCAAAAGGAGTATTTAATATCCACTTCCAAGTTGTAGAGATAGTAGCCCTATTTATAGAAGGGAAATCATCTGTCTCAACCTTCTTAGTTAAGCAAATCGGATCATTAAATCACCTCAAGACCAAAAGACATGAGACATGATGATGTATCTTTGGGATTGTGCATACGGAGAAACACCACAATAGAAAGAGCCGAAAGAAATAAAAAAAAAAAGAATAGTAAATCCAGGTAGCTATTAATTGGATATAATACACCAATCGATCTTACTCAGCTTACAATCTACTAGATATGACTTACCAGTTCGAACTATAGGTTTACTTACCATTACTCTTTACTAAAGGGAATAGATAAGAGTTAAGAGGAGAATGAGAACATTAAGGTTACTTACAAAAGGAAACTTGCAATAATCTAATGTAATAAGTTGTTGTCTGTGTATAAATAAATGGGGTTTATATACTTATCCCACGAGGGTTATAAGTATGTATGGAAAAGACAAAAAAAGGTAATTTACAATTGGGATACATGAAATATACTAAAAAGGGTAAAATAAACAAAGAATATTCTGTAAAAAAAAAGTAAGGAATCATTTTAGACTAATGTGCTAGAAGACACATATCGAGAAGTGATTGAAGTTTGGTTATGCAGCTGGTTAAGTTAAAATGACTGTTGAGGTTACTTGAAAGTTAAGGGCTCCTATTTGGATAAGTCCAAAAAGAGGTCATCAGTTGGAGCCAACTTAGTTAGGTTCAAGTTAGAGTCAGGCTCTAAGGAATACTCTGATCCTTTTTTAGTTAGGTATCTTGACAGCTTAACTCGAATAGAGGTTTGATGTGGGTTGGCTCGGAAGTGAATCATGGCATGAACTTGGCAATAGATATGACAACTCGACATGTTGGCACATCTGCTTGGTAGGTTGGCATGTATGCTTGGCAGTTTAGATACTGTGTTGGAACTTATGAGAGCTTAGTGCTCTGATTAACAGTAGTGTAGAAGATGGAGATCTGAATAGGAATCCTCATCTTAAATGGGGTTGCGAGCCATTATTCTCCATGTAAGTCTTTGTAGTCCTCTAGCTTAGCTGTACGTCATTGGTTTAGGGAGTGAATTTCTATCATTTACCTAGGGGTTCAAAAGATTTGTCCTTAAATCCGAAGTGATCTCAAGATCTTGTTTTATCTTAGCATCCATTGGGTCTTCTTTTAAATGATGGGGAATTAGGTTCGACACATTGAAGGTGGATGAAACACCATAGTTTCTAAGCAATTCAATTTAGTAGGCATTGTAATTGATCTTCTTTAGGACCTTCAATCGACCATCAGCTAGTGAAGATAGCTTATTTTGTTGTAGGTGCGAAAATCGTTCTTGGCTAAGGTGAATCCATTCTAAGTCTCTTGGTTTGAATGAAACAATTTAGCAGTCACAATTACTGATCTATTGTTATATTTGGTTGAACTTTGTGATCTTCCTAAACATAGACTAATGTAGCTCTCATAATTCTTGCGCTTAGGTGACTCTAGATTGACTTTCTTCAGCAGATATGATGGTACTGATTAGGTCAAGGGGGATTTTCGCATTGAGGTCATTGATGACCTCAAATGGTGTCTTTCTAGTGGTGCTATGGATAGTTTAGTTGTATGCAAACACCATAACTAGCATACACATATCCCAATCTCTTAAGTTCTTTCCCACAATAGCTTGGAGTAGATTTTCCAGTGTTTTGTTCACCACTTCAGTATGGCTATTAGTTTGAGAGTGGATATTAGAGTTGAACATAAGTTTAGTCCTAAGTCTTCTCCAAAGCGTTTTCCAAAAGTAACTCAAGAATTTTCTATAATGATTAGAAATAATAGTCATTGGCACTCTATGCAGTTGGACAACTTCCTATAAAAACAAATCAGCAATATATAAAGCATCATTAGTTCGATAGCATTGGATGAAGTGTGTCATTTTGTTGAAATGATCCACAACATCAAAGATCAAATCTCTTCTTCTTGTTATCTGGGGTAACCTTAAGACAAAGTCCATACTAACGTCAACCTAAGGTAAGGTCAGTGTAGATAGGGGCATATACTCTTCATGTGGCTCTCTCTTTCCCTTATCCCTCTTGTAAACTTCACAACTACCAACTATCTTATGGATATCCTTGGCTAAACCAAGCTAGTAAAAGTTTTCTTTCAATAGGTTGGCTATTTTTGTCTCTCCAAAATGACCAGATCATTCACAACTATGAGCTTCCCTTACCAATAGCTCACGAGTAGAACAACTTGGTATATATAGCCTTTTTTCTTTAAACAAATAGCTATCCTTGATATTATATCTTCCAATAGCAACTTCTCTTTTGCATTGCTCAAAGATTTGACTATAATGGGGTCATGACCATACTGCTTAGTAGTTAGCAAAAATCTCAGTAATTTCTTTTATAGGGTGGTTAGCAAGGTTTGTTGATGTGATAGGGCATCTATGACCACGTTAGCACTACTCTTCTTCTATTGGATCACATAGGAAAAATGTTCCATAAACTCTAGCCGCTTAGCTTGCCTTTTCGAAAGTTTATTTTGACTCATAAGATGCTTTAATGAATCATGGTTAGTGTAAATTAAAAACTCTTATGGTAATAAATAATGTTGCCAAATAATAAGATCTCGAAAGAGAGAATATAACTCTTTCTCATATAGAGAATAGTTTAGTGTAGCACCACTAAGCTTCTTCTTGTGGTAAGCAACTGGTAGTCGTTCTTGCATTAAGACTGCACCAATGCCAATGCCTGATGCATCCTATTCCAATTTAAATGGCTTGTTAAAATTTGGCAATGATAGGACAGAGGCAGTAGTGAACTTCACTTTGATCTCCTTAAAGCTCTATTCAACTTGGTTATTCCATCGTAATCCATCATTTTTCTTTGTTAGCTCAGTCAAGGAGGCTATAATGGCACTGAAGTTTTTATTGAATCACTTGTAAAAGGAATCAAGACCATGGAAACTTTACACTTGAATGACATTCTTTGGCATCAACCAATTGAAAACTGCTCGGTTATTTTCTTCATTAGCTTAAATTTCGTCTTTAGATGTTACATACCCTAAGAAGATAGCTTTATATTGATAGAACATGTACTTCTTTAGGTTTCCATACAACTTCTTGGTTCATAAAATGTCAAAATCAACTCGAAAATGTTGAATGTAGTTGTTTAGGTTAGCATTGTATACCAATAATTCATCAAGGTACATAACCTCGCATCTCCTAATCAGCAAATGCATTACATGATTCATAACCTGCATAAATGTATTTGGTGCCTTTGTAGGTCTAAAGGGCATAACCAATCATTTATAGAGACTATGCCTTGTTTTGAAGGTAGTCTTCCATTCATCACTAAGCCTCATGCAAACTTGGTGGTAGCCACTTTGCAAATCAATCTTCATGAATATTCAAAAACCATGTAACTCATCTAGGATGTCATTGAGCTTTAGTATCGGATATCTGTACTTGAAAGTAATTCAATTGATTATTTGGCTATCGATGCATATGTACTATGAACTATCCTTCTTTAGGACAAGCAAAGCTAGTGTAGCATAAGGACTCATGCTCTCCTTCACATAACATTGCTTTATAAGCTCATCTACTTTCCTTTTCAACTCAATAACCTACTTAGGATTCATTCTATAGGCCAGTCAGTTTGGTAGGGTTGTGCTTAGCTATAGATCAATAAAATGTTCTATGCCTTGGATTGATGGTAGTCCCTTAGGAAACTCTTTAGGAAACAGGTTGGAAAACTTATCAATCAACTTTTGGATATCATTAGGAACATCTTCTAGATTTCTCATCTCCAACAATTTTTCGATCAATAGGAACATAGGCTCATCGGCCTTCTCAGTAGCTTGAAGCTGTCTTCGGCTCATCACCAAGTCTTTCTTTTTAACAACTTGGGTAAGCTGGTTATGGGTTTCATTCACTTAGATGGGTATCATGGGTTGTAGCATAATTTTCTTTCCATCCTTGATAAAGGCATAGGTGTTCTTATATCTGTTGTCAGTAACATGTTGGTTGAACAACTAAGGTCTTTTAAGTAATAGATGTGAAGCTCCCATAGGGATAGCATTATTCACTATTTCATCCTTGTATACACTTTTAACACTAAAAGGCATGGATAATTGTTTTATGATGTATAAAGTACCCTTATCATGAAGCTAGTATAGCTTGTAAGGTTGGAGGTGCTTAGAGGTTGACAGTCTTAACTTTTGCACAAAGGACTGTACAATGACGTTGGTACAACTCCCTCTATTTGCAATGATAGTGCACAACTATCTCTTCATGGTACACTTTGTATGGAATAAATTCTCTCTTTGGTCCTTTTTGAAGCTTGGCAAGGTACTTAGCACTCGTCTCAATATTAAGGCCATCACTTCTCCTTAATCGGTATAGACACAGGTCTCCTCTTCTTCTTCCTCTTTAACTTCAACTTTTCTAGGATTCTTCTCCTCCTCTAGCTATTGTCATTGGTGCTATCCACTACATCTTCTTGAAGCACCATGGCACATTGGTTCAGATACTTAGCAACCATGTGTGTAAACACTAAGCATTTGAAGCACTTCACTTCGCTGGTCTTCCATCCAAAGGTTTGTCCCTTCTCATATGCCCTTAAGGTCGGCCTATCTTTAGCTCAGCTTTGTTAGCCTACTCAACCTTACTAGCTTACTTGGCTATCATTAGGTCGGTTATATTTTTCCTTGGCTTAGGAGGGTTTGATAGAGATCATAGATGAATCATATGGTTTCGAGCTCAAAGACTTTCTCATATGGTTCACCGAGCTATCTGAAGGAAGTTAAACTCTGAAGAGTAATGCGTTCTCTAGTCCGACTTGCTAGGTTACTCTACTTTTTACCTCATCCAAGAGACTGCTGAGGTGACCGACCTATTGTTGAGTCGACTCATCTACAATACATTAGTAAAAGGTCAAGCATCAAATCCACATACTGCCAACTTAATGCATGGTTGAGGTCAAGCTGACTCGATCCCGAGTTGACTAGCTAAGGCTAACCTGACAATGTACCACCTCTTAAACCAACCCTTCTTCAATTCGGAACATTTGAGCTATTGACTTACCGAGTTGCCGACCTTGACCTGACCTACTCTGAACTTGCTCTACTTAGTAAACTGCATCATTGGGACCATAAAATGGACAACTGACATGTACCTTATTTTTGTAACATCTGTATTGTCCTTTGTAATTGAATATCCCTCTTTTTGTCTAATTACAACTCTACCCTTGTAAATTATTCATTTTTCCTTTCTAATAGGAATCTTTTTGAAATTTATACCGACCTAGGACTTACCTTAATTAGGTCATATAAATACTTGTAAATTGTAATAGTTGCATGAATTAATTTAGTGATATTGAGACATATTCTTCCTTTATGAGTTAAGTACCCTTGCTTACTCTCAATTATTCTTATCTAGCCCATTGAGCATGGACTAATGGCAAGTGACCTCCAGCTACACTTATGTATAATATCAAGTGTGACCTAAGCTTATGTGAGGTGTTGATATATCATATCCATCGTCTGTACAAGGGCCTTTTCTAAAACCCTCAACTATCATTTATCTTTCAGACCATCTTAAGGTTTTGACTTACCCCTTAGTTATGCGTGATATTGCAGTTCGTGTGTTCACCTACATGCCCGTATTAGGTTCTCCTCAACTCAGCATAAGTAGGTTGGTATGGAACAGGAGCTAGGGAAAATGTTGGCCTAAGTTGGCTTGGAGCATTTCTTTTCTACTTTGTAACCCTCTACGCTACTTTAATGGCCTCTTCCAGTGTATAGAACCTTTATACTTTTGTAATGTTACGAATCTCATACTTGAGCCCATAGATGAAATGAGATATAGTACGGGCTACGGGCTCTTTTACGTATGCTCGGATCATTAGCATTTGAAACTCCTTTACATAGTCATCAACAGATCGGTTCCCTGGATGAAGTTCTTGCAACTTTGCAAAAGTATCGTATAAGTAAGTCTTGGGCACAAATCTCCTTCTCATCAATCTCTTAATCTCTTCCCAAGTCTATACACCTCGTCTTCCATCTCTTGCTCTAGCCACATTCAAATTCTACCACCATATGGTAGCATATCTAATAAATTCAAGTGCAGTAAGTCGGAATTAGTGTATCCAAATCAGTCAAACACTTTCTCTACTTTCTCTATCTCCATTTTCACTGAAGGGTGGGATTTGGATCTTGACATTATCTAGTCTTGGAGGAGCTCAGCTCTTCATTCTTGTGCTTGATAATATTCAACCTCTTCTTCTTCCTCTCCATACTCTTTTGCATTTGCTTCTTCATCCTCTTCCTCAATCTCTTTCAGCTCCAATTGTTGTCAAACAACTTGGTCTATAACTCCTCTAACTTGATGGGATTGAACTGAGTGATTAGCTCAGCCACCTTTGCCATAATGTTTCTCAGGAACATTCTTAGGTAGGTTATGATGTGGTATACCCTATGGTTGCTGTCTATTGACTTGCATTGCAGTAATTAGACTTTCAACAATATTAGTGAGTTTGTCAAGCTTATCATCGACTGACCTGGGAGTGCTACTAACCTCAACCACCATGAGCACTATTACTTTGATTACCAATAACACCTTGAACATTCGAATCTAACATTGTATAATGCTTTTCTAATAGATTAACAACATAATATACAAAAAACACATCTACTTACTTCCCAAAACCTTACAAACATACTTTAACAACTTCAATTACCCAACACTTTCTTGTATATAACATAAAAGAACTTACTCTATTTTTTGCAATGAAAAATAGGGTATAATAGAGTAATAGTAGGAACAACACTTACCAACACATGAAACTCCACTTTACTACTCATAATTTTAGAACTTACTGCTTACGAATACACTATAGGAGCTATGAAAGGAACATAGTAGCCACTAATAGCAAACATAAATAAGAACTTCACTGTAACTTTATACTCCCCCTCTCGGAACAGTGCTCTAATATTAGCAAAGTTGATGCATAGTCGGGGTTGTATACATAGAGAAATACCACGATGAAAATAGTTGAAAGAAAATAAAAGAATATTAGCAAATCTAGGCAGTTACCAACTTGATATGATACACCAATCGATCTTACTCAGCTTACAATCTACTAGATATGACTCATTGGTTTGAACTATAGGGTCACTTAGAACTACTCCTTGCTAAAGGAAATAGATAAGAGTTAAGCGGCGAATGAGAATACTAAGGTTGCTTACAAAATGAATCTTGTAATCTGATGTAATAATTTGTTGTTTGCATAAAAAAAAAAATGGGGTTTATATACTAACCCCACTAGGGTTACAAGCATGTATGGAAAAGAAAAAAAAGGGTAATATACAATTGGGGTATATGAAATATACTAAAAAGGGTCAAAGAGACAAAGAATATTTTGTATGGTTGTAAGGAATCATTCTAGACTATTGTGTTGGAAGACGTGTATCGAGAAATGATTAGAGTTAAGTGGTACAACTAGTTAAGTTCAAATGATTGTTGAGGTCACTTAACAGTTGGGGGCTCCTATTTGGGCATGTTCGAAAAGAGGTCATTAGTTAAAGCTGACCTAGTTAAGTTCAGGTTAGAGCTTAAGCTCTAGGAACACTCCGATCCTTTCCTAGTTAGGTGTCTTAGCAACTCAGCTCAAATAGAGGTCTGATGTGGGTTGGCTTAGAAGTTGTTTGAATCATGGCATGAACTCGACAAAAGATATGACTACTCAATGCATCAACACGTTTGCTCTATAGGTCAGTATGCATGCTTAGAAGTTTAGATACTATATTGGAACTTATGAGATCTCGGTGCTTGAGTCAACAGTAATGTAGAAGATAGAGATTTGAATAGGAATCCTTGTCTTGAATGGGGTTTTAAGTTAGTATTCTCTATGTTAGTCCTTGCAGTTCTCTAGCTCAATTATATGTAACTGGTCTAAGGAGTGGATTAATATTAGATGAAGTGTGTATAAGCTTGAGTTGTTTAGTGTACAGGTTTAGAGTACTTAAAAAAGTTAATGGTCTCGAGATGAATTGACTTGCATGAAATGTATGTAGATTGATACTCCCCTTGATTCTAAAGTAATTGAATTATCTATGACAAGTATTGCTCATGACTTGGTGCAATTGAGGTAAGCACAAGTTAGTCTATTCTTCTCTCTCTAAATTGATGACCTTAACCTCCTGATTGTCTCAGTATGGTGTGGTTCTTGATAGGGATGATTGAAAAAACTTCCTTAAAAGGCCCAAATGGGTTTGCAAGGGATAATTGTATTTAAGGATGGTAAAACAAATGCCTAATGTCATTTTGACACCTGTACCAAGTTCAAGATAGACCTCCTTTAATGAATGAGCTTAATACTCACATTGATGGCATTCATCTCTCATATGTTTAAGGTTAGTGTTTAGGACATGGTTGGCCTCTCTTCATTCTAAAAGTTTCAAGTAATGATTCCCCTTTCCCCAAGAAAAAAGTGATTATTTGATTGAACTTAATCATTGATTAGAGTTGCCTTAAGCTTAATTAGATGGATTGGTTTGAAATATTACCCCATTTATAACCCTTAAACTCAAGCTAATCAAGCATATTCGTAGGATAATGCATAATAGAGACAAGCTTTATGTTTGCTTTTAAGGTTAGAGTAGGTGGGCTAGTTTTGTAGAGTAAGTTATTTTATTTAAGACCTTTTAGGCTTAGAAAGGGTTGGTAAGGGTAGGCAAAGCTTTGAGTAAAGTTAATAGGTCGTATGTTTAGGTTCTTTTTGGCTTAAAGTAGGTTGAAATAGGTAGGAAGGTTCGTTGTCTATGTTTAGGCTTTTGGAAAAGGTCTTGTAATGGGCTTCTCTTTAAGAATTATGCTTAGTTTGGGCTCCTCGTGGGGGGAATTAAGAGTTGTATTTGGTTTAGGGATGGGTAGATGGGTTGCATCTGCACCATTTTCATTTATCGATTCCTAATGTACTTTCCTCTTTTCTCACGCTTTGGGCTCAAAATAAGTGACTATGAGGAGTAGGCTTAGGTCAGACTTCTTGTTTTCAGTTATCTTGGCTTCAAAATGAATAGACATGGGCTTTGACAATTGGGCTTAATTGTTTAAAAGTAGTAACTCAAAGTTTATAAAACCCATACTTATTAGTAGATTTTTCCTTTCGAAACTTTATTATTTTCTCTTTTTTTGTTTGAAAAACTTTATTCTAAAGACATTTGAAAACTCTTATTTTACAAAATCTTATGTTATAAACATGATTAATGATACCCCCTAATTTATTAGAATAATTGAAAGAGTTGACTAAAATGAGTGACTATTTTACAAAGTTGATAACTAATAATAATGACCTATTTACAAGCAAATTTTTGTTTTTTCTTGAAAAGCTTTTGAAAATCCTTTTATTAATGGAAGCTATGGAGAACCTAAGCTACAAATGACTGAATTGTTAACATGCCCAAAATAGAAATATTTAGTTTTGAAAATGACATGATGAGGATGATAAAGCTATAAAGGGACTTAGAAATCGTATTTATTGATGGAACCAAAGAGAACTTATATTATAGATGATTGGATTCCCTACGCTAGATATGATGAGGATGACAAAGCTACAAAAGGACAACGATGATTAAATGGTGATTATTTTACAAGATGGGTGCCTAATGTTACAAAAAAAAAAATGATTAGGAGATGCACTTGAGATGATAACTATTTACAAAACATTTACAAGTTGAAGGATTTTTTATTTATCTTTTTTCATGTGCACATGTGTTATTGAACAAATTTTCAATACAATAAATGTACAAGTAGCATACGAGTAAAACATACCCATGTAGATACAGGATTAGTAACTAGATAATAGGGTGATAATTTATTAAATTTTTTTTCAAAGTTTCAAGTTTATAATAGCCCCACGATTACACTAATTGAGCTAAATGGGCTAGATTCTTTTTGGTCTTATAATTTTTGTATGAGTACAAACATGGACAAAGCGTAGGGAAAATTTTACAAAAGTAAATATCCTTTAATGGTTTATAGGGAATAGTTTTTTATACATGGGAAAAAAATACATGGAAATATTGTGCGGCCACTATGTCACATGAGAAAATAATAGAATTGCAACCCCTTGCCTCTCATTATTTTATTTATTTTTATGAAAAACATCATATCATTTCCATTCACTAGCCTAAAAAAAAAGATACGCAGGGAAAAATTGCATAGGATACATATATTTTATTTTACTTAACTATCATACGTATATTATAAGATAATACAAGCAACAATATATATATATATATATGACACAAGAAAAAAATAAACATATAGACATAAAAAACAATATATATAAAATATAAAAAATAATGCAATATGTTGCATGCGCATGCAATGCAATAAGGATTGATAATTAATAATTTATAGGAACAAAATTATCATAAACTTGCGGTTAATATTACCAGCACTTATATATATAAGTATATGAAATTTTTAAAATAAAATCTTAGAAAAATGAAGCTTGTGGACACTTATATATGTAAGTGTACTAATTTATTTAATTTCTGTTTTTTTTTTTAAGTAATGACCCAATTGGCCGTAAGTAATAATAATTTTTCTTTAACTCTTATAATTTAAAAATCACTAGCTCTCTTTTTATTTAAGATAATGTAAGAGGATGGGGTCTACGTGTCTTAAACTTTGTAGCCTTAGGCATTCTTAAGGAATGCCTAGTGGGCTACATCGAAGTATGAGTGGGCTTACCTATCACTACTAGGCGAGGGTAAAGACCTTAGCAACTTGAGGGTTTCATAATGGCGACCTATCTTATATTCCTAAGATAACATAGGTCCAACCACATTTAAGTATACATATGATTTTTTTTTTTTTTTTTAAAATTAAGCCCCCTTAATCCCCCAATGAAAGGCCCATTGGGTTAAGCTTTTCTAAGCAAGCTTGCATCACTAAAATCTAATTAGTACAACCATATTACAATACATATATTAAATAAAAAATAAGAAAAAGAAATAATAGCCAATTAATTAATTTTTTTTTAATTTTTACATGACTAAGCTACTAGGTCCCTAGTGGAGTTATCGATTCTATCGAGCCCTATTTTAGTTTTTCTTAGTTTAACCTATATTAAGCCCAACCTACTTAACATAGATTGCATGACATAAAATTAAGGAAAAAAACATTTTTCTTTAAAAAATAATCTAAAAATATTTTTGAAAAATGAATTTGGAGTTGTTAACCAATGAGATTGATAAATAATAATAATAATAATAATAATAATAATAATAATAATAATAATAATAATAATAATAATAATAATAATAATAATAATAATAGAGTTTTTGGGTAAAAAAACCCTAACCAGGCTACTAGCGTACGAATTTTCTAAAAACTAATTTTTGAAAATTTTTAATTAGAAATTCCAAACTTATGGGCTAACTTATTAAGATTAGGTAACCATATAGAAATTAAAAGAACTAATTAATGAGGCTTTATTTTTATCATTTTTATAATAAAATAAAAAGAACAAAACATGAAACAAATGCATGAAAAATGATTTTTTAGTGATTTTTTTATTACGAATTTTTAGAAAAATATTCTTTAATATTTTTTAAGGTTGCCTCGTAGGTATTTAGTACCTACTAATTCAGATCAAACTAACTAGCACTAGGTTTAACTTTTTCTCTGGTTTACTTTATTTTTTAAAAAAAAAAACTACGAAAGGAAAACTCCTAAGGGAACCTAATTTTTTGAAAAACAAAAATTAAGATTTTTTATTTAGAAAAAATATTTTTCTAAGTGATAAAATTTTTCCTAATTTAAAAGACACCTAATCATAAAAATATGCAAGATGCAAACTTTTAGAAAGAAGATGATTTTCAAGGAAAATGTGAATTTATGCAAGATATTCAAGGGATGTGATTTTCATGCAAGATATGGAAAATACATGAAAGATATGATTTTTAGGAAAAATTTGCAATGATATGATTTTTTTTCTAAAAAATATGAAAAGATACGATTTTTTAAGAAAAATATGCAAAGATATGTTTTTTATGAAAAATATGCAAATCTTATATAAAAAAAATGTGATTTTATATTAAATATTAAAAATATACAAATTTTTTATCATGCTAATGATGAAAATTGTGCAATTTTTATACTAATAATGGAAACTATGTAAATATATCACTATATGCTAATATGTTACGCTCAAGAGATAACAAAATAAAGTGAAAAAGAAAAAAAAAAAAGAAACTTAGTCACATGTTGACTTGTAGAAAGTAACATGATGTTAGCAATCCATTCAATAGAATTATTCTACTTTTTTTTTTTATGATTTAAGATGAACAAAATAAGTAAATTAAAAAAAATAAAGAGAAACCTACCTATAGTAGGTTTGGGTCTAAGATCATAGGTTGCGGGCTATGGATTCTAGGAGCTTCAGTGGCTTCTTGTTCTTCTTAATACCTAAAACACTAATCTTTGGCTCTTACTTTAGGCAATTCACCTAAAGTTGAAGCTAAAGATCTTGTTTTTCCTAATCAATTTAGCCTCCAATTGCCGCTAGGAGTGTTGCTTTTCTTTGATTTTATGTAAATCAAAGAAATTCTAGTGAGAGAAAGCATGTTTTCGGGTGCCTAATTAGAGAGAGAAAGTGCTTTGATTTGCAAGAGATACTACCTATTTTTTTATTGTGTTCCATGCTTAGGTATGCTATCTTATTTATAGGAGTCCCATAAACAAGATTTATATCCCTAAGATAAGTTTAAATTGGATATAAAATTTTCAAGTGATAAGATGTGATCTTTTTTATTTTTAGTTATGATTTGATTCGTGTAAATCCTCAAAGATAAATTAGATCTATGCGGATTTACAATGATTTTTCACAAAAATCTGTTAAAAAAATCAGGTATAAATCGCACTAGAAAAATCTACGTTTTTTCAAAAACTCCATTTTGTCCAGTTTCGGGCATTTTATGCTCGTTGGTGAAGAAGATAGCAGGCGCATGACATCTATGCATGTGTCACTTCTAACATGCCAGTACGTGAGCCCACGAGCCTAGAAATCAATCCGTCCATTCTCCTTTTTTTTTTTTTTTTCTTTTTTCTTTTTTTCCTTTTTCTACTTTCTTTTCTTCTTTTTTTTTTTCTAATCTAACTAATCTAAACTAATTAATTAAACTCAATATTAAACTAAACTAATTATTTTATCCTAGTTAAACTAAAAATGTAATTCCTAAAGCATGCAATAATTAAAATAAATGAACTACTAATTTACCCAACTATTAATTACCCTATTTTATTAATCACTATTTCTAATAAACTAACCAACTAAAAATTAGTGTAAACCAAGCTAAAACGAAGAGAAGCGATGAAGCAAGAGGCACCAGTATGTGGCAAAAATAGGATATTTACAACTAGTTGACAAAAGCCCATGAGAGAATTTAGGAGTTGGAGGCACTAGCATAGCCTAGCTTATCCAAGAAGAAGAGAAGCAATGAAGTAGGGTCCAACTAGCTAGCTAAGAAAGATCTAACAAATAGGACTCTTAGCTTAGAAATTTTGTTTCAATTTTGAAAATAAAGAGTTGTAGTTAAACTTTGTTATTTGTAGTCTTAATAAAAAGTGATATTCTTGCCACATTATGGATTACATGCCAGCTCTAATATCAGCGTCTGTGTATTCTCACGAACATTTTTTTTATTTTATATTCAATTGTTTATTTTTTATTCTTTATTGCTATTTCATGCAAAGAGAATAAAAAGAGGAAAATTTTTTCAAAAATACACAAAAAAGGAGAATAAAAAGAAGAAGGGAAAAAAAAGTAAGTAAAGGAAAAGGAATGTTATAAAAAAAAAAAACAAGAGTTATCTTACAAGGTTTTTATTTATTTATTTTTAAGTAGGTTTTGAGTGTTTGCCTTTATACAAGTTTTTTGAAAATAGCTTGTAAATAGTATATTTCGGAACAAAGTCCCATAATCACTCGACTAAGATCTAGAATAATGACCAGGACAATCAACACCAGCAACATTGGTAATGCTGGCAACACTAACACTAAAGTCCCTATTGAAGTAAGGGTCGGATTTTTAGAACAATAAATGAAGAGCATAGATTGGCCTAATGGGCCTTAGGGGGTTTCTTTAAAAAAAAATAAAAATCATAATGTGTGTTTAGAAGTGGTCGAACTTGGATCATCCTTGGAGCCTAGGAGAGGAGCCGTTGTGTAAGTCTCGGATGATATGGTACAACCATCGCTTAAGGCCAAGTTGACTGAACCTCGCTTAAGTTTCAAATGGGCCAATAATCTAACTGAGGTCTTTTGAAACTGGGGGACCTTTTAGAGCCTAACCAAGTGCATTTATGAGCCTGTAAGAGTTGGCAAGTAAATGATATGTGGTAAGTTTGTTAAAGTCAATGGCTACAACATGATGGAATTTGAAGAGTCCATATTGTATTTTTGTATTTTTATATTTCTAAAAGCTTGTAAGAAAATAATTAATGTACCTTATAATCTTTTTTTTTTGTAATTTCCTAGAAAATGAAGAAAGGGGTCTGCGTTTTTGAGCTTAAGGACCCTAAGGATGTGCTTAAAAGATGGTTATAATTTTTTAGCCTTAAGCAGCAATACTACATTAAAGTAAAAATTGGGCCTATTATGTCCCTAATGGAGATGTCTGTCAACCTCACTTTTATACAAGCCTTGGTTCGCTTCTACAGTCTAGAACTTGTGGCTTTTTGTTTTGTGCCTCACCAGTTACACCCATTGATTGAAGAATGCACCTAATTACTAAAGACCCTTACCAATATGAGTGAGACCTACCTATTAAACCTCGAAAAAGGCACTTATAGCATCTTTAGTGACTTATTGGGGGTAAAGAAGAACAAAATAGATTGGGCCTTGAAGGATTATAATTGGAGATACCTTAAGTTATCCAATTTATTAGATTGGTTTGTGGGAAAATCTAGATTCTAAGAGAAGTGCAATTTCCTTTGTGGGGGTGACCAAAGATGGCAATGTAACAGGTGCCATGTATGTATTTTAGTAGCATTTGATACCGTCTTGTTTCCACAAGGAGTATTTAACATCCACTTTCGAGTTATAGAGGTAGTAGCCTAATTTATAGAAGGGAAATCATATGTCCTAACCCTCTTAGTTGGGTAGATTAGATTATTGAATCACCTCAAAACCAAAAGACATGGAGACATGAAGACTTCCTCGGACTTACTTATGATTTGATTAGTCAACTATATGGCGATTCACCAAATTAGTTCTTGTGGCTTGAATTTGTTGTGAAAGTTGATATAATCCTGACCTTTGCGAGGGTTGAGTTGCTAAAGGCTCTTACTAGTTGTTAGGTTGAGGTCCTCCAAAATTTCAACACTAAAGACTTAGTTTAGGTAGTTAGATGGTATGCTGCCAAAGAGATGATAAAGGGTTGCAAAGATTATGAGGTAGTTTCACTCATTGGGATGAATTGGTGCATAGGATATTATCTAGTTGTTATAATACAATAGGCCGAACCCATTCAAACTATAGTTTATAGGCCCTCATTAGATAAGGTAAATATGGGCTATCATGACCAGCGCCTTATGATAGATGAAATGATATCCTGGCTACTTACCATCAAAACTTTATAAAGTGAACAAGTTATGGTCCAACACTCTAGTTGGAGGACTTAACAAAGAATGCCAAAAAGTAATGGGCCATGAAAGATTATGTCCACCAACACCTCAAGGAAGTAGGACAAAAATAGTTCAAGGCCCCTGATGTGTTGCATCTAATCGTAAAGGATCCTACCCCTGAAATGAAAACCTACATGAAGCAAGTATAGGGGCCAATGGAAATTGTCTATGAAGATGAGAATGGGTTAGGAAGAATCTAGAATGTCTTATACAATGTGGCAAAGCAATAGGTTGAGACATTGAAGGACCAACTGATAAGAGCCTATGAGAGGATCCTGGAATTAGAGGTACTAGCAAAGCCTAACCTATCTAGGAAGAAGAGAAGCAATGAAGTAAGATCTAGCCACCTAGCCAAGAGAGATCTAACAAATAGGACTCTTAGCTTAGAAATTTTGTTTTTGAAAATAAAGAGTTGCAATTAAACTCCATCAGTTGCAGTATTAATAAAAGTGATATTCTTGCCACATTATGGATCGTTTGGTAAATCTATATTAGCATTTGTGTATTCTCATGAGCATTTTTTTTTTATTCTATACTTAGTTGTTTGTTCTTTATTCTTTATTGCTATTTCATGTAAAAAGCAACAAAAAAGAAAACCATTTGGAAAAAGAATAAAAAGAGGAAAAAATTTCAAAAATACAAAAAAAAAGGGAGAATAAAAAAAGGAGGAAAAAAAAAGTAAAGGAAAAGGAAAGTTATAAAGAAAAAAAAAAGGATTATCATGCAAGTATTTTTTTAACAAGTTTTGAGAGTTTACTTTTACTCATGTTTTTTCAAAAATAGCTCGCAAGTAGTATAATTCAAAACGAAGTTCCATAATCACTCGACTACGATTTAGAATAATAACCAACACAAGTAACACTAGCAATGCTAGAAACATTAACATTATAGTCCCAATTAAAGCGAAGGTCGGATTTTTGGAACAATCAATGAAGAGTATGATTTGGCCCAATGGGCCTCGGGGGGTTTCTTTTAAAAAAAAATCATAATGTGTGTTTTAAAGTAGTCAAAATTGAATTGTCCGTAGAGCTTAAGAAGGGAACCATCGTGTAAGTCTCGAATGATGCAGTGCAACCGCTGTTTGAGACCGAGTTGACTGAACCTCGTTTAAGTTTCAAATAGGTCAGTGATCTATGTAAGGTCTTTTGAAACTGGGGGACCTTTTAAAACCGACCTAAGTACATCTATGAGCTTGCAAGAATTGGTAAGTAAATGATATGTGGTAAGTTCGTTATAGTCAAAGGCTACAACATGATGGAATTTGAAGAGTCCATATTGTATTTTTGTATTTTTATATTTTTGAAAGCTTGTAAAAAAAAAAATTAATGTACCTTGTAATCTTTCTTTGTTTTTTTTTTTTTTTGTAATTTCCTAGAAAATGAAGAAAGAGATCTACATCAACAAGCCTAAGACCCTTAACGATGTGCTTAAAATATGGTTTCAGTTTTTTAGCCTTAATCAATAGGCCTACATTAAAGCAAAGATTGGGCCCATTATGTTTGTAATGGAGATCTCTTTCAACCTCACATTTATACAAGCCTTGGTTTACTTTTAGAACCTAGAACTTGTAGCTTTTCGTTTTGGGCCTCACCAGTTAAGCCCATTGATTAATGAATACACCCAATTATTGAAGGCCTTTGCCAATATGAGTGAGATCTCCCTCATGAACCTCAAAAAGGATGCCCATAGCATCCTTAGTGACTTATTGGGGGTAAAGAAGAAAGAAATAGACCAGGCCTTAAAAGATAACATAGATACCTCAAGTTATCAAATTTGTTGGATTAATTTGTGAGAAAGTCTAGATTATAAAAGAAGCTTGATGTCCTTTATGGGGGTTACCAGGGATGGCAATGCAACTGGTGCCATACATGTATTTTAGTAGTATTTGGAACTATCTTGTTTCTAAGAGTATTTAATATCTGCTTTCGAGTTATAAAGACAGTGGCCCGATTTCTAGAAGGGAAACCATATGTCTCGACTCTCTTAGTAGATCGGATCATTAAATCACCTTAAGACCAAAAGACATGGAGACATGAAGACTTCCCCGAGCTTATTTATGATCTGGTTTGTCAGTTACATGGTGATACACTAACTCAAGTTCCATTGGTTGAATTTGTTATGAAAGTTGATATAATCCCCACCTTTGTGAAGGTCGAGTTGCCAGAGGCTCCTACTTGTTGCTAGGTTGAGGTCTTCCAAAATTTCAATGTTGAAAACTTAATTTAGGTAGCTAGATGGTATCCCAACAAAGAGATGATAAGGGTTTGTAAATATTATGAGGTAATTCTACTCATTGGAATGAATAGGTGCACTGAAAATTATCTAGGTAATTTGACAAGTTGAACCCATTCAAACTATAGTCCATAGGCCCTCATTAGATAAGGTAACTTTGGGCTATTATGACGAGTGCCTTATGATAGATGAAAAGTTCTCCGGCCTACTTACCATCAGAACTTTGTAGAGTGAATGAGTTATGGTCCCAACACTCCAACTAGAGGACTTAACAAAGAATGCTAAGAAATATCAAGCCATGAAAGATTATGTTTACCAACACCTTAAAGGAGCAAGCTAAAAATAGTTCAAGACCTCGAATGTGTTGTAGCTAACCCCAAAGGATTTGACTCCTGAAATAAAAACCTACATAAAGCAAGTACAGGTCCATGTGGAAGTTGTTGCGGATTGTGACTAAGAACAGACAAAGCCGGTCGATAAATGAGTCCAAGCTTGCTGAAAGCTTGAAAAGGAAGTACTAGGGAAAGTACAAAAGGATAGATACGAATGAAAAATGAGCAAATACCTATGAATAGCTCCAATGGAAATGACACACTAATGGAACTTCCGAGGACTCATGGTACAACTAGATATGACGTACGAGATGGTTCGATGATATTACTCGCCACCTAACCTTGCTTAAAGGTTAGGATAAGAGGGAAATGAATGTAAACAAAATAGTGTTTATGATAGACAAATGTTTATTGTGTTAATGTTTAATTTGATGTTTACAACTATAAGTACAAGGGTTATTTATACTCAAGAATTTAGGGCAACATGCTTAAAGAGGAAAAGAAAAAATAGGTATTACCCTAAAGAACTAATGTACAAGAATACAGAAGTGTAAAAAAAAAAAAAAAAATTCAAGAAAAGTAATGATTAATATGGAAGATTCTACACATGGCGGTACTACATTGGCAAGGCTGTTAGAGCATGCGGACAAAAGTGTACAGTTAGGTTACTTGTTCAAGTAGGGGTAAGTAAGGATCAATCCGGTCTCTCTCTCTCTCTCTTGACTTCTTGGCAAGGGAGATGTCAAGTCATTAGTCGGCTCAGGCATAAGTGAGTAATATATAACTCGACATACTTTAGTGAGACAGGTAATCATTTGGCTTGACATAAAGAGTGACTCGACAAAGAAGTACTTGGCTTAGATAAGAACTACTCGGCTTTGATAAGAGTAGAAGAATTTACCTTACCAAGCCTTCCAGTCCTTAGGCTTGGTTGCGGGTAAAAAACCAGTAGCCTGATTCCTATCAAAAGTTGTCTATGAAGATGAGAATAGGTTAGGAACAATCTAAAAGGTCCTATATAAGGTAGCAAAGTAGTAGGCTGAGACATTAAAGGACTAGCTGACAAGAGCCCATGGGAGGATTTAGGAGTCCAAAGCACTAGTAGAGCCTAACCCATCTAGGAAGAAGAGAAGCAATGAAGCAGGACAATTAATGGAAAAGGGATTGTAGTAAGCCCAGAAGCTCAAAATATTTGCAATCAGTAGTAGATATTGAGGCTAATTCTGAAGGTCTAAGGAAACAATTTGAAGATAAGTAGAAACAGATGGAAAAGAAGTTGCTACAGAAAATGAATGACAAGATGAAGGCTTTTGAAAAGCAAGATGGGTTCAAACAAGTGGATAACATTGACATAGCTGCATAAGATAGTTTGGCTTTCTTAGAAAAGTTTAAGGTGTCTGATTTTGAGAAGCTGGCTTAAGCCTTTTATGAGTAGTACAAGTTCAACATAGAAGTTACCTTCTTTATGTGGGATTTGAGTAGCCTTCATAAGAAGCCTAATAAATCTTTCAAAGAATATTCCCAAAGATGGAGCTTGGTGGCAAAGGTGTCTACACTAATCCTCGAAAAAGAGCTGACCTTCACTTTCATCAATACCTTAAAGAAGTACTATTTCATACATCTTATACTAGTTGCCTCAACCTTCTTCGCTGAAGTGGTAGTAATAAGGTGCATAATAGAAGGTGTTGTCACATCTAGAAAACCACCTACTTCAAATACCTAAGATAGGAAACCTTCCCCTATTAGGCCTAATAACAAAAGGAAAAAGCCTACTATAAGCATGGTAACCATAAACTAAATCCCAACACCTACCCTACAAACATCTTACTAAATTGCTCCAACCCCAACAGCCCCCATAGCTTTAGCCCAACCATATCAGCTACCATAAGCCTAACCCAAAAGACCTCCCCCCAAAAGATTCACTAGTATCCCAATTCACTTAAGCTAAGTCTTAGCTCACTTAAGAGCTAACCGCCTCATCAAATTTAAGCTACCTAATGAAAGATGAAGACTTATAAACTTTAACCTTGATGCTAGAGGCGAATACCATCTTGGACAAGTAGGCCACTCTATCGACAAGTGTTAGATGCTTAGAAACAAGATCTAAGACTTAATTGATATGGGAAGAGTGCAGTTGGACTTCATTGAGACTGTTAATGTCAATAACAACCCCTTTCCAAATCATGTTAATGTAATCAACATGATTATTGTTGAGGAACCTGAGCTTAAGATAGATCTAGATGAGTTGCCTATCTAGTTAAACAAGTCACTTGGCTTCTTAGAGAAAAGAGACATTTACAAGGAATTAATCTCTAGGATAGAACTCGCACTAAGCTAGCTATTTATCAATTGCTCTGGGAACTTAAGGTGAGGAAGGAAAAAATATAGGAGATGATGATAACCAAACCTCGAGACCTCACCTATAGAAAATTGAAAGAACACAGGATAGGAAGGGACTTTATGGTTGTGTTGTTGAGTTAGAGCTGAGGAGAATTCGAGTACTTAGTGGATGCATGGGTAGTACCCACGATATATATTAAAGGGGTGCTAATCAGATGAGGGATTGAGTTCGAAGAGGAAGATAATATGGGCTACATGGAGTGAATGATTGGGTCAAGCTCAAAGTTGATTACAATTCAATACAACAAGTAACTTAAGGAATGGCCTGTATGTTCAATGCCCTGAGTCCTCCTAAAAATTACAAAGCAGTAACTTTCCATTACCAAAATCTTAACTAGTTAAGGATTACCACAACAATGGTTGGAGGGATTATCATGATAGGCCAAATTTACAATCTAGGAGAAGAATTGAGACCAAACATGTAAGCATAATGGGAGAAAGAATCTAAGTTGGACACTTTTTAATAAAATGATCAAAGTCAGTACAAAGGGGCTCTTTTTAAGATTCTCAAAGAAGTCTAAGTTCCTTAAGAGATCTTAATAGATAAGTTGGGACACATAGCCGGTTCCACATTCACTATTGATGAAATTGCCTTATCACTTGTGGAGTTAAGAGAAGAAGGAAATCTCTATACAAAGTCTGCATACATACTGGTGAGATGCAAAGATAAGATCGTGGCTAAGGTCCTTATTGAACATTTATCCCCTAGATACCCTTTGGCAACTTAAGATTGAAGGTAATGAAGTTAAGCCCATCTCCATAGTTGTAAGGGATTTTGATGGGTCTAAAAGAGAGATTGTGGAGGAAGTAGACCTTTAAGTAATGATCGAGCCTTAAATATTCAGTGTAACATTCCAAGTCTTAGACATTCCTAGGACCTAGAACCTTCTTTCGGGAAGACTTAAGATCCATACAACTAGCATAATTCCTTCTAGCTTACATCAGATGGTCAAATTTATTGCTAATGGTCAATTGGTGATGATCTTGGAAGATTACAATTATGACATCTATAAGGAGATAGCAATCTCATACATAGGAAGAGAAGAGCCAGAAGATTTTGGGCTACAATTTTTTTTACTAAGTATGCATGGTCCATGGGAAGAAAGATGAAAACAAAGGCTCTACATTCAAGAAGGGGCAAATTGGGACTTTTAGCTCAAGGTATGTGCCTACATGAAAAGAGTTAATCCAAACTTATTTTGTTAGAGGGAAAATGGGTGATTAGATATACAATACCCCTATGACTTTTCCACCACTTGAGTAAAGCTTTGTCGAACCAATACCAAAAGCAACCACCGAAAAAGAAGACTCGCCTGAAGCATTGATGGCTTTTCAGAATTAGTTCGCTCTCTCTTTAATGAATGAAGCTTCTCTAAAGTAATGATTACGATAGGTCATAGTATTCGTTGAGTTATATTTCCATGGTTTTAGTTCTCATTGTTAATAATTGAGCCTTAATACTCCATCAATAAAATTAGTTCTCTTAATTGTTTTTCCTAATATATGGCAATAAAACTACCTTTCCTTTTCATGTCTACTTTCTTTCTTCCCTTATTACTTATCTCTTTTCCTTTCTACCTAAATTTTCAAATCTAATGTTCTTAATGAAAGCCAAGAATATCTCGTACCCGCAAATGACGAAAACATCGATATCATGTCCAATCCTATTGGGTTAGTGGTTGGGAATGATATCGACAATCATAGAGATATTCAGGAGAGTTAGCAAAAATATGAACAGGATCATATATGCATCGATGAACCTGTTGAATTGATTAATTTAGGCTCAAATGATAGCCCTAAGAACTTAAGGGTTGGAGGTAATTTATCGCCAAAAAGGAAAACGGAAATGACTAAGTTATTAGCTAAATACACTAACATATTTACATGGTTTTACAAAGATATGTCAGGATTGGATCCATTTATCATGATCCATTAATTACATACCAATGAAGACATTAAGCCCAAAAGACAGAAACTTAAGCGTTTCTACTCAATATCTTGCTGAAGATAAAAAAGAAAGTTAAGAAGTTGTTGGAGGTTAGAATTATTAAAGTATCAGATTACCCTGAATGGTTAGCAAACAAGTCTTGAAGAAAAATGAAAAAGTACAAATATGCGTGGATTTTCGAGATATAAACCAAGCCACTTCTAGAGACAATTTCCTACTACCTTACATCGATGTTTTGGTAGACAACATCACTGGGAGCCATCTATTCTGCTTTATGGATGGTTTTTCAAGGTATAACCATATAAAAATGATTGAAGACGACAAAGCTAAAACAACTTTTATCACCACATAAGAAACCTTTCCTACAAGGTGATGCCTTCGACTTAAAAAATGCTAGGGCAACTTATCATAAGGCAATAGTGATTCTTTTGCATGACTTAGTGCACAATGAAGTTGAAGTATAGTAGATGACATGATCACCAAATCTCAAGAAAAAGAAGATCACATAGAAGTATTGAAAAGTTATTCAAAAGGTTGGGCAAGTTTTAGTTGAAACTAAACCCAGAAACTGCATGCTTAAGGTCACATCAAGAAATTTGTTAGGATTTATAATCAATCAGAGGGGTATTAAAGTTGATTTGGACAAGGTTAAGTCGATTCTAGAATTGCCTTCTCTACACATGCTTAAGGAAGTCTGAAGGTTGCTAGGGCAATTAAATTACATTGCCTGGTTCATATCACAACTCATGGATATGTGTTGCCCTCTATTCAAACTACTAAGGAAAAATGCTCTTGTAAATTCGGACAAAGAGTATGAAGAGGCCTTTCATAGGATTAAGGAACACCTCACGAATCCCTTAGTTTTAATTGCCTTGAAGCTAGCATAGCCATTATTTTTATATCTTACTATCCTCTAAGAGTCTATGGGATGTATGTTAGGGTAGAAAGATCAAAAGGGAAGAGAAAGGGCCATTTACTACCTATGTAAGAAATTCACCGAAGGAGAATAGAAGCACCTTAACATAGAAATAACTCGTTATGCCTTACTATGGGTGATGAACCAACTTAAATAGTATACCTTGTACTATACAGTAGAGTTGTTGACAAAACATGATCCCCTTAAGTACTTAGCTAAGAAACTGACGCTAATTGAAAGAGTCTATAAATGGCAAATGATGTTGTTTAAGTTTAACATACCCTATGGAGGAGGCATCTAAGGATTGGAAAGTTCGATTCCTAAATGAAAATATCCTTGTAGTATAATACGATCTAGACCTCCCTAAGTGGAAGATGTATTTTGATGGAGCAGCCAATATATCGGGATTTGGGATAGGGGCAATATTGATATCCTTGAAGGTAGGTAATCCCTTGTTGTGGCCGGACTTATGTTTTCCTACAATAACAACATTACAGAGTAGGAGCCCTTATATCGGGCCTTAAGGCGGCTATAGATATCGGGGTCCATAAGTTGGAGGTATATGGAGACTCATCTCTAATTATTCTTAAAATGATCGGTGAATACAAGATGAAGGATCCAAAATTTGTACCTTACCATCAACACCTTACTAAGTTGGTAGAGAAGTTCAAATACATCTCCTTCACATATATATTGAGAACTTAGAATTAGTTCGTGAATACCCTTGCTATGCTAATGTCTACGATTTAGGTGCCAAGTGGGATGGAAGTACAAACCTTAAAGATCATGGTAGAAGATAAGTTTGCTTTTTGCCTAGTGACAAAAGCACCCAAAGATAAGAAGTTGTGGTTCTATGATATCAAATATTTTCTTCAGATGGGTACATACCTAGAAGGGGTAAGTAAGAAAGATTAGAAAATGTTGAGGAGGTTGGCAAGTCACTTTTTGCTTAGTGGCGCCACATTGTATTAACGATCATTTGATACCATATTATTGAGATGCATAGATGAAGAAGAAGTAACTATTCTAATGAAGAAGGTACAAGAAGGGGCATGTAGTCTACATATGAATGGGCAAATATAAGCCTAAAAAGTCATGCAAATGGATTATTATTGGTTTACTATGGAATCGGATTGTATCACATATGTAAGGCATTATCACTTATGCCAAGTGAGTAAATGCTCCTCCTCATGAGTTACATACTTTGTCTTTACCGTGGCCATTTTCTATGTGGGGATTAGATGTTGTTGGTCTAATTAACCTAAAAGCTATTGATTACTTTACAAAGTGGGTGGAAGCTTCCTCTTATGCAAACGACACTTAGGAGATAGTAATTAAATTTTTGAAATAGGATATAATTTCTCGATATGTAGTGCCAAAGTCAATCACCATAGATAATGGCATAAACTTTAATAACAAACTCATGATGGAGTTGTGCCAGCAATTTGGAATCACTTATAGGAATTCTAAACTAGGCCATAAATAAATGTTGCTGTGGAGGCTACCAATAAAAACCTCAAAAGGGTTATTGAGAAGATGACTGTGACTTACAAAGATTGGCATGAGATGCTGCCTTTCACACTCATGGACTACAGGACTTCCATTAAGGTATCAACAGGAGCTATGCCATACTCTTTGGTATATAGGACTAAGGTAGTCTTTTTTGTTGAAGTAGAAATAACCTCTCTTAAGGTATTAGCTGAAACATAGCTAGACAAAGCTGAATGGGTAAAGAAAAGGATCGAGCAATTGAACTTGGTGGATGAAAATAAGTTAGTAGCGTTATGCCATTGGCAATGCTGTCAACGAAGGATGGTAAGGCTTTCAATAAGAAGGTACGTCTTCGATAGTTCTTAGAAGGAGATATAGTGCTAAGGAAGGTCCTCCTAAATGTACAAGATCTTGGAGGAAAGTTTGCTCCTAGTATAGGTCCTTATGTAATAAGAAGAGTATTATTCGATGGAGCATTGATTTTATCTCAAATAGATGGTCCAAATTTGAGGGATCCTATAAACATTTATGTAGTCAAGATGTACTATCCCTAAAATCAATGGAATGATATTATTGTCTCCAATTCTGAATACTTTATGAACTGATTTTTCTCATCCTTCACGTATAAAGTAGATATCCCTAGCTATTGTTGGAATTAGATTGGTCATTAACCATTCTCCACTACATTTCATATATACCTTGTATCCCCCCCCCCCCCCTCCCCCCCCAAAAAAAAAAGAACTCAATCATGAATACTGATGAGCAACTAAAACTCCTTAAATGCTATGCTTTGATCTTTTGTTTTCTAAGAATGGGACTAGATAAAAGAAAGAGAGGAAAGAAGCAAAATCAACCCTAAAGAGGAAGAAAGAAGACCGGTTAAGTTTGCAAACTCCTATGTTCGACCCTAATGAAGATTAGCTGGTTCATCAAGTTTCTAAGCTAAGGGATAGGATGTGAGACCCCATTGTTAAGTATCCCACATAGATAGTGAAATGTTATGATACTAGTTTATAAGGCTATAATTATAAATACCTTATCAACACAAGCTTAAAACTTTTGGGTCAAGTGGTTGAAATGGGCTTAGTTATTCATTACTTTTGACCTGAAGTAGTACAAATGGTATCAGAGCAAACTCCTTGCTAGCAGGTGGATATCTAGATTTGACTCTAGTTTGGAGAAGAGGTTTGAAGAAGGTGAAGATTGTCACTAGGGTGTGACTCTTTGCATACTTTAAGATGACCTATAAGTAATGGGTAGCTTGAATCGTACATAAAAAATGGGGGAAGATCTTGGCCTAATTATAAAGTCTTGCGACGGGAACGTCGCGTGTTTAAGTGGTGGAGAGGTAGGGGGAGGGGGGGGGAGATTGTAAAACCTTATGGTTAAATGTCTCACATGAATTATAGAAGGTAGTGATATTAGTTTATAAGGCTATGATTGTGAATACCTTATCAACACATGCTTGAAACTTTTGGGCTAGGTGATTGAAATGGGCCCATTAGTGTTTGTTAGCTTGATTATTCATTGTTTCTAGCCTGGGGCATTACATAGGATATCTCGTAAGAGCCTTAATACGTTAGAATTTTAAGGTAGGATATCTCATAAGAGTCCTAACCCAATATATGCCTGACCTTTCCATTTGTTTCATCCTTTTGGATACGATATATCACTAAAGGGTCTCGTTTAGATAGATTATAAGAAGCCTTGTTCTTAAGATGGCCCTAATGCTATCGCTATTTTAGGAAAAGATATCTCATCAAAGGGTCTCATTAAGATAGATCGCAAGGAGCTCTTTCCGCCCTCAGACAGCCTTGGTACCATCATACGTTCAGATAGAATATCTCACCAAAGGGTCCTGTTAAGATATATCATAAGTACCATTACCTTTTAGGATATGATATCTCATAAAAGGGTCTCACCAAGATAGATTGCAAGGAGCCCTACCCTTAGATAACCTCAGCACTAAGGAAGAATATCTCATCAAAGGGTCTTGCTAAGATAGACCCTAAGGAGCTCTTTTCAACCTCCTTTGATTAATAGCTTACCAAAGGGGGCAGTTTTATACGTAGCCCATTTCACATCTTGAAGTTACCATTAAGAACGTTTCTTAGAATTCTCTTTATCCTAAAGGGGAAAAAATGGCATCTTTTTTGTCTTTGTTGTAAAGTTTTCACTAAATTTTACCACAAAGAGGTGTTGAACCTAGGGTTCACCATTTGATTTTGATGAGAACAAAACAAAAAGTGCATGATTAAACATGTTATTATTTGGTTACATTGAGTTAATTAGTAAAGAACAATTATCTTGCATGATAATTACAATTAACAATTAACTTTACAAGATATTTAGCTTTTGCATTATGTACAAACTTTCTTAGAGTTGGATTGTAGAGTGTGGTTGTTCTTTGTTTTTTCAAACGTTGAAATTAAGTGGAATTGATCTATCAGCATGATGGCTCCTAGGCATTACTAACTTAATGGTGAAGTGGCTTAGATAAGAAGGTAGAATGCTTTTTGATCAATGAATTGGCATGCCGGTTTACTTTCTCTTGTTCTTGCAGGCAGTTATCTTGCTTACCATCATGACAGTAAGAGAGTGATACCATCATGTCGGTAAGTTTATTTTAAGTAATCGTTGGAGCATTTAATGCACTAAAATGGGAAGAATTGAATGATTTAGTATAAATGTTAAACAATGCAACAAGGAAAATTAAGAACTGATATTCTACTGTAATCAAAAGACATTCTCTTTCGTTCCTTGGTTCTATTACTTATTATTTGTCTCTTGTACTCTGTATTGCAATCAAACAAGTGAGACTTAGTGTATAGTGCTTGAGAGTTCTTATATTTGTAAACTTTGGAGAGAAAAACACTACACTTGTATGATCATTATGTACCATTGTGATCATGAAAAATTTTATAATTCTTTGAGCATTGCATTGTGAGATTGATAAAGTGGTGTGAAGTCCTCAATTGGAGGTAATTGTAGGTCCATGGAGTATAGGAGGCAGTTCGAACTCCACGTTACATTCGAGCTTAATCTTCTCTATCCTTATGTATTTATTTCTAACACTTTTTATTATCTCATCATTACTTAGATATCATTTATTGTTGCATTTTTCATTCAAATTTTAAAAGAATTGTAATTTTTTCTTAGAACTCAATATCATTTATTATCTCATCATTACTTGGATATCTTCCTTGAGTTTAACTTAGTGTTCTTTAATTAGTATTAGAGCTAGTCTCTAATTATTTGCTTAATCATATATTAGAGTAAAAATTATGGCATCTAATGCATTAGGCTTTCTAGAAAGACAAGCAATTAATAGGCCTCTTCTTCTAACTAGTAGCAACTATCCATATGAGAAATGTTAGATGACTATATTTTTGAAAGTACAAAATAGACTATTGTGGCATATAGTTAATTAAGGACCATCTAAGATAGAAGGGAAAAAATAAAGAAATTATTTAGATGAAGATTGAAAATTACTTGATCTAAATGAAGTTACCATGAACATCTTGCATTGTGTCATAAATGAAAATGACTTCAATTGAGTGTATATAAGCAAAAGTGCTAAGGAAATATGGGATGAACTATAAAGTACATATGAAGGAACAAGTAGAGTAAGAGGTACAAAGATAAGCTTGCTATGTCGACAATTCAAAAACTTTAGAATGGATCTAAATGAAACTATTGATGAGATGCATAATAGATTTATCAATATCATCAGTTCCTTGGGTGTCCTTGGAAAGATATTTACTAATCTTAAAATAAATTTTGGCAACTATGCCAGTTTTCTTTGCACTCCAAATTTTAGGATTAATCCTTAACATCTTGTGAATCATATCTGCATCATAATTATTTTGCCAAGAGAAAACAATTCATTAGTTATAGCAGTAAATCTACTAAAAGAGTGCTTAATTTCTTCACCAGGGGGAATTCGAAAGGTTTCATATTATTGAATTAGTGAGCTAATTCTTGTATCCTTGATTGTCTATATCCCTTCATAAATTTGCACCAAAGTGTCCTAAATATCTTTAGCTATAGCATAAGAAGTAATTAAATAAAATTCTAAACGTGCAATAGTACTCAAAAGTAAATTCTTAGCCTTTGAATTGAGTTTGGCTTTAGTGATATCATCTCTTAATGTAATGATGGTTGAAACTTTGAGATCTCCTATAGAAATAATTTGCTAAGCTTGATAATATGATGCCTTCACACAAGTCTTTATCTTGAATTTCCAATAGAGAAAGTTAGTTCCATAAAAAAATGGTATCTTGCTAGGCTAAACTGTTAAACTACTACTTGATTCACCCATGATCTTTGAACTCTAAAAGATATTAGAGCGAGGCTTTGATACCAATTGTTGGTCCCGTATAAGATATCAAGAGTGGAGGTGAATTGATATCTTTAAACTTTTGAAAACTTTTCGATATAAAAATAAGATTACCCCTCTTAATAACTTAATTTGGTGAACAGTGGTATTTCAACACACAATTAAACAACAGTTAAATAACATAAACTAAAAGAGTAAGGAAGGAGAATATCAAGTAGAGATTTTATAGAGCTTCAGCCTTTTGCTTACCGCTCTCTCCCAGCTCCACTGCTAGGGACCTAGTTTACTTCACTGGTGCTGTTCCACTTGATCTACTAAAACAAATCACAAACAGATTACAAGCATTTGTCATAATGACTTTATAACACTCTGCTTTGCCTATCTAGCCTCTCAACAATCTAAGCTAATACAAATCTATAGAGTATAAGCTATTTTTTCTCTACAACAAAGTATAGAGATTACAAGTGAGAACAAAAGTATAAGTCTCAAATAATTTTGCACTTGAAAGAAATAACACTTGTTGTAGAACTTTGATTCAGTGCAGCTCTTTGAAGAAGTATTTGAAGAACTTTCTGAAGCTTTTCAAAAGGTAAAAACTCGTCAAGAATTTTTTGTGCAACGATAGTATTTCTTCAGAGTTGTATATCTACGTTTTGAATATTTTCTCCTTTTATATTGACTTTTTCCAATGGCTAAAAATCTAAAGATTATCTTTTATCCAATCATTGGTTATGTAAGATAATTCCTTAGATATTTTTGGAGAGGATCTTAATCTTTTGAATTTAAAAAACAACTTTCCTTACCCTTTTAGGTCAGATATTCTTCAATCCACAACTACTAGATAAGCTTCTGATTTGAATTAAAAAAGCTTTGCTTTTGTTCATAACTTCTAGATAAGCCTCATGTTCAAAAATGTGAAACTCCACAAAATCCGACTCAACCTTATCCTTATCCATTCTTGTGCATATCTTAATTTATCCAAAAATCTTTTGGCTTAAAAATAATCCCCTAGGATCTTGATTCCATCTTAAGTGAAATAGGATTAAATGTATTTTTCTAATACACTTAGTTTAGTAGAGTTAAGCTTTGATTAATTCGAATCTGATTTAAAGTTGTTTTTAATGTCATACTTCCAAACTTACTTTTTGAAGAATATCAGCCTTTTGTTTCTGAAGTTTCTGAATAAGCTTCTGAAGTGTTCTACGAATTCTTTTTATAAAAGCTTCTAAAATACTTTCTAAAGATTTTCTAAACTATTCCCCTTTTTAGCTAAGTCAAACCTTCTAAATAAGCTTTTGAATATAACTTAGGTTTGTGAAATTAAACTTTATGAGAATCCTCCTGAATACCTGTACACTTGCTAATTCATTAATGTTCTTCTCTTTTTGTTATCATCAAAATCCATGAGAGATATCTAATACTCTAGTTGTAGAGGAGTCAATTCATGTTGCATTTGACGATACATATGCATATAGAGAATTTAATGATGAAATAGACAACATTGATACTTAATCGGATGGTCTTAGTCTTAATAATGATCAATCTACTTCAAATGAAAAGGAAATCTTTAGGAAAGATGGAGTCATTGATATTTCTAACACAAACTTACTTAGAAAATGGAAGTTTATAAAAAATCACCCTAAGGATCTAATAATAGGAGAACCATCTAACAGGGTGCAAACAAGAGCCTCCTTAAAGAACCTAAGTTATGTAGATGAAGCTCTAAAAGATGGGTTTTGGATCCAAGCTATGTAAAAAGAGCTAAATGATTTCTCTAGAAATGAGAAATGGGACTTAATGCCTAATTCAAATGATAAATTGGTAATTGGAACCAATTGGGTGTTCAGAAACAAGTTTGATGAAACCAAAATAATAATAAGAAACAAGGCACGCTTAATTGTTAAAGGTTATGACCAAAAAGAGGAAATTGATTTTGATGAGACTTGTGCTCCAGTTGCTAGATTAGAAGCCATTAGGATGCTTTTAGCATTCTCCAAATATAATGACTTTAAACTATTTCAAATGGATTTAAAAGTGCTTTCCTAAATGGTTATATCAAAGAAGAAGTATATATAAAGCAACCACTAAGGTTTGAGGGTAGTGCATTCCCAAATCATATGTATAAACTTAATAAGGCTTTGTATGGACTTAAACAAGCTTCTAGAGCTTGGTATGAAAGATCGAGTGGCTTTTTGATAAAAAATAGCTATATTAGAGGAAAACTTGATACAATGTTATTTATCAAGCAACACAAGGTTCATATATTAATTGTTCAAATATATGTAGATGGCGTTATGTTTGGTGCTACTCAGATGGATGTAGTTAATGAGTTTGTCCAATATATGAAAAATGAGTTTGAAATGAGTATGATGGCTGAACTCAACTATTTCCTAGGACTTCAAGTCAAACAAATTGAAAATAGAACCTTTATCAACCAAGCTAAATACATTAAAGAGCTCTTAAAAAAGGTTTAAAATAGAGAATTGTAAGACTAAGCCTACTCTAATGAGCACTACTCTAAAACTTGATAAAGACGAAAGTGGGAAGACAATTTGTAAATGGATATATAAGGGCATGATAGAAAATTTTCTATATTTAACTACATCTAGGGCTGACGTTATGTTTGCTATGTGATTATATGCACAATTTTAATCTTTTCATAAAGAATCTCACTTGAATGCTGTTAAACGCATTTTCAAATATATTGCAAGCACTATTAAAATCAGTTGTGGTATCCCAAGCTCACCTCATGTGATGTTGTGGGATACTCTGATGTTGACTTCTCCGATTGCAAAGTTGATCAAAAAAGCATAAGCATCACATGTCACTTTCTTGATAACTCTCTAGTCTCATGTCATTCAAAGAAACAAAACTAAGTAGTACTCTCAACTATCAAGGTTGAATATGTGGTCATCGGTAGTTGTTGTGCTCAAGCTCTATGGATGAAATAAACATGGCATGATTATGGTCTAAAATTACTAATGTCCCAATAAGATGTGACAATACAAGTGCTATAAACCTAATAAAGAATCCAATTCAACACTTAAGGACTAAGTATATAAAAATTAGGTATCACTTTATCTATGATCATATGCAAAACAATGATATATGGTTAGAATTCGTTGATACTATCAACTAAATAGCTGATATCTTCACAAAATCCTTAAGTGAGAATAGATTTTTCACCTTAAGAAGAGAATTGAGAATGATCATGCAAGATGAATGGTAGGTATATAAGAACCAAGATAGTGCTTTTGGGAAAAATGGCATACTAAGTGATTTAACTAGCAAATAATATACTATGGAGTCTAAGAAACATGATCATATACATTTCATGCACCATACAGGACATTTAATATGTTTTGGGCAAACTTGAGGTCATTCATAAAGCTCTAAGCTCAAATATGCACAATTTTATTATGTATCGATTTACGTACCCAAAACCAGTTCTTGCATGTTTAATTTCATCATTAAATCATGGTTGAGTGGTTCTTCTTGTGAATTATAGATATTGTGAAAATTTGACCTATCTAGACCCTATTATGCTCTCTATGGCATAGGATAGGTTATTTGCTCATTATGTCCCTTTAAATATTACTTGACTTGACAATGGCTTTATTATGTCTATATGAACTATTAATAGTGGTTTGGTATGGAAACTAGATTTATTTTTTATTTGGTGTCCTTGCTTGATTTCTAGTTATTCTTATCTTCTATACTTAAACTCTTGGAACTCAAGTAGTGATTTTACAATTTGTAAAGCCTTCAAGCTATATTTTGTTCCTACCATACTCAAACATGTATTTGAAGTTTACTTGAAATGTTGATGTGCAAAAATTTATTGCTTATGCACATATTTTGCTCTTATATGCATACTTTTACCCTATAATGTACTACATAGCTCTATGGATTTGATTTAGCTAAATCTTAGGTATCTAGTTCAAAATTAAGTTTTCTAAGCCTTAATGAATTCAAATAAACTTGTTTGAAGTATTGGAACACTCATTAAATCAATCAAAATAAACTTAAGATGGCAACTTGGACAAATGGAGTGGATAAGAACCAAATGTTTACAAAATTGAGGAATACCAAGATGACGATATTCTTCCTTACTGACATGCTAGTATACTCCTCAAAATAAGATTTTAGAATCGATTTTATTTAATGAACCGATATGACAATACACCTCACCACCATCATGCCAGTATAGTACTATAAATAGGAACCTAGAATCGGTTCTGTTTATGTCTAGAATTGGTTCTGTTTATGTTATTGTCATGACGGCGCCTACCTTTTCCAAAAATTCTCTTTTCCTTACTCTTAAACCTTAACCTCTCTCTTCTTCTTTGATTCACCAACTATAACCCCTCAAAATCCTATTTTTCTCTAATCAATCATCTCTAAACTCACTCAATCACTCATCCATCACCTCACTTCACCATATCTCACTCTCTTCTTTTCCCTCACATAACTTCCTCTCTCTATCAAACCCCTCATCTACCATCATGATGCCACCATCGTCTTAACACCATCATCCATGCCTCTACTGCTAACCCAGCTTCAGTTACACATACTCTCCATAACTATCCTCTCATCTTCCCTCTCTCCACCATCCTTACCTACTTTAAAACACAATGCCACCAAGAACTGCTCGTAGTCTTACACCCCCTATGTTTGACTACTGTCTCTTTCTTATACGTCAACATGCTCAACGGTTTGAGAAATTCGCTAACTTGGAAGTGGATATCGGGATCTTCTATCTATAAGAAATGCTAGACAAATTTCGCATTGTAGCCATCCTTGGGGTCAGCACCAATCATGTCTTGGACATCCTACGGCTTCTAAATGAGGTACATGACGATACCCTTAAGTATTTCTATTGTAATATATTTGATTCCCTAGATGATCAAGGTTGGCCAAAGGTGAAAACAAATCTTAGTGATAAGTTATGACACATCGTGTTATATACTTTTGTTTATGGCACACTTGTTACTATTAATCTTGAGGATATCTATGATATTATTAGGGCCACCATTAGGGGAACTATTGTTAATGTAAATTTTTATGGTGCTAAGTTTTATGAATGGGTTTTTCGATATAAGGGCAATGGTGGGAATTAAGGGAAAGAAAAAAAAAATTGGCTACATTAAGACTTGATCTTAAGACTAAGATTCTCTACCATATTATGATCCATAATTACTACCCTCATTGAGGCCAACAATCCAATGTTGCATATTAAGATTTGTAGATCCTCTACTATCTTTTTATGAATAAGTAGATTAACTCTTTCAATACCGTGGTTTAGTGCTTCAAACATGTAACCAATAATCCCTCTTAGGTTTTCCTTAGGTTTAGTCAGTTACTTACCCAATTGTTGATTTTCAAGGGAGTTTAGTTTCTTACACCCCTACGGGTAGCTTGAGTCAAACATCTTGAATTGGTTGACATTTGTCAAGGAGTTTGGAAAAAGATAGATAATAATTAGGTTGGAAAGAAACCCCTTCCTCTTCTTGATCTTGGATTTAAGCGTACACCACAAGAACCTCTTGAATCTTCTAATGAACCGAAAAGTAATAGTGGTCCTAATCCCTATAATGAGCCTATTAATAAGGCTCCTGTCGCCAGCCTTCTCCTCTTAACTTTGGCTTTCCTTCCTTTGATCCAACTGCTCCCTTAGTATCTCAACATCCATTTTATCAATACTTAGAGATGAGTTTTAATCAGTTCAAGAAGGACATTCATGATCACATGCATAGTAGATTTTAGGGGATTTATAGTCACTTCTAGATGACTTATCACTACTCATCTTACCCCTTTCCTCATCCGGCTTAAGATGATGATCCACCTGCTGCTTAAGTTGTCATCTCTAGTTTATTTCTTACACTACTTCATGTTATGTTTTATGGACTTAGCCTCTGGCCACCAACTACCTTATGTTTCCTTTCTTATGTTTTTGTTGGATTTTGGTCCTTAATGACCTTTGTTGCTTCTATTCAGATCTCTTATGTTTTTGTAATCATTGACTTCTTTATACTAGGCATGAATGTCTCTTCTTTATTTAGTTAGCTTACGTTGCTTTTGGAAAATGTTGGCTGCATTAGTATTAGATTGCCTCTTTATAGATTCTTTGTTCTTCTTTTTGCAGGGGGAATATCCTAAGGCTTAAGCTAGAACTATAATGAAATTTTAACTTAGATCCTCTTCCCTCTTCACCGTTTGGATCCTCTTCTTTTTTATGAGGTCAAAGGGGAGGAAATATTTAAGTCGTTAGAGTGCTAAAAAGTGCATTAAGTTGAATTAATAGTAGTTACTCAAAAGATGATAATGATTCATTGAAAGATTTATATATCCAATATGTGGAGTTACTAAGAAGTAAGACTTAGTTCCCTAGCACATCAATACTCTTTTTTAGCAATCATTCTATTAACCTTACTTAATTGCTAAATATCTTGAAACCGAATGCTGAATTGAGAGGAAGTTTTTAATGTGTAAGAGTTTTGTCCTCATCAAAAAGGGGGGAGATTATTAAACCTTGGGTCCAATATTTGATTTTGATGGGAACAAAATAGAAAGTGTATGATTAAACATGTTATTATCTGGTTATATTGAGTTAACTGGAAAAGAACAATTATCTTGCATGATGATTATAAATAACAATTAACTCTACAAGATATTTAGTTTTTGAATGATGTACAAAATTTTTTGGAGTTAGATTGTAGAGTATGTTTGATCTTTGTTTTGTTTGAATGTTGAAATCAGGTAAAATTAATCTACTGGCGTGACGGCTCATAAGCATTACCAGCTTGATGGTGAAGTATCCTAGATAAGAAGATGAAATGCTTTTTGATCAACGAATTGGCATGTCAGTCTACTTGCTAGCAGTTATCTTGCTTACTGTCATGTAGGTAAGTTTGTTTCAAGTAACTATTGGAGCATTTAATTCATTATAACGGGAAGAATTAAATGAGTTAGTATAAATGCTTAATAACCCCACTAAGGACAATTAAGAATTGATATTCTACTTCAATCAAAAGATATTCTCTTTCATTCATTGGCTCTATTACTTACTATTTATCTCTTATACTCTCTATTGCAATCAAACATGCGAGACTTAGTGTGTAGTGTTTAAGAGTTCTTATATTTGTAAACTTTAGAGAGAAAAGCACTATGCTTGTGTAATCATTATGTATTATTATAATTATGAAAACTTGTGTAGCTCTTTGAACATTGCATTGTGAGATTAAGAAAGTGGTGTAAAGCCCTTGATTAGAGGCAATTGTGGGTCCATGGTGAGTAGGGGGCTATTTGAACTTTACGTTATATTTTGGCTTGATCTTCTCTATTCTTATCCCTTTATTTGTAGCACTCTTTATTATCTCATCATTACTTTGATCTCATTTATTGTTGTATATATCGTTCACATTTTAAAAGAATTACAATTTGTCCTTAAAATTCAATACACTCCCTACATCTCTCGTGCACCCCCTACCCACCTCTTGAGTTTAGCTTAGTATTTTTACGAGGGGCAGCTGTAGACACTTATTTTTGCTTACGAAGAATTTAGAAATCTTTATGAAATAAAAAAGAGAAAAAATGAAAAAAAAAATAAAAAATTATGAAAATAAAAAGAAAAGAAGAAGAAGAAATATATAAATATATATATTGCTGATGAAGCACATGGCACCACACAATTCCTCCATAACACCAATTATTGCCTTTTATTAAAAAAAAATAATTAAATAAGGGCATACATGCACACATGCATTGCACGCTTGTATGGTATACTCCCCCCTCCCCCCTTCCTTCTTCTTCGTCTTCTTTTTCTTTTCTTTCTTTTTCATGAACAAAAAGCTCATTAAATAGGGCAATTTTGGCCTATAAAAGGTACCCGATTTGAGCCTTTTCTTTCATTTAAAAATTAGGAAAAAATACTACATTGAAAGGGAAATAAGTACACATTATCTTAGTATGGAAATCTTGAAAATTAATAAAGGGAACATACCTTAATGAAAAATAACAAAAAAGGATGTCTTTTAGAAAATTAGATGTCACACCTTCTAAAAAGTGGGAAATTGAATCTCTTAATACAATCTCACCACGTATTTAATGTATTTAATTAATAGGAAGAGATAGTAGATCAATTTTATCTATTTAATTGATAGAAATAACACCAAAAATACATCAAAATCAGACCAAAAAACGGAAAAAAAAATTAAAACAAGTTGAAATTGCAAGATATAAGAAGAATTGATTGCCCCATACAAAAGGGAAGTTTCTTAGCCACTAATCTCAACTCTACACTATAAATAAGCTCTGTTTTTCCCCATTCAAGGACACAATTGCAAAAAAAAAAAAAAAGAACAAATTAGATTGAGAGAATTCTCAATCTCTCTAGATTTTAGTTTTGGGGTTTTATTGAAAAACAAATTTCTTTAGGCAAATAAAAGGATTAGAGCTTGATTTTCCTTGAAATTGGTGGAAGAGTTTCGTTGATTGAATAGTCAAGAGTTGGGAACCACCACCACTACCTTGCCGAAAACCATCCAAAAAAGTCCCTAGATTGGTCACTAGTTTGTTACTACATAAGGTAAGTTTCTAAAACCTTTGGATGTTCTTAAATTTTTCTTATTTTCTTGGTAATTTTGATGCACGATATGTATTGATGATTTGTGAAATCTTGTTTTATGTTAAAATAGTTAGTTTGATGCAAAATTTGTAAAAGTAATTATTATGATTCTTGTTTCTATAATGTAATATTCATCGAAAAATGATTGAAATGTACTTGAAATTGATGTGGGTTCTTGATTAATTTTGTTGAAATTGATGTTTTGATGAATAAATTGCAATTCATTTATCATGATTCATGTTTGTATAATATAGATTGATGCTTGTTTAATGATAGACGTGTTTATTCATGAAATAAAGGCTTTGATCCAAGAATTTTCTTAAATGTATTAACAAAGTAGTTTTTGTTTTTTATTAGGTAATAGTTATAAATTATTAATATATAGCTAATAAGCATGTCTTGTAAATGAATATGTGACTATGATATTGTATGATATTTTTTGATTGAGTTGTACTTTAGATGATTTATTTAATGTGTTTATTTTTAATGAGTTTTTTTTTTTTTTTTGTAATAGAAGTTTCTTTTCTTTTCTTTTTTTTTTGAAAATTTTTTTTGCCACCTTAGAAAAAAATATTTTTTTTACTAAAATAAATCTAAATTGACTTGTTTTCAAACTTAGGTATTCATAGTTTTTTCCTTCAAAAATTTAAACAAAATATATATTCTATAAGTTAATCGACATGTAAATACTTAAAATAAAATATTTTCATAAATAAAACGGACTAAGCCGCTAAAGTTTTATAAAATTCCTTTAGAACTACATGAGTCTGATCTTAGTTAGCAAGTACATAGGCACTCTGGGTGACCTTAAAAAATACCAAAATTTTTTGTTTCTTTTTTTTTTTTTCTAATATTAAGCTCATTTTATTTTAAGAAACCCATCAAAGGCCCATTTAATTACTCTTAGATTTTAAATAAATTAGCCTTTGAGACTAGTGGATCGTTGGTTTCTTTTTCTAAAATTGGTTTTTTAGAAAAATTGTGAGTTAGTAGCTAAAATTAGGGTCCATCTACCCATGGGCCCTAATTTCACTTTTTTCTCAATTTTGATTGAATGATAACTTTACTTTCAAAATGTAAAACGGTTTTTTTACAACAAAAAAAAAAAAACCTTTTCTTAATCAAGTCAAGAGATTTATATTAAGCACGCTAAGCTTATTTTAAATTGGGCTAAGTGAAGAGGGAAACCAATTTTTCAGCTTGACAATTTCTAATGTTGAACCACTTGTAATTCCTCTCAATTAGTTTTGTTTTCATAAGATTCTTATTAGACCAACATTTCCATAAGAAATATTGAATCTTGGATAAGCTAGGGTTTTTCAAATCCAATCTAAATATTCACTTGGACCATTCTCTATCTTATCCTTTATTAACTTTTCATATATCGACTTGATAGTTACTTTACTAACATCCCATTTCTATGAGGATAAGTACTTATCTTGAAAGCTTTTATCAAGAACAATACTCCCAAGTCTTGCTCCTAGTTGATCATCTAATAGAATCCAATTCTTTCTTTATTCCAAACATTAATACACTTCTATGCTTTTGCAAGTTTTATAGTTTACAGGATTGGAGCCTCCATCATTGTTCTTGGCAAGCCTTTACTATAAACACCAAAAATCTATCCATTTCCCTAATCAGGGATTAATTTCATAGTTCACCTCTACTCAACTCCACATACTATGAATTGCTTCACTAATTTGTGTTCCTCTCGATCTTTTCTATTTGCTTCCTTCCATATGAGAGCATTTACTATGTAATAATTAATCTACAACAACTTCTTAGTTTTTGCTTTCCGTACTAATCTTTCTATGCAAGCCTTATTTCTTAACTTTGAAATCCTTAAAAAACTAATGCCTCCCATATTTTTTTGGCTTAGTAACTCTTTTCCATCCTACTCTATGCAAGCTTTTTATTTTCCTTCAAACCTCTTTAAGAAAGTTTCTAATAATTCTCTTTACCTCCTATAAGAAAGGGTAGTTTCAAGTCTTAGAAATAATAACTGAGGGTTCCCTCAAGAACCGAATTAATTAAAATGATTCTCTAGCATCAATTAAAAACTTTACCTTCTAGCCCATAACTTTTACCTCTCATCTTTTAAAAAAAAAAAAATTCACATTCTTGCAATCCACATTCCTATTCTTTGTAATAGAAGATCCTAAGTACTTAGCTGGTTCATAGTGCTCCTTAAATCCAGTCACGTTACATATTTCTTGCCTTAGGTCCTTACAAACATTAATAAAGCAAACAATTTTCGACTTTTCAGCACTAATTTTCTGTCCAAAGAAGAAATAGAAGGTATCTAATAATTTAGCCATTATCTTCACATTTTTAACTAACACTTCTCTAAATAATAGCATGTCATCATAACAATAAATGATTTTGAGGTGAAAAAACATATTGCATTAATCTTTAGAGAATGTATATGTATAGATTTTACCAAAAAACTTCCTAAAAGTATTTATCTAAATAAAGCTAATTTACAAAGATAATTGCAATAACTTATATGTTTACCAAAAATACAAGATACACTAATTATACTAATTTATGAGTTTACCAAAAATATAAGATACAAAATATGCTAATAGCACCCCTACCCTCTTAAAGTTAGAACATATGGATTTTGAATGCCTAACTTGCGAAGGAAATAGTCCAAATGTTGCTTTCTTGAGGCTTTGGTGAAAAAATTTAGTAGTTGAGCATGAGTAGGCACAAATCCCATAGCAATATTTCCCATCGGAACTCATCACCTAAAAAATAATTGTTAACCTTAATGTGCTTTGTGCAATCATGAAAAATTGGGTTCGATGCAATATACAAGTTAACCTAACTATCATAATAAAGCTTCATAGGTTGATAATGTGCAAGATGAACCATTTTAGCTCACAAATAGTAGTGGCTATTGAGCGATATTCGACCTTAGCAAAAGAGCAAGGTACTACATGTTGTTTCTTAGTTTTCTAAGAAATTGGAGAGTTACCAAGCATGATGAACTAACCAAAAAGAGATCTTCTAGTGAAAGGACAACTTACCTGATCTGAATTACACTAGCCATATAGTTGCAAATCACAGTTAACATGTAACAAAATTTCGTGACTAGGATTGCCTTTCAAGCCATACATAACATGATGTGCTTTCCAATGCCCTTGCTCCAACCTTTGTATAAACTATGCAAGCATATGTACATAGTAGGAAAGTTTAGGTCTCATAATAAAAGGGTAGATCAATCATCCAGCCAACTTGCAATAGTATTCTAAATTTGTAAGGGGCTTTTTGTTGGCTAAAGGGAAATGATGATTTTGATCTAAAGGAAAACCAAAAGACTTAGCTCCTAATAAATTCACTTTAGAAATAATATCCAAAGCATATTCATATTGACACAAAAAAGTACTAATGGCTCTTTAAGCTACCTTAATTCCCAAAAGATATTTTAGAACTCTGAGGTCTTTCATGTGAAAGCAAGTACTCAAATAGGTTTTAAAAGTTTGAATCTTAACACAATCGTTCCCTAAAATAATGAGATCATCAACATAAACCAAGAAAGTGAGTTGTAGGTTATTACAATATAACATAAAGAGAGAATAGCCAAAATACAATTGGTGGCAATCATACAATTTCAAAGCATCAACCAACTTAGCAAATTAGCATTTGGGAAGTTGTTTCAACCCATATAGTGATTTTCAAAGTCAATAAACTTTGTTTGCAGTCCAAGAACAGAAGTTAGTAGATGATTTCATGTAAGCTCCTTCCTCAAGGCCACTATGTAAGAACACATTATGAACATCCATTTGATTTAGTTCAAAGTTTTTTAACTGTTGCAACAGCAAGAAGACTGCATATAATCACTAGCTTTGCTACAATTGCAAATGTCTCATTATAATCTAGCTCTTTAACTTGATTATTCCCCAAAATCATGAGCCTTGCTTTAAATTTTTCAATTGATCCATCAAAATTATACTTGATTTTATAAACCTACTTACACCTAATAGCCTTCTCCCTTAGATTTTATAAACCCATTATTTTCCAATGCTTGTATTTCTTACTACATGGCATTCTTCGAATTTGAGGTTCAATTCCCATAGTAATAGTTACAAAAAAAAAAAAAAATTCAATGTCATACATAAAAATTATTACAATTCATATTATGTGCTATAGGATAGGGCATACTTGAGTGAGATGAAGTAGGTGGGCTTGCAAAGGGGCTTACTCAAATAGTATTTGTCACAAAGTCTCGCAAATGAGTGGATAACATTTTGTTTCAATGTCTTCGACCCAAAAAATCCTCATTCACAACATCACCCGAACCCCACCTCACATTATTATTCTTGTAGAACAAATGTAGCTTTGCTCCCTCCATCTTTTCAAGAGTCCACACCCTCATTATTTCTCAGTTCTTCGGTAGGTCCAATATCTCCATCAACATGTACAAGCTACTCAATATCTTAAAACACTTTATTAAGCTTCACAAGAACTACGTCACCTTCCTCATCTATACCACACCGATCTTCCATATTACTAGGTCTAGCATCATCTTTTGCACAAAGTATAGTCCTGGAATCATAAGGAAATTCACGCTCACAAAATATTACATCCCTTGACACTAAGAACACACCCAACTCAATGTCATACACTATCCAACCTTTTTTGTCATATGGGTAACCTACAAAAATACATTTGTAGACACCTAATTTTCATTCCCCCCCTTTATAGTTTAATATTTCCTAATATTTTTTTTCTTTCCTCTTCTTTTTCAAAAACAAAATTTTGGAATGATAGAATTTTTAGAAAAATAAAAGACTAAAGTCATTTTGTAAGAGACTAAATTTTGAGGTTGGTAGTTTTGGATTTAATTTTAGGTTTAGTGTTTATATATATATATATCTATATATTTCTCTCTTTTCTTTCTTTTTTATTATTAGAAAAAAGGGGCGAAAGGGGATCAGACCAAGTGTAAACTTGGTCTACAAAATAAAAGAATAGGGTTGAAGGCCTTTGACTAAGCCTATAACATAGCAAGTGTGCATGTGCTTGCATTTGTTTTTCACCTTGGCGCATGTGGTGCACGTGCTAGCTTAGGAGCGTCTATATGTGCCACATGTGCCGAGGCGAAATTTTCTCTCCCATTCCATCTCTTTCCTCGGGGTTTTAGCCCTTTCCCCAATTTCCTCCTTTGTAAAAACAACTCAATGGCTCATGTTTGAGCCACCTTTTTAGGTATTTACTACACAATTCCACCAAAATTAGTGATAAAATTGTATAGCATACATGGCCTACTTTTAATTCTATCCAAAAAACATGTCCAAATTTAAAGGTTTACTAGGTCAAGTTCGGAATTAAAAACTAGAAAAAAACTTAAATGCGCACCAATCACTTGACCTTGATTTAAGCTCCTTAATGGAAATCGAAGCTTCTAATCAACATGGATGGCAAGATTAAGCTCCAATAAACGTACTTTGACCAGCAGTTATGAATTTTTCATTTAAAATCGTACATTGATTTAGGTAAAAAAATGTGTGCCATAATTGTTAGAATTCATGGCCATTTTGACATTCCATCTTTTATTTAAGCTCCAACACTATAAATTGGAGCTCGATCCAGCAACCCAAACATCAACCATCTTCTCTCATTCACTATCCATTCACTTAGAAGATCTTTCTCTCTCTTCCATTTTTTTACTTTCTCTCCCTGTCTCTAACTTGAAGCTTCAATTTGACACTCCTCAAGTCCATCTAATACCACCAATAGCTCACCCAAGCTTTGAGCTTCTAGTAGCCACCTTTCACTTCAATAACTATGAGCTGAGTGTCCCCAATCAAAGAAAACCTAACTGCTACCCTTCGCTATGATTAGCGAATTCCGAAACGATCACCAAACTAACACCAATGACCGAGGCATCAAGTTTGCACCCATATTTGTCAATAAAATACTCACGAAAGTGAGGTTTCCCAATCAAAAAAGGCAATTGGAATCAATTGGGAAAAGCAAAGCTTCTTCATCAGTTCGACTTGGTTCTACCCAATACCAACTCTACCGGAACTCCCCAATCGAACCTACAACCAGTACTAGGTTAGTTTAGTCTCTCTCTTTCTCTCTATCTCTCTTTTAAATAAATAAAATAATAAAATGCTACAAAAAAAAAACACTATAGCTTTGAAAAGCTTTGGAACTTTTACTCTTCCTTTATTTATTTATTTATTTATTTTTGCTGTTTTCTTCCTCTTAAAGTTCTTTTTCTTTTTTTTTTTGAAGATTTGTTTCAAAAAAAAATAATTTTTTTTTTGAAATTTCTTTTTCTTCTTTCTTCTTTATTACCTCTAACTTCCATTTTTTTTCCTTTCTTTCCATTAAAAATACCTCCAATTTTCATATATATATATATATATATATATATATATATAAGAAACTTTTCTCCACTTAGAAAAAAAAAATTATTTTCTAAAAACAAAAAACATAATGAACCGTTTTCAAAATTAAGGCTTCTAGATTTTTTCAAGAAAGGTAATGACTCAAAATTAGGAAACTTTCCTTTTTTAAAATTTTCTTAAAAGGAAATCAATAAATTAAAACGTAAACTTGGATAAATTTTTTAAAGTTAAAATAAATCAACCCACTTAAAATTTTTATCAAATGAACTACGGAAGTTTGATCCTAAATAGCAGGTGAGTAGGCATTCGTAGTGAATTACGAGGTAACTTAAAATACCAAAAAATAATTTTTTCTCCCTTTTGTAAGTAATTAATTTTTTTCTCTTTTGTTAATATATAATAATTCATTAATTCTTTATTCATAGAATAGAAATTGTTCTTTCAATTTAAAAGGGTGTATTGAAAAATAAAATAAAATTTGAAGGGTCAAGGTAATATCTATTAGGGTTTGATAGGTTAGCTTTTGAATCTAAGATATCTAGTTTCAAAATATTTTTTTATTAAAAAATTGATTTTATCGAATATTAATAGCTAAGTTATAATCAATCAACCCAATTGGTTATAACTTTACTCTCTTTTTCGACTCCGGTTGGGTGGTAACTCTAAAAAATATTCATAGTTAAAAGGAAAATCAATTAAGGTTTTCTTAATCCTTAGTTGATGATATAAATTGAACCTTCTAGACAACTCCATTAAAGACATTAAGAGAGTTAGCCACTTGAACCTTCTAAAGTTAGATTTATCATTCCAATTGCCTAAGTCATATTGTAATTTATCCATGTAATTTTTCTCTATGTGTAAATAGTTTTACTAATCCATTTATTGCAGCTAACATATGGGGTTTTATAGGGGGAAGGGTTTTGATACGTGAATTATGAAATGTATGGTGGATACAGGTAGATCCAAGTCATCCTAGAACCTTAAGAGGGGGGCCATTGTGTAATCTTTAGATGTTATGGGGCAAACACCTTCCAAAGCCAATCAGGCTAGCCCACTTAAGTTTCAATGTAACCAAGGAACTATTTCTTCAAAAAAGTGTAAGGTTACAAAACATGAGAACCTTTAGAATCTATCCTTTTACATGCATGAAACCTCTTTCAAAGATTGGTTTGAATCTGTAATGTGGAAAACCCAACAAAAAATCTAGCAATTGTGGAGCCACTGTAATTTTCTTGTATTATTCTTCCTTCATAATTATTCTTTTAACGTATCCATTGTAAATATCCTTGCAAAGATCGTATGTAAAGATTAGAATAGGTTTTTGATGTAATATTTTCTTTTGTAAAAATAGTTAGCTTTACCCAAGATACTTTCAAGGAGATCCATATCTACTCGCCATATGAGTGTTATAACTTACTGGAGAATTGGTTTCAACTCTTCAACCTAGATAAGCAGGAATTCATCAAGAGCAAAATTGGATCCATCCTATCCTTACAGAGTATTAATCCAAATAAAAATCTAATATGGTCCTTGGTGCATTGTTAGGAACCTAAAGCCATTGCCTTTTGTTTTGGCTTAAAGCAGCTTAGCCTAACCATTAAACAATACTCCCACTTAAGTTGGGCTTTAGCTATCACAGATTATATTTATGTACCAGATCTTGAGGTCATTGCACTAAAAATTTTCAGCGAGCTACTAGGGATAAGGAAGACATAAATAAACCGGGTTTTAGTTAAGGGGGAAAGCCTTTAGGATGAATGATATTATTATGTTATTCCCCTTTAAACTGAAATATTAGGAGAAATAAGGCATCTTCTGTACGGATCCATAAATTCGGCAATAGCATTGAGCAAATGCTTATATCTTAGTGATATTTAGTGTCATTCTATTCCCAGATGGAGCACATTGTATCCACTTTAGGGTAGCTGAATTGGTATCGCAATTCTTGGAAGGAAAGGCTTACATACTTGCCCTCCTGGCTGAGTAGATCCACTCATTGAACCATCTCAAGAATAATAAGTTTGGGGATTTGAAAACTAACATGGCCCTACTCATGGTTTACTTCATTAGTCATATGAGAAGCCACCAGTTGGACTTTAATCGAGCTAAGTTCACACAACGGTATGATCTCATTAAATCTTTTGAAGAACAGATCCACTTACCTAAAAATATCACCACTCGTCATTAGGTTTAGTATTTTTAGAACATATGGGCTAAAGAGATACTTTTGATGGCCAGATGGAATTCAAGTGATCAGATGATTAAAGGATGTAAGCGCTTTGAAGTAGTTTCTCTAATTGGGTTCAATACTTACACTAGATACTATCCATATACAATAATCTAATAAGTTGGGCCCTTTTAGGTTTTAGTTCAAAAATCAACACTTAAGCCTATCACGGTTAATTTCCATGACCCTCATATCCTTCTAGCTGATAAAGTGGCCCAACTCTTGGACGTCAAAACTCTTTAGCGTAAAAGAATCACTACCCCTATGATCAAAGGGATACTTAGGAAATCTCAAATGACTAAGGAATTCATCTACTATTAACTTTAGAAATTAAAGGAAAAGGTAGAGATGAAGGAAAAGATGAAATCAAGTTAGAACCATGCTAGAGAAACCTAAAGAAGGGGAGTAGAATTTAAATGCGTAATGCAAAGAATATCAATAGAGGACAAAGGCCTTGGAAGCACAACTCAAGAAGGCTAGGGGTAAAATTGAGTTAAAGGCCCCCTAAGATTCAAAAGAGGAAGGAGGAAGCTGAGCTAAGTTGTCACCAAAAGAAGAAAGTTTAGGCCTTAGGAATTTTTCCTTTTTATGTAATATGACAAATAATGTAAGCCTCATATATTACGAGAATTAATAAAAGAAAAGTATTTTGCTACATTATGAGTTTCTTGCCAACTTAAAATTCTTTACATCTGTATGCCATGCATTCTCTCATTTGTTAGTTTATTTCTTCCAAAAAGAAAAAGAAAAAAGAAAAATAATAGTATGTATATATTTATGCTAACTTTTTGGGTTCATCCTTTTGCTGCTCAAAGTTTAGATCAACATTATCATGGTGTAAGCTTTAGTTCATTTTTGGGAGGCAAGAATGTCAGCCTTTTACTTTTGCCCACTTTGATTGAGCTCAATTCTTGATGAATACCCTAATCTATTAGGAGTCTCCTTTGTAAAAAATAAAGGCTATGTTCTAGATATCATAGTTGGGCTTATAAAGATTTTTAATAAACTTATAGGCCTTTGTGAATATAAAATGTGTAAAATATGGCAAATCCCCATAGGAGAATCATTAGGGTAGACAATCTCTTTACTTGGTTCATGACCTCATCTAGCTACAATAAGAAATTCTTTTGTATTAGCTTTAAAGATTGGCAGCAATATAGAATCAACGCTTATATCTTAGCAGTAGTTAGGATTGTTTTATTTCTTAATGGGCTATTTCACATACATCACAAGATTGTAGAGTTGGTAACTTAATTTTTAGAAGGAAAGTCTCATACCCTAACCCTACTAGCTAAGCAAGCCAAGTCACTTAGTTGTCTTAGAGAAGAGAAGAATGGAGAATTAAAGACCAATGTAGCCTTACTCATGGTTTGGTTTACTAACCATTCCCAGAGCCATAAACTAAGGCATCTAGAAGATGAATCCATTGATGCATCTACTGCTGTTATTGAACTCCTTAAAGATGTTGTTACCTATTACTAGGTCAAAGCTTTCTAGAAGTTCTACACTAGAGATATCTCCGAGGTGGCTAGATAGATCGAGGCAACTAAGTTGAAGAAGAGAAAGAGGACAGAAGAGGAACCAAGACACCATGAGAAAAAGAGGATCTAGACTTTAGGGATTATTTGTAATAAATTTTGTATAATATAATGGAAACTTTAAAGATGCAATAAAATTTTTTTTCTTGCCACATCATAGTTAGTTTGCCAACTCTCCTCTTTACATCCGCATGGCCTCATATTGCATTTTTTATTTCTCTTTACTTGTAAATATTCATTGGCTTATGTTTGAATAACTTTGTGAAGAAAAAACAAAAAGGAAAATTATTTTGAGTAGATTCATGAGAGTCGTGTCCTTAGGCTTCTAATTGTAAATATTTGACTTTTTTATAAGTCCTTTTCTTAGTCCCTTCCATTCTAACTCCTTCTAATCTTTTGTCAATTCTCACTTATATATCCTTAGGATTATATTTCTTGTGGGTTACCTTTTAAATACCTACAGGTTATCAATGATTGATTGTAAATATTTAGGCTCCTATTCCCTTAGAAATGTTTATCTAATCCTTATAAACTATGTAGATAAGCCTTATTATTTAAATAAGTCATTTTCTCTCTTAAAAGGAAAGTGTTTTTTTTTTTAAAAAAAAAAAAAGAAAAGAGAGTTGCTAACTAGTGAGGATTCTTACTAGGAGTAATGGCCAATAGTGGAAATAATGACAACTTTGATGGAATTAACCCTATAGAAGTGAGGTTTCATTCATTACAGCAAACTTTAGCAAAAATAACAAAACAAATGAACTTCATGGTTGACAGCATACCCTTGCTCGGAGCAACAATGCCAGCAAATGAAGAGCATCCAATGTTGGATCTTGATCCTTTTAAGGATGAGACAGGGCTATTTAATTCAAGAGCAATCAACTTAGGGCCCATTCAAGACAGTTTTAAAGAGTGGGAAAAGAAGTTGACCCAACAAATTGATGAGAGGATGAAGGCATTTAAGAGTCATGATGGATTTGAACAGGTTGGTAGCACCAACTTTTCTGCATATGGTACTAATGCTTATCTTGAAAAATTCAAAGGACTAACATTTGAGAAATATGACTAGACCAGATGCCTAAGCTCTACATTAGGCTGTATTTATGCAAGATGGCTCATTACATTAAAAACGAGTAACTATTGGTTTAGATATTTCAAGATAGCTTCATTTGCCAACTTTGTCTTGGTACACCCAATTAGACTTAAAGCGAGTTGATACATAGGATAAGTTAGCTCAAGAATTCTTTAAACATTACAAGTTTAATGTGGATATAACACCTTTTATTTGGGACTTGAGCAACATGAGGAAAGATGACAACAAGTCCTTTAAGGAATACACCTAAAGATGGAGGGGCATGGCAGCTAAAATCACCTCCCCTTTATCAAAGAAGGAACTGACCGAATCATTTATCCAAACATTGAATGGGCCATACTTTAATTGTCTCCTAGGGTAATCAGTCACTAGCTTTGCAGATGTAGTGTTAGCAAGTGGTTGCATAGAGGAAGTAATAAGGACATATAAATTGGCTGAAGATCAAATTATCTCAATAAGTCTTGAAATGGCTATAAATTTAGCAGACTTTGAAACAAAGATGCTCAAAAGGCATCTTACTCCAATCTTGATCCTAATAACTCAACTCCTTCATTAGTTGAAAGAGGTAAGGATACTAAGTTGTGCACTTCCTCTACCCAGACACATGTGCCCAATGGGTCATTCTATAGAAGACTGTTGGAAACTAAAACACATGATTTAAGACCTAATTGATACTAGGTGTCTTCAAATAAACTCTACTGATCCAAATGGATTGAAGGTTAAGTTAAAAGTTCCTTCACAATATGCTGGGTTATGCATCAACATGATAGGAACATCTAAATATAAGAAGGGTGGGAGTTTAAATCAAGGGAAACCAAGAGAATTCAATATAAATAAAAGAATGAGTGGCAATTATTAAGGAAGTTCAAGTACTTTATGATGTAAGAAATTTCTTGAATAAAAGTTATTTGTTTCTTGAATAATTGCACATTTTTCATATCTCACTTTGAAAGTTTAAAATGAAAAGAAACAAGCTGAATCCCAAACACCAACCCCAAAATACGTCTTAAGTGTTGAGATTGACATTAAAGTGAGGCTACTGGACTCATTTCTTAAAAGAGATCCATCTTGAAATTGATACACTAATCAAAATGACGTTAGGCATTTATTTTTCAATATCTTAAACACAAAAATATCCCTTGTCAATCCCATTAAGTCTTTAAATGAAGTATTTCAAAAAAATTAAACTATATCTAGAACTACCTTACAATGAGGTAATTTAGAGGGTAAGATCATTAAAAAGTAGAAAAGGTTAGATCCATTTGTGCTTGCTTCAATTGCCTTAATTCAACTATAATTATTACAATCGGTAATTTATTTCCTTTAAGGATAAAGAAGAGCTTCCATGCTGAAAACTATATACAAACCACATATACTACGAGTTATATACAAAAAAAGGGGATGATCACCTTTGTCATGGGGACAATTGAAAAAAAAAAAGAAAGAAAGGGGAAAAAAAAGAGAAGAAGAATGAAAGGTAAGAGGAAAAAGAAAAGGGGCATGAGGAAATAAATAGTATGCCCAAGAAAGAAATCTGCAAAAATATGGTAATCAAATGCAAAGCCCTAAAAATCGAAACTGATTAGGGGCATGTACCTTAAAAGCCTTATTTTGAAGTAAGGCCCATCCCTCAAAATAAAAACCCCTAAATCTAAGAAGCAGGGGTAAAAACTAAGACTGTCAAAAATCACTCGTCTTGTAAACTAAGGCGCACCCATAATTCCATCCCTTCCAAAGGCCCTTTTGATTGAAGAAAATAACTTATCTTTAGTAAAAGTTACTTTTGAAACTGGGACGAGCACAATTTTATTTTTACTTATAAAGTTCTTAACTTGTAAACCTAAGGTGAGTAAATGAACTCTTATAAAAAAAAGGCCTATACATTATTTTGAAAACAAGGACTAAAAGCTAATATAATACTATAACCCAAAAAAGACCTATTAGATTAATTGAAGTGTATCGCTTGTAAGATAAGCTATAATTTTTAGAAATATAGTCTAGAGTGATGATTTAAGCCAAGAGAAGGTAAGAAAGCCCTCTTAAACTAAACTAATCAATTATGAGATATTATTCTTGTAACTAAAAGACATTTGAAAAGTCTCCAAGAAGAGTCACTACCATTATAATCACCCCAGGTGACATCAAATGATCACTTGCCCTAAGCTTAAAAGTAAAGTAGCCCGAGAAAAGAGGATCCCTTCAAGACGAGATTGTTAAGCGATTTGAGCAAAGTTAAGAAAGGAATAAGTTATCAAAAAGCCTGTGCTCAAGTGATAGCATTAGGAATTATAAAGAACCCAAACCTGTTAGCAAGTCTTAAGAAAAAAGGGGAAAGAAAAGAAAAAAGGACAAGTTTTCTTTAAATCATTTCCAAACTGGTCTTTTTATCCAGCTTAGACTATGTTTAGCCCTAATGTTGAGTTTCATTACTTTTAAGCATTAGTCCTACCTCAATTTTCTTCCCACTCGGCCTTGGTGCCTAGCTTTGTCACTTTCAAGCATTCTGTCTCAACATGAGTCTTACCCTCATTTGTAAATTTTCTTCTTCCCACTCTAGCAGTGACCATTTTCATTAGTTTTGGGAGTTTTACCTAAGTTTAAATAAAGTGACTCAATCCCTAGTGTCTAATCTCAAATCACTTTTTGTCAATTTAAGGGGAGGGGGGGGGGGGGGGGGGGGGGGCGCATGTAGGGGTGCTTTGGCCCGTAACAGCCAGATCAAGTGACCCCGATAATTCAATCTCTCTCTTAAGTCGACCCTTGAGGTTAGTTTTGTCAATTCCAAGAAATTTCGCAATTGACAAAGTTTTATAAGAAACCTAATTAAATTTTTCAATAGCCATCAATCCAAGATGATGATAAGCTTACAAGCCCATCAATCTAAGATAGTGATAGAGTTTGTCTAAACCCATCAATCCAAGACAATTCAAGTTTTTCTAGACCTATCGATCTAAGATAGTGCTATATCTATCAATCCAAGATAGTACAATAACCGCCGATCTAAGATGGTATTCAAGCTAAAGCCTATCAATCCAATATGGTGTTCAAGCTAAAGCCCATCAATCTAAGATGGTGTTTAAGTTTTTGTCAAACCCATCAATCTAAGATCATGCTCATTTTGGTGTTAGTTTGGAAAACCATTAATCCAAGATGGTTATTTAAGGTCTACTTTGTTTTCTCTAAAACAACCATATTATACCATCCATCCAAGATGGTATCTTTAGGGTTTTAGCTAACTCATAGAGCATTATCCCATCTCACATCTCTTTTGGGGTTATAGTTAGCTCGTAGGGTAGTATACCGTTCACAAACCCTACTCTTATATCTCGGCCAACCCTTAATGTGCCCTCTATCTCTTTTGACATATCTTTCAATGTTCACTTAAATTCCCAATTGATTAAGCTTAGGATAGCTAGCAATTTGTACTACTACTTAAGACAAATTCATCCCTAAGGCAAAAATTATGTTTCTTTTGTCTTTATAGCAAAATTTTTACTTAAATTTTACCACAAAGATGGGCAGCTATAGACATCCTATTTTTGTCCTCCTGCAATTTTAGATTTTTCTTTTAGAATAGGAAAAAAGGTCCTAATTTAGAAAAAAGTACAAAAAATAGAAAATTTAGAAAAAAAAGTACAAAAAATAGAAAATTAATAAATATTTAGAACTTTTAAAAGTAGATAGAATAAGAAAATCTGAAATAGCTTTAGTATTAAGGTTAGGTCTTAAATAAAAAAACGTTGAGCCTGGGCTTAGATTTAAGTCTAACCCAAGCATACCTAGTCCATATATGTAATTTGATTGCACATATGAACGAGGCATAAGCTAATAGCCTGATAATGATACACTTAGACCTATATTAGTAGAAAGCAAAGAGGTTTAAGGATTGAATCTCACTATAGGCATTTTATGCCTTTTATATTTCCCCTATCTACATATGCCACATGTTCATGTCTAATTGAGCCCATGTGTTGGCCTGATATGTGGCTGACTCCAATTAGGTAAGCAACTGACATGGCACTACGTCAGCACTTCTTTCCCTCACTTTCCCTATATTTCTTTCATTTTCTCGTGAAGCACATGCTTAGGGTATTCAATTTATGACCATTTTTTATGCAGTTTTCTTTATGATTTCATTAAATAAATGATAAAATTACAAAGAGCACTTAGGGTACTTCAAATTGGTACCAATTGCCTGCCTAGATATAATTGATTTGAGGATTAAATTTGTACTTGAAAATCAAAGAAGTCATGTCACGTGATTTTAGCTCCATTGAAATTTGAGGAATCTAGGTAAGAATCAAAGCTTCCAATCTCTTATTCTAGAAAGAATGATTATTTAGGGATCACATTTGATCATTATTTTAGCTGAAATCAAGCAAAATTAAGTTAAAATCAAATTAAAGTAATCAAAACCTATTAAGCTTCAATTTCCAATTCGACGACAATATTAAGCTTTCCATGTTTGTTTGAGCATCATTTAGTATAAACAGGGGCTTCTAGGATTCATTCCATCATGAATCTCCACTGCCAACACTCCTTCTCCCATGTCGAGTTGTCTCTCTCTATCTCTCTACACTCTTAGTCGCAACCTGGTTCTCTTTCTTTAGAATGGATTCAAGCTTGAATCACTTCAAGCTAATTTAGTGCTATCAATAAGTTTCCTATGGTGAGAGTTTTCCAACTTGACTACCCCCATGCTTTATTGTGGTCCCTATCATCCCTAACCAAAGCTTTACCACAAAACCTTAACCAAACTGAAAGTTCTACCACTAAAACCACCCTTGCAGCCACATTTAATGCAATCCAACACTATAATCGAACTTGTCGTAGTCTAAAACCTAGGATCGTCCCTCTCTCTCGCAACCAGTAACACCCTATGCGTACTGCTGGCCACCACTTTCAACAACCACCAAACAAGGTTGCATAAGAAAAAATCCCCATTTCACCAATGAAACTCACTCAAAAAATTGCATAGAACCACCCAAAAGCACCCCTCTATGGCCTCTTCTTCATTCCTTATTATGACCTACGTACTAACTCACTACCCGACCTTACTCCAATCAGAACCCAACTGTTTGACTCGCATGTCAAATCATGCCCTTGATCCTGATCTATGCTCCGTAGTTTAGCCCTTTCTTTTGTGTTTCTTTTGGTTTTATTTCTTTTTAATTTTTATAAAAATTATTGTAATTATAAAAAAAAAACAGAATAAAAAAAAAGAGAATTAAGAAAGGAAAACCCTTTTGTTTCTTTTTGTTTATTTATTTATGCTTCAATTAAAAATAATAATAAAATATAAAATAATTAAAAAATTTTATCACTTAGAAAAATCTATTTTCTAAATAAATAAAAATAAATCAATCCTTTTCAAAATTAGGGCATTTTAGAAATTTTCAAAAATAAAAATACTAATTTAGGACCCTTCCCTATAATTTTTTTAAAATAAAACAAAATGTCTAAGAGACATAAACTTAACTAATTTTTTTAAATTAAAATAAATTCACATATTAAAGTTTTATCAAATGAATTATGAAAATCTGATCTTGATTAACAAGTACATTAGTATTCATAGGAAACTATAGGGTGATTTAAAATATGTAAAAAGGTTTATTTTCTCCCTTTTGTAAATTTTATTTCTATTTCTTATTTTTTGCAAGTAAATATAATTTTAATTATTTATAAACAACAATTATCATTAGAAAGATATTTTTGAAAGGTAAAATTAAACTTAAAAGATTAAAAGGGGTACCTAATAAGGGTTTAATAGATTAGCCTCTAGACTTGAAATATCTAGTTTTCAAATACCGTTTTAAAAAATTGGTCTTTACAATAGATTAGGGGCTTGGTTAAATTGATCCATGTAATTAATTTAACCTAACCCATTTTTCCTTACCTCAGGCGAGTGGAGACTCCAAATTTTTCAAAATAGAAAAATCTAAGTTTTTCTTAACTCTTAGTCTAAAGTTAGTATTAAATGGGATAAGGTTTAATATTAATTGGATTAAGAAAAATAATAAAAACTGGGAAAAATTTAGGTTTGGTACTTAACTATCTACATACATCTTCCATTTCCCATCTTTTTTTAGTACCAACAAGACTGGTATGGCATATGGGCTTAAGGACTCTCATGGGGAAGGCAAGTGCTATGAGAACGAAATAAGTGCTACGAACAATTGACACTAAGGGCATAAAAGGAGTAGCTACTAGCTACGACATAAGACTTGAATCCCGAAACTGTAAGGGAGGTTTGGATAGGACACAGCAAATAAATGCCTTTACTAGAATACAAGGATCTGGTGAATACATCTGGTTCATTGGTCAGTAATGAGAGAAACTAACTCTAAAGCGAATGTTTTCAGTGCATATCTAACTATAATATAGACTATGCTACTAGCAAGAGAATTCGCTACTCAATCATCGACACTTGGAAAAAAAAGTCCCTCCATTAGTTAACCAGAAAAGACCTCCAAGACGGTACGAATCGTCTAATCACTTTATATATAGATATTTTAGCACTTTCACCATTAGACTAAGTAAAGCCAATAAGCCCTCCAGTTGCATTAAGGAACTAAAGTGCTGGACTAGACCGGATAGCACATCCCATCGAAGGGGGAAGGGGCCTTGGACTGCCTTTGTAAGACTAAAATAAGACCATCAAGGCTATTGGTCCCCACCCAATTGAATGGGTTTGCCCCCTGCCCCTTTCCCGCAGGTTAGTAGATTTTTCATCAGGTGTTGTTCAAACTCTATTTCGTTTTCAAACAAAGATTTCCCTTTAGTCACAAACCTTGGCAAAGTCTTGTAGGTCAAACTACTTTTCTAGGTACGGCAACTTAGCAGCATAGTCTTCCGTAAGCTAGGCGGGTTCCATGGTTCTTACTCTGATTTTGTTTTACTCCTATGTCTGGCTGTCACCACTTTCATTAGCTTCTTGGACATAAAGGGAATCGTGCTTAAATTAGTATTTTGCTCTTTTCTTGGAATACATCACTAACCTATCCCTAAGATACTTTGAAGCATCCTGGTGTGCTTCTAAAATCCAATCTATCTATTTGTTTTTAATGGAAAAGAGAAGTGGAGTTTTTTCCTCAAAAACGAAAAAGGAATGAGATTTTCTAATTTTAACTTAGGGCTTTCGATCTCTGTACCACTGAAACAACTAGGTTTGGATTTCTTTCTTCACAAATTAGTAAGTGAAGTAAGCCATTGGCTATGGGGCATGAAAGCTTAAGAAAAGTAAAAGTATTCCTTCTTTTTTCTTAGCGTAGTATCTCCTTTCTTCTCGGAAACACTAAGAAAATTGCCCTTCCTTGAAATGAAAAGAAAGAAAAAGGAGAAGAGTGACTGATAGAAAGAGCGGTGAAGATTCCCAACTAGGTTAAAGCCTTTGAATAGCAGTTGAATCCATTGAAATGATTTAGGAGTGACAGGGTATGAAAGAGCTAAAGCAAAGAAAAAATTGACTTATCTTAGATATAATTTTGGTTTACTTGCTGTTTTATCCCTTACTTATTAGTAATAGGACTAGGAGTAATAGGCTGTTAGTCAAGACTATGCCATCACTGTTCTAAGAGTAGGGGGTTTGCAAGACTAAGGAATATACGAAGGGCTTTTGGTCACTACTTCAGAAATGAGCATTATCCGGAATTCTTTTTGCTCGTGAGCGTAATGGTATAAAATTACCAGATGAGAAAGCTTGGCCTCGTACCCCTATCAGCTACTGAAAGCTTAGTAAGTCAACAGCATTCTCTTAAGTAGCAAAGGTAAGACAAATGAAGCTTTCACTGCTAATCTTAGTTAACCCGAAGGTCTCGTAATTCCAATTAGTTGACATCGAAGGCAGTACCATTAAGTAGTATGGTAATAGAAGGTTTCAAACTTCAAGGTGTATAGCATAACTGTTAACATTCTCTTTCTCTTTCGAGATGCCAAGAATCAAGAATAGATAAGAAAATGGGGTTTTTAGGACCCAAAAATGTTCCTTAAAGGATTTAGAAGTGAAATAACCTAGAAATCTTTGATTGACAAGAAGACTTTCATACTTCAATTGATTCACTAAGCTAGTTAAAAGCCTTAGTTCAGTGAAAGCATTTAGAAAAAAAAAAAAAAAAAAAAAGAATGCCTCGTGCAAGAAAGAATCTATTAGTAGTGGCCTAAATGAAAGAGAGAGCTACGCGATGTCGGCTATAGAAGCCGAAACAGTGTGAGACTTTGTGTCAAGGAATTCATTGATAGAGAGGGAATTTATAGATTATTATAACAGATGATTACATTGGATTTGTAATAAATAGTATATGCTGTAGAATCGAAATCAATCTCTTTCTTCCCTCGTGCCGTACGTTGGCTTCTTCAATGAGCAAAGAACAAGAAAGGGATCCTCCCAGCCGAACTCTACCTACTGAGCCAGTGTATTCGGGAACCTCTGGGGAAAGATAGATATATAAGTGCCAATAGGGAAAAGGATTATGTCTACATTCTCTTAAAATTTTCCTTTCAAAGCAAAAGGGTAGCTAAGAATTTTGTGAGACCCGTCTGAGGATAAATTGAGGGTATTGGGGGAAAACTAGTCGTTTGAAGGTCCGAAGTTGGCTACTAGTGGCCAAAGCTTCTTAGTACTTCACCAGAAGAGTTAAGCATTCAAGTCCTGCCATTCTTTAGTCCTATCCTTTCGAGATGCTTTTCGTCCTCGGATGGTCTAAGTCCTTCTCGAATTGTTGAAGAAAGCTAGAACTACGTTAGCAAGGAGAGAAAGTAGCGTGTGATTCCCTAATAAGAGGTTTCGCAATACAAAGACTATAAAGTAGCTTTGAGCTTTCTGCTTGTAGCTTCCAGCTTTGGCCAATCACCCTTCGGTTAGCTTATTAAGATTCAATAAGTAGAGGTTATACACTCACTGAAAGCCAAAGAGGAGATAGTGGGAATAAAAACCAATTCGAGTTCGTGCTATTTTATGAAACAACTTATTAGAAGGGATAAATGCTTAACCCTTACCTACCTACAAGACATCCTAATGGTGTCTTAGAGTCAAAGCTCCAAAAAAGACATTTAATGAAGGGCAATTTACTATTTAAAGAAAGTCAAATAGATGCACATCATGGGATGTATAAGTTATGTTAAATAAGTAATTCTCTTCCCCCAAGTGCTATGGCTTTTTCTACAGTCTCTTCCTTAGAAGCATAGGCATTGGGGGATTCAAATATTCTATGGCTATCTTATAGTATGCGGTTAGGGCTTTTGTTTTCCATGGTTGCAGTAAGGATTTTCTAGCACTTGAGAATGAGAATCAATTTTTCGTTTACCTCAAGCCTATAAGAAAAATATCGATACTTAGGAACAAATCCCCATAGTAAAGGGTGAAGAGTAGATTCTCCATTCATTTTTTTTCTGCTTTGAATATCGAGGATAAATGCTAATGAACTAAGCAAGCAAGTAAATGACTTCTCTTCCTTGCGTAGGCGAAGTGAGTTGGCTTTTTTGAGCTAGTTACCACTCCGTGGGATAAAGTTAGAGAATTGACTTCTTCAAGGGCTTTAGAATCGATGTATCCGCTCTTCTTGTTACGGAATACATTTTTAGGAAGAATCTACTACTGTCAATATATGCTCTTTGAAAGAAGAAAATGGACAAAGCCTTTTTTTTGCCTTGATTACCACTCAACTTTATGACACTCATTGAGTAAGAAGTAGACTAGTCGTTTGAAGCCTTTGAAGCCATCTACTTTGCAGCTTTAGATTTACAAAAATCCTATGCAATTGCTATTGAATCTGATGCTGATGCTTGAAATTGAAAGAAGTTTGTGGCACTTCTATTTGAAGTACTCCAAATTCTTTTCACTCTTTATTGTAGCAGCTAGTTCAGTTGCATTTATCTTGCTCAGTTGTCTTCCTTTGGTCTGTTGATACTCTCTTTCGTTTCTCACCTTCGGAAACCCAAAGCCAAAGCTCCTCATCCGAATGTAGACCCCCATCTTATAAGGCAAGAGATTGGAGGAGAAAGCTTTGATTAGATTTTTTTACGCCTGATCTTAACTAAAAGGGGGAGGACACTGCCTTCATAAGAGAAGCTATTCAATAAAGCTTCCTTTCTCTTTTCGAGCAAGGGGAGAATCCTTACAAAAATGGAGGAGCTTGATCCAGGTGGAGGCTGGCTTTCTAGGGGGGCTAAATTCATCAAAACTAAGAGGGGGAAAGACTTTTCACTATAAACTCTTTTTGAAGTCTTACAGAGTTTATAGAGTAGGGGTACCGAGAGCTCCAACTTTCACTCTTTCGTTAAGAAAAGAGATAGGGAGACCTTAACGTGTGAGAAAAGCCTATAGCTGAGCAATTCCAAACCCAAACATGTCCCATGAAAAATCAAAATTATGCATGACACGCATTTTCATGTAAGAATGCGTCATAAAACCAGGTAAAGAAAATTGAAATAACTTTGCAACCCTTAAAACCAACGAATCCATGAAGGGCGAAAATGTGGCCATGAGCCAAACTCCATACCAAAGAGTTTCACCTACTCTAACTCATCCTAATTCTACTTCTTGACCTATACCTTAAGTAGCTACCAATCTTTATGGTCGAAGTCCCAAATCTATAAACTATCCCTAACTAATTACCTATATCCTCCCTTAACATAGGATTAGAGTTGATGATGTCAATGAGAATGCCATACAAGTGGAGCAAGAAGATAATGACACCTCAAGCGAGGAGGGGGAGGGGAGATTGTGGATGCAAATACGGTTTGCCTAGAGTCAAGATTGTATGGCACGTTTTCTTGAAGGACTACCCTTTCTTTTAATTAAGCGAATGTTATGTTATGGAATTGCTGCGCCGTAGCAAAGAAAGAATTTCCTGTCAATGTAAAGGAGTTACCTCCAATGCATGATCCATGCATCTTTGTTCTACTTGAAACTTAGATTAGTAGCTCCAGCATAAAGTGATCAAGAGACTAGGTTCGAGGAAGTAGTGCGCTCGGAAGCTCAAGGTTTCTCAGGTGGGATATGGGTCTTGCTAAAATAGAGTTTATGTTGAAACTATCACTGTAGTACCGCTAGTTCATTCACATGGAACTGAAAAAGGATCAATCTTCTTATAGCTATCTTATAGCAATCTATGCTAGCCCTTATGAGCAATTGATAGGGAGGGATGTCTTTTGTTTGGAAAGAAAGAAAAAGAAAGGGGGACTGGAAAATGGTATTACTAAGCCATGGTCCTTGCTGGAGATTTTCATGATATGATCAGTAGGATCGAAAGCCTATGTTAGAAGAGCAATAAAGTTTCAGAAGGATGTAGATCAAAGTAATATTTAGTATAGAAGAGATTTTTTAGTGGTACACACATGGACCTGGGGTCGGGTCAAGGTGAGATAAGGCATATTGTAAGATGGAAGGTTGAGTCTTTAATCTTCCGAAATGCCATTTGGATCATTGCCCCATCTTCCTTAAACTTAAAGGAAACCCTTTCTTCAACAGCTCATCCACTTGCCTCTACAATTCGGTAACCTATTTAGGGCTCAGCCTATAGGCGAGCTTGTATAGCAATATGGCTCCTGGCTACATGGCAATTGCATGTTCAATTCCTCGGAGAGAAGGCAAACCTTTAAGTAGTTTTCTTGGTAGTAAGTTGGCAAACTCATCCAACAAGGTTTTTAGCTCGGTAGGTAGTAACTCCTCATCTGATCCCCTCATCTTAAGTAATCTTCTAACTAACAGATAGGTTGGCTCTTCAAGCTTCATCTGTCTCTTCAACTCAACTCAAGTCATTCCTAAAGCCTCTTTCTTTAGAATTTTACTTAATTTACTTTATATGCTTTTAACTTGTTTAGCAATCATAGGGCTCAACTTTACTTTTCTGCCTTTATGCTCTAGGAAACATATGTTCTTCCTTTCATCGTATATCACACTTTGATCAAATATCCATGGTCGTCTAAGTAGAATATGTGATGTACTCATGGGTAATACATCACAGAGCACTTCATCTCGATAGTTTCCAATATTGATCAATACAGACACTTGTTTATTTGCTTGTCGGGCTCCTTTGTCACTTAGCCATTGTAGTTTATAAGGTTTGGGGTTGAGGCTTAGTCAGTAAGTTTAATTGTTGGACCATTGAAAGTAGATGCTACATTAGTGCAGCTACTATTATCAACAATTAATGCATACAATGACCCATTTACCTTGCATCCAATGTGAAATAGATTCTCTTGTTATTCATCTTCGAGTATAAGATTCACACTCATTGCTCTCCTCAATACCAGGGTAGTAGGCATAAAGTTGCCTTCCTCACTATAGATGACTTCCTCATCTCAGATAGTTCAGTTTGTTTAGTCTCTTTTAACTCTTCCACTTCCTCATCAATACTATCTACCTTAATAGTTAGCGCTTCGCCTAAGATCACCATGGTTCTTCTATTTAGACATTGGGTAGCTATGTATCCAAATCCTTGACACTTGCAACACTTAATCTCACTTATCTTCCTTCCTAAGTTTTAGCCCTTCTCAAACTTCCTTGAGATCTCCTTTTCCTCTACTTGGATAGCTTAAGTAGGCTAGGCCTCAGCAACCTTACTTAGTTTCGATCGCACAAGTCTACTCGAGAGTAGTCAGCTAGTAGTAGGTCAATCGATAAGAGCTCGAAATCTCCCTGTTCGGTGCCTCTCGATTCTCTGGGCAACTCGGATAGCTTCATTACGTGATATAATGTCCATGGTTTCCAGAATATCTCTAATCTCATATTTCAACCCACTAATGAATAGAGACACAATTTGGTCTTTAGGCTCAACAACTTCACATCGAATCATCAACATTTGGAATTCCTTCACATATGCATCTACACTTGATCCTCCTTGCCTCAATTCCTATAACCTCTTAAACACATCTTGTAAATAGTAGCTTAGAACAAATCTTTTTCTCATAAATCTCTTTATTTCTTCCCAATTCTTAACTTAATGTTCTCCTTCTCTTCTATGGGTGGCTTATAAGTGCTTCCACCATTGGGCAGTATAGCCAGTAAACTCTTATACAACAAGTCTAACCTTAATATTATCAAGCACTTTATGGCTTAAATTGCTTCTTGATTTTATCTACCTAGTGCAAGTAGTCCTCTACATCACCACTCCAAGAAAAACTAGGGATACGTACCCTTAACCCTTCCACCCTAGGAGCTCGGATATTCCTCTCCTCTGGTTTATAATACTCCTCATTACCTTCTTCCTCTTCTTCTTCAATCTTATCTAGTGCTAGTATATGCCTAGCAACTCTATTCGTTCCTTTAATTCAGGGTGGTTGAATTGGGACATTAGCTCAGGCTATACTGACCATTGTCTCTCTTAGGCTATTCATTGGCTTATCCTCTATAGGGACCATTTCTAGCTTACTATCTATCTTCATTTATGGCAATCAATAAACTAACCACTAAGTAGTAAGTCTATCTAGTTGGTCATCTATAGATTGGGGTATGGAACTTCCTTATTGACCTTAACCATTTAGAGCACCACTCTCTTGATTACCTAGAGTTCCTTGAACATTAGAGTTAAACATTGTCATCTATTATAAGAGATTAATAGTTAAAACACTATTCAAAGTTTCCTCCCATAACAAGAATAAAACAACATTGAATACACTAACAACTAATATAACCAACATAAGATAAACAAACAAATACTTACACTTTGTTTTGCTTACAAGAAATAGGGGAAAACAAAGCTATAGATCTCTTTAGCACTAAACACTCACAACAACTATAGGTAATTTTCTCAAACACTTTTATAGCAGTAGTAAGCTACTCAAACTTCCAAGTAATAGAAACTCGCTTGAATGTAGCCAAGCTTTGATACCAAGATGATATAGGCATGTAAGTAAATATACAAGCTACAATATCATGCATAACTAGGTGGTGGGTTTGAACCGCGAGACGGTTCAAAAGATAAATGATAGTTGAAGGTTTGAGCAAGGGTTCCCATGCATTGATTATGGATATGAGGCACCAACACCTTACACAAGCTTAGTTCGTACTTAATATTATGCACAAGTGTGGCTGGAGGTCACTTACTATTGGTCCACGCTCAATAGGCTAGATAAAAAACAGTCGAGAGTAAGCAAGGGCACTTGGCTCTTTAAGGAAAAATATATCTCAATATCACTAAATTAACTATTGCGGCTATTATAATTTATAAATATTTATATGACTTAATTAGGGTAAGTCCTAGATTAGTATTGTTAGATATCTCTCATGGTCATAGATTTTGATGATAACAAAAAGATAAGAACACTAATGAATTAACAAGTGTGCAGGCATTCAAAAGGATTCTTAGAAAGTTTATTTTCGAAAAACTAAGTCACATTCAAAAGCTTATTCAGAAGCTTTGAATTAATTGGATATAGACTAGTTTGAAAATCTTTCAGAAAGTATTTTAGAAGCTTTTATAAAAAGAATTAGTACGATACTTCAGAAGCTTATTTAGAAACTTTAAAAACAAAAGGCTAATATTCTTTAGAAGATTGTTCAGAAAATAAGTGTGCAAATATGACGTTGAAATTAGTTTTAAATCAGATTTGAATTATTCAAAGCCTAGCTCCAGTAGATTGAGTATATTAGAAAAATACATTTAACCCCCGTTTCACTTAAGATGAAACTAAGATCAATAGGGAATATTTTTAAGCAAAAATATTTTTGGATATATTAAGACATACACAAGAATGAATAAGGATAAGGTTGATTTGGATTTTGTAGAATTTCTAATTTTTGAATATGAAGCTTATCTGGAAGTTGCTAACAAAAGCAGATCTTTTTAATTTCAAATTAGAGGCAAATCTAGTGGTTACTGATTAGAGGTTATCCGATTGAAACAAGATAAGGAGAGTTGTTTTTTAATTTGAAATTACTAAGATCTTCTCAAAAATATCTAAGGAATTATCTTAAATAACTAACTGTTGGATAAAAGATAAACTTCAAATTTTTAGCCATTGGAAGATTTCAATATAAAAGGAAAAGGAACTCAAAATGTTGATATACAACTCTGAAGGAATAGTATCATTGTATAAAAATTTCTTAATTAGTTTTTACCTTCTAAAAAGTTTCAGATACTTCTTCAGAGAGCTGTACCGAAACAGTGTTCTACAACAAGTGTTAATTCCTTCATGTGCAAAATTGTTTTAGACTTGTATTTTTATTCTCACTTATTATTTCTATATATTTTATGGTAGAGAAAAGATAGCTTATACTCTGTAGATCTATATTATCTAGATTGAAGAGAGGCTAGATGGGTAGAGCTAAGTGTTGCAAAGCCCTTGTGACGAATGATTGTAATTTGTTTATGTTTTGATTCAATAGATCAAGTAAAACAGTATTGATGAAGTAGACCAAGTCCCCAGCAGTGTAGCTAAGAGAGAGGAGTAAGTAGAAGGCTAAAGCTCTATAAAATCTCTGCCTGATATTCTCTTTGTCCACTCTTTTAATTTAGTTTATTATCTGTTGTGCATTGAGCAATTAAATTATCACTGTTCACTATTATAAGTTGTTAAGAGGGGTAATTTTATTTTCTAATGAAAAAGTTTTCGAAAATTTAAAAATATCAATCCACCCCCCTTCTTGATATCTTATACGGGGCCAACAAGTATAAATTACAAAAAGAATCCTATTAGAAAAGGAAAAAGGAATAATTTACAAGGGTTGAGTTGTAATCAAATAAAACGAAGGATATTCGATTACAAAAGATAGTATGGATGTTAGAAAACCAAGACTCGTATTAGTTGTCCATTTTGTGGTCCCAATGATGTGGTTTGCCAAGCAGAGTAGGTAAAGAGTAGCTGAGGTCGAAGTCGACAGCTCGATAGGTTGGTAACTTAGATGTTTCGGATTGAGGAAAGGCTAGTTCAAGAAATATTCAATTGTTAGGTTGGCTTCGACTGGTTAACTCAAGATTGGGTGTGCTCGGCTTTGGCTACGGATCAAGTTGGCAGTATGCGGGTTCATTGCTTAATCTTAGTCTAACATATTGTAGAGGGGTCAACTCAGCAACAAGTCGCTCACCTTGGTAAGCTCTTGGATGAGGTAGAAAGCAGAATAACCCCATAGGTTAAACAAGAGAATGCATTGCACTTTAGAGTGTAAATCCCCTCAAGTAGCTTGACGAACCATATGAGTGAGTTTTTGAGCTAGAAAGCATGTGATTGGTCCATGATCTTTGTCATCACTCTACTTAAAACTTAGGGTTTTCTTTATACTGGTTTTGAAATCAATTTATGATGCCTTACATTAATTAGGTGACAAGCTATCGAATTCGTATTGTGCTCTGTATGTCATTGCTTTGAAGGTTGGTGTTAACCTAATCACGAAGGCAGCTACATTTGAAAGCATCCTTTGTGGCGTTTTTTAGCTAAATGTTGTTAGCCGTGTTGTGACCTTTTCTCTATGGAAAGCACATTATTTATCAGCATGTCGATATGTGGAGTTATTTTGCCATTCCTTAGGTCAAGGTATGACATCTTAGTCATGGATTTCTATAAATATTTGGTCTTACAACTTTATTAGTTCATGGTGCTCCTTGTAGAAGGGGATATTACCCCTTTTAAGAGTATTCTAGTTGGCTAGCTGATTGGGCCTACTTCTGCAAGGTTAAGGGCCAAGCCTATTTACAGTAGGAGATTGGTCCCTCCTCTCTCTTTAATTATTGGAAAGTAAATGCTCATATTACATTAAAGACAAGATATTATCCTGTTGACCAATGTATTTTACTTATTGGAGTTGGAACTCAGCAAAACTTTATAGTTTCTTCTTAGTGATACAGTAAAACAACGAGTGATGGTCTTTTACACCTAAGATAGCTGAGTTGGGTGCTACATTCGTATCGAGCTATGGAATCTCAATCATGGCAATAGTAAACATATCCATGTATTCTTTAAGTGTTTTGTCTAGTCGGTAGCGTATTAACACGAGGGATAAACTGTCTCTTTCTAGTTGCTTGCTAGTAATGAAGTGCTAGAGAAACACTCTAGAGAGCTCTTTGAAATTAAAGATAAAATTTGTGTAGAGACTTCGATACCACATCCAAGTTGCCTTGATGAGGCTATATGAGAAGGTTTTGCATGCGATTGTATTGAAGATGCGAAGGAGCTTGATCTAAGCATGGATTGATAGTCCCTTCCTAAAGTTGAAATCGACGGATCCATTTTTGAGTGGGTATTGATTCATCTTAGATCACTTGTGCAAAGAGAGATTGTCCTATCGTGTATTTATCCTAAGGATCACTATGTTTAGATCCTTTGATCTCTATAAGGTGTTTGATCATGAGATCTATTTGATCAAAAGGTATGTTGTTTAACAGTTGCCATGCAAGCAACACTTGAGATCTATTTAATCTGTGTGTTCGTTCCAATTTTTCATACTTTGAAGAAATTATCTATTCACTAAATGTGTAATGAGTTCTAAAACTTCTTAATTTTTTTTTCTTTTTTCAAATAACAGGGATATAAAGTATTGTTGCATATTTATCAATTCAAGTAAATGAGAGATAGACCAAAGTGAAAATATGTTAATGAATTTATTATATTATTGATTTTTTTCAAGTTGTTATTAATTGCACAAGTATCAAGAGTACACATCTACTAGTATATATCAAAGGTATATTTATTACATCAATGAATTAAGGGCATTTTTTGATATATACCACTGTAATAAATAAATAAAATCAATTATTCAATTAACGTTTTCAAACAGAGGAGTAGATTTGTCATTTCCTTTTCAATTCGATTCGATCCTTATGTACCTAGAAATGATCGCATGATTAAAAGATAGGGAGTGCTATAATCAATATCATCAAAATCGCTAAGTCAACATTATTATTATATAATTAAAAAAAATGCAATCTGAAAACGTCAAATTCAAAAATGTAAAATCACTGAAATTCAGCTCGTCCCTCTTTTCGGTCGTACATAATTCCCATAATATTCCTCGTCACATGCAAAATATAGAAAAAAAAAAAAAAGACGTAAAACGTCTACATTCAGAGAATATCAAGTTATTGTTATTTCACTACAAAGATATACCTTCGTCTAAACCTTTTCTTTTCTTTTCTTTTAATCTTATTAGTATATTATATTCTATTAAATGTCGAATATGACCTCAAGCCGGAAACCTTAAAAAGACTAAGGTCCATTTACGTATACTCTAGTGAAAGCCATGTGTGGGATGCTACAATAAGTACTACCCCATGGTAATTTAATTGCATGGAAAAGAAAAAAAATCCTGCTTACAAGTTTGGAACATGCAAGGCTGTTTGGAATTTGGGCCAGGTGTGATGGGCCTTTATCATATAAAGGATAATAGCCTGTTCTATTTAATACAGGCCTTATTAGATTAAAACATTACAATAATGACTTAGATGGAACAATTTTTCAGGCCGGGGGCCAATGCTCCTATGGACTCCCATTACATAAAGGTTTTCGATAGCAATACTCTTAATTACTTCAATTACTTATGTCAAATTCTTACATTGTGCCTTTTTCTTTTCTTTTTTTTTTTTCATTTCTAAATATAATAAACCTATCCTCTCTTCTCTAATAGTATTCTATTCAAAATTCAAAAAGCAATAGCATAACTAATCACTAATCCAAGAACCTACTAATATTGGATTTGAACAATCTTATGACCAAATAAAAAATATGGAATTCTAAGCAAAGTTGTCTCTTGTTTCTTCCAATCCAAAGAATTTTTCTTATGTTAGTTACATAGGTCATGGATCTAGTATAGATAAGATAAAAGAAAGAATGTTACTTCTTTAATAAAGGTTTCAAATAATTATTGACTTGAGTGTTCCATGTCAATAAAAAAATTTCAACTATTTGGTTTTTAAAATCATTTTTGTACAAAATTAGCATACTTAATTTACTACTTTTGATGAATGAAGATTTCCATTGAGTTGTTAGAAAAAAAAAATGGTATGAAAAATTGTAAATAATTTTCATAAACTTAAGTGTGAATTGACTTTCTGAACTTTTAAAGCGTAGTTTTTTATCCTTGAAATTTTTATAAATTAACAATATAAATGACGTTTTCTTTTTTAATTAAAATAAGTCATACTATGATCAAAGTTTAAGAGGTTTAAAAATCATTTTGATAAGTTAAAATGGGAATTTATAAATTAAAATTAAAATTTAATGAGATAATTCTCAACTTATGAAAATTGTTTATCAATTTATTAAAATTTAAAAAATCAGAAACCTATATTCAAAAGTTTAATTGATAAATCTATACTAAAGTTAATGTGTTGGAGATTATTGATGGTTGTCATGATTGGTCAGGAAAGGTCTGGACTTCTATGCGGTGGAAAAAGGTAAATGTGTAGGACACGTGAACATGTTGGACCACTACTTCATTCTACATAAATTTCGTAATATACTTAAAAAAGTAAAGGCATTAATTAACTAATACGGCAATATCAAAATCTATTGTTGTCTATTTGGGGGATAAGGTCTGCTTCCCAAATTATCTTCTTAAATACAAAGACAAATAAAATTCATCTTCTTTTACAGAAACTTCAATTCGGTGTTGACTCAAGATAGCTGCAGGCGATAGGCGAGGGGTGAATTTTCAAACGACAATGTAATTAATGTCGTGCAACACTATTTCAAATGAATCATAGTCAAAAAAGTCTGCGGTTCTTTCTTCTTGCAATGATAATAGGGTTTACAAATATGTCTCATGGTTTGTTGGCGTTTTTGCTGTATGCATAAATAGATAGGATAAGCAGGATTCCAACATCGGGCGCTTGAAAAATTATTAAAACTTTTTAAGGCTTTTCAATATTGATTGGGGACATTATAGAAAAGAAAATGCAAAAGAAAACATACTTCTTCTATTCGATATTCTACTAAGTCTTTTTAGAATACCTCTCAATATTTTCAATTGACATATCGTTTTATTATAATTGGCATTACAATAATTTAATGTAAAAGTTTAGATTTTTAAATAAAATAATTATGATACTTGTATTTATACAATATCAAAGTAAAGGGTCTTTGTTCAAATCTCCATATAATTATATATCCTTCTATCAATTTTCACTTAATAGATTTTAATTAAAATTCGATCCAAATTAAAAAGAGTATTAAGATATAGAATATATTTACAAATTTAAACTATTAAAAATATATGTATTATCAATAACAACTGATGGACCATTTCATTGGCACATACTGCTGTTCTTATCCGATTTCACTAAATAATTAAGCATCCTATTAGACAAACAAACAAAACAAAGGAAAAATGAAAAAAAAAAAAAAAAAAATTCAAAGATGGTATGCAAAATTCGACGTGCCTGTATCATCATGAGTGATTGAAAGCTACGGAACTATATTTGTTTCTGCCGACCCTAGGACCCATAACTTGGAATACGACACCCGACCAACCAGCTTTTGACATCACAATCTCGTCACTATTCCATCACAATCAGTAGGAGCCACCTATGTTGAATTGTATGTTGATATGGAATGGTTTAACTTAATTTACTAGCGGAGGGGGAAAAAAACGAAAAGGATAATAATTCTCTTCTAGAAGGAAAAAGGAAACAAAAAAAGAAAACTAGTTAACTTCGAATCGAATATTTGAATCCTTTCTTCTTAGAAAAAGGAGAATCATTTGCACTTGGTGATAAATACATATATATATATATATTATTAAGTAAAAATATCTCCTTTCGGACTTTGCACCCATTTAAAAAAATTTGTGTAAATTAAAATATTTAGTATTCTTTTATGGATTTATTTACAATTTTTCCATCCTAATAATTATCACTATATTCAATGTAAAGATTTCTGCATTTACTATTTATATTAAAAGGGTGAATTTGATGTTCTAAAACCAATCTTTCTTTCTTTTTTCATTTTACTCTCTTTTATGTTGGTTTATCTAATATTATTGATTAAAATTTTCATTTCCTCATAGTATTCTAACGCTCGAATCCTATCTCCCAATTTCATTCATTGGTAATACTTCTATATCATTATGTTTCTCTCTAATATTTATTTATTTATAGATCATTTTATTTTACTTGATTTCCTTGATTCTAAGTTACCGTTACCCCATAAATAACAATATTTATATATACTTCTTTTCAGAGGGTGAAGCAATATTTTGTACTCATAGAGAGGTTTTGGTGTCTAGTATTTTGAAGTGTCTTAGTATTCTATGGATTTTTCAATAATCAATTGAGGTTGGACTTTTTGAAAAGATTGGTAGAAAGAGTTTAGTTAGGGACTCGAGTGATAATGGTGGTAGCAATAAGTTCTATAGTGGTTACAGACTAAAGATGAATGAGATCATTTTTAAGTCGTGCATGTTAACTCATTTAAATTATAATTACTCTTTTCTTCAATTACTTGTTTCATGTTTTTCTTTTGTATTATAAATAATATTTGTTAAAGATGACTTTAGATCACATAATGGTTTGCATGGATTAGATCATTTGTAGAAGTATAAATTTATCTAGCATAATTTCATAAAGATATCATTTATTCTACAATTAATTGTAGTTATTACTTAAACATCAAAATTATCCAATATAATAATTTGAAGTTTTAAACATGAAATAATCAGTTATATGAATTTTTAAATCATCAATTTGAGGTTGCTTTTTTTTTTTTTTTGTAGTTGTTGATGATAAGGATTATCTGACTCAAGTGGTATTGGTAGCAATTACTTCCATAATAGTTATGTAAGAGGCTAAGAAGCATGAGATCGTTTTTAAATCATGCATGTAGGCCCATCTAAATGATGATTACTTTTTTCTCCCACTACCCATTTTCATGTTTTGCTTTTATGTTATAATTGGTATGATCATGTGATGGTTTGTATGGATTAGATCATTTGCAGACACATAAATTTGTCTAACATAATTTCATAAGAGTCTTTTTTTATTGTAACATATTTTCATGAGCATGTTTTTTATTTTTTAATTAATTGTAGTTATTGCTTAAATGTCAAAATTATCCAACATAGCAATTTTAAGATTCAAACATGAGATAATGAGTTTGACAAAAAAAGAAAAAAGATAATGGAAATGTTATTTCATCTCTTTGTTTCTTTAAATGAATGCCATGAATATATGGTAACTAATTGTTTAAATAGCAAAGTTATTGAGAATTGAAAGTATAATAATCATTTAAATATATGGAATAATGATTTTTTTTAATATGACAAAAAAACAATAAATATTAATAAATAAAATGTTTCCAAATCATATATTATTATAAAGAGATGCTTATGAAGAGTCTGCTAAGAAACATTAATACTGTTTATTACTTATAATTGTTATCTTATAAAGATTGTGAGTAAATATGAGAAATATTGTGGTAAAAAATTTAATATCTATATCATAAACAAATGTACCGAATTAAAATGTAGAATATAAAAGGATAAAACGTATCATTTGGTGCTTGGTGTAGAATTATTCGAACTTTGAGTTATCAAATTGATGCCTATTGTCCATGATGAGGGCTTAGGGGGGCCCTAAATCTGGTGAGGATGTTCTAAACGAAGAACTCAATACTCCTCTCGATAATCTTTGCTACAACCTCGACTCTAACCCACTTGGTAAAATAGTTGATGGCCACAATAATGAACTACCAACATCTTAAGGCCTTAAGGAATGTGCCAAGAATATTGATGCCTACTAGGTAAATGGCTACGAACTAGTTAGGAGCTGGAGATTGCTATTGGGGGACACTAAGGGCACTTTTAGTCTATAACCTTAGCATCATACCTTATGATAGGCTAATAATATCCAAGCCGTAGTACCTAGATGTAAAGGACTTATCATAACCTGAATAATATCATTATCGTGGTAGATCGTTGTGTACGGTATAAAGATCTATACTCAATCACATTGTTGATCATAGGCCTCATATACGATACATAAGATTCCTTCTACTCGATATTACTATCAGGCATGCAAACGAGTAATATCGAGCATATTAACTGAAATTACTACTTAATTATGGAAATTACTGGAAATGAAGCGTGGAACATAGAATTCTACGACAAAAGTATTACAATACAAACTAAGTCTATATAAGTTTGTCTCTCTCAAAAATTAAACTAAACAGAAGAAATACACAATTCTTAGCCATGACTATTCATTCCCTCTTTTGCTCTCTGAAACATACAGTCCCGTCCCAACACAAAACTCACCTCTAACATTTCACGACCTGGATTGATGAAGAGATAGCCTTGCATCAAAAGAAATCTATTGGGTATACATGAAATATTCAAAATATCAAACAATACATACAGCGACCGAAGAGTTGCACGTAACTCAGATTTACGCCCCTTGTAGTCGAGGTTAGAGATAGTTAACTAACACAAATCATCAACCAAGCTCTAGTACTTAAGTTTTTATTCCACTTACACTAACGTACCCAAATCAACTCAAACATATATATATATATATATATATATAATATACAAACTTTACTTCTCATATGAAAAATACACTTTCCTTTTCAAAAATCAAAATCCTAAGTCTAGCAATGTAGTAACTTCCGCAATTCACATCATACACAATCCATATCATACACCCTAAGTAGAAGTCACAAGATATGAGCTTTCGCTAACAGTTAACATCCCTTAGCACCTAATAAGCTCAAAATTTAGGGTAGAGACTCAATAATATATATGTGGTATAACCGTTGCCTAATCTTTGTAGGAGCTTCCGCTCTTGTGAGTTCCTTCCTATCTTCCGTGTAAAGTGGCAATCAGTATAGTTATGATGTAAATATGAGAAATGCATGACTTATTAAATCCCTTAATCAAATAATTACTTAATTATGTTTTCATTGTGATTAGACAATGACATTCCACAACAATAATATATATATATATATATATATATATCATCATCATAAATAACTCCGTTTATTATCTGATTAGCAAATCATAGAGTTTAATTACAATATTACACACATGCATTTCCTAAATCTCTCATGCATTCAAGTTTTATATAACAATTTAAGTGCATCTACACTACAAATAAAATCAAGTATAAAGTCACTGAGAATCACTCATTTGGTCATGGCTAATCAATCATAGTAGTTGTAAGCCCTACAACCAGTCACTTAAGGTTTCGATCGGCTGAAAAATCTGATCGAGCCTAAATTATAAGTAAAGCTAAAAATATTAGTAAAATAATCCTGTAAGTTTGAATTTAAGAAAATAAGCAATAAAATAAAAGAATATAAAAATTTTAAATTTTAAGTATATAACTCGTTATTTATCGAAAATACGTAAAATGCATTTTGATAATTAACGAATTGCTAGAGATAAATTATATGTATACTATAAAATAACCTAAATAATATTTAGGAATATTTATTTGTACTATATATGAATTTACACGTATGTAGAAATACGCGTAATTACTTAAAATACGCGTAATGTGCTAATATAATACTAAATAATCAAAGAAAATTCATAATTAATTAAGAAAAAATAAATAAATATCAGGAAAAATAAGGAATGATCTAGATATAGGTCATGGAAACTAGGGAAAATAAGAAAAAAAACTATCCAATTAAATTAGAACAACACAAAAGCCAAATTGGAAGAAAATAAGGCAATTGTCTAATCAAATTAATACACAATAATTTCCTTATAGCTCTATAAATAGCAAGAAAAATTCTGAAGCTCATTTGGTCAGTTTGGAGAGTGAAAAAAATATGGAGAGGCAAAATTGAGAGAAAAATTAGGGTTAGAAAAAATAATAAGAAAAGCTGTGTAGTTAAAGCCATAAAGGAGAACCTAGACCCGACGAGCAGCTGGGAATGGACGACTACCACCACTACATGATGGTGGAAGTGCCCAAGTGGGACGATATACCCATGGCCACCGATAGTAGCCGGAGCCACCCAAAGTAGCCGGAGCCACCCAAAGTAGCCGGAGCCACCCAAATCAGTGGGTTCAATTTTCAGCCCGATTTTGTTTAATTTTGTAAAAATAGTAAATATTTTTTTATGTAGTTTTTAGGAAAAATATTACTTTTGATGAAAATATGTTCTGTGATATAGGGTCCTTCAGAAATCACACAAAACCGAGCATATTTCGGTTTAGAAATATATGATCTTAAGAGTGTATTTTTGAACCGAAAATTTTTGTGTATACTACTTAGATGATACAGAATAGTGCTATGAATTCCGTTTTCAAAAATTAATTTTCAAAAATTTTAGATAATTTTTTGGCCTTAAAATGAGGCATAAAATTGGTCATTTAGGGTTAATTAAGTAATTAAATGGTTAATTACTGATTTAGTGAATAATTATATGTTTTAGGATGTTAAAATCTGATAAAATATGATACTTGTAGCATTTAGGGTGTTAGATGTAATTATTAGGTTAATTATGTAGTAAATGAGTAATAGGAAAAAATAGTAAATTTTAAGTTAATTTTGTAAGTTAAGGTAATTAGGTGTAAGATCTTATTTGGGATGAATTTAGATATTTTGAAATGATAATTAATGTTAAAAGATGATAATTAGAGTAATAAAAATATTAGATGTGTATTATGTACATAATAAGTAATAGTAGAAAATACATAATTATTAAAGATATAATAAATAGAAAATATTATAATAAAATTGATATTATGATAATAATAAAAATATGCAATAAATCTGATAAGAAACTTAAATTTATGTAATTAGAGAAAAAACGTAAAAATTTCTCACATTAGGAGTAAATTCGGTACACTAATAAGGATCTAAGTGTACTGGGTAGAATAAAATACTAATTAGAGGTAATGATGGTATTTAGGAAATTGGGAAGTAATGTGATTGATTTCACATTATGAGTTGAAATGAATTTCTACGGTTCGAGTATAAAACAGTACTTAGAAATCGAACTAGAACTTAATTTAGAAATCGATAAGGAAACCGAACCTAAACCCGACTCCAAACCTAAAATAATTGTAAAAGACTTAAGACTTAGATAATTGGATATATTAAACTCTAAACAAAATATCATAATAAGTGTTATAGGATAAAACGAACCTACAATAATTATAAGAAAAATTGAAACCACGTTTGTGTCATAAGGATAACTGGTGATGGCCTGAGCAAGTTGTACCTCGAGTGAGCGAGCGAGCGAGAAGTTAAGGTAAGTTGGAATTAATATGTTGCTGTATTTTGGAGGCTTAAGATTATGCTTGGTTGTGCTTGTTAGATAGTTTGTTATGTGCGCGTGCTTGATTATGAGTGATACTATGATTCTGTCTGTTGTTCTAGCTTGTATCGTGTGATTTATATGAAATGATTAATCACCCTAAACTGGACCTAATTAAATATATAACTTGTAATCATAATCAGACCTGCATGACAACCCATTAGAGGAAACTTAGGATTCTCCGGCCAAATACCGACTCCTTGAAAAGAGATAGCACAGGATTGCAATGGGTCCCTTCTTTATCCTCAGTCGAACTAAGTGACAGGAAAGGAAGTCGCGGCGAGGGTAAAGAAAATGGTTCGAAGGTAGTCGCGGGAGGAGCGAGGTCTCCATTACATAAACCTAAGTTTAGTCATGAGCTGTTGCATTAATGGTAACTCCTCAACCTGGATTAAAGTAGGCACAATTTCTCTAATCTCACAACAGACTGGATAACGTCGTGTGATGGCATTTACTTGAACATGCATTGCACTTAATAAGTTGGTTGATAACCTTGTTATGTTTATAGTATAGTTTTAAGTCCTTCATCCTAACTTACTGAGCTGTGGTTGCTCACATCCCTATAGACATGGTACAGGTGCTAGCTAAGAAGCGGCATACAACTACCGTGAAGTTAGCAACTGCTGGATCCTAGGGAGTGAGGAAAAACATTTGAAGAACAGGCATATATTTTTAAGGTTTAAGCTATTATAGTTGAAAGCATTAATTGTAATAATTGAATTCTAATGTATATATATATATATATATAATTTTCTCACTTTCTTAGATAAATAATTTATTTAAATTACAACCGTTTACTTCAAAACAGGTTAGTCGTGGACGCCTTGTGTAGATCAGGTCTAGGATAGCGGTTGTAAGGCCAACTTTTATCTTAGAATGGTTTATACGGCAGGGCTGTTATGACTCTACCATTTCAGGGCGTAACAATAGTATGAAGGTAAGTTGTCTCTAATAATAGGATCCCCTAAACATCGTAAATATGATAATATAAGAATTTAAAATGAAAATTAAAATGTTAACCTAAGTTATATTGTTAACTTAGTTTTATATTTGTCCCCATTGTACTAAATCTTCGATCATGTATAACTTTATCATTTTAAATTTAATTTTTATGATCTTACAGTCAATTTCCATCGTTTTCAAGTGTCATTTCATATGGTATAGTTAGATTTTAGAGATGGGGCCTACAATTTTGCCTACTGATAAGAACAATAGCTTCCCCTAGGTTTTAGTCTTCTTTTAGGCTTGAAATTGTTGTTAGGCTTTTTATTACTTTATGTAGTAATTTAGGCTTAGGCTTAATATTCCCATCAAAGTCAAATTTCCATCCCTTATTCATGGCCTTGGTACTATCTAAATTTTCTTGGATTCTTAAGTGTGCTTATGTGGTCAAATTGGCCTTACTTTTATATAAATCAATGTTTATGACTTTGTTAGGCTTAAGGAACTTTATGGGAACTTCTTATAAGTCTCATAACACCTTTTCTTTGGGAGTTAAGGTGTTGGTAAGAAATTTCATGAAGACCTAACCAAAGGTTTTGAGTGTTTTAGGCCTAGTTTTGAGTGTTTTAGGCTCGATTTTGAGTTTTAAACTTTTAACCCTTATCTTACTAGCCTTGTTTAATCTTTTCACTTTGTTTACATTATTTTATCATGTTTTTTAGTGTATTTTTCCTTGGTTCTAGATCTGGTCGGTTTGGTTTGGGTGACATCTAACTTGCTTTTCCACTTAATTCATTATTTTCTTAAGTCTACGTGACAATCCAAAGGTTTACACTACTTCTACCCTAATTCTAACTTAACTTCTTCTTAACGTGAGGATTAGTACTAAGTGAAGTTTATAGATCATACACTTATTATAGCTGCTACAAGTTGTTTTAAGTCTTTAGGAGTTAATTTCTACACCAAATCTTCATGTACTGATTTTTTCTTCACCTAAAGCTAAATTTAAGCATGTGAAACTAAATAAAAGCGAAAATAACACTTGGGTATACTCCAAACATGTCATGTCTAGCATGCTTCTAAGTTGGTCATGCACTTGTTTTATGATTTTCTCAAGTCATAAATTTTTACTCTAAGTGATAGGCAAGTATTTTATAAAAACACTAAATCTAGCTTACTCATATTCCATCATTTATGTGAAAGATTCATAGAGCTTAGCACTTAGTATAAACTAACTAGGATATCACTTTATGTACATAATAATATCCTCAAGAATATGTATTATCTCCTAGTCCTAGACATGGTATTCTAAAGGTACTCAAATTTAAAACTTACTTCTTTTCCAAGTGTGATGGATGGTAAACTTGTGCTTATAATGTCCTCCTTAGCTCCTTGTTTTCCCTTCCTTTTTGTGTGCTCCTTGAGTTCCTAAAGCCTAAGTGTTTAAAGATGGTTTTGGGTGTTCTAAAGTTTCTTGAATGGAGTTATACAAGTTTCCTTAGGTGATCCTTTGAATGGACTAAAGTGAAGACAACAAAAATACACTTTTGTGCAACGTGGGATGATTTTGTAGGGCAATTGTGAAGATGAAAGTGTGCCTTTGTTTTTCTTTCTATTTGTAAGCTAAATATTTTTAGAAAAGTGAGAGAAAATGAGAGGATTTGTAGGTTGGATGGCCGGTTGTGTTTGTCTGTAAAAGCACCTAAAACAATGTCTTTTGTTGCTTCTAAATTTAGCGCATAAGCTTATCATGTAATGATTGAATAATGTAAGCATAATAGGGTAAATAGTGGTTGCAAAAAACAATTGAATGGATGTTTAAATGACAAGGAATGGCTTGCCATTCCTTCTTCTTCTAACCGTCCTGGTAATGTCCTTTAAGGGCATGGTCTTGTTATGTCATCCTGACTTTAATATATTGCTTTATGTGATTAGTTGAACCACTTATCAATAGATAGTATGGCTTATATGGAGAGAAGTGGATTGTCTTATATTGAATCTATGGGAAATTATTATATGATAACTCAATCTAACTCTCATTATTATCTTTAGTTCTAATGAATTTTTTAAATTAAAATTTAATAAGATTGATTGGTTAAAAGCCTTATATGTATAGTCCTTTTAGGGTAAGGAAATTATAGAGTTTTAGAATCGAGTAAATATTGTTTAAGTTCAAATTTCTCAATTATTCATTTAAGGTCTTAAGTTTTAAGTATCTTTAGCTTATCCCAAGGTTTAGGGTTTTGGATGATTTAGAGTTTATTGTTTTTGTATTACGGTTTTCAAATACTTCGAAACTTTTGAATTGAGAAATTAGGTTCGATTTCTAAATGTAAACTTAAATTTCTTAATTTAGTTGATCCTTAGGAATCGTAAGTCCTACAACTAGCCACTCAATATTTCGATCAATTAAAAGATTCGATCAAGTCTAAATTATAAGTAAATAAAAAAATATTAGTAAAAATGATTTCGTGAGTTTGAATTTAAGGAAAAAAGTAATAAAATAAAAAATATAAAAATTTCAAATTTTAAGTATTTAACTCATTATTTATAGAAAATGCATAAAATACATTCCGATAATTAACAAATCACTAGAGATAAATTATAAGTATACTAAAAATCATAGAATAACCTAAATAATATTTAGGAACATTAATTTATACTATATATGAATTTACATCTAGGTAGAAATACATGTAATTACTTAAAAAACGCAAAACATGATAAAATAATACTAAATAATTAAAGAAAATTCATAATTAATTAATAAAAAATAAAGAAAATTCAGAAAAAATAAGGAATAATCCAGAATTGGGTCGTGGAAGCTAGGAAAAATAATAAAAAAAATAGCCAATTAAATTAAAACAACACAAAAGTCAAATTGTAAGAAAATAAGACAATTGTCTAATCAAATTAATGTACAATAATTTCCTAAAGCTCTATAAATACTCTAAATTTTTTAAAAACTCATTTTGGATGTCAGGAAGTTTATAAAAATAGAGAGAAAAATTAGGGTTAGGAAAAAAAAATAAGAAAACTGTACAGTTAGGGCTTATAAGGAGAAACCAGACCCGACGAGCAGTTGGGAGTAGAGAACCACCACTAACACATGGTGGTGGCAGTTTCAAGTGGGTCGACACGCCTATGGCCATCGACGGTAGCTGTAGCCACCCAAATCGGTGAGTTTGATTTCTAGCCCGATTTTGTATAATTTGTAAAGATAGTAAATATTCTTAGAAAATTATGAATTTTGTTATTCTGAAATATTTTTATATGTAACTTTTAGGAAAAATATTATTTTGATGAAAATATGTCCCTTGATATGTATTTTTTAAGAAATTATGCAAAATCGAGCATGTTTCAGTTTAGAAATAAATGAATTTAGGAGTATAGTTTTCAGCTAAAAATTTTTAAGTAGACTACTTAGATGATATAGAACAACGCTATGAAGCCCGTTTTCAAAAATTAATTTTCAAAAATTTTAAATAATTTTTAGGCCTTAAAATGAAGTATAAAATGGGTCATTTAGGGTTAATTAAGTAATTAAATAGTTAATTACTGATTTAGTGAATAATTATATGTTTTAGGATGTTGAAATTTAATGAAATATGATGCTTGTAGCATTTAGGGTATTAGATGTAATTATTAGGTTAATTATGTAATAAATAAGTAATAGGAAAAATAATAAATTTTAAGTTAATTTTGTAAAATAGGGTAATTAGGTGTAAAATCTGATTTAGGATGAATTTAGACATTTTGAAATGATAATTGATGTTGGGAGATGGGAATTAGAATGATAAAAATATTAATGTGTATTATGTACATAATAAGTAATAGTACATAATACACAATTATTAGAAATATAATAAATAGAAAATGTTAGAATAAATATTGATATTATAAAAATAATAGGGATATATAATTAATCTGATAGAAAACTTAAATTTATGTAATTATATGAAAAATGTGAAAATTTCTCACATTAGGAGTAAATTCGGTACACTAATAAGGATTTAAGTGTACTGGGTAAAATAAAATACTAACTAAGGATAATGATGGTATTTAGGATATTTGGAAGTAACGTAATTAATTTCACATTATGAGTTGAAACAAATTTCTAGAATTCGGGTATAAAACAGTATTTAGAAATTGAACTAAAACCTAATTTAAAAATTGATACGGAAACTGAACCCAAACCTAACCCTAAACCTAGAATAATTGTAAAAGATTTGAGTACCTAGATAACTGGATATATGAAACCCTAAACAAAACATAACAATAAGCGTTATAGGATAAAACCAACTTATAATAGTTATATGAAAAACTGAAACCACGTTTGTGTTATAGGGATAATCAGTGATAGCCTAAGTGAGTTGAACCTCGGGTGAGTGAGCGAGGAGTCCAGGTAAGTTAGGATTAATACGATGTTGTATTTTGGAGGCTTGAGATTATGCTTAGTTATGGTTGTTAGATAGTTAGTTGTATGTATCTACTCAATTATGAGTGATGCTATGATTCTATTTGTTATTCTGGCTTATATTATATGATTTTTATGAAATGATTGATTACCCTAAACTGGATCTAATCAAATATACGACCCGTAATCATAATTAGACCTGCATGACAACCCATTAGGGAAAACCTAGGATTCTCTAGTCAAATACTGAACCCTCCGAAAGGGATAGCGTAGGATTGCATAATGGTCCCTTCTTCATCCTTAGTTAAACTAAGTGACAAAAGAAGAAGTCGCGGCGAGGGTGAAGTCAATGGTTCGAAGGTAATCGCGGGAGGAACGATATCTCCATTGTACAAGCCTAAGTTTGGTCATGAGCTGTTGCATTAACGGCAACTCCTTAACCCGGATTAAAGCGGGCATAATTTTTCTAATTTCACGACGGGCCGAACAACGTCGTGCGATGGAATTTTCTTGAACATGCATTACACCTAATAAGTTGATTGATAACCTTATTATGTTTATGGTATAGTTTTAAGTCCTCCATCCTAATTTACTGAGTTGTGGTTACTCATATCCCTATAGACGTTATGCAAGTGCTGGCTAAGAAGCAGCATACAACTACTCCAATGCTAGCAACTGCTAGATCTTAAGGAGTGAGGAAAAACATTTGAAGAACAAACATATATTTTTAAGATCTAAGCTTTTATTTTAGAATTTTTCATTTCTGAATAATGTAATAATTAAGAAATATATTACGATGAAATATTGTAAACATTAATTGTAATAACTGAATTTCAGTGTATATATTTATATTTTCTCACTTTCTTAGGTAAATAATTTATTTAAATTATAAACTGTTTACTTCAAAGAGGGTTAGTTGTGAATGCCTTGTATAGGTCAGGTTTAGGATAACGGTTGTAAGGCTAACTTCTATTTTAGAATAGTTTACACGGCGGGATTGTTACGACTTTGCTACTTCAGGGCTCGACAGGAATGATTGAGAAATACTGTTGGTTACTTAAATATCACTTAAAGTAGCAGGGTTTACAAGGCTTGAGATTAAATATAGTTGTTGCATACTCTAGCATACACTTCTTCCGTAATGTGCAGGCCCTTATCTTCTTGGAGGTATCTAAGCAAAGGAAGGCTAAGTCTTCAAGGGGCACATCTTAGGCTATGAGCCTTATCAGGTTGGCATAGGTCTAAGAGATCCATGTCTAAAAGGCCTTATTAACAATCATAATCGTAGAATTTCTATTATGACATTAATTAAGATATTATCTTAGTTAATGAGTTAAAAATACAAGATTAATACTATTTCTTATTATTCATAGATATGACAGTTCCATTTGAATGTTTTAACCGTCTTTTTTTATAATTACTTATGTAATCTTGTTTCCTTAAAGTGTTTTCTTTTTTAATGTTAAAATAAAACAATGATTTTTTTTTAAATAACTAATAGTAAAATGTATAAATACGTATTGGTACATACAAATACAATAACAATGGTAGTCAAACTATATTAACATTGTTACTATGGTAATAATACATATTGATATGCATAAATATTATAGTTATGAAAGTTTAATTGATACATACTAATAAATTAGTAATGGCACTTAAACTAATTAATAATATAAACTAATACAATGAAACTATATTAATACATATAAATTTCATACCAATAATCAAATTATGCTAAAACATATTAATACATTAATAATGATAGTTAAACTATATCGATATATACTAAAACGGTGCAAATACAATCAAACTGCACAAATACATATTTATTAATACAATAATAATAAGAATCCACCATTTTCTAGAGTAATTATAATAAAAGGTAAATACTAATAAGTAAAATGTTTCAAAATAATATATTATCATAGAAAGATGACTATAAAGAGTATGATAAGAAACACTAATATTGCTTATTACCTTATAATCATTATCTTATAAAAATTTTGAGTATATATGAGGAAAATTATGATAGAAATCTAATGATTACACCACAAATAGATGTCGTAGATTAAAGTGTAGAATATAAAAAAGGCAAAACTCTTGAAATTATATACCATAATAGGTGGCACTAAGGATTATGATACGAAACACTAATTATTATATATACCTAATAAATATTTTAAATAAATAAGGAAATTATGATGGTAATCAAGGAGCTTTAATCTATAAAAACAATTAAGGAGCTTTTAAAGGAATGCAACTAAATTTGACATTAATAAAGAGATAAAAATGGAATATGAAAATAATTTATGGAAGTTAAGACTTTTGGTTATAAAAATGAAATAATTATCAAAATGCTAGCAATGAAGATTTGTTAAGAAACAGGAATCCCGTTTTAAATATAATTATAATCATACAAAAATTTTGGATAATTGTGGAAATTGTTATAATAATAAAATTCCGTTAATGATATTACATAAGATATTATCTTATTTAACATGTTAATAATATAGGAAAAATATTATTCTTATTATTTAGATGAATTATAGTTTTAGGTAACCTTCTTTTAACCATCTTTATTGATAATTACTTATTTAATCTTTCCTTCTTAAAGTGCATTTTCAAATATTAAAATAAAATATTGATTTTTAGTAATAATTAATAGTAAGCTATATAAATACATGTTAGTAAATACATGTCCAGTAACAGTGGTAGTCAAACTATATAATAATACATATTGATTCACATAAATATAGTAATTATGAAAGTGAAATTGATACATATTAATACATTAAAAATAATAATGAAACTAAATTAATACAAACTAACACAACCAAACTATATCAATACATATAGATTTACACTAATACAATCAAATTATTTTAATGCATACTAATATATTAATAATGACAGTGGAATTATTTTAATACATATTAATACAATATAAATAACAATCAAGCTACATAAATACATATTAATTAACACAATAATAACGACAATGCACCAATAGTAACACTTATATTATAGTCAAATGGTATTGATTAATATGATCAAACTATACTAACACATTTTAGTAATTGTATCTACAAATTTAATTATATAGTTTTAATATATCTTCTTCATATCTTAACTCTCCACATTTCCTAATCTCATGGTAGTTGTTCTCTCTATCTTTTGTATCTATATCATTTTCTACCTTTAAAAATAATTTCATAATTTATTTTGTTAGTTCTGTAACTTTATTTCTTACAAATTTAATTATTAGTGACTTATATAAATCCCTTCATGCATAAAAAATGTTATAACATTTGCCCCCACTTTGCATCATTTAAAATTGGTATATATGACAAGTAGGCATAAGCATCACACTTAATGTACTAAATTAGCTACTAATCCCTTTTAGTTTAAAGTCAAGAATATGAGACCCCTCATGGGATGAAATAGATTTAATTCCCTCCATTTCCAAAAGTTATAATGTATATGTTAGTAGGTTAAAAAAGGAAAAATAGATAAACTAACTAAAATTAATTGCACTACAAAATAAGGATCAGTTATCATTCTCTACAAGCACCATATGTTGTCTTTTTTTTTTTTTTTGGTAAAATAAGGTATTTATATTACTTTTGAAAAATATACAACATTAATAGATATAAAGTCTACCTAGCAACCCAAACATAGTGAAAGTCCCATCTTATCCAAATAATACACACAACATAGAATAGAAAGGTCATACAAGCCAAAAACCCTAACTTTACAAACAACAAAATTATAGCAACCATAGAAGATCAACCACATCCTTCGATCTAGGTTAAGGAAGGTTTCTATCTTGCCTTCTTTTTCATTCTCATTATTCTATAACCTTGTAGATCCTAATCTAGTATCTTTTACAGGATCGAAGATGGCACATCTTCAAAAAGCATAATGGTTTTAACTATACTTAAGCAAAATTGGCCATCCAATCCATGGCCATATTGATTTCATAGGGAATCTATCTTATTCACCTTATTTGTGAAAGGTATGCCTTTTCCCCATACACCAACAAAATTTTTTTATATTTGAATTTAGCAAGTTCAATATTATGTAGTAATTGTATAGCAATTTGCTATTCAATTTCAATTTCCACTTTAGTTAGCTATTTTATTAGGCAAAGTATGATTCCCCAATAAATTACCTAAATTTCAACCATAACAAGTCTATCTGACCTAATTCACATGTAAATCCCCCAATGCATCTCCTTATTGCATCTTTGATTACTCCTTTTCCATATGCTTATCCTGTTATGGTGTTCACAAAGCCATCTATTGGGAGCTTTACCCATTGCTCCACTAGAGGCTCCCATCTTAGTTGTTAAATATTGAGCTGGTAAAAGGATTTCTCCTTTTTTAAGTGTGGCCAGTATTTGTAACCTAGGTGCCTTATGATCTCATTATTATCTTCAATTATTGGATTTGGGCTAATAAGGGCTTGGTTTCTTTGAAACCAAGTCATCCATAGCATGAACCCAAAAATAAAAGTCTTTGGCAGATATGTCTGTACTAGATTTTTCCTTTTAATCTGATAATTTTGCTTGACCTAGTTGAAAAATTTTCCTTGATTTGCTGGATCATTGAGATCTTTTGATTGCTAATTTGTACTTATACCCTTAACCTTCTTGCATTAGTAAAAAACAATTATCAAATCCTCTTCAGGATCCCTATACCTTAGATAAGTGGCAATCATTTTATTTGCCTCTCTCTCAAATCTTTTGCCATAGGTAAATTGTTATGTTGCAATCTCCAAAAGAATAGTTTGACTTTTGGAGGAAAATTTGATTTCCATACCCAGCCCTATTCCCTTTTATCTATATTGTCCTTTCCCTCTAGTTGAGCATATATGTCAACAAGTTGTAAGGAGTACTTGACAGTAACAATAATACCTTTTTCATTTGGCCTATCAATCAATATTATGGTGCCTATGTGAATAACAAGAATCTCACTTAGATTAAATCCTAATTTGTCTTCATCCCATTTATATGGATTTACCAACCAATCTACCACCATTAAACTTAAAGCAATATAATGCAATGGCTCTTAAATAGGTTACCTCACTATCAAGCCATTTGCCTATTTATCGTCCCATTAGTTTTAAACCAGTTACAACCCATATTGAGCTCCTTGACTAAATGGGATGCTGCTTATAACTTAGGTAAACTATTAATATTATCCATCTTACTATGCTTAGCTTTTATAAGCTATGCCCAAACTACTTTTCTAGTTTTAAATTCCCAATATCTCTTGTGAGAAAAAGATTCATTTCTCTCGAACAAATCTATTAACCCCAAACCTCTTGATTCCTTTGATTTTTCTATTTTTAATCAATTTAACCAATGTACTTTCTTGGAATCACTTACTCCATTCTACAAAAAATCTATAGCAAGTTGAGCCAATCTATTAAGGGTTTTTTGTGTTATCTTTACCACTTGCATGTAGTATGTTGGTAGGTCATCAAGTATAGCTTTAATAAGTACAATCCTATTACTCATACTTAGTTGCCGCACCTTTCATCTAGCCAACTTCTTTTGTAACATTTCAACTGTTATGTTCAATTGATTGGCTTAAGTCTTTCTTCCATCATAAAGCAAACATCCTAAATATTTTCCTAACCAATCTACCTTTCTCAATCCTAAAATGCCAACAAGTTCATCTTCTAAATCTCTCGAAGTATTCCTTGAAAAGATAACAAAAGATTTTTTAAGGTTCAATTTTAAGCCTGAAAGATTGGCAAAATAACTCATTGTCTCTTTAATATACCTTGCTTTAGTTTTGTTTACTTTTGCTATTAGTATTAGATCATCAACAAAAAAAAAAAAAGATGCAAGATACCAATATCCCCTCTCTTAACTACAAAACCATGTACCCATCTTGACTTGTTTTTCCACAAGTCTACTAAAGAATTTCACACCACATATGAACAAGTAAGGCCAAAGAGGATCACCTTATTTGACTCCTCTACTTAGTTGAAAATTCTCTAAAGAATAACCATTCATTAGTATTTCAATTGAAGTAGCAATTATACAAGAGTCCAAAAGCTTTATCCATGTAAAATGAAAATTCATACTATTTAAAGTCCAATGGATATAGTCCCATTTAATAGTTTCAAATGCTTTCTCTAAATCAATCTTTACCATCATCTAACAACCTTTCCTATTCTTCTTCTTAAAGCTATTTAGAATTTCATTGACCAATATTATATTATATGCTACCTTTTAACCCTTAATGAAGCTAGCTTAAGCAAGGTATATCATCTCATCTAAGTAAGGATGAAGCTTGTTTACTAATGGTTTAATAATGAGCTTATAAATTGTACTACAGAGTCTTATTTGCCTATATTCTTTAACTATACTTGCTCCTATTCTCTTTGGTATTAAACATAACTTAGTTTAGTTATAGTATTGAGGCACTTGACCTTTAAGACAGTATTGTTGTATAAGAGCACTCAATTCTTATCCCAGAAGGGTTTAGCATTTTTGGTAGAAAAAAGCATGTAACCTATGCTTCCCATGAGCCTTCCACGAATTTATTTGCATTAATATTTTATGAACCTCTTCAACTGTAATCAGCCAATCTAATTCTCTCTTCTCATCTTCCTTCAACCCATATCTCATATCCTTCTTAATTAAATATTAAACAAAGTTCTTTCCTTTGAAATTGTACAAATTTTTTGAAAATAAGCTAGGAACATATTTGAAATCTAACTTTGGCCATAAACCTAGTGCCTCAACTCATCTTGAAGGGTCAGGATCTGGCATTTAGCTCTCCTAATTTAAACAATTGTATGATAATATTTAGTATTTTGCTCACCATCTTTAATCCACTTTGTATGGGTTTTCATCTTCCAAATCCATTCTTCTCTGTCTAAAATTATTTCTAAATCCTTTTTTAACTTCTTTTTTAATTCAGTAAGATGCCAAAATGGATTTTATGCTATTGCTTTCTCTAAACCATCTAGTCTCCTCAACTTGTGTTTTTATTGATGAACAATTCCAAAGACTTTCTTATTCCAATCTCTAAGGAAATTCGGGAGGACTCTTATTCATTGTTTAAGGTTATGTATTGAGGCTTCCCATACTTCCCTTATTAACTTAAAACATGAGCCATTAGTCAACCATGCTAGTTGAAATCTAAAAGGTCTTTACTTTAAAAAATTTACCAATATAGGGTTTCTGTTCAAAAGTTGAAAGTTATGGCTACTTGACCATTTTGGTAAATGAAAGATCTAAGCCTTCGGATATGGTGCCTTCCATGAAAAATTGTACCATGCCTCATCCGATCTTCTTTATACTAGTGTGGTTACATTCTGCTCAATAGTCCAAGTATATGATACACCAACATAGCCTATGTCCATAAGACCACACAAATTCATATAACTTACATAATTATAGGCTCTATTCTTAAGAAAATTCCCACCCCCAACATTCTTTTCTAGAAATAACATCATTAAAATCTCCCATAATACACCATTGTTTGTTATTTACAAGATGTGCATGCTGCATTAAGCTATTCCAAAGATCAAAATTTTCACTCATATTATTGGAAGCATAAATTGCAAAAAAAATAAAACCAGGATATGTTAGACTTGTTGACCTAAACTTGAACATGGATCTCTTAGAAAGTTTTCTTCAAAATATGCACCTCCAAATTCTACCTGTTCCACAACAATATCATCGCCCTACTATGCCATCTAGCCTCCATACATGTTTGACTATCTATTTGAGTAAAATATTGAAAAATATGAGCCATTGAATTTGACATTTTTGTTTCCAAGAAAGCAATCATATGTAAGCCTCGTAATTGGACGTTTCAAATTCAATATATAAAATTTAGGATGATTGCAAAAATTGTTTGATCGAGCCTAAATTTTATGATGAAGTTAAGAATATTGGTAAAGGTGACCTTAAGAGTTTAAATTTAAGAAAATAAAATAATAAAATGCTATATTTATAGAATATATGTATATTATTAGTTATTTATTGAAAACGTGTGAAACAAATTCTGGTAATTGATTAATCTTTACAGATAAATGATATATACATTAAAAATCTTAAATAACTTGAATAATATTTATGAGTATTTATTTGTATTAAATATGAATTTACATGAAAGAAAATATACTCAAAATTACCTAAAGAACCTAATATATGCTAAATATATTAAATTAGTTTAAAAAATTAAAAAAACAAGTGGCAATCCATATTACACAAACTTTTGGCATAACAATAATATTAGCATAATCAAGTAAAGTTAGAAAAAAAAAAAAAAGACTAAGGCATGTAACCCTTAGGAAAGAGTAATTATAGGACACTTAGCAAATATATTTTTCCCTAACCAACCTACCCTTGTTCTATAAATTGAAACTTACCCTCTCCTAGTTCATTTGGTTACTTTAGAATATAAGAAAAATATAAAGAGACTTAAGAGAGTTATAGGAATATTAATAGTGGATTATACAAAAATAGAATTGGGCTAAATTCGAGTGTGCATACCAAACTAAGACTTAGGAAGGAAGTAAGACCACCACCCAATAGTAAAACCCAATCCCCTTTATGGCTAACAATAGGGTATAGCTTAGTAGTGGCTATAACGATGCTTTCAGGTAAGTGCTCCGATTAGCCTTAATTTTCTTAACATTATTAAAAAAGAAAATTAACTCTGAAAATTATGAAAATTTTATTCTAACGTATTTTTACATGTTTTGAGAACAATGTTATTTTATTGAAATTAAGTTTTGAAATATATCGCCCTTAAAAAATTACTAAACTTAACCTAATTTTGCTTTTGTTTTTAAAAACCCATCAATGTTGTTTTGACTCCAATTTTTTTTTTTTTTTGTAAAATACCTATAATATATATTAAATTACTATGAAAATATTTTCATGAAAACTATTTTTTGTATTTTTATTTAATTTTTAAGCCCTAAAATCTTGTTAAATAGCTATTTTTTGAAATATAATTAATGATTCTTCATGAAATTAACTTTGATTCTTACTTGGGTGATATTTTGGTGTATTGTAATGTTGAATGATGTTAAGAGATGAAATTTTTAGTGTTAAGAGTGTTAGATTTGAATATCATAGGCTTGGTATTGATATATGTGTTGTATGTGAAGGGTTGAAATAATGAAGTGAGGAGTGTTTGATTCAAATTATAGTGGTGTTAGGCTATATGATGTCTTTTCAATATGGTTATGAATAAAAATTGTGAGAAATTATGCTAAAATAGAGTACGTTCCGATTAGAAGTTAAATTAGAATCTTGATTAAAGATAGGGTGTATAGAGCAAACTAGGAAATTGATCAAGAAATTAAATCAAACATTACACACTTGAAATGAAGATAGATAAACTTTAGAGAATAGATTAGCAGATATTTTAGGTTTTATGAGTAAATTGTAATCAGGAGCTTAATTAGAGATTGAATCAAAGACAAGCTAACTGTGAGGCTAATCACTAGAGATTTAAAATTTGGATAACTGAATATAGTATAACCTTAAACTAAAGATAAAAATCTGAGTTACAGAATAAAGATTATATATAGTAATAGTATGAATATTAAAATTATTTATATTATAAGGAATAGAGGCAACGCTATATCACCAACTGCACCCTAGTGAGTAAGTGGAAAGTCTAGGCAAGTTTGGGATCTATATGTTACTATATTTTGGAGTACTATATTATAGTAGCTAGATATTATAGTAGCTAGAGACTTAAGATTATACTTGGTTATGCTTTTAAGTAGCTTGCTTGTGTATATGCTTATATGTCTTTGAGCTTGATTGTATACTATTGCCTTGTTGTTGTGGATTGCTTTTCTTTGTAATAAGTGGAATTGATTGATCATCCTAAACTATACTTAATTATAGCTAACTTAAAACCATAACTAGATATACACTGCAACCTGTTAGGGTACAATTAGGTTTCTCTAATCAAATATTGACTCCTTTGAAAGAGATTGCTGGAATTGTCCTTTTTTCATCCTTAGTCAAACTAAGTGAAAAGAGATAAGGTTACAGCAAAGGTGAAGGCAATAGTTCGAATGTAGTTGCAAGAAGAGGGATATCTCCATTGCATAAGTTTAGGTTTGCTCGTAAGCTATTGCATACGTGCTAAAATTCCTTAAACCCATTAATGCATGTGCAATTTCTCTAATTTTACAACAAATTAGACAATATTGTGTGATGGCATTTATTTGTTGCATTGCATTTAACTAACTCTTCGATAACCTTACTTATGTATGTCATATAGTCCTATGTCTTTGCCCCTGTTTACTAAGCGGTTGATTGTTTACATCCCTATAGGTCTTTCTGTAAGTATTGACTAGGATGCCACATCATAACTACCTAAAGGTTAGTCACTATTGGATTCTAGGGAGTAAAGATATTAAACTGGAGGATTATTGGACTTTTTGAAGCTTTTACTTTTGTCTTTTATCTTTTGGAGCTAAGCTATGTAAATATTTTCTTAGCTTAAGTTTTTAGGTTATGTAAGTATTTTCTGGACTATTGGAGTTCTAAATATGATTTAAAGAATTTTGCATAGAAACTAATAGAGTTTCTGTATAAATTGTGTACTTTAAAGTAAGTCACAGACGACTTCTATTAATCAAGTCTATGATAGCGATTATGAGAACAGCTTTTATTTTAAATTGGTTTATATGACGGGACCGTTATAATTCTACCGCTTCAAAGGTGACACCAAATCCAACATAAATTCAATAAAGGCTTGTAAGATAGCATCTTGCTTAGTAGAACTGCTCAATCCTCTAACATTCCAAACTAAGATCCTAATTGGCTTAGGCAAACTTCAATGATGATATATACCATATTAGGTTATTATTGAATTGTATAGAATGATTTTGTTGTTCTTCATCTTCACTTGATTGATGTTTAGGATGAAATTTCTAAGAGTCTTCTTAATATCCACCAAGGAAAAAGTTTCTTCAGTATTAGCCAAGAATAGATGAACCATTTGCCTTTTCCTTAGCTTGTAAGTTGCTGGAAGTAGATACTTTGTTATCAACAATTGTGTTGTCTTATAGATCTTGTTCACATTTTTCTCCCACTTCTCTATTATTTTGTATGGATGCATGTCCTCAAATGGAATTGCTACTACTGAGACCATAGTATACTCCCTCTTGGTGAGAATTGGTTGCCCAACCCTTGTGAAAGTCGGTAATCCTTCTATCTCTATTATTGCTAACTTCACAGCTAGCACTTGGTGGATGTTGGATCTCTCCTGGTAGTTACTTGATGTCATATAGGTGAATTAGAATCCTTTCCAATTGGTAATCAATGTTAAATACATTAGGGGATAGCGTTAGTCAATTTAGGGCATTTTAGAGTCTAGATTCAAAGCTTTGATACTGAAGATCAATATTATTTTCCTCTCCATGTTTGATATCTTGCCTTGTTAGTGTCTTAACTTTAGTTAATCTTCTTCAATGGGTATTTGATGTTTTTATCTTTTAAGGAAGTGTCACTAAACAATCTACTTGTATCAATGTTTATTTGTAACTCTTGAAGAGTCTCGTTTTTATTTGCAATATCCATTAATTGATTATTTTCATCATGATCTCTTAAATTTGATTCTCTTTCTATAGTGATGACTTCACTATGATGTGCATCTCTTAGTTTTCTTACCCATTTTCTCAATTGCATTGGTTTTGCTTACGCCACTTAGCTTTTATTTCTTGCTTGCTCGGTTTAGTCCTTGCCTTTCCAAAACAACGGCTTTACCTTATGATTACTTTGCATGTGTTCTTTGTTGGACAGTAGTTTTTGGGATCTGTTGGTCATTTTTCCTTTATTAGGCCTTCTACGCTATATAACTATCTACTCTCCATACTTACCAGTTGATTGAGTGCTAAGATCACTAAGACTTATATTTTCTTCTTGATTGCTATCTTCATGCACCATTGGTTTTTCACTTACTATTCCATTACTATTGCTTATTATTTCTACTTTCATATTTTCTTTCTCTCCACTTGTCCTAGCTTCTTTTGGATCTTTTAATTTTTTTGCTATTGCATTGCATTATTGTTCACTTTACTAGAACAATTAGTAGAAGAATGTCTAATACATTTATATGCAAGACAAAGCACCTTAATTCCTTTATATTGCACATAATAGGTATGCCCATCTAAAACAATTAAATGAACTAATGGCTCATGAAAATTAACTTGTATACAAAAACGTACAAATTTTTCCCTTTCTGTATTGACTATATATGTGTTAAGTCTTAGCATAAGGCCAACAGTTTCTCCTATTAATTGTAAGATTTGCATATCATAATACTCTAGTAGTAATTCAAGTATTCTTACCCACACTGTAACTAAGTTATATGCTACTATTGATGCTTTAATATTGGGTTCCCATCTCCTAATAGTTAGAAAGGAACCATTGACAAACCAAGATCCATCTTTAATTACTTTGTCTAAATCTTGCTTTGGTGCAAAAGTAACCATATAATAACCATATCCCATACTAATCATTTCAAAATGATTTGAAAACTTTCATAAGTATCTTAATTTTGCCTATAGTATATTATATCCTAAAGATTGACTGTATAATTTAATAATAAGTGATTTCTTCTAAGGGTTATGTAATCTTTGCTTGATTTCTTGCGGAATAGAAATAAACCTTATACCTAGTTTTATCTTAATGTTGTTGTTGTCTTTCATTTGTTGAAATATGTTATCAAAGTTCTTTTGCATTGTAGTAGCATTTGAATTATCATCTTTATCAATCTGCTCTAAGTCTGCTTTATATTTAAATTAAACATTTTTTGTTAATATAATGCATATGCTTGCTAGCATGCCAAACTAACAAATTTCATTATATAACTAGAGAATATTAGAAATAATGACAAGATCATCATTCTTAAGAATTTATAAATATCATGGCATTAAAAACTATCTTTAGTTTTTTCATCAATATATTTTGTAATTTTAGCTAGTAAGGTCTTACAATACAGATTTAGTGATTTATGTTATTAGCAATAATGATATTCGACTATCAACATGTGCTCGATAACTTTTATGTATATTAAATGTAGTAGAAATAATCACACAAGAATCCTATTTCGTGCAAATACCAAGTTTAAAATGGAATTAGTTATTTAAAATTTAGAAATTTATACCTATAACATTAGGTATAAAGTAGAATTTTTCGTTTATACCACTCTATATTTACACATCTCTATTTATGTGCATATCGAAATAGGATAATATTGAATGGTAAATTGATTAAAAGGGAAAAAGATTAAACAAGTACTATATGCTACGTATTATGTATACGCGGAATGTAAATACTAATAAAATGTTGACATGCATAATAATGGAAGGAATAATTTCTAAATCAATTATCTCGCGTAATTTGTACATGTCAACATCTTAGGCCTCTTTAGGTTTTCTATGAGAGTTTTCTTTCCCTCTATGGGACATATCCGTACTGGTTCTAGTGTTAAGGCAATCAAGATATTGGCTGTCAAATCTTTTCTTATCGCTATTATCTCTATCCTTTGTATATTTTTTATTTTCTTATTTCTAGGATCAAATCTTTATGTCACCATCATACCCTCTAATCTTTTTCTCTTTTATGATATGTCCCCTACTTTTTTCCATTGTCTATTTGGCTTTGTGTATGTTATCAAAATTTGTGTGCTAGAACTTACGTCTTACCCTTTTTCTATCTTATGTCTTGTCTATTATTAGTCTCAGGTTGTATGAATACCTCTATTATGAGATAAGAAGGTGAACACGAGGTGCCACATTTTATTATCCTAAATTCAAAAGGATCGAAAAGAGAATTTTATCTATTGGGTACAATCATCTCAATGAAAAATTTGAACAAAAGGGCAGTAGTGAATATTTTAAAAAAGGCTTGGTCAAATTTTGAGTTCACCCACTTTGGCTATACAAAGAATGCTATTATTAAAAGGAAAAAATTTGTGGATAAAATTTTACAAATGGAGCCTTGATTTGTCATGAGACATATTATTATCGTCTATGAGTGGGATCAATCTCAACGCAATAATGACATTATTTTTTTCAAGGATCGGTTTTGGATCCAAATAAGTGGCCTCCTTCTCGATATGATGACTAATGATAATGTAAAAAAAATTGGTGTCTTTTATTGGTGAAGTTGTAGAGGTTGAATATTGTTCTCATATGAGAAGAGATTTTATAAGAGTGAAAGTGAATCTAAATGTAGAGAAACCTTTGCAAGCAGGTAAATGGGTAAAAGATCTTGGTGAAAAAACTTTATAGGTAAAATTCCGTTGTAAGAGATTGTCATATTTCTACTACTATTGCAAACTACAGACGCATACAAAATCTCTTTGTTTGGTAAAACAAAATAATAATTCGTCATCATTGGTGAACTTAGGTAGTTGGTTGTTGTTGAGTTCTCTCTTCATGTATTTTGATGATAACAAAAAGAAGGATACACTTAATAAATATAACGAGTGTGCAAGATACTTTAGAGGAAAATGAGGTTGAAATTTTATTCTAGTTATAATGTATGCTAAAAAGTGTATCAACAAAAGATCTTAAAAGTACAAAAAATGAATAGAGTCCAGATCAAAATTTGTAACTAAGCTATTTTCTAACAATTTTTTTCAAACAAGTTAAGTTGGACAAATACGTGGAAGACCTAACTCCACTTTATTGGGCATATTTAGGTAATGTGCTCAATTTCGTTCTGCTAAAGTTGGATTAAGTTTGTAGGGATTTAAGGAATTTTTTTTTTGGTTAAACATTGTGTTAGAAGTTCATTGCAATTAATCTTATGAAGAAACCTTGAATTTTCGTGAAGCCTATTCAAGTTGATAACAAGATAAGATCAAAGTATGTCCATAAATACATTAGCAAATTTGAAAATTTTTTTTAACACAAGAAAATCAAAGTATAAAAGATCAATGATGCAAACATGTTGTCTTGGAAGCTTGAAGGTTATGTCAAGATTTTCTAACTAAAAAGAGGAACAATAAAGTTTTGATATTTTCAAAAAAGGAGAATAAGGCTCAATATTTCAAATGCTTATAGCTAAATTGGATAATTTTGAAATCAAGGAATTTCAAGATATTTTATCAAGATAAGTCCTTAGTAAATTTGGATGTATTCAGCCAAATTTGTTGGAATCGTAGTTTTCAAAATAGATTTAATTGAAAAAGAAGACAAGGTCTGCTATGATTAGGAGGTATTCATTAAGATATTCATATCTGTATATATTTATCCATTAAATTTCAAGAGTGTTTTTCAAATTTTCGAATAACCAAGGGATAATCACGAAAAACAAACATGCACAACAACACTTAAATAGCTTAAGTTTGGCGAAGGAATACATCAGGAACAAAGGGTATTCAAATATTCAAAAATTTGAAAAATACAATTCCTATTTTTGTGAGATTTCGCTTTATCATCAAAGAAAATCAAATATGAATAAAGTCTTTTGGAGAAATATTAGCATCTAGTTGTTTTCTAGCTGTTACATATGAGGGTTATCGATTTAAATTAAAGCTACGCGAGATTGAAACAGTATAATCTCAAGATTACAACCGAAATTAACAAACTCTCTCAAACATTGTTGGAAACTTTATTAGAAACTTAGTCAAAAAATGAGCAAAAATAGCTTTCTCATTTTATTATTATTGTTTCTATGTGAATTTTGTAAAGAGATCATCAATTGTAATATCTCATTCTTCTTGTAAACTTTAGTGATATTGTACTTGAGTGAATAGGAGGTTAAGAAGTTCTCTATAGTCTTGTGAATAGCATAGGAATAGTTAGTGAGACAGGATAAAGAAGTGATAAGATATCCTTGTAACCTTTGATTGATTTTTTATTAGTGAAAAGATTGGACTAATAGAATGATACCAATAAGGCCAACCGAGTCCTAAATAGTGGAGTTGGGAAGAGAGTAGTAAGCAAAAGGCTAAAACTCTATAAATCAATCACCCGATCTTATTTCTCTCTACTCTATTTAGTTTTTTACTTTTATTGCTTGCGTTGTTATTTTTGTGCCTAAAATTAAACAATCAATCTTCAACTACTTATCATGCCATTTAAGCTATTAAGAGGGGTTTTGTTTTTAACTTGAAAAAGTTTTAGTTTTTGCAAAAGATATCGATTCAACTCCCTCTTGATATCTTACATGGGACCTACAGCTATGTACAATGCTAGTGAGAAAATTAGTGGTAGATCATTCGAGCAAGATGAATGTGGTATAAAATAGATAAGAAGCAAGTATTATGGACAGTAATGATAATATTAGAAGCCAATGGATGCCAATAAGTGAGGAAATAAATGTGTTCAATGTTTTTAATGGCAATCTAAAAGTTGTACCTATTTTGGAATCAAATTGCAAAAAGGAAGTGAATTTTTGTGAAGGCCAAGTTATATCAACTTTTTCAACCCAATTAAGTAGAGCCCAGTTTGTTACTCAAACCCATGTTATGATATACTTCCCTAATGTCACTATCCTAGTTTTGGCTGAGTCTACCTTAGATAATTTGCTTTCTCACGTGACCCTATCTCTTCCCCAACAATTTTTGGCTAGTGAGTTTAACCCTTCCTCGATAGATCCTAACCCCTCTTTGTCACAAACAATATTTTCCTTTTCAAGTAAAGCTATAACCATTACCAAACTTCCCTCTTCATCAATTGTTGAACAACCTTCACTTAGCATTTTCAAATCATTAATTCCAATCTCTAACCTAAGCACTTTTTAAAGTTTCTAATGAAGGTTGTGGTGGCTTAACAAAAAAAAAGCCACCTTAATGCCATGATTCTATTGTGTTGGAATTGTCAAGGTTTAAGTTGATCCTCAATAGTTAAAGCTCTAAAACAAGCTAATTGGAAAAATTGACCTTCTTTTACCTTCTTGATGGAGACTAAGAAACCAAGTGAATATGTGGAGGTTGTTAGAAGATACTGTTAGTTCACTCATTCAACTTATCTATAACCATTAGGGTTGTCAAGAAGCCTTGCGATTTGGTGGTTAGATTTTGTTAATGTAGAGATCCTATAATCTGATAAAAATACAATAGATACTATGGTTGGGGGTAGGGATTTTATGTGTTGAACTCAAATGTCTTAGGTATATGCACCTCCTATTGTTGACGAAAGATTGCATTTTTGGGAAATTTTTGCTGGAATGGTTAGGTCTATGAATCTTCCTTGGTTGTATACTAGGGATTGGAATGAGATTATGTGTCAAAACAAAAAGTCAAGAGGCATATGGAGACCTTAGAAACAAATAGAAGCTTTTAATAATATGGTTTTGAAGCACAACTTATGGACTTAGGTTTTCATGGTCAGGAGTTTTACGTAAAGTAATCAAAGAAAAGGAATTTTAAAGGTTAAAGAAAGATTAGATCGTGGCTTTATCAATGAACTCTAATGGACATTATGGCCAAACACAAATGTTATGGTACTTGTTATGAATAGTTCTGATCATTCTCCTTTGTTAATTTCTTTAGAAAGGATAGAGTAGAAAAGTCCAAAGCTTTTTAAGTTTAATCAAACATGGTTTCATCATGAAGGCTACTAATAAGTTGTGGAAGATGCATGGAAGTCATCAATAAAGTCTAATGATTTCTAGGCTCTAACTGATTCTTTGTGTAAATGCAAGAAGCATTTGATTTTAGAGTAAAAATAATATACTAAACTTTAGTAAATAAATTGAAAGATTGTGAGCTTGCTTGGCTGAATTATAGAATAGAAGGGTAAATCTTCACAATGATGTTGAAGAAGAAAAGCTATTGATGGAGTTAGCAATAGTATTGGATGATGAGGAAGTATATTAGAAACAAAAATCCTATGTGAATTGGCTAAATCAAGGAGACCATAACACTAAGTTCTTTCATAGAACTACTATGAATCATCAAGCATGAAACAAGGTGAGCAGAATTAAAAATAAAGATGGTGTTTAATGTATCTCTAGGATCGTATATATGGAGAAACACTACAATGGAAAGAGTCGAAAGAAAAACAAAGAAGATTAGCAAATATAGGCAACTACCAACTATATATGACACACCAATCAATCCTACTAGGCTTATAATCGACCAAATATGACTCATCAATCTAAACTATAGGGCCAATTGCCACTACTCCTTACTAAAGGAAATAGATAAGAGTTAAGGATAAGTAAAGACACTAGGGTTGCTCACAAAGGAAACTTATATTAATTTGATAATGTAATCTCCATGTCTACATATAACAAATGAGGTTTATATACTAGCTCCACTACAGTTACAAGAACATATAAAAAGACAAAAATTGTAAATTGCAATTTGAAATACATGAAATATACTAAAAGGGGTTAAAGAAGACAAAGAATATTATATACGGAGAGTGAGGGAATCCTTCTAGAAAGTTGTGCTAGAAGAAATGTATTGCATAGTGGTTAACATCTGGAGCATCATACAATTTAGATAAGGTGAAGGAAAAGAATCTATAACCAAATCTGACCTGATCTGGTTTAAGTCAGAGCTCAGTTAATCAAGGATGTCTAGATCCCCTTCAAGTCAAGTATCTTGCAATTCGACTTAAACTAAGGTTAGATGTTGGTCAACTTAGACAAATGTTTGAGGCTGGTCTGCTTAGATGTTGTTTGGGTAATAGTATGGTTGCTTGGAAAGTTCGTAAACTATGCTGGTACATGTACGAGCTTGGTACTTAGGTTAACAATAGAGTGAATCATGGAGATCGGAATAAGAATCCTCATCTGGGATAGGGCTTCGAGCTAGTATCCTTCACATAAGGACTTGCATTCCTCTAGTTTGGTTATGTATGATTAGTCTGAGGAGTTGATTCTTATCATCTGGCTGGGGGTTAGAAAGATTTGTACTCAAATCCTAAGTGGTTTCAAGCTCTTGTACTTCCTAAGCATCTATGAGGTCTAGTCAGTGCAGAATCAAGTCGAACACATCGAAGGTGGAGGAAACACCATAATTCTCGAGTAATATGATCTAGTAAGCATTGTAGTTGATCTTCTTCAGGACCTTAAACAAACCATCAACTAATAGAGATAACTTATTATACCTCAGGTACGGAAATCTTTCTCGACTAAGATAAATCCATACTAAGCCTCCTAGTTTGAAAGAAATAGCTTGACAACCTCGACTACCGATCTATTGTAGTCTCTAGTTGAACTTAGTGATCTTCTTGCCATGATTGATGTAGCTCTTGTAATTTTTAAGCTTGGTTGACTCTAGGTTGACTCTCTTCAGCAACTGTAAGGGTACTAATCAAATCTAGGGGAATAATAAGGTTAAGGTTATAGATGACCTCAAATGGAGTCTTCCCAATGGTGCTATGGACAATTTGGTTGTATGCAAATTCTACAACTAGTAGAGATAGATCCCATTCTTTTAAGTTCTTTCCCATGACAGCTCTAAGTAAGTTTCCTAAGGTTTTGTTCATTACTTCAGTTGACCATCAGTTTAGGGATAGCTACTAGAGCTGAACACAAGTTTAATCCTAAGTCTTTTCTAAAGAGTCTTCCAAAAAAAAAGCTTAAGAATTTGGTGTCATGATATGAAACAATAGTTTTTGGCACTCCATGTAGTCGAACAACTTCTTATAAAAACAAAGCAACAATATATAATGCATCATTAGTTTGATGGTATGAAACAAAGTGTGCCATTTTGCTAAAGTGGTCCACTACAACAAAGATTGAATCTTTTCCCTTGGATGTCCTAAGCAACTTCGGACAAAGTCCATGTTATGGTCGGCCCAAGGTAAGGTCGGTGTAGGTAAAGGCATATACTTTCCATATGGGTCCTTCTTTCCCTTTATCCTCTTACATACTTCATAACTACTGACTACCTTTTGAACATTCATAGCCAAACCAAGCTAGTAAGAGTTTTCTTTGAACAAATTAGTTGTTTTGGTCTCTCCAAAATGACAAAATAACCTACTACTATGAGCTCCCTAACCAACAGTTTACATGTGGAACAACTTAGTATACACAACCTTTGATCCTTAAACAAGTAGCCATCTTTGAGATAATATCCTCCAATAGTAATTCCTTCTTTACATTGCTCTACAATGGGGCAAAAATTGGGGTCATGGGCATACTACCCACTAATAAGTGAAAATCTTAGTAATTTCTTTTGCAAAGTGGTTAGTAAGATTTGTCAACATGATAGAGCATCGGCAACTACATCGGTGCTACCTTTCTTTTGTCAAATCACATATGAAAAACCTTCCATAAACTCTTGACACTTCGTATGTTTGTTCTAACTTTCAAAATGTTTTAATGACTCATGGTCAATGTAAATTATAAATGTTGAAGGTAATAAATAGTATCACTAGATAGTAAGAGCTTGAAAAAGATAATACAATTCTTTCTCATACATAGAATAATTCAATGCAGCACCACTAAGCTTATCACTGTAGTAAGCAACCGGTCGTCGTTCTTGCATTAGGATGGCACCTATTCCAATGCCTGATGCATCACACTTTAGTTCCAATGATTTGTCAAAATCAAGTAGAGCCAAGATAAGGGTAGAGGTAAGCTTCTCTTTAATATCCTTGGCGCTCTACTTAGCTCGATCATTCCATTGGAATCTATCACTCTTTTTCCTTAACTTAGTTAAGGGGACCACAATTGTATTGAAGTTTTTAATGAATCTTCAATAGAAAGAAACAAGACTATGAAAACTTCGAACTTTAGTAACATTTTTCGATGTCAACCACTCTAAGACAGCTTAAATCTTTTCCTTATTTGCTTAAATTCCTTTCATTGATACTATATACCCAAGAAAAACTACTTCACCTAGATAGAACATACACTTGTTCATATTCCTATATAACTCTTCGTCTCGTAAAATGTTAAAAGCGACTCAAAGATGTTGAACATAGCTGTTTAGGTCAGCATTGTATACTAATATGTCATCAAAGAATACATCTACACATCTTCCAATCAGTAGATGCATTACATGGTTTATCAATCGTATAATTGTGCTCAACACATTCATAAGTCCAAATGGCATAACTAACCATTCGTAGAGACCATGCCTCATCTTGAAGGCAAACTTCCTCATCACGTAATCTCATGCAAATTTGGTGGTAGCCGTTTCACAAATCAATCTTCAAAAATATTTTGGTGTAATGAAGCTCATCTAACTTGTCAATTAGCTTTGGTATTGGATATCTGTACTCAACAATGATATGGTTGCTTACTTGGCTATCGATATACATATGCCATAAACCGTCCTTCTTTAGGATGAGCGGAGTTGATATAACACAAGGACTCACGCCCATCCTTTTGTAACCTCTCTATAAGCTCATCTACTTATCTTTTTATCTCAGTAGCTTGCTCTAGATTCATCATGTAAGCGGGTTAGTTTACTTGTAGATCAACACAATGTTCTATACCTCAAACTGAAAGTAGTCCTTTAGGTAACTCTTCAAGAAATAGGTCAAAAATCTCATCAATTAATCTTTGGATCTCATCAATTGCTTCTTTAAGATCCCTCAATTTTAACAACCTTCAAACCAACATAAACATAGGCTCATCAGCCTTTCAACAACTCGAATTTTCCATCGGCCCATCACTATGGCTTTCTTCTTACTGGCTTAGGTGAGCTGATTATGGATCTCATTCTCTTAAGTCAATGTCATGCGTTGCAATATAATCTTCTTCCTATCCTTAACAAAGGCATAAGTGTTCTTGTATTTGTCATAAGTAATACGTCAATCAAACAACCAAGGTATTTTGAGTAATAGATGTAAAGCTCCCATAGGGATGACATTATATATCACTTCGTCCATATACACATTCCTAACACTGAAAGGTACAGTTACTTGCTCCATGATGTGTAAAGCACCCTTATCATAGAGCCAATGCAGTTTCTAAGGTCAAGGGTGCTTAGAGGTTAGTAATCCGAACCTTTGCACAAAAGAGTGTGCAATGATGTTGATACAACTTCCTCTATTTACTATGATGGTACACAATTATCCTTTGATGGTACACTTTGTATTAAATAAATTTTCTCTCTAGTCTTCCTCTAAGTTCGACAAAGAGCTTAACACTCACCTTAGTACTAAATTCATCACTTCTCCCTGGCTAGCATAAACACATGTCTCCTCTTCTTCCTCCGCTTCAACCGTTCCAATATTCTTCTCCTCCTTTGACTTACTCTCATCAGTGCTATCTACTACATCTCCTCGAAGCATCATAGCACGTCATTTTGGACACTCAGTAGCCATATGTCTAAAACCCAAGCATTTCATATCGCTCATCTTCCATCTAGAGGTCCATCCCTTCTCATATACCTTTAGGGTCAATCTATCCTCATATCGGCTCAGCTGGCTTGCTCGGCTATCATTAAGTCAATCATATTTTTCCTCAGCTTGAGAAGGTCTCCTTGACTTAGGATAAATGAGTTGGCGTGAAACAGGGTCTAAAAAAAAAGTCAACCCAAGTTAGGTCAAAGCATTTCTTTTCTACTTTTCAACCTTTTTGCACTATCTTAATAGCCTCTTCTAATGTATAAAACCATTATACTTCCATAATATCGCAAACCTCATATTTGAGTCTAGAAAGGAACCTTGATACTGTGCAAGCCTGAAGTTCATCTACATCAACTCAAATCATCAGCATCTAAAATTCTCTCACATAGCCATCAATAGATTAGCCTCCTTAGCAAAGTTCCTACAACTTTGCAAATGTGTCTTACAAGTAGGTCTTGAGCACAAATTTGCCCCTTAATAATCTCTTCATCTCTTCCCAAGCTACACACCTCGTCTTCAATCCCTTGCTTTAGCTTCATTTAGATTCTTCCACCACATGGTAGTATATCCAAAAAATTCAAGTATAGCAAGTTGCACTATAACAACATTAGTAATCAAACACTTTCTCTACCTTTTATTCTCACTCAAAGTATTTATTTATATCTCCACTTCCACTTAAGGGTAGGATTTAGACCTTAACATTGTCAAGTCTTCAAGGAACTCATCGTCCTCGCTCTTGCACTTGGTAGTACCTAGCCTCTTCTTCCTTTCTTATCGGTCTCCACGTTTACTTCCTCATCATCCTCTTTTATCTCCTTTAACTGCAACCTTCACCTAATAACTCAATCTACAACTCCTTTAACTCGATGGGGCTGAACTAGGAGATTGGTTCAACCACCTTAACAATAGCATCTCTCTAGAATATTCTCAAGTAGTTTATGATGTGGCACATCATGGGGTTATTGCCTGTTAACTTGTATTACAGTGACTAGACTCTTAATAAGATTAGTGAATCTATCGAGCTTATCATCAACTAACCTAGGGGTACAACTGGCGATTTATGTTGTTATATCATATCTCGTGTCCGTGTCTAAATGGGTTCATGTCTAAAAAACTTAACACGACTCATTTATTAATTGTGTAAGAAAACTTAAACCCATAACCTAACTCATTTAATAAACGTATCCTATGCCCGAGTTAGACCTGTATATCACTTAAAAATTTATATATAAATCAAAAAAGGTTATTTTTTACCTTTTCAATGATCAACCTTTATGTATTTTATCTTAACTTTGTACTAAACTTATATGTATATTTCTATAATTTTGAAAAAAAAATAGTATATATTCCAAAAACATATAGAAGATTTTTATAGAGTGCACATATTTTATGAAGTTCACTATCTAAATTAAATTATGGAGTGCATATATTTTTTGACATTCATTATCCAAAGTTAAAGACAAATGAATGTGTTTAATGAAATATGAACCAATCATGAAAGCAAACATATGTCTATTATCATTCCATTTATATTGATATTTTGTTATATTTAATATAGTTTTTTCTTTTATAACAAATCAATTCATTATGAGCTGTATAACAAAACTTAATAACATCATAATGCAAATAAGCTAGATAATGGTTGAAAAATTAAGCAACTAAACTCTCAAAATGTTAGAAAGTTAATTAAATTTCTTTTCCATTAATATTAGTACCATCAATATCAGTAGGTGAGGTGACAATGATATAAGCACTATCTAATTAATACATAAGCATTATCAATTAAATCTCTTTCATATGATTTACCAACTATTATTTTTTTCACCATTTCTATTTGAATATGGCTAGATCAATTAATACATAATCTAACTTATAAATTCGAAATCAAATAGGATCAAATTCACATTGTTGCGTGTTTCTTCTCATTTTTTTAACTTTGATCTTGATATTTTATCTATATCTTTTTTACTTTAGATTTTTCATTAATATGGATCCTACATTAGTAATTTAATAATTTGGGATGGGATAAGTGTAATTTCTTAAAAAATTTTGAAGACTAATACTTTCTTCCACCTTAGCATCTACAATGTTTCCTACAATATAAACAACCTTAGTGTTGTGGCGTTTCTAGTGGAGATGGCAACATTAAGAAAAGATTTTGTTTTGCTTGGTTTTTTATTAATTGAATGTGCTAATTATGAAAGTATTTTAAATCAAAACAAAAATTCATAATAAAAATCCAATGCATCATAAAAATCCTAATAGCCACCAGCTATTTAATAAATGTAAGTTAACCCATACTTCCCATAGTAATGCCCATCAAAGTGATTTTCCATGAAGGTCCCAACCCTAAATATACAATTTACATTCTCATCATAAAAGAATATCAAAGGAAGAAGAGATGAAATCAAAGTTAAAGGAAAGAAAAAAAAAATCAAACCAAAAGTCAAAGGACTTACATTTCAAGTTGATGAAGAAGATCTCCTTGTCCTACCAACTAAAATAGAAAAGTCGAGACAAAGGGATGAAAAAGAAGTTGCGACGAAGAGCGGCCGGAAATAAGAATAATGAAAGTTAAACCCCTAGGTTTGTCTAAGTTAAAATAAAAGAAAAGACTTCCTATTTATTTTTTAATCTTTTGGTATGGTATCTCACTATTTCTATTGGACTCTCATTAGATGAAAAAATAAAATAAAATAAAGGTTAAATGTAACAGGTTCGTAGGTTAAACCCATATTTACTTATAAGACCTATTTATTTAAATAAGTCTATAAACGGGTCTGATGTTTGGACCGAAATCTAAACACGAATTTAACCATGTTTAAACGCGTTTGACCCATTTATGTCTCGTATCAAATTTTTCTGTACACTAATCCGTTTATATCGTATCATGTCATCTTATCTGAGTCTATTGTGACCAGATCCCATATTGCCAACCTTATCCAGGAGTGTTACTACCATTATGACCACGGCTAGCTTGAGCACCACTACTTAAGTCACTAATGACACCTTGAACACTTAACTCTTACATTGTATGAGACACTTCCAATAGATTGACAAGACAATATACGATAAACACTTTTATTTGCTACCCAAAACACTACTAACACATTCTTAACAGCTTTAATACCCAAAACTCACTTGAATACAATAGAAATGTACTAACTCTGTTTTCGCAGTGAAAAACAAAGTATAACAAAATAATAATAGGAGCTACACTTACCAGCACACAAACCTCTACTTCTTAGCTCATATGAATACACTGAGCAGTTATGGATGGAATACAATACCACTAACAGCAAACATAAACCAAAACTTCAATACAACTTCACACACTGCCTCTCAAAACTATACTCTAATATAAGTAAAGCTGATGCGTTTATGGGATTGTACACATAGAGAAACACTGCAATGTAAAAATTTAAAAGAAAAACAAAGACAATCAGCAAATCCAAGCAACTACCAACTGGATATGACACACTAATCAATCCTACTCTGCCTACAATCCGCTAAATATAACTCACCAGTCCGAACTATAAGGTTACTCGTTATTACTTCTTGTTAAAGAGAATAGATAAAAGTTAAGGATAAGTGAGAACACTAAGGTTGCTCATAAAGGAAACTTGAATTAATCTGATAATTTGATCTCCATGTTTGCATACAACAAATGAGGTTGATATACTAGCCCCATTAGGGTTATAAGCACATATAAAAAGACAAAAAAGGTAATTTACAATTTTGAATATATGAAATATACTAAAAAGGGTAAAAAAAAGAAAAATAATATTCCATATAGAAGGTAAGGGAATCCTTGTAGATGGAAGGTAAGGGAATCCTTATAGAATGTTATGGTAGAATATACATGTTGCATGGTGTTTGGCATCTAAAGTATGATAAAATTTAGATAAGGTGAAGGAAAAGAATCTACAATCAAAGCTAACCTAATATAGCTTAGGTCAAAGCTTAGTCAATAAAAAATATCCAAATCTCCTTCAGGTTAGGTATCTAGCAGTTTGGCTTTGATTAGGGTTAGATGCTAGTCAGTTTAGGAGCTTAGCTTGGATAGATGTTTGAGGCTAATTTGCTTGGATGTTTTCTAGGTCATGATATGGTTGCTCAGCAAGTTTACCGGTAAGCTTGGTAGGTTCGGAAACTATGCTAACACATATGAGAGCTCGATATTCAAGTCTGTAGTAGAGTGAAACATAGAGGTTGGAATAGGAATCTTCATCTTGGATGGAGCTTCGAGCTAATATCCTTTGCATAAGGCCTTAGAGTCCTCTAGTTTGATTGTGTGTAATTGGTTTGCGAAATTTATTCCTATCAGTGTCTGGATTAATGGAGGAGAAGAGACGGATCACGCATTTGTTTTATTTTTTTCGAAAGATTTAGATAGCTAAACCGGTTAATAAAATGGATGAAGCACTTAACCATTTACCTAGTTTGGTAACACCAAAAATTAATGATTCATTATCAAACTTGTGATAACGAAGGAAATTAAAGAAGTAGCCTTTTTAGCTTAGTGTTAATAAGGCTTTAAGACTAGATGAGTTTACTAACGCTTTCTTCCAATCCTTCTAAAGCATAGTGGAATCCTTGGTGTGTAAAGCTATCAATACTTTCTTGGAAACAAGTATTCTTCCCCCAGTCTTAATGATACCAATTTAATTTTAATTCCTATGTCCAGTAATCCTCAAACTCTAAATCAGTTTAGGCTCATCAGTCAATGTAATTTCTGTGTTAAAATTTTGACTAAAGTCTTGGCAAACTAGTCGAAACCCTTTCTTAATCATCTTGTTAATCCTTTCTAGAATGCCTTTATCTCTAGTCTATTTATTCAAGATAATGTTATTATAACCCATGTGGTATTTCATTTCCTCAAATTAAAACGAAGAACTAACAAAATCCTTTTTGTGCTATTAAAGTAGACATGTTTAAGGCCTATGATAAGGTAGACTAACAATTTGTGGAATAGGTGTTAATTAGGATGGGTTCTGATGTTAACTAGATTAATTGGGTCATAATGTGTGTGAAATATATGTCATATAATTTGATTATGAATGGTAAGAGAATTGAAAAGTTGCATCTTATAAGAGGGAGAAGGTAAAGGGACCTGCTATCCCCTTACTTATTTATTTTAGTTTCTAATGTTCTCTCCCATATGATTATGAATGTTACGAATCATAGGGTATTCAAAGGGTCAAGAATTAGAAGGGCTGGCCCCAAGCTTACACACTTACTCTTTGCCGACGACTCTTTGTTTTTTGCTGAAACAAATTTATCTGATGTCTTTGTGTTAAAAAGAATGCTTTAGGATTTTTGCTTGGCTTTTGGGCAATCTGTTAATTTCCAAAGGTCTTGTTTGTTTTTAATTGTAATGTTAATGAAGATGTGAGAAGGAATATGTATAGATTGTTGAATACTGCGGCCACATCTAATCCAGGTAATTATCTTGGCATCTCTACAATGTAGAGAAGATCCAAATCTACGGCTCTTAGGACAATTAAGGAAAAAATCACACATAAACTTCAAGGATGGACGAATACCTTCTTGCCATATGGAGATAAAGAGATTATGATAAAATTTGTTGCCTATGCAATTCCAACATACTTTATGTTGGTTTTTAAATTTCCCAAAGGATGGTGTTCTGAAGTGTCAGCTATGATAGGTTAGTTTTGGTGGGGGTGGTGATAAGGAGGGAGAAGAGTACATTAGAAAAAGTGGAATGATTTGCAACTTCCTAAATGTAAGCGTAGCATCGGGTTTAGGGATCTAGAAAATTTTAATGATGCCTTGCTAGGAAAGTTAGCTTTGAGGATCATAGAGAACCTTAAATCCTTATGAGTGAGAGTTTTGAAAAGTATATATTTTCTAAGGTGCAATTTTTTTTAGGCTAAAAAAGGAAGTGGTCCTTCATGGATTTGGAGTAGTATCATGAGAGGAAGAAAGGTTATTAAGGAAAAGGTAGTTTAGCAAATGGGGGATGGAAAATCAACTAATTGCTTCAAAGACCCTTGGGTTTACACTTGTTAACAAAAATCCTGCTTGTATCTCTAATGATCAAAATGTTTTTAACTATAGAATTGAAGAGATAATTATTCAAGACAATGGTACTTAGAATGCTTAGAAAATTGTTTCATGGTCTAACCAAGAGACAGCAAATGCAATTCTTAAACTAACCTTAAATAGGCATAGTAAGGGTGATAGATTGGTGTAGCCTTTGGAGTTGAATGATGAATACTCCTTTAAAAGTGGATATAGAATGTCAACCATGGAAAGGAATACAAATTGTCCTAATAGACCTTCTTCTTCTCATCAATGTTCTTCAAATATGTGGAACCTTATCTGGTCATTTGATTGCATTCCTAAATTCAAACATCTTTTATGGAGGTGTTGCATAATTCTCTTAGTAATAACAACAATTTATTCAAAAGGAAAAATACTAATAGTCCTTTGTGTGCATTCTATGATAAAAAGGAAACTATTAAACATATCCTTTTGTGTTGTGAATGGACTGATATGCCTTGGTTTGAAATTTTCAGTTGGCAAGTGAAGAAGAATGCTATTACCTCCTTTGATAGATGGTTAGTGGACACTTGTAATTCTATGTTTAAACAAGATATGGATTCTAGATCGATGATGTCTTTGCTTTACAATTGTTTATGGCATATTTGGAAGCATGAATGTAATGCTGTTTTCAATAATTTAAAGCCAGATCGATTTGTCATTAATTCAATTAGAGCTCACCAGTTTGAGTTTGTTGTAGCTTCTTCTTTCAAGCATCAAAAGTCATGCAATTTACAAGATAGTCGAGCACCTGCTTCTTAGAGTCCTCCTCAAGAAGAATGGATTAGAATTAATGTAGATGGAGCATGGTGCAAAGATGATGATAAAGCAGGCATCAAGTTTATTGCACAAGATTTCTATGGTGGCCTTCTTGTAGGATTTAGCAAAGAAATTAAGGTCCATAGTGCTCTTACTATTGAAGCCTCTATAACCTTAGAAGGCGTTCTTTTTACATATGAAAGAGGCTAGTCTAAGATTATTGTGGAAGTTGATTCTTTGATTCTTCATAAGGCTCTCCTTTCTCGATTTTCTTGTTAGGAGATTAAGGCTTTGTGAATGATATTTCCTTTCTTAAAACTTCCTTTATGTCTTATGTTTTTAGTTTGGTTAGCTAGAATGCCAATGTTTGTATTGAATGGGTAGCAACTTAAGGTAAAAAGGAGATGTGTGATAGACATGAGGGTGAAAACCCACCGTCTCCTTTTATCTTCTCTTTTATTGGTCGATATTGTTGTAAAGAATATCGGTTTTCTTTAGGATGAACTTTTTTTTTATTTTAATAAATTCTCTTTTATGGCAAAATAAAATAAAAAAACTATTTTATTAATATTTAGATATTATATATACATAACATGGACCACGTATTAGCTATTGAATCATTCCTTGGATAAGAAGAATATGCTCATTGAAATGGCGGATTTTCTTTTGGCGGAATCGGGTCCTACGTTGAATAATAGAGGATTTAGAACTTGGCATTTGTTGCCGTCCATCAAGTCCATGCAGTTACTGCCAAAGAAGAATGGTTGTTAGAATACAGTCCATTTAAATAGGTTATTTTAATATATGTATTAAATAGCAAAGATATTATAATGTTAGGTGAATGTATTAGTAGTATATAAAAATTAATAAAATTTTAATACATGAAAATATAAACTGTTTTTTTTTTATAAAAATCACTCAATATTATTCTTATACGTCTAAATATTATTAGTATTTTGCTCATCATCCATTCAAGCACACATATTAGTTTAAATAAAATTTTCTCGCTATATTGATTTTGGGCTTCGGACAAATGTCAGAACTTAATGCCCGTAGAAAATTCTTTAGTGAAGATGCTAACATGAATGGTAAGGCTAAAATAAATTAATAATTATTTTATGTAATTATATTTTCATAATGTGTAACTAATATAAAAAAGCATGAAAATTTTATTATTATTTTTTTTAAGCCTTCAACAAGTATGTCCTATCCATTTATAAATTACGCGAGACAGATCACCTACTAATATATACATTCTACCATGGCAAATAATGTATATACTCACACACACACACAGTAGCTGTCAATGGATTTCAGAATATTGTATTCTATGGCGAAAACATATATATTAATTATTATTCTGTGAGGTGCTGCGAAACAATCACGGGTCTCTTGAAACTTGTACACCTTATTTGGATCAAACAATCACAACAAATGGAAAGTTGGTATTCTAGGATAAATTTATTTCATTGGAAGAAGCATTCATCAGTGAGAGGATTTGAAAATGATGTGTCCTTAATCCCTTGGACCCACCATATTAAGATGAAATACTCTTGCTATATTAGGATTGTTTTGAAGAGACAAAGGATACGTACAACTCGTTATATTTATTTTAAATACATCTTGGACCAATTTGTCAATATACAGGATTCCAAGATCCGATCACGTAAAAACGGATGTAATATGAGTCTTGCAACGCCACACCAACACATCGCAAAATTAGATGGAAAAGGGACAGTCATACTCTTATTTTCTCCTTATATATTTTAAAGGCTAAATTCTTGAAGTTTTTAGTTAAATATTTACGGGTAGTGTAACTTTCTTTTTTTCAAAGAACATATATACCCAGGCATGGGTGAAACTCGCTTGAAACCAAGCCCAAACCTGCTAGGTCACGATTTCAAAATCATGAACCATAACTGTCCTGGCCAACCCTGGTTTTAGGCAAATTGGTTGGACTTATTGGTTCAGAACATAAATTAGGTACTCGAAGAAATAGACAGTAATTTCTTGTAAATTCACCAAAGCCGAATACGAGGCTCTACTTGGAATGGTCAACTTGATTAGGAGATTGGTAACACTCCTCAGCCACTTATCATCCTCTGTTGGAATAACATTGATACCATTCATCTATATTATAGTACTACCCAATACGATGACTTCAAATTGGTAGATATTGATTATCATTCTGCCAGAGAAAATGTAACCAAAAGTGAGGCTCTTGTTCGGAATCTTTTGGACATCTCATTTTATTAAATAGTACTCCAATCACATATTGATGTTTGGTACATGGGACTGAGGAGGCATTCTACCTATACATATTTATATATACACACACACTAGGAAAGATCGTATTATAGTGATATATAGAAATTTTCATGTAAGATCTCCATATTTAATATCATCTGTGTGCACTTTAGATGTATCATTTGACACATCAATGGAATTTAAGTGAATATTTATACATTTGAAAGTTTTGAAATATCTTAGTACATGTTGTTTTTTTACTCTTGTGACACTAGTGCTATGAATAGGAGAGGTGGGAAGGGAGGATTTGATCTCCTAATTATATAACACATATAAATTCTATACAAAATAAATTTGAGTACTTTAATATATATTACTAATTTGCATAAATAAAAGATTGGGAAAAATGCTACAAAAATACAAGAACATTAAAAGCATTTTTAGGTATTACAATTACCCTAGTTATATTTGTGACTTGTCAATTTTTGCATTCTTTCAACTCAAATTGCCATGAACTCATTGACAGGTTATTCGAATCAGTTAAAAATCAAAATCAATCACATCGTAAGAATGTGTTTTTCTTCTTATATTATAGATCATAAAATTTTAGACATATTCGCACGACATCATATCCTAATTTGAAAATTTTTCAGATGTTACATCAATGATAAAAATGATATCTCCATATTTAAAGAGGGGGTAAATGTAATTTTTCAAAAAGGAGGTACATACTCTATTATGTGATTTTTCCTAAAATGTATAGCATGTATTGCCGGATCTTCCATTTGAATCCTCTCAATTTACATAGAAAAATTAACCAGGTTTAATTGGTTCGTTGATGAGTGGCACATCATGCATTTATAACCTGATGACTCTTCTTTGCAATTGAAATTCTTTTTCACAATTAACATTAACTCCAGGTTTTCATCTCACTCTTTCTTCATTTAGTTTCATATTAAGCATACCAAATAAGAAAACCCGTATACTAAGCTTTCCAAATAAACAAACGAAATCATTAATTTGCCATTTTAAATTGCAATTAATCACATACCAAAAAAGATTGCACCTAGCTAGATATTATCATTATCAATAAGTGCATTGTTTTATATATATATATAACACTAACATTGAATAATGCAGTCTCAGTACGCAAGTATTCAAACATGTCCTTTTAGCTTTAGTTTCCGTGATTGTATTCCTTTTTTAGATGGATTAATACAGATGTAAACTAAAGCTTAAATAGTGTTTATGGTTCCGATCAGTTCGATTTTATTTGAGGAATAAAACAAATCAAGCCACATATAAATCATCTCGGTTCAAATCCCCTAGCGAACCAAACCACTTCTAACGATTCAACATTTTGAATCGATCTACTTAAAATGCAGTTTAGCTCAACTAGAATCACTTTCGGAAAGACAGTTGTTCTAACTCCTAGCGACACAAACTGCTTCTATCATTACAATTTTGATTTTTTTAATTCGATACAAGATTTAACGTAAAGAAAACTTAACAAGATAGCTACAAATGTGCATGTAGAAATCAGAATGAATACAAATGATGATCCTTTTAAATTGACTCAACTTGTGAATCAGACTTATCCTATAAATTCCCTAATAGAACATTGGTGTCTACCGATCTGGAGATTGAGCAAGAGATTAAGTGATGAAAGTGACACTATGAAAGTGTGAGGAAACTTGACTGAGCGAGAAATGAGAGTGAACTTCAACGAATGTGTGAACTAAGACTAAGAGTCTAGTTTGATGTAAAGGCTAGCATGCATGAGAACGAGATGATGGAGTAGAAGCATCGGGGAATGAAAGATTGGGAGTTGATGACTTAGGGTTGGGAATGGGCTTCATTTTCTTTTTCGACCATAAGGATTGTTGTGATAGGCTGATTCAAAAAATAAAATAAAATGAAAAATATGTTGCTTTTTTTTCTTTTTTTCTCTCTTTCTAAGCAAGAAGTAGTTTAATTTAGCAATTTAGTTTGGTTTGACCCTTAAAACCAAATCACGAACCCCACCAAAATATGAGAGCACCACATGTAGTCTGATTTAGTTCTATAAACACCCTGATGAAGTTTTTAGATATTTATGTATATGTGAATTTCAGGATTTGTTATAGCCATTAGAAATATATTGCTTTTAATGCTACATCACGGATTGGAAATATAAATTTACACAAATTTGTTAGCCAATTTCAAGTAGATTCCAATATGCAGCGTTTACTATCGAGTTATCAATTACTTAGAGACACTACCACCTATAGTCTATGTTTATTTAAGTTTTTTTTTTTTTTTCTTTCCCTTTTCTTACAGTTTGATTGCAATAGATTCTATTTTAAGGTATAGGCTAACAAAATTTAAAATGCATCCTCTATATTATTCTCAACTTTTATTGACCTTTGAATAGAAGGACCTACACTGTCTAATTATTTTGGAACATGGGCTCGAAATTTATCAGTTTCCTCATTTAAGAAATCAATTTTTAGTCAAGGAAATATTGAATATGGAAATTAGTTAAAAATTGAAAGCTTTACACAGGAAATCATTTGCAATCGGCTGCTACTACTTATGGAAGAAAAAAAATAGGAGATGGATGGTGAAAACAGCATATCCTACATTAGTTCTAAGGACAGTTTTATCTTGCATTCCGTAATGTTCTTTGAGCATTCTAGGATTGTGTGGCCATTTAGTTTTATAAACATAAAGTTTTGCATTCAATTCTCATGTGTGTCATGTTATATTTTTTTCGATACATTTATTACTTAAATGACATTTAGTATTTTCAATTTATTAAACTTTTTTTTTACACAATAACCAGTATTACTAAATTTATTATTACAAATCATCTTTAACTAAATGAATTTCCCTAAACTATTATTTTTTATTAGTAATACACCACTAGTAATAATCATATTATTCATAGTACAAATATTTCAATCTTATTACATAAACTATTCATAAATAATACTAATTATATGATTTGGTTTAGTAATTTTTTTTAAAGTAATGTTACAAAAATGGCTGTAGATTACTGAATAATTTATTATCTAATAACTTATATTTAAAATGAGATTCCTTATATAAGGCATAAAATCATTATGACAATAAACATATATTTTCCTAAAGTAAGTGTTCTTCTCTCCCCTCCCCCTCTAGAGTGTATTTGTCCCAGCTTAATAGGTTTCAGTAGTTTGAATGCTATACATGTCGACATATTGCAAGATAAAAAAAGAGTGAAAAGGTTTTTATAAGTTTCGACTCTATGGCTTTCAACCTAAATGGTTTCATCTTCAACCAATCTGTAGTTAATAGTTAAGGAAGCATCTTTCTGAGCAACTTATTTCATATATTTAGCTCAATTCAATATGACATGAAAAAAGATATATAAGGTAGTGTACCTAAAGGAAGAGATGAGTAGGTATAAAATAAGTAAGGTATAAGAAAATACTCATACATTACAAGTTCATAATTTTTAGAACTGAAACCTATCTTATAATACCTTAAGATGAGCTTAGAACCTGTATTCTATAAAATCTTCAGGGTACAGGATACCCTGTAAAGCTTGTAAATTTTGCATTTCTTTCTATACATTTCAATTTTGTAATATCAAAAAAGTAATTTATATGTGATATTACAAATTCTTCATATATAAAACTAACAAAGTCTATAGCAAAATCTGTGAAATTAAAAAAAAAATTAAAATAATTTTGCCGACCTTCATCATCTTAAGTTTATGTGATCATACTACTTAGTAAATGAGAAAGATCGTAAGGAACGTAAGGAAAATGTAAAGTTAGAGAGGAAATAGGGAAGAATAAGGAAAATAATAATAATAATAATAATAATAATAATAATAATAATAATAATAATAATAATAATAAAACATAATGCGAGAGATACGACATTAGATTTAGCTATTTAGGATCATTAGATCATAGTCTTGAGCTTTTTTTTAATTTTACTAAAACATTTTTGACAAAAGAATATAATATTATCATTTCTTATTCATGTATTAATATTATTTGATATGTTTTCATAGGTAAATACTGGATATCTTAGAATTTACACCTTTTATACCTTAAGATACAAGTTTTAAGGTGGATATAGGGTATGAAACTACCTCATCCTATGGGAGCAATCTATATCAAAGACCTATTCTATGATTCTTAATACTCGCTTAGAATCCACTTAATCGAGTAACCTTATACAAGAAAATTGTCCGCTTACCCTTACCTAAAGATATTATTAACTTAAAGGAAGCCTATAATATTTATAAGATAACATGAATTTGAATATTGAAAAACAACACAATTAAAAGGTAAAGTGAATTGATAGAAGTAAAGAAAAATTATTATGCATTTGCCAATATTGATTCCATATTCAGTTGTGATTTAAAATTGTAATGTGATTATGTATTAAGTTTTTCATCAAGAGAAGTCAAAAGATGTTTTGACATTAAGCTTTTAATTCAGACTAAGGGGCCTAAAAGCTTATTAACTTAAAGGTAATAGAGACGAGATAGAATAATTATTCTCAAAATGCTTCTACTTAACAAATGGTATGGGAATATTCATTCCTCATGACTTTTCTTTTCCTTTTATATAGGAAATGGCTATTATCTTCAATAAGATTGAATTTTTTATTCCCTCTCCATAAGAAATAAGAAGTTCAAGTGATTGGACAATTATACCCCCAGTTAATAAGGGAAGTCAAATGATTTTGGTTATTTTATAATAAAACCAAATAACGACATATTAGTATTTTTTTGGTACATTCCTAATTTAATACTACAATTAATAAAGTGGAGTAAATACAGTAAAAAGTATTTCCTATATATATATATATATATATATATATGAAGTAAATATTTGAATATAAATTTTTAGTTTATTCTGATAATAATTATAGTTGAGTATAACTTTTCAATTCCCTATTAGATGGGACTCTGACCTCGTCTACGACTATTTCAAGCTCTAGTCCTATTAGAAGAGCCAAGCTTTAAGGTATTTAGAACTTGGCTAAATGCATTCTTATTGCTCAGCTTACTAAGGACATATACTCCAAATTGCCTAAATATTGATCCTAAGCTAGATGGAGGATGGTACCGACCTATCAAACCTACTTGAGCTCAATGAAGACTAACTTCAAGCTAAGAGAGGACAGCCTGGTAAACTGACTATGAGTTATATCCCAAAAGAACACCTAATGCTTGCTTAAGCTACAAAGACTTACCCATAACGTTCTACTAACCGCTTCAATAGTTCAGTTAGCATTGCCAACAGCCCAGCCTATGTTCCATAATTTGCTTCCTCCTTACTTTAATATGGCCCTATTGATGACTTACCTATTTCAGACCTACTTTAGTTCGATCAAGAGTAAAACCCTACTCTACTTCATACTAATCCTTTGTAGAGTGCGAAGCAATTACATTGTTGAGACATGTCTTCTTTTTTCCACTTTTAACGGTGATTATACTATTATTCCTTTTTTTCCTTTGTCATTATTACCTTTTTCACTTTATTTAAGGATAGTTTTAAGACTATACTACTTTTGCAATTGTACCCCTTTGCCTTTACCTTAAGGGACTTACTACAAATACCTTTTCCTCCTGTAAGCCACATGATCATATTACTTAAATATACCAATTTCTACTTGTGAGTGTGCTCCAAGTAAACTTACACTCTCATCATTCCCCAATAGTGAGGGTGTTTAGTGAGTAGACCATACTGTTAGCTTATGCATCATATCAAGTTAAGATGAAGTTATGTAGGACCATTATGGTGAGTCGTATCTACAATGGTTACTTCACGATCAGTAACAAGATCATCCCATTATGCTTTATTTGATGTTTGAAGGACCCATCATTATCTTAGTAAGTAATTGTAGGTGTTATTTAGTTTCATTGGCCGAGCTATGATGGCTTGTCTATCTCAGTTGAGTTTTTGCTTTTCGTTGTTACCTTTTTAACTTTTATGTTGAAATGAAATGTTCTAGTTCTATTTGTGAAAAAAATTGATATTGTTTTATTTTTTGTTTGGAATGCTTAATGTAAGATTACATAAATGTCATAATAAATGAAGAGAAGATGTATTGATGTTAATTTTCTTTTAAATATTTTAGTAGTAAACTAAGACCTATAGATGGTAAATCTAAGTTTCATCTTACATTAAAGGATGGAAATTGAGCTAGTCATTTTTTAAACATGGTTAAGAGGATCTAGATCCATAAATCCTACATATGGTATTGGTATACAAAATGTTAACAATGCGAATGCGAAATAAAGAAAGCTTTCATATTTTTACATACAATTTTTTTGTAAATTATTTAATCAATTTCTAAAGATTGTGAAAAGCTTCTATATGAGAAATGAGTCTAGAAGGAAGCTTCACTAATAGGATCCTACTAATATATGCCTTTTTTATTGTACTTACATACATTTATTTCACATCTTTATATTTTATACAACATGAATAATAAATGTGTACAATTTATAATTGTATATATGTGTATCATATATAAACTTTATATGTGCTCTAGATGGAAATGGATCCCGTCTAATTTATCTTTTTTCATTTGCTTCAATTTATGAATGAATAACAATTGTGAAATCACCCAAGCTCTTGAATTATCTTATAATATTATTATAATGTCATTTTATTTTGTATGGAATTAATTTTCTACTTTGTAATTTCAAATACCGATTATACATGATATCATTTAAAGAAGATGAATTGATGAAAATTGAGATCACATAAATGGAGAGTATATATGCAAATTGTGATCTTTAGGTTTTTCTTTGGTTTTTTCAAATCCGAATTTTTTACTTAAAATTATTTCAACTCAACCAATGGTACTTGAGGGGAAAAAATAATAATAATGATAATAATAATAAACAACTGAAGAAGCTAGACTTAAAATCATATTAAAACTTATTTCTTAAAATGTATATACAATATGTAAATTTGTCCTTTACAATTAAATTTATTTCTGGCTTAAAAGTAAGGGTAGTACAGTTCAGTTCGGTACGGTTTACCTTTCTTTACTGAATTGAATCTAATATAACAATTTAGGTTTTTTTTTTTAATTTAAACATAATCATATAGTTCGATTCATAAACTTTTTAAACTTAATTAAATCGGTTCGAACAGTTTGTAATAAAATTTTTACCAAATATTTTTATTTTCAATAAATGTAAAATTTCAAATGAAATTTAACTTAATTTAATCTTAATAATTGATATAAAATTAAGATAAAGAATAAAAACATATAAAAAAATTTGATAAAATTTTTGAAGATTTTCATTGAAAAGAATATAAAATAATTATATAAAATTTTTTTATTTAATTAAACAATTCGATTTAGTTTAAAATGATACGGTTTAATTTATATTTTTAAATCGAATTATGAATTATTTATATATAAATTAACCGAATCATAAATTAAATAATTTATAAAAATACCAATTTTTCATTTGATTCGATTGCCAATTTGTTTCGTAGTTTTACGTTGTTTTACTTAGCGCTACCTAAAAGAGAGCGAACCTATTTCGCCTCCGCCTAAGCCCGTCCCCGACAAGAAATAAAAGCTGACGACTGACCTACAGACCATAGATGATGTGGTGATAGATAAATCAGGACTCTGAAGCTCGTAAGTTCCATCATGAATAATTGAAACCGAGGATGATTACCTAAGCTTTACGTATGAACTGACGTCGGTTCCCGTGATCTCTTGATCCTATTTACATCCTCTCTTTCTAGAAGTTCCTGTACTTTGCCACCTTTACTGCGCTCAACTTCGGAGATTATACGTAATCTTCTATAATTTGTCGCTTTAATTATTTTTTTCACTTGGACTTCTTATATTTAATTATATGCATATATTTTTTCCCGTACTCTCAGTACTCCACTTATCTCACCTATTTATAATTATTATAGTCATCTAGATAATTAACTTTATTTTTTCAAACAACCGCCAAAATGGTTTATTTGAACATTTTAATACAGATGGGACGTTCACTTATATTTTCATAAGTAATTCATATAAGCAACACAATATACTAAGTTCGTCCTCAACGTGCAGTTTTTAGTGCGCATTTCAAGAGGACAGACCCTAACACGAGGTCCTTGACGATGAGAAGGTTTTTCTTCAAATTTTGCGTGTACTCTAACAAAAACTCAAAATAGTTACTCTTTCTCCTTTTTCCTTTTTTACTACTAATTTTATATTTTTTTTATCATTAATTCTACAAATAATATAAAATTTTTAAAAACCACCTTAAAAAAATGTTTTTTTAATATATTATTATGGTATCCAAAAATAAGGTCCTCAACGTTACAAAAGCACAGAGATATTCCACAAGAGGGCCAGAAAGGGAATCGACCTCTCGGTCGTACATACACAGCCACACACATGAATTGTCATGCACAAACCCAATTTAGCGACACGAATGTATACGAATACACCATCTGTTGAACATGAAAATACGATAGTACACACTACACAGCACAATTGAAATGACTGCCACAGGCACATGCCAAGTGGCGTGATTATTAAGAATCAAGATTAAACATATTTATATATTAATACTTTCTTCAAACACCTGGAGTGTTTTATTTTTATTTTATATTTAAAGTTTAAAATTATTAAATATTATATTTAAAAAAAATTACTTATCAAAACCATAGATCTCAATTTAATTATATGAATTTTTAATTTGCATTATGTATCGTTGATGATGATTGATGGGTTTCAATTTTTTAAAATTTCCTTCCGGTATGATGTGCCATTGAAGTTCTTGGAGATTTATCATTATGGATATATTTTTTTTTTCCTTTTAAATATTTAATGAATTTTGACTTGTTTTTAATTTAATTTAATTGTATTAATAATTAGAAAATACTGATGGGGCTTTTTTTTTATTCACTCTCAAGGAAATATTGACAGTTATTAACTTCGATGATTATCAAATCAATACTTTAATAATGGACTGTTTTTTTATTTCCTGTACTATCCAACCTATATAGACTATGCTTTTAAATCTTTAAATTTATAGGATCATCTACATGAAAATATAATGTAAGGATGTAAAACATAAATCATATGATCTTTCTATTACTCATTTGGGAGGTTTTAATGGTTGAAGCCTCAACCTGTGATACAAAAATGCCCAGTTCAAACCTTATAGAAAGGAGGATAAGAAGGCTCTGGGCAATTGTGAGTATCGCTATTTTTTTATTTACCGTAGACTATACTCCGCTCCTCGGCCACTAAATATATATATATATATATATAAATAAAAGTTATCACTACACCAATTTCTACAAACATCTAACATGAACTTTTACAACTTAAGAATTTGCTTGTAAATTTACCCTTGCTTTTGTGTATGTAACAAATAGATTAAATTCTCCAAACAACGACTAAATTTTTTACACTAATGTTATGTTTTTATGCAGAAATAGATAAAAATGGAATTGCAATATTGGATTTCATTCCTTTTCCCTATATTTAGAAATATATTTAAAAGTTATAATAACCGATTATAGATGGAATTGGTGATTTTGACTTCAAAGAGAAATTTGATTCTTTAATTCTTTCTATATTTATTATTATTAGTTATATTACTTATTTAACCTTTAATTTAATTATAAAATTCAATAATTAAGTATATTTTTTACAATTACTACTATAAACACATTTAATTTCATTTCATTCTATTAACGTTTTCAAACACGAGAAAAGAATTATCATTCTAGCTTCTATTCCTTGTTTTATTCCATTTTAATCAATTCCATTCCATTCAATTTCAAATCATTTCTCTATATCAAACGTGGTATAAGTAAAAACATACAAATGATTCTAGATATTTACCATAGATATAAGTTTACCTAATAATTTTCCTTTTAATTCATATTCATTGTCTTTTTTTCCCCATTTATATGCTCTCTTACATAATTCAATATAGGTGTAAACAGGTAACGCTATCATATGGGTTGTCCACCCGAACTCTACTCAACTGAATGGGTTCTAAGTGGGTAATTAAGGCCATAAGGTAAGTTCTAAATAGTATTTTTTCAAAACTTATGTTCACTAGGTAAGGTACAAATAAAAAGTTAAGGTACTTTGTACTCACATTAGAACTTATATTTTAAAGCATACAAAGTATAAGTTCCAAGGTCTCTACTCTATAAGTTATTAAATAAAATTAATAAATAAATTATACCATCTTGTTAAAATAAAGTAAAGCTCAACCTATCGGAACTCATAAACTAAACACTTTTTAGTCCCTTCCCTTTTATCTTTTGTCTTTCATTTTTAGATTTTACTCTATTGTCATTTTCTTTCTACTCCTTCCTCCTTTACTAAATCCATTTTCTAGTAAAGCTTGTTTTCTACAATAAAATAGTTTTTTTGTTTCATATTTGATAAAATATTTGGTATTGCTACTAGAATGAAAGATAATTTTTTTAGGGCATAAAAAGATTATTTTACTGATGCATACACTTTAAAGAAGAAAAATATTTCAATTTGAATTTATTTTTTATTCTGTTTTCCATGATATGTCTTCATTTTTTCATAATTAATTGTTTGATCTTATATTATTATCACATTTATAATTATTGAATTATATAATCTTATAAGTCTTTTATTCATATTTTAATAAACTTTATAGATCTTGCATTAAGTATGATGTTTATCGTTTTTGTTTTTTTAAATTACGTGCTTATTCCCCTTAAATATCTATTTAATGAATTATTACAAAATGAATGCTTTATTTACACAAAGAATATTTTATATAATGCTTCCATAAAAATTTATCCATAATAATAATAGTTAAAGATAGAGGTAGTAAGTGAGCTCAAGCATATGAAATGGACACGCATTGACTCATGCTTAGGTGATTTAAGCATAAGCATGCAAAAAAATTTAAAAGTACAAGCATGTGAGGGCTAAGCACGACAACGTGAAACACGAGCATATTAGGCATGATTATTAGTTGAGCCACTTAGGCGTGAGCACTTAAGCATACAAATAAGACATATGGGCTTGTATTTGTTGTAGATAATCTAAATTGTTTCATAAATTAATTACCTAAATAATAAATTATTTAATAAATAATAATTTTTGGAATAAGTATTAAATTATTCAGTTAATAATAAATTGTTTAATGAATAGTAAAATATTTAGTAAGTAATAAATTATGCAATGGAAAATAAATTATTTAATAAGTAAATATGGTATTTACTAAACAATAGGTTATTTTAGTAAAGAAAATATTTAAATACTGATAAATTATTTATTAATAATAGTTTATTTAATAAGTAATAATATTTGAAATAAATAATAAATTATTCAATGAGTAATAAATTATCTAGTAAATAATAAATTGTTTAGTGAATAACAAAATATTTAATAAATAATAAATTATTTAATAAATGCATAATAATTTTTTGAATATATTATGTAAATTATTTATTAAATAGTAAATTATTGAATAAACAAATTACCTAATTAGAAAATATTGATATTTAATATAATATAACATAATTAGTTGTTGCTGCCTTTTTTTTTAAAACCATTCAATTCACTATGATGTATTCAAAATTTCAAAAGTTATTTCTTAATTGAAAAATGTATTTATATATATATATTTTTTTTTCATATATTAAAAGGTTTGATATCATTAATTTTTTTTTCTTAAAATCATCCATCCGTAATGAAAGTAAATTAGGGGAGATCAACATATGACACTATCATTAACAAAATTTCATGATATAAGTGAAAGTTTGCTTTAGGCCACTAGAATTTATGGAAGGGAATAAAGGACAAAAAATTCTAAAATCCTAAAAAAAAATAAAGACAAGTCAATTGGAATCGTCTTCATCATCCTTACTATCATCACCACCATCCTCATCTCTATCCTCACTTAAGAGAATGCTCAGTGCTTCATCCGAACTACTTAACCCTGTATTACTCTTACTACTAGGAAACCATGTGTTTGTATAATCTCTTTAATCGTATGTTTGCGCATCAGTCCAATCCTTTAAGCATACATAGGCTTCAACAGTTAAGGATTCGCCCACCCAAACTAAAAGCTTATTCAAAAGGGACTGTTGAAACCGAAGGTGCTAGAACGTCACAAACCACTAAGGAAAAGATCGGCATCACGTACACCTTATTGGACTATTAAGAGAAAACATCATAATCTTCCTCTTCCATTTTCACCTGTTGTTGTACCTCATAAACCAACTGCTTTCCGAATTCACTACCAAAATCAGAGGTACTCCCCAAATCTCTATTGCTTCTTACAATTTGTTTGCTTTCCTTGCCAAGTACATAACTGTTGGACTATGTTAGTTGGGGTAAATTATGTATCCTTTGCCTATGAAAGGTGTACAAAATTTTGAGCATGGTTCATGCTTTTGAATTGAGCACAGTTACATGATACTCAGCATTCTGAACCCCAACATTCCAATAGAACTCTTCGAGGAAACTATAGCTAGCAGAAAATTTATATCTTGGATCTAACGTAGTAGCTATATAGAAGAGGCAAGGAAATGGTATGAAATAATTTTTAAGTTTTTGAACCATACCCCGAATGGTAGAGTGCGGGAAAAGAACACTTTGGCATTGCTGCAATACATCCAAAATGTCAACTAAGTTGGGGAGAACAAGATTGTTTGTTGGGTAACACGATCCAAACAGTTTTTTTGTTGCCATCAAGAAGGTCCTCAATAGTGCCTTTATCTTCTTGCGAAACTTTCAATCATAGTCTATCATCAGACCTAGGGTAATATCAGGATTGGTAATTATGATATAGTTATAAAACATCGACAAAATGACTCTCATCTCATTTGCATGTGAAAGCATCTTGTAAGTTGAATTTCTCCTTGTTGTACAGTTAAAAGGTAGAAGTTGTCAATCATTGTTATCCTAATTGACCATGCAAATTTGTAAAAACTTTACGAGTTTTCTCTTGGAAGCACAAATGGCATTTATGGCACATTGAATTTGTGTTAGGTGAGAGTTTAAACTACAACTTGCGAGAGTGGCATTCATTGCTAAGTTGAACACGTGGTAGATACATCAACATAGAATAAGTTACCATCACAGGTCGAATTGAAGGTACTCTTCAAGTATTAGACTGAAGTTGTATTATTGGAGGCATTATTGAAATTGACGCTGAAAACTCTTTAGATGTTGTATGATTAGGTAATGTCGTTGATGTTGTTGACGATCACTTGCCTTGTGTGAGACTCAAGGAAAAAAATGAATGCTATTATTTGTTTTAGGACCAACCACTTGTTGTCAATCCAGTGTGCAATGACACACATGTAACTATCATTGATGGTGATCACTAGTGACTTCCAAATGTTAGAAATACAGAAAATGCTGTAGGAAGGTATAGAACCAATGTGATCATATGTTTGATGACAAATAGAAAAAATGTAATTTAAGATTATGAAGGCAAGTGAGTTAATTACGTACTTGCCTAGAAAGCTCGAAAATTCTTCCGTTAAAGCCTGTCGCATTCTGTTATAAATTACAATCGTATCTATTTTCAAGGCCTATTGACTCACATGTTGGTATTAAGGTAGTAACTTTTCCATTGCCCACCTTCTAAAGCGAAGATATCTGGCTGCATGGAAGGATATACCTGTAATAGCTATCATTTGCACAAGATCCTCTCATGCATCTACTTTATAGAAAACAAAGTCATCAAGGTTGTTGGAACCAAATGTTGTCTCATCCCATCTTCCGTCAACCTTCACTAGTATTAAACCTTTCTTCTCGTACATTTCTAGATGTCGTTTCAAATGACCTATACCAAACATGGATTTGCTGAATAAACTATTTTTACAAATCATGCAATAAGTGGTTACCACATCTTCCTATATTAGTATGTATTTCCAGCATCTAGCAATACACTTTCTACATTTCCTTCTTCTACTAGCGGATCCGACTGTGGGCTGGGTGAAACCGGAATTTATACAAGCATTAGTAAATTGAGTTTGTGTTGGAGTTGTTGTTCCTTGGTAAAAAAATGCAAACGAACAATTAGACATCGTTTTTTGCTCCACTTACTTTAACAATAAACTTGAAGGAAATATTTATTATACACCTGACTTTGAGTAAAATTATCACTGGTTGCGAAAGGTAGTCATATACTTTGCGTTTGACTCACTTGTCCACAATATGAAACACCATGGTATGGCATTACAAATATATTGCATTACTATGGGTTGTTAATAGGAATTGTAGGTATATTGCATGTTTATGGTGGTCTTGGTAGGGTGGTATCACAACCCCTAGGCAAAGGTGTAGAAAAAGTCAGGTTCCTCACCTGATTCATTAAATTGGTAAATCCTGTATTGGGATGCATAGGGTAAAGTTGCTTGTCATACGAATCAATAAATATCCAATCCTCAAATTCATTAGGGTTAGGAATGTTTGATGGATTTGCACGTTCGGCCATTTTTGCAAGAAGAAATGCTAGTTTTAAGGGATTCAAATGTAGTCAAGAGAATAGAAGAGCATTTAGGTAAATTGAAGTGTGGTTTGTAAATTTTTAGGCAAACTACATGCTTTTAACACAGTTGAAGGTAATATAAGCCTAGTTTTAATGGGGGCACATTAGGCCAACATGCCCACATCTTCTATTTTTTAGAGCTAATGTGGGAATGTTTGGGCCCAACGTACCCACGTCCCTCCCGCCCAACAAGCTTTTGTTAAGCAGTAATTCCTACTTAATGAAAAATTTGTTAGGCTAGAGCTAACATAGGTACATTCGAGCTCCTTGCGGTTACGTTTAGCTAAGCGACTATTCAAAAATTTGACCATTAAGAGCTAATATGCTCTTGTTAAGTTCTAACGTGGGCACATTGCCCCTCAATGGTATAAAAAAAAAAAAAGGACCATTAGGGACTAATGTGCCTACGTTAGGCCCTAATGTAAGCACATTGACCCCTAACAGTAAAAGAAAAAAAAAATTGACCGTTAAGGGCTAATGTGCCTACATTACAATTTAACATAAGCACGTTGTCTCTTAACATTAACATTTTTTTTACCATTAAGGGCTAATGTGCCTACGTTAAGCCCCCACATGAGTATGTTAGCCCTCAACGGTTAAAATCTCCCATTGACTATAAATAAATGGCCAACACTTTATTCATTCCCACAACTCCAACACTTCCCCCTCTTTGCTTTCTTTCATATACTCATTCCCTCCAATACCACTCTACTTTATTTTTGAAGTCTTTTTCTTCTCAAAAATTCATTATGGAAAGCTTGTCATGTCGCCATATTACCCGATCTCAAACATAAGCCAAGGGTAAGCATCATCGAGCTTGCTTATCTACTCTACCGCCTGCTCCAAGCAATTTAGCCGAGGCTTACTTTATGCATATAGTTACCCCCCAAATACAACTTTGCTTTATCGATGGATTTCGTACTTAAAATGTTGTCCCCACCCTATCATACAACTTTGAAGAGCTTAATGAGATCTATGATTTCCAAGGAGCAATTGGATTTCTGGAATTGGTGGAGTTGAAGAAAGTGACATACATTGATTTGGTTCAATTGTTTTACTATAATGCAACCTCTAATATTGTCTATCTCGATGACAACATCTTACCTTGGCATAAAACGAATCAAAATGCTAGTTTCCTCACTACTTTCATGTTCAACCAAATCTTAGAAATCACTCTGTACTTCATCAATGATTTATTCAATTGGTCCAATAGGGATGCTACACATATGCCAACAGCTTGGAATATGTTAGCCGCTTTTTTACATGTTTTTAAGCAATTGATATATCCAAATGAGACACAGGCCCAGCATTTAAAGCATCTCACTGCTAGTGATCTTTCACTACACACTTGAATCTTACACTACATAATCACCAATTCAATTGCCCCATGATCAAACATAAATTTCTTTAGTGTGGAAGATCTTTTCTTACTCTTTTGCATGGTGGAAAGGAGACCGATTTACATTGGCCATTTTATTAATTGCTGCTTCCTTCATATGCTCTCGCGAAGGGGCAGGCATTTAAGTTATAACTAACTTATCAAGTTTATTCTTCTCTCCAATGGGTTTAGCCTGGACAATCATGTACTACACAAGATGAAATTTATCTTCAACCTAGCAGAGGTGAAAAATAGACTACACTTCCATCGTAACAAGGAAATTAGTCAATTGATAAGGTAGGAGTAGGAACAAGAACATATAGGTAAGGGTGAAGGGTAAGAGGGATAACTAGATGCTAATGATTATGACCCTATCCTGTGGGGTCAAGATTAGAAGGCAAGAGGCTAAGGACAATAGGAACAACAAGAGGACCTCAGACCTTTCAGCATGAAAGAACTATTTCGTTGATTCGGAACGATGATGACCAACAAACAACAAATAATGGGAAACTTCACAAAGATATGAGGAAGTGTACAAAACATTGAAAATCGAGTTATAACTATAGAAGGGGATGTTACTGATATTCAGGCTGAATAAAATATGCAACGTAATGGGATATATGAGATGTAAACTAGACAATAAGTGTATTTCAATTGGCAAGGTTTTCAATACCCACCCCCACCCCCTCCACTTGGCCTTAGTGGTGGTCAAGCATTAGATTCTCTATTCCCACTATTCAATGAAATTTAAGATTGTTTTTCCTTTATATACGTTTTCTTTCTTCTTTTTTTCCTTTTCTTTTATTATTTTATATGTAATAAATAAATTCATTGTTTATTAGTGGAAAGTAATTCTAAGTTTGTCAATAGTTCATTGCTTTCATTAGCCGTTCTTTTATATATAGAGTTGTACGCATATAATATAAAATCAATATATTGTATTTTATTTAAACATTTACGCATATATATCTACAATACGTATGTACCTATTTGCACATATTTTGTATTTACGTATCTATTTCCCCATATTTATACAAATTTCTTTGAGTATAATTATGTGTACATATGTACGTGCTTATATATACACAAATATACGTGTATATATTTTCCCGAATTATACATTTCACAATTATATATCTTTATGTGTATTTTTTATAAATTTATTGCTATATAGTTCTAACAATACATGTTAAGGCTAGAAAAAAAATAGCAAACCACGAATCGAACCGTAAACCGAATCGAACCAAAAAGTCAGTTTCATTGTAAACCGTTTAGTTTATAATTCGATTCGATTATATATAAACGGTTTACGGTTCGGTTTGAGAAAAGCAAGCCAAATTATACTGTTTAGAACCGAAACAATATCGTTTAGTTAAATAAAAAAAATTAAACAATTATTTTGTACTTTTTTTTAATTAATCTTCATAAATTTTATCAAATATTTTATATTTTTTTATTCTTTATCATAATTTTTTGTTAAGTATTAAGATTAAGTTAAGTAAATTTCATTTGAAATTTTATATTTATTGAAGATGAAAATATTTAGTGAAAATTTGATACAAACGGTTCTAACCGTGAATCGAATAGAATAGAATCAAACCAGTTTTAATTAGGTTTGAAAAGTTTAAGAAATCGAACTATATGTTTAGTTTTGATTTAAAAAAAAAAATTAAACCGTTATATTAGATTCAATTTAGTAAAAAGGGGCGAATTATTTCGTTTTAAACCAAACCGAACCACGTTACCCTAATACACATAAATGTTTTCATTGAAGTATATACGTACATATATACGTACGTACATATTTATATATATATATATAAATATGTTTACATATTATATATTAATAAATATATCTATCATGTACATATCCATATATATATTCAATGTATACTTTTTTAATTAATATTTTAACATATAAATTTAAATATCCAATGTATATATTTATACATACGTAAGAATGTTTCGAGTAAAAAATTCGTACATGTAATTATTATTTTTCATATTATATTTATTTATTAAATTACTTAATAATCTTAATAAATTATCGTATCAATAGTATAAAACACGTGTTCTATGTTTGAGGTTGGAAAAATTTAAAATAAATAATATCATAAATTATCGCAAATATTAAAAAATAGTAAAAAATATATTTTCAACATTTTATTCTTTATTCGAAACCTAATTATGGGCATGCAAACTAGCATGTATATAAACAGGTAACATATAAAGCACGAGCACACGAAATCTAAGCATAAGAGTATGATGGGTTAGATATAAGAAAAAGCACGAGCACACAAGTTTTGGCACGTGGGAGTACACGGGCCACCTAATTACCATCCCTAGTTAAAGAGCTATTTAATGAGAAGAAAAATTGGTTAAAAGTATATGTTAATGTACTCTATTATTAGTATTATTTGAAAAATTAGTTAAATTGAGCAATTACTTTAAAGAAAAAAATGTTAAATTTGTTTTATGTTTAAAAAATAATAGCTATATTAAAATTTATAAGGAAAAATATTTATATATATCATATGATATCTTGTACCCTATACAAACTATAAAGTATAGAACGCGGTTCTGAGATATTATAAAATAAGGTACGGATAGTAAAGTTTTAGAATTTATACCCATAAAATAAGATACGAGTAAAATTCTATTCTATAAATATATACCTTATACTTGCTTACCTTTAATTTGATATAATAATATATCTAATATAACTTTCCATTGTATTTTATATATATATATATATATATATAATTCCTCGGTCCGACCGTCCTTTTACTTCCGCATCTATACATGCGGGTAGGGTTTCATAATGTCCGCACACACCCACCTTACTGGATCATCTCTAATTTAATACAATAATATGTCTGAAATAACTTTCTGTTTTATTTTATTTTATATATATAATTGCTCCCGTCTGGGCGTGCCTTTACTTCCTCATCTATATATAAGTGCCCCACCCCTTTCCACTTTCTTCCAAGCTGTAACAACTCCCAAACAATCTCCGCCCTATAAACCCGTCACTCTCTCTCTCTGTCTCAACCAAGCAAAACAATAATGGAGGATAAGCAACCCCATATAGCTATCCTTCCTACTCCTGGAATGGGTCATCTTATTCCCCTAGCGGAATTCGCCAAGCGTCTCATCCATAACTTCAACTGCACCGTCACCTTCATCGTTCCCACCGATGGCTCGCCGTTGAAGCAACAAAGAGCGGTTCTTGAAGCCCTCCCTCCTTCGATCACCTCCGTGTATCTTCCTCCCGTTAACTTCAACGACGTACCACCAGATACCAAGATCGAAGTTTTGATTTCCCTCACGGTGTTCCGGTCACTCCCTTCCCTGCGCGACGCGCTGAAGAAGTTAGTCGAGTCGAAGCGCCTTGTGGCGCTCGTGGCCGATCTCTTCGGTACCGATGCTTTTGAAGTGGCGAGTGAAATTGGAATCTTAAAGTACATATTCTATCCTACGACAGCCACGTGTCTCTCTCTCTTCCTCCATCTGCCAACTCTTGACCAAGAGGTCACTTGTGAGTACAGGGACATGCCCGAACCGGTCAAAATTCCGGGTTGCACTCCGATTCACGGTAGGGAACTGCTCGACCCGGTTCAGGACCGGAAGAACGACGCTTACAAATGGGTGTTGCACCATACCAAGAGGTATAGATTAGCCGACGGAATTATGGTGAATACTTTCCCTGATCTAGAGCCCAGACCGGTCCAGGCATTGCAAGAGAAAGAACCGGGAAAACCACCGGTTTACCCGGTCGGACCACTTGTGAACATGGAGAAGAAAGTGGACAATACTCTTGGCGGCGGTTCCGGGTGTTGCTTAAAGTGGCTGGATGATCAGCCAGTTGGGTCGGTGTTATTCGTGTCTTTTGGGAGTGGTGGGACCCTGTCCAGTGACCAGATTAGGGAATTGGCCTTGGGTTTGGAGAAGAGTGATCAACGATTCTTGTGGGTAGTCAGAAGACCCAATGATAAGGTGGCCAATGCTACTTATTTCAATTTGCAAGGTAATGATGAGACTTTTGAGTTCTTGCCACAGGGGTTCCTAGAAAGGACCAAAGATAGAGGATTAGTGGTTCCGTCCTGGGCCCCTCAGGCTCAAGTCCTTAGCCACGGTTCGACGGGTGGGTTCCTTACTCATTGCGGTTGGAACTCCACTCTAGAGAGCGTGGTCAATGGTGTGCCCTTGATTGTTTGGCCACTGTATGCCGAGCAAAGAATGAACGCTTTTATGCTCACGGAAGATATTAAGGTTGCATTAAGACTTAGAGTATGCGATAAAAGCGGGTTGGTGGAGAGAGAACAAATAGCTATGGTGGTAAAGGGTCTGATGGAGGGTGAACAAGGGAAGAGCCTCCGCAACCGCATGAAAGACCTTAAGGAAGCTGCCGCAGCCGCCATCGCACCTGATGGGGCCTCCACTAAAGCCCTCGCGGAGGTCGTTAACAAGTGGAAACTAAAAATGTAAATCGATTGAAACATCGTATCAATTTATGGTTTTATTTGACCACCACGCCGAAATTGACATTGATGTGCCAAATTATATCCTTGTCTAAGTGGATTTGGGGGTTGGGAAAACAAAAATATTTTAAAAAATGGTGGTGATAATTATTTGCGCGTCATGAACCATGCCAATCACTGGACACTCCTACTATATCCATCTTTTTCCTAATAATTGGTGTTGCTTCCTTATCTTCATTAGTTTTTTATTATTTATTGTACTTTATTAGATGGAGTTTTTCTTTCTTTTTTTTTTTATATAAATAATTTTCCCACTTTCCCTCGGCAAGTTGTCTACACGTGCAGAGGAGGTAAAGACAACTTTTGTGGCTATTTCCTGTTGTACATGTAGTGATGCAATGCTGACATATCGCTTTTATCACATTTTTCCATTCCCTCCTTGTCTCTTCGATTTACATAAATTTAATTAACTTGGCAAGTGAGGATAAGAAATGAACCGCTTTTATCCGTTTATAATATCCAGGATTTAGTATCTTAAAATTATATTAAATTTTACATGTCATAAATATAATGAGAGAATCCTAATCTGTTTTTTAAACAAGACGTTACGTATCACAAGCTGAATATCTGTTTTTTTTTTTTTTCATTATTTTCTTCCAACTATATTACACATTTTAATTTGAGATAACATTGAAACATAATTTATCTTATTAAAAGATTAATATTTATATTCATAACATTAGATTATAATAGTTTTCACAACATTAGGTGTTATTACAAATAATTACATAATTATCAAAATCACGACTCTATTATTTATTTATATAGATAAAATGGTTAAAATAGTATATAATAGTATAAAATCATAAATTTATAAAATTATATAGTAAGATTTATAATTTATCAAAAGTTTGTACTAAAATGGTTTTATATCGTTTTAATTAAAAAAAATCATAAAATTATAAATTTATAGGATTATATAATTAATTTATGATTTTAATAACTATTAATAGTTTTATTAATCCCGAGGAATCTGTTTCTCAGGTGGACGAGTAAGATCGAGAGTCAGCAGTCGAGGTAGGCATGGAGCCACTTGCGAAATTATTGATGGTGCGCTGCGATCAGCCACAAGAAATAGTTTAGGTGCCTGCCATTGACACTTCAATATCATAATTTGACATCGTGGTACACTCATTCGTGAATTGTGTTAATAGAAGGTCTTCTAACTTGCTCTTGTTACTATTTGTCCATTATAGTTTCAAATACTTTTTCTTTTTCTTTTTGTTTATTCCTTTTTTTTTTTAGCAAATTTTTTCTTTTAGCTAACATCATGTTTTAGGTGCCTAAAGAGCGACATTCAAATGTATTCCTTCGCATTAAAAGAATGTTGTTCATGCAACTAAGCCCTGAGTTCATCTCAGGTTGTACTTGTTCCGAGATTGAAATAATAAGATTTAACATACCATAATTTATACGGAAAAAAATAAATATATGGAAAAGATCTTTTTTTTTTTTTTTTTTATCTTTTACTCACAATAATTGCTTCCCACATTGTGATCATCTACTTCTTCTGTGGAATTAATGTTGCTTTGTTACTTATTCGACTGGGAACCATAGATTTTCTGTTGGAATTTGAAGCATTACATAAACTTGGAGATCCAACTTCTAGTTCCACTATATTATTTTCTAAGGGTTACAAGTTCAACAAAATAACCTCATATAGCAATGAAATGAATGCTTAACTTTTTATTTGAGTAATTGTATCATTTTCATTCAACTAGGGTCATACAGCACCTGGCAATCCATTGTGGCAAATTATCGATATTGTCGCATACTTGTGGAAATATTTTTATGAGAATCGCCGATCTGTTAAAGCAAAGCGAACTAAATGAGCTCAAACAATTTCAAGTTTGAACTCAATGGAAAAATTGAAACTTAAGCTCAGCTAAAAGTATCATTCAATATGCTCAAGCAAGTTTGTTAATAACTCTCCACGCGATCATTCAATTTATACATTCGGACAATTGGTGTTGTGGTAGGTTAAAAAAAAAAAAAACAAAAACAGGATATGATGACATTCACATAATATGTGAACTAAGTTACAGAAAACAATTATATTCAAAGTACATTGAATATAATATTAAGATCAATGTTGAAATAAGTATGACATTTAGCCATATCAAAGTTTCAGTATTAAAGCTGATAAGTGGAAATTTAACAAGATCATTTACCATGCAGAAAAGGCTACATCATGGGGATTATTTGCCACTAAGGACGTCGATTTAGCATACAAATTGCCAAATATACGTGGTATGACACAATTATGAAGGGATTTGGGCTATGAATATCAATATAATCAATAAATGGGTTAGACTTGTTTAGGCCAATTTATAGATTTGAGTCTAGCACTAAACTAATAGTTTACAGACTCATCCACTCATTTAAGATTAAGATTCTTTAACAATATTACTTTTAAGCTCTAACCTAACTTTGGTAGAGATCTTGTGAAATTGATGATTAGGAGTTTTGAGAAATCTTATCCATTATTCGTAATGGAAATTGTATTTACCTTTTCCATGATGCAATGCCTATTTTTTCTTTTTTCTTTTTTATGAATTTTGTACCATTTGATCATATTTTCTTATACATTCACGAAACTTTATGCTTAAACTTTTAGACCATGTAAATGAACTTATTTCACTTAATTTGAAAATAGATTCAAGTGATTTATATGTTCCTTTTAGATTCAATAATCATTTGATGCACCGATTAAACTTTAGTGATATAGGAATTAGAAGAAAGAAAAGATGAAAATAAATTATTTTCATTAATCATTTAGCACAATCTAAGACTGGTTTGACCTTATGGTTTCTACATGAGACTTTGGCATCGATGATAAAACTCAATTCGTGATGAATTTTGGGTGTTCTAAGGTAATGGATTGTCTATGTTGGCGATAAAGAGGTTAATAGCCATTTGAAAAGGTGTTTTCATACTTAGCGATTGGTTGGGATGACTAATGGTTGACCGTTAATTATTAGCTAATTTATTTTATTCTGAAATTTTTCTTATCATTGTTTCTTACTGTTTATTCCAGTGTAGCATTTTAAATAGGGTTTTTTGGATTTTAGTTTATAATATGGCTTTTAGAACTCTCGGCACAATACAACTTTGCCTCTCAAATAATATATTGTCGGAGTTTTCTTAAAGAAAAGATGGTATACGAACTTTGGACAACCATTGTGTCTTTTTACTTAAGAAAGTATCTATTTAATTGTAAACTCTAAAATAGTGGTTGTGTACTCCTCATCTTTTAGGAGTTACCAATGTGAGTTTCAGTTTTCAACTAATAATGCAAAAAAAATATTGATGTCAGGATTGACGTTGAAGATTAGAAATTTTATTGCTATTTTCTCTGCCATGCTCTATAGCGGCTTCAGGGAGACAATTATTAAGGGTCATGGTGATATGACCTTTAAAAACGTACAATCTCTATATGAGTAAGGATTAACTTAATGATGAATTGTAGTCAAGTTGTGAATCTAATGATAGGCTTTAAGATTGGTTACAAGGGAGAGCACTTTGCAGAATGGGTATCGTTCCAAGTCTAGATACGGTAATAAGAGTATTATTATTGCAAGCAAAAGGGACACGCAAGGGCAAAAAGTGTTTTAAATTGCAAAATAAGACAAGCGAGGGTAAAGATAAACGGAGACTAATTGTTAGTACAGTAGACGCCAATGTTGTCGATAAGGAAGGCGAGAATATTCTACTAGTGATTGAAGATAAACTGAGGCCTTAGATTGATGAGAGGATTCTAGATTTGGGTTCTCCATACCACATATGTCGCAATCGGTATGTAGCTATAATGATGTTGAAAGCGGAAAAGTCATTTTCAAATAATAGTATAGCCTTTACAAAGCAGCATGTGGTAGTATAGTAAGAATCAATATACATGCTGGGGTTATCACAATATTGTTTGACGTAGGATATGTGCTGAAATTGAGGAAAAACAATGTGTCACATGTTGTTTTGGATGCTGATGGTTGCATGATGTCTCACAAAATAGCTTGAGGGTTTCAAAGGTGCACTAATCATCATGAGAGGAACTAAATTTCAAAGTCTATGTATCTTGTAAAGATTCACAATTTCAAGTGTTATAGTGATTTAAACTTCCACATCAAAGATGGATATTGCAATAGTAGAGGTTTACTTTTAGGTAATAAAGTTGGTAAGCTAGAGTTACATAAGAAGTGTATTTCATGGAAGTAGGAAAGGGTAGCTTAGGTACAAAAATTTGAAAAACAAAAGGATACTAGATTTCATCCATGTAGATATTTGGGATTCTACTATGATTGATTCTATTATTAGCCATAGATGACTTCTCATGGTTATTGATGATTTTTTTAGGAAGTTTTAGATTTATCCTCTTGAAGAGAGGAGTTGAGTGTAACACCAGAAAACCATTGTTGAGAAGCTAATCGGAAGTTTTGTTAGATAGATATCATAAACAAAGTTCATAATCCAATTAATTGAAGTTTGATGAGTTTCACTAAAAGAATGGACCAATGAAACACCATATTACTATACATTAATAGTATAGTGATATTAAGCATGTGCATGTAAGAAGCTCTTGAAAGAGGCTGAGATTATGCGTTCTAATGTAGGTTTAGTGTAAGAGACTAGGTTAAAACTATCAACATATAATGAACTTGTCTCTCATTGATTGATTGGTTTTCAAACTCTTAAGGAGATATAGCCATGTTACATTTTGAATATTCACTTTACACATATTTGGTACTCTTATATATAAATGTTATGAAAATTTGGGGCTTGAATTATATATATAATTTTGGTTTGATTAACTGTAGACCATATTATTTCCAAAATGTGAAGTTGATTAATACAAAGGATGTGAATTCAATGAATCTATTATTTTACATTTGATGAACGAACTTTATAAGTGTTTTAATGTAAGTTTGAAGTATGTTTCGTTGAAGATGGGGTATAAAGTAGGTTATTATCCAATAAAAAGAATCTAGTTTCTTCCTCTAAAAATGAGCCAAAGGATGTTGTTTTTACACCATGACAATATTGACATCATAACTCTATAAGCAAAGAAAAGGATAGAAAGATAACTTGAGTTGCCTCAAGAGATTGATGTATATAGTAACACATGAGTGCTATTGATTGGTTCCAAATCCCTCACTATGTGTATAGATGATAGTTAGCCTACGGAGGGGCCTTTAAAGAGAAAGAGGAGTGTCTTTTAGGAATTTTAGTGTATTTAATCAAGATATAAGGGAAGGTAGATTTTGATCTGATGAAAGTGTTTTGATTAGTTGTGGTTTTAGTGTGAGACTTTGGCATTGATGTAAAACCCAATGAATTATAACTTTCAAATATTTTGGATATATAAACTTAACTTATCAAACATGAGGAGGTTGATTGATATTTTTAAAGGCCTATTCAAACTTGTGTTGTTAATTGTGATGAGTAATTATAAGAGGCTTGAATATTGGGTGGCCGACTATCTCTTTGGTTACTATCGTATATGTAAGATCTATAGTAGTAGAACAAATGGTTTAATGGTACTAACATGTCATGTGAATTGATGAGTGGCATGTAAGTACAAATAATATTTAAGCACTTGAAAATAAAAGAAACATTCTTTTTTAAAAAGGTACCAATTATATATATACATATCAAAATTTTTTTGGTACTTATATACCACTTATCAATTTAATGACATAGTAGTACCGTTGAATCCTTTGTCATAATAGCAGGTTGTTTGATCATATATGTAAGGCCTAATAGGCTAACCTTAAGGCAAGACCTCTAGAGGTGGTAGCCAACCATCGCTCAACCTTAAGATGACTAGTAGACTTTTTAATTTTTCTTTTCTTTTCTTCACCACTTTTCCTTTCTTTTTTTTTTAACTTATATTATTTAATCAAATTAATTATTTATTACTCAATCGAAAGCTAACATGTTTGCACCAGTATGATAGGTAATCGGTAGATGCCTAGGCAAATCAAAGTTAACAAGGATATGCTTATCTAGGATGTTACAAAGAGAGAAGACATCTCTTGCTCTAACTCTTCATCTATTTGATGATGAAATTAGAATTATAGCTAAAATTATTGTAAAAGTACTTAATTGATGATCATAAATGAAGGAATAGTGAATAGATGCAAAGAACTTGTATGTAGCAAGGAAAGAATTGAGTTGTAGAAAGTGTAATTGTAACTAACTAAGAAAAAAGTTTGTTACAAAGAGAGTTCATATAGAGCAACATAAATAATATGCATAGACAAAAAACAATGTATAGCTGGACTTCACACGTGTATAGAAAGCTAATATATAAGTTCTACACCTTCTCCTCAAGTTGGCCATAAGGAGAGGCTTAGTTTAGACTTAAAAGAAAACATAGCTATGCACCTTCTATAAACTTATTCATTAGATTCACAAGCTAAAGATAGGAAGGAATATACTCCACTTTGAGGAAACCAAATTATATGTAATTCCGTATAAAATGGATATCAAGTTTTATTTTTTTTCTCCCTAGAAGAGAAGGATTTTTAGTTATTGACTTACCATATGCGAGCAAACAAACTATTACAGAAACACATAAACAAAGGTCTTGCATAAAAAAGGACAACCATAGCAGCTCTTTGGTTATAGCAGCTATGCTCTTACACTTTACCTTAACTAAAAATGTTGAAATAGTATTTTTCTTTTTCTTTTTCGTTTACCAAGAAACAAGCGAGGATCTAAGGAAAACACAATAACTAGTTAATAATTTTCTGTCAACAACACTAGAACCCCACCTACATATCTATAACCAATCAAAGACAAAGAACTAAAGGAAGAGAAGAAAAGCCCTAGATCAATTGTGCATTTGACATAATGCATAACATATAAAGCAGCATAATAATATGGAGTGTAACAAGAAGCTACAAATTGGCTTAATTGCCGTAAAAGAACAGATAAATTTGGCCTAGAAATTGTCAAATATAAAAGCCTCCCAACTAACCTTTGATATACACTAAGATCACTAAGTAACTGCCCAGAATTATGATTAAGCCGTACCCTTATAGGAAAAGGAACTTAAATAGGCTTTGCATCACTCATACCAACATCAAACAAAATGTCTAGCGTAAACTTGCACTAATTAAGCAGAAAACCAATACTCAACTTGCAAATCTTAAGGCTTAGAAAAAATCTCACCTCCTTTAAATCCTTAATGGTGAATGCCAAATCTAACGCCTACTTCATTGTGTTATGTCATCCAAAGAATCACCTTTTATCAACATATCATCCAAGTATACTAGAATAGCAAGGAAACCAACAAAAGAACTGCAAGTAAATAGGGAGTAATTTACCTTTAATTAAGTAAAACCTAAGGAAACAATAAATCGTGAAAACTATTTGTTCCATTACCTAGAACCTTATTTAAGTCCATATAAAGACTTTATAAACTTGCAAACTTGTCTAGATTTTGCTTGAGTATTACCATTGAGTGGCAACATATAAATGTCTTTATCAAGAAACATATGTAGAAAAGTATTGTTTACATCTAGTTGATGCACATACAATTGCTTAATTGCAACAATAGCCAATTAACTTTAAACAAAGCGAGTTTAGCAACCAAAGATAAAGTATCGAGTGTAATTGACACCTTCAATTTGATTATATCCTTTAGCAATAAGTTGGGCTTTATATTTTTCAATAGAACTATTTGGCTTGTTCTTAATTTTATATACTCACTCAGACCCTATTGCCTTCTCCCTCGAAGGCAAAGATGTAAGTTCCCATGTTTAATTACACTTTAAGGCTAACAATTCCTTGTTTATGGCATCAACCCAATTAGCTTCTTGTTTTGCTTCATGATAAGACCTAGGTTTTTTGATTGAAAATATATTAGCTAAAGAAAACACATAGTCATGAGGAAGGTTATTAAAAGAAGTAGGAGAAGACAAAGGATATAAAGAAGCTGATGAACATGAAGTTGTTATTTTTGATGAGTCAACATGTGCTGTATGAATAAAATCATGCAGCTAAGCAGGCGGATGCACACTACGTTGTGATCTTCTTTTAGGAACAAACACATTTTGTGAACTATGAATGATATCATGAGTGAAATAATCAGCTAGAGAAGATAGACTTGAAGTGTCCAGTCATGGCTAAACTACAAAAGTATTAATTTCTTTTGTATGATTGATAGCAACAAGAAACAAAGGAACATGAATTGATAATTTAGCAATGGAATGTGTTTGAAAAGAATCCTTAAAAGGAAAGAGATTTTCAATGAAGTGCATATCATGGTTAACAAACAATTTTTTTTTTCTCTCAATCATAAAGTTTAAAGCCTCTTTGACTTAATGGGTAACTTAAGAACATACTTTTTCTGCTTCTTGCTTCAAACTTATCACTTGATTTTAGAAGAATTATTGCATAACCAATGCAACAAAAAACTCTTAACCCATCAAAAGAAGGCTCTTGGTGATGGAGAAGATAATAAAGAGATTTCCAATGCAATGATTGCATGGCATCTTATTAATGAGATGAAATGCAGTAAGTAAACACTCACCTCAAAACTCCTTAGGAAAATTTGCAATAATCCCAAGCGCTTAGGTAATGTCAAGTAAGTAGTGATATTTTCTCTCTACCACTCTATTTTTTTGTAATGTGTAAACAACACATTTTTCTATGTAATATGCTAAGTTCATGAAACAAATCTTTGTACTCTTTTGATAAAAATTCATTACCATTACTAGACCACACTATTTTAGGAATGGTATGGAATTTTTTTTTTTTTATAGGAAAAGAAGGTAGAAAGCATAGATGGCAATTGACTTTTGTGAATCATCAAATAGGTCCAAATACAATGTGTCATGTCATCATCAATAAGGAAATATTGAGTACTCAAAAGAGAACACATGTTATAGGGTTACCATATATCATCATGCAACAAGTCAAAAATATATAATGAACTAGATGAGTTAAGAGTGAAAAGGAAGCTGAAGGCATTTGGCAAGCAAACAAGTGTCACATACAAAATGAGACAAATCCAAATCTTTTTATTGAGGCAAATGTTTTAACTTGGACAATGACAAGTGCCTTAATATATTATGTAATAGATTTATGGGCAAAGTTTTATTAGCAGTACTTACATCACCAGAAACAAAATTCATATTACAATGAACTTTAGGAACAATTGAGATTGAAGAAACTATCAAAAGTAGTAAGCAAGTAGTTATAAGACATAAGCTTACTAATTGATAGGACATTAAAAGAAAAATCAAGTATGAGAAGCGTATTTTGGAGAGTAATATGTTCATTTAAAACAGCATTACCAATTGTTGGACTGTTTTTCAGATATGTTAGGTAATTTTATAGGAATAGGAATAGAAAAATGATTTGTTTGTGTCCAAAGTTGTGAAAAAGGTGTAATGTGGTCCAAAGCCCCTGTATCAATAGCCTAAAAACATAATTTTTTATCTAAATCAGTATAAGAAGCAAGGATTTGATATGTACTTGCACACATGAAAGGGATATGGTGATTCGCCTCATTTTGATTTCCTTTCAATATCTTCACAAATCATGGTAACTAATTGATTCTTATTTCTAAGTGAATTACTTCTAACATAATCTTCAATTAGCATTTCCGCAATAGAACTCCTTAAAACACTGTGCTACATCAATCATAGAACTCCCTACTACTATAATATGCCTTACACTATTATTATTGATTACTATGGCTATTGTAACCTAACTATATCTACGCCTTTCTCTCGAGTTCTTAAACTAATATAAAAATCCTATGATCTCAAAGCAATTATCCATTATATATCCTAGTTTTTTACAATGATTGCACACAATTGTCTCAAAGCTTCTCCCTTATCTATCTCTTTTATCCTCATATACAACTACCTTCTTTTGATTTCTTAAAAAAAGGCCACATTTTCTTCATAAAAGGATTTCTTGTTGTAACTTATTTTGCTTTTCCACTTGACACACTAGATAATAAGTCTTATTTACAGTTGACAATGGATCCATTGCTAAAATTTGATTTCTAGTGTTTTCAAACATATCATTAAGTCTCATAAAAAATCGAATCAACTTATTCCTATTGTTGGCCTCCATTAATTTGTTTAGTATTACACAAGTTCATTCCTTTAGCAAGCCATATGAATAAGAAGGAATAGTAGTCAAATTACTAAGTCCATCCTATGACCTCTTGACTCTATTAAAGAACAAAGTTACATTGCTATTACCTTACTTAACATTCATAATTTCTACTTGCAACTAATATAGCAATAGACTATTCAACAACCCAAACCTTTTACATACTTTGTCATATATTTCTTTTGCAAGAGTAGCATATATAAATCCTTTAAAGAGTTCTTTGGAAATTGAGTTTAGCAGCCATTATTACACCATAAAATCATTACATAGCTATCTTTGTTCATCAGATGCATTATCTTTAGGTCTAACTTAAGATCCATCGATAAAACCAATTTTAGCTTTAGTACGAAGAGCTAATTGAATTGAATGACTTCAATTTATGAAATTACTTCCATTCAGCACAATATTTGTAGTTTGACTTCCAAGATTATTTGATCTTGTCAAATAATGGGGATTGACAACATTCAAATCAACTAAACTATTAGCTTTGTTTGTAATTGTACTTATCTCTCAACAAGAATCAAAAGACAAATAGTTTAAACGTTCGGAAAAACCCTAACTTGGACGTTCTAATACCATGATGAAATCAAAATTGCAGAAAGTACTCACTTGATGATCGTGAGTGAAGGAATAGTGAACAGATGAAGAGAACTTTATGCAATGAGAGAAAGACTCGAGTTATAGAAAGTATAGTTGTAACTAATTAAGAAAAAAGTTTGCTATAGTGAAAGTTCATATATATAGCAAAACAAATAATATATGTGGACAAAAAAAATGTGTACAATTAAGCTTCACACATGTATAGAAGGCTAATATACAACTTCAACATATAAGGATAGAATTCAAGTCACTTAAGCCATTAAAGCAATGTCCATATACTTAGACAATATACAACTTTCATGGATTCTTAGAAGGCTAATATACAACTTTCATGGGTTCTATTTTAGAGACAATATATTGTCAATTAGAAATATTGGATAATCTATTTCATTCCTTAGTATAAGTTTCCTAAAAACTATCATTTCACTTGACAATTACAAACATGATTTTATGTGTTCCCTATATATATGTCTAAAATGTATGTGCTATCAATTCATATATGCATTTACCATTATGATTGGAAATAATAAACAAATTAGCTCCTTAACGAAAATATGAAAATAAAAATGAAATAAAGCGGATGTTGCCCATATAAAGGATGGGGCACTCAACAAGTTTTTACCCACTAACATAAATAAATTGATTTTGTAATAAATAAAGATAAGTCATAATCTATTAATAGAGCATAACTTAAATATGAGAACTCTTCTCATTAATTATCTATGAATACCTCCATGAAAGGTCGAAGGTATACCTTCATCTTAAGTGGTGCTTGAAATTGAGTCCACCAACTTTTTTATGATTGAAAAAAAAAATCATTTTTATTAAAAAAAAAAGAGAGATAAGATATGCAATAATGAAAAGTTGAATGATTAGTATGATCACATAGAAATCAATAGATTCAATGGTGGCTGTACCTTCTCTTTGTATTCTGTAAGTAAATATTCTCCATTCATTTATTAAAATATAAATATATAAACTATATTAAAATCTACATTCCCCCTAGTATGAAGTCTTACTAAATACATAAGAGGGTACTCCTCACAAGACTATGCATATATGTATCTTATGTATACAGCATGAAACTTAATCAAAACAATTAAATTACCACAGAGAGAGATAATTCTTGAGAACCGTGTAGATAGTTGTCACTAAATTGCATATACATAAACTAAACCTTAACAAAATTTTTTAGTTTTGATATACCGGTGATTCGTATGCCTAAAATGAAAGATATCAAATATTAAAGTTAGAAAAATTTTTGTTTTTTGTAGATGATTTGCTAGAATTATAAAATGTGATGTATACAAAAGTAAAAACTATCATAGAGAACAAAATTTACTAGGTTACTAAAATTAACCTTAACTGTTTGTAAAATAAAAGCTATACTTTTGATTTGAAAGATAGATTGAAGAATTTAGTGATAAAGGGTTAATTTTTGAGAGGGGTACTACTAAAACCAGTTTATATAGTTTCAATATTATCAATACTAAGTCATTGATGCCAAAAAGGATGAATAATAATCTGTATAACTCAACTATTTAGGGAGCTATCAATCTAATAATGCTTAGGACAAAAAGTAGTCTTAAACTTTGTAGGGTTGTTCAACTAAAAACATTTCCACTCTTAGTGGGATAACTAAAAGCCAAACTACGTGCAATCTCACCTAATTTCCTTTATGTATAGCTTATGTAACATAACATGCAGACAATTTCTTTAAAAAGAATAGTGTCAACAGTTTGATGTTCATAGAATAAAGTGGAAGAGTTTGATAATATTATGGGATGATTTGGAAAAATAAAATAATTATATTGGTAACCTAGGGAAAAATAAAATATTATATCATTTCCACTCTATTGTTTTCTCCTTTGGTATCGTTAACATGCTTATGTGAAAAACTCAGGTAGTATTTGAGCTTTCTTTCTATAATTTGACTAAAACTTAGGATCCAAAGTAATGAATGTACTTAGGGTAAGCATTACAATCTTATAGATCCTACATGGTTTAGTAAATTTTAAGGTAGGTATCTGATTCTCGATGGGAAAATTTTAAATATGTTTCAATAGAATAGGATGAATGGTATAGTTTTTTACTTGTAATGAAATCTATGGGAACATGTACTTTTTTCGAGGAGACCCATAGTTTAATACTACTTGTTTGGTTGTCTTTACCCCTCTTGTAAAATATTAGCAATAAATATAATTAATAATAAATAATAATTAGAATGCGTTAAAAATATTCGCAGAACATAAGTAAAGCTATGAACAAATGAAACATGGAACAAGGAAATCAAAGAGGTTGGTCAACCAATAGGATCTACCAATTTACCACTCCCACAAGCCACCAACCCTCTTAATTTGCGTATTTTTAAGTTTTATAGTCTTTAAAAATATGCTATTAAGTTTATTAGAGAGAGAGAGAGAGAGAGACAAAAAGAGATTTGTGAGTAATTTGAGGACTTAATTAAAAAAAAGTACTATAAGATTATGCAAGAAATATCATATTGTTGCTATTACACCAAAGAATCTGTTAAGTCTTGCTCATGATTTTTCAACTTATCTTTTGGAGTTTTCTACATATATTTGTATACTTAATTCTCTCGTTGTCTTCACTTATAATTTCTTATGTTGTGTGTTTTGTCAAGACATACTAAAAGAGCTATACATGCTTTAACAAATTAATACAAAAGCTAGATTGGTTAGGGTTTTTGTTTGTAGCACATCCAAAGAATTAGGAACTTATAGCAAAGTTGATTGATTAGTACATGTTCATATTTCAAGTTTGTGATTTACACACCAAATACATAGCAAACATGTATAAAATTAAGAATTTCAACTAAACTTTGGTTTATGACAAGTAAAAAGTTAAGGGATCTTAGAGACTCAAGCTTGGAGAAGGCATTAGACTAAGGCTTAAATTAGAGCTGTGGATAAACTAAGTTGGTTTTAAATTATTCAAGTTCAATTCAACTTTTATTCGAATTTAATTTAGTGATAGTCAACTCGAGTTGGAGCTTGAGTTTGAACTTGAACTACTTAAATAGTAAATCAAGTCAAGCTTGGATTTTAAAATAGTAAGCTCGCCAGACTTGTAAACTTAATTAAGCTTGCTATAATTTTTAATATATTTTTAATTTCTTGAAATACAAGTTTATCTGATATTGGTTAAGGAAAATTTATAAAAAGTTCAAATAAATTTGAGCTTAAGTTTGTATATATATTTTCGAGTTGAATTTAAGCTTTAAATTTAAAGTTTAGTTAAACTTGAGCTGAAGTCAAGTTTCAAGTTTTTAAGTTGAGCTTAAGCCTAATACCATATTGATTCGATTATACCCCTAGTTGAAATCAATGAAAGATGATAAGTTGATAGAATTTGGTGAGCAAGTCCTTAACAAGTTTTCCAAATTAGTACAACTAACAATTTTTTGCAGGAAATATTAGCGGATGTAAAATTGGTACATGTAAAATAAATTGAAAGAGCTATAAGTAATAGTAGCAAATTAGTTGGTTATTAAAGTAGAGAATATATTGAATTGATGAGTTCTTGAGAAGATCGACCAGAAATAGTGGTCAACTGACTCATGTAATCAATCAATCAAGGAAGGTAATCGAGTAGACCCAAGAAGCAACCAACTGCCTATCAACCAAAAGCACTTTATAAAGCCCTCTTTTATCTTTATTTGGTTTTACATTTAACGTTATGCTATTTTTATGCACTTTCTCTTTTATAGTAATTAGGGATGGTTTTCTATTAATTAAGTCATTGATTAATTCCATTTATATAGTATCCTTTATAGCGGTTTAATTATTCTTGCCCTCGCAAACGCCCTTTATATAATAGAGCAATTGAAGAAGACATGTGATATTTCTTTCTAATATGGTTTAGCGAGCTTCTATTCTTATTCTCTTATTCTTATCAATTCAGTGACAAATTATGGCAAACATGTATTATTGCAATTCATGTTTACATTACATCCCTTTAACATTTGTTGTTCAAACTTTGTAAGTCATATCGAATTTCGTTTAGGACTTCATCACTTTGGAAGATCATAAGTCATGTTGATCTTAAAATTTGATTAACACCAATTTGTTTTGCTATCTGATGTATATATTCAAATAACGATTTGTCCATATACTTTTTATTTGTTTTGCTCATTCGTTATTTAAAAATGCATACAATACTTTTTCTGTTATATTTTTTTTAGTTTTAAACCTTTGGGCCATCTCTTTGTATCAAACCAATCTTATTCATTAGGATCAATCCATATCATCTTTGCTCCTAATGAGCAATAGATAAGTAATATAACATATTTAAATTTACAGCTCTAGTTGGCAACTTAAAAAAATATCGATGTGAAGGTTGATAACAAGGATTAGGCAATAACCTTACTATACTGTACACTTTCTTCATTTTTTAGGTTTAAAGGCCTTAATTAGTAGTAGGGATAAGTTGTCGATAGATGAGTTTAGGAGAAATTTGCTAAGCAAGGACCAAGGAAAATGTGAAAGGTCTCATAAGCAATGAGATTGTAGATTCTCTAATTGTTAAGAGATTGATAAATATTTGTCAAGCTTTATTTTGATTTTCCTTAATTTAATTTATACTAAGCCTAGCCTATTTAATATTAATTACTTGATATTAAATTAAGAAAAAATATTTTTCTTGAAAAAATGTCTTAAATATATTTTAAAAAATAATTTAGAGTTGCTAACTAGTAAAATTGGTAAAAAAATTAAATTAAGATTTTCAGGTAGGAAAACCCTAATTTAGCTACTAGTTATGGATTTTCTAAAAAATTAATTTCTTAAAAATTTTAACTAGAAAATTTGAATTTAGGGTCTAACCTATTAAGATTAACTAAATTAAAAATCAACTGATGGACCTTTATTTTATAATTTTTCTAAACAATGTGAAAATATGTAGAAACATAAAAATGAATGAAAAATGAAATTTTTACTACAAATTTTCAAAAAAAAAAAGAAAAAAGACTAAATATTTTTACATATTTTATAGTTACTGCAAAAGTATCTATATACCCACTAATCAAAATTAAACTAATCTTAGTTATCATTTTTTCAGGGGAAAAAAAAAACTTTAGTAAGTTGACAAATTTTATTTATGAAAAATAAGCTGTGTTTTTGCTTTTTTAACTAATTTATTTTTATTAAAAAACTTAAAAATGTAATTCTTATTCTCAATTAAAAAAACCCTAAAGAACTAATTTTCAAAAAATTTCCAAGTTAGTATTTTTTATTTTAGGAAAAACTGATTAGTGACAAAACTTAAAAAAAAAAAAAACTAAAGTACCTAAATGAAAATTTTTCATGAAAGATGTGAGTTTTATGAAAATATGCTAATATATAATTATCATGGCAAACATGTCGTTTTATGGGGAAAAAATGCATTTACTATTGATTGTATGCTTAACCTTAGAAAAGATGCCCAACTATAAAAGATAATGTCTAACTATAAAAAATATCTAAAACATGAAAAAAAAAATACTTAATTAGAGAAAAGATTCTAATTAAATATTTTTTTTAATTTTATGAAAGACTAACAGAGTAACAAAATGCTTTTTTTTTCTAGAAATATACTTAAAACATCTAATTTGCAAATCCTATTCAAATTTCCTAACATATTCAATCTAGATATGAATTTTGACAAAAAGATATAGTCATATCCTAAAGATGTGATTGTTTTTGTAAAAAAAAAAAAAAGTAATCTTTATCTAAAATGCAATTTTGTCTAAAAATATGCAATTTTTACTAAATAGGAACAATTTCATTAAAACAACCAACTTTTATTAAAACATGTAATTTGTATTAAACATGCATAAAATGAGAGGGGAAAAAAATCCATTATTACACTAGAACTTGCAAACGATACATGTTAGTGAGATTTTATGCAAAAACTCTAATTGTGCTAACTATGCTGGTAATATGCATATGATGAAATAAAAACAAACAACTAAAACACCATATCTAATATTAAAGTTAAAGATTGTATAAAAAATGAAATAAGTTAGTACAAATAATTAAATAAAAAATTCTAAAAAAAAATAAAGACTATTAATTAAGAATTAAATAAATAAAAAAAAATAAAAGGAAAAAAAAAAAGCCAAAGCTACTTAATGCCAAACTCGAATTAGAACAAGGGGCATTCATGGGTCAAGTTTTGGATCGGGTCACGGAGCTCCAAGCACGCATGGGTCAGATCTTCTCCAAAAAAAAAAAGGTATAGTGGTTAACATTGGTTCTTCACATTAGCTTCCGATTAGTTATTCAAGCAGGAGATGGAAGATTGATGAAGATTTCATTAACAATAGAGGGTTTGGTAAAGGCGTGATGGCGTTTGGTGGTGTCTTGGATGGTGGTTTAAGATGGTTGGTAGTGGGGACAAAGCTACAGTAATGAATGTTGATTAGGGCACAATGGTTGGGTGTTGAGGTTCTGATGTGGGGGTTTAAATCAAGATTGTGCTTACTGCGTTTAGAGATTGAAAATGAAGGCAATGTGGATTTTAGCATTGGTGTTAAAGATGGTTGGACGTCGATTGTACTTGGTGGTTGAGGAATGCTATACGTTGTTGGTTGGGATCATAGGTTAAAGACAGTGAATGAGAATTAGTAGTTGGTGTTCTGTAGTTGAAGATAGGATTGGATGTTGTATTTATTTGTTTGCTAGATGTGGGTTCGTTGGGTTAGAGTTATGGTTGCTGCTGCTATAGCAATGGTGAAGAGAGAGAATACAGTCGGGGTTGTGCTATAGAGAGAGAATGGGTATGAGCGCTTTGACGGTGGACTATGTATGCTTGTAGAATAGTGAGGATTAAGTCTTGTTTGTTGTGTGAAGTTGGATTCTAGATTTATAGAATCAACCATTAAATCTTTTTAGTTCATTTCAATCATGTTCAAAAGAAAAAGTTTTCAATTAAAGAAAAAAAAAAACTTTAGTAGGTTGACAAATTTTATTTATGAAAAATAGACTAGGTTTACATTTTTTTAGCTAATTTATTTTTATTAAAGAAAACTTAAAAACCTAATTTTTATTCCTAATTTAAAAAATCCTAAAGACTTAATTTTCAAAAGGACTCCAAGTTTTTATTTTTTATCTTAGGAAAAATTGACTATGTGATAGGAATTAAAAAAAAAACCCTAAAGTACCTAAATGAAAAATTTTCATGAAAGATGCAAGTTTTATAAAAATATGCTAATATATTATCACGGAAAACATGTTGTTTTATGGGGAAAAAAAAAGCAATTACTATTGATTATTTACCTAATAATGGAAAAGATGCTCAACCATAAAAAATAATGCCTAACTATAGAAAATATGCCTAAACTATGGAAATGATACCTAATTATAGAAAATATGTCTAAATCATGGAAAAAAATGTCTAATTATAGAAAATATGCGTAAATTATGGAAAAAATGTCTAAACCATTAACAAGATATCTAACTATATAAAAGATGCCAATTAAAGATTTTTATTTTTATTTTATGAAAAGTAACTAAGTGAGAAAATGATTTGTTTAAAGAAAAATCCCTAAAACACCTAATTTGCAATTCTTATTCAAATATCCTAAGATATGTACACTAGATATGAATTTTGAGAAAAAGAGACAATCATATCTTAAAGATATGATTTTTTTTTTTTTTTGTAAAAAATGTAATCTGTATCTAAAATGCAGTTTTTTCTAAAAATATGAAAACATATAATTTCATTAAAACAAGGAACTTTTATTAAAACATGCAATTTTTATTAAACATGCTAAAAATAAGAGGGAAAAGAAATCCATTATTACACTTGAACCTGCAAAAGATACGTATTGGTGAGATTTTATGCAAAAACTCTAATTGTGCAAACTATACTAATAATATGCATATGGTGAAATAAAAATAAATAACTAAAACACCATATCAAGTATTAAAGTTAAAGTTTGTATAAAAAAACAAAATAAGTTAGTACAAATAATTAAATAAAAAACTAAAGACTATTAAACAAGAATTAAATAAATAAACAAAAGAAAAAAAAAAAAAGCAAAGCCAAAGGCACTTAATGCCAAATACGAGTCAGAACAAAGGGCGTTCATTGGATGGGTTTAAGATCGGGTCCTAAAACTCCAGGCATGCATGGGTTAGATCTTTTAAAAAAAGAGGTGTAATGGTCAACATTAGTTCTTCACAACAACTTCCAATTGGTTATTCAAGCAAGAGATGGAAGATTCATGAAGATTTCATCAACAATAGGTGGTTTGGTAAAGGCGTCATGGCATTCGATGGTGTCTTGCATGGTGGTTCAAGGTGATTAGCGATAGGGATGAAGCTATAGTAGTGAATATTCACTGGGGTGTAATCGGTGGGTGTTAGGGTTCTGATGTGGGGTTTAAATTGGGGTTGTTATGCTTACTATGTTTGGAGATTGAAGACGAGGGTAGTGTAGATTTTGGCATTGGTGTCAAAGATGGTTGTACTTGGTGGTCGAGGATTGCGGTGTGTTGTTGGTTAGGATCCTAATTTGAAGACAGTGAATGAGAATTGGTAGTTAGTGTTCTTTGGTTGAGGATGGGATTAGATGTTATGTGTGTTTGTTTGCTGGATGTGGGTTCGTTGGGTTGGAGTCATGGTTGCTGCTACTACAGCAACAGTGAAGAGAGAGAGAATACGGTCGGGGTTGTGCATTAGAGAGAATAGGTAAGAAGGCTTTGACGGTGGACCATATGTACTTGTAACACTATGGGGATTGAGTCTGTTTGTTGAGTGAAGTTGGATTCTAGTTTTATAGAATCAACCATTAAATTTTTTTGGTTCATTTGAGATCATGTTTAGAAGATAAAGCTTCAATTAGATTTCTTTTATCCTTCTAAATCCTTATTAGATTTGGGATTTATAGTAATGATTTGCTAGGATTTTTTTCAAATACAAAAAAGGATCAAATTCCAGATTTCTCACTTCGTATCTAAGCCCTTAACTAGCTCACTTGGGCTTTTTCTAATGCAACATGCACACAAATAAAACTTAACCCATTATTCTTATGTCTAATTTTAATTTTCACTTTCAAGCCTAAGCCTAACTTGATCCAATTTATTTTAAAAATAACCCTAACCTACTTGTATAGCTTAAAATAAATATACCAAATATTTTTAACACTATTTTCAAATTTAATAAATCCTGAGTCTTATTTTAATTAATTTGGTTAAAAATATTTGAAATTCAAATTTCAAATTGAACAAAAGCCCATTGATATGAATCCAAAATTTTACTAGTCTTCTCAAAGTTATTTTTCTAAAGAAACCCAATTTTTAAGAACTCAAAATTTATTAAATTTTGTGTATATTTCTAACTATAGCCCATCTGACTGTAAACAACTAATTGACTTGACTCACACACTTATCATGAAACTTTTTTATTTTCTTTTTTTTTTACTTTTTTTTATGTTTTTCTATTTTTTATATTTTGGATTTTTTTTTTACTTGATCCAAAAGTATAAAAAAAAAGACATAAAATTAAAATTAAAATGAAGAGTAACAAAAATAGAGTGTCTACAATATTTAGTGGTGGTTCTACAAGGAAATTTTAAGGCTAGAAGTGACCATATTTCACCTCAACTAGATGGCTAACTGAGTAAAGATAGCAAAGAGGTGGAGTTGATGACTGTAAACAACTAATTGACTTGACTCACACACTTATCATGAAACTTTTTTATTTTCTTTTTTTTTTACTTTTTTTTATGTTTTTCTATTTTTTATATTTTGGATTTTTTTTTAACTTGATCCAAAAGTATAAAAAAAAAAGACATAAAATTAAAATTAAAATGAAGAGTAACAAAAATAGAGTGTCTACAATATTTAGTGGTGGTTCTACAAGGAAATTTTAAGGCTAGAAGTGACCATATTTCACCTCAACTAGATGGCTAACCGAGTAAAGATAGCAAAGAGGTGGAGTTGATGCCAAGTATGGGATGATAAAAGCTAAAGTAATGGCTTATATGGCAATAGCTAAGTCCAACTACAAGATATGTCACTTGTTTTGACAAGCAAAGAAACCTCATATTGGATTTTGAATTTTAGGTGTGCATTCCAAATTTGTTGCAAGTAAAATCATTGTAAACCTGCAAGCTTCTGTGGGAGTGGTTTTGTACAGATAAGTAATAGTTGTAGGGTGCAAAATTGTCGGTGTAGGAGGAGGTGCGGTCAAACTACATGATGGTTAGATATGAATAATATCATATCTGAGTTTTGTGCCAAGATTTTCCCCGTAATGTTTTATCTATTGGTTTATTGAATGGTGCCGATTACTTTCGTACAACGAGTTCCTATTGAATTGAGGTGTCTTGTGAAGGTTTGATAATGATGACAGGAGTTTAGTTGGGTAAGTTATTCTTATTCTCGATAAATGATGTCAATCTTAGGATGGAGGATCCCATCGGTGTTGTTGGCTAAGGTTGAATTTCACATGGCAATATGATGGGAAAGTATGTTTCACTTTGCTTAGGTGTTGAATGAAGTCTTAAGGTGAAAAAAAGTCTTAAGAAACTTGAAGCCTAAGAGACCAAAGGGGTAATTGATGACTTGGATTTGGATATATAGATGGATGTCAGTGAAGAGGTTCCATTTGTATCAAGGTAGTTTGTAGAATGTATTAGGAAAGATTGTCTAAATAAATGGACAACAGACATGGCTCGCGGGTCAATGAGATATACTAGGCAGCGTAAGAGAAGTAGTTGACATGTCTGAACTCGATGAGTTGCAAGCAGATGGTTTAAAGCGTATATGCATATCGAGCTATTGAAAATTCAAACGAAGATGGAGATTATCACAATGTGTCTTCAAATTTCATGATAATCAAGTTTAGGGTATATAGGCAAAAATATTGATGAAGAAAAGAAGAACGCGTGCACCCGCTAACAGTCGCATGAACCCACAAACAGTTCAGTAACGATTCTTATTGTTAAACAAATTTGTCCATTTTTCATTTGCTAGTCTTTTTTTTTTTTTTTCCCCATTGTTCCAAAATAATTTCCGATAGTTAAGGGTTTGGGGCTCTTGAGCTCTATAGATATGCTATTAAGCAATGTTGTTAGAAGTGAATTAGATATCAACCTTATCTAAGTTTAGGAGCAAGGGGTTAAGGGATTTAACTGGATCAAATCGGGTCGAATAAGGTCAGCAAATTTATGAAGTACAAATCATATTCCAAATTGTATATTACATAGATTATATTGTTCCTATTGTCATGGAAATCATCACTTTCTTCCAACCTACAAGATTTCATATGAACAAAATGTGGAGATGGGTGTAAAATGATTTCACAATATAAATCATTCAAACCATAGTTTGAGTTACAAATGACACCTATCCATATCCATAGTTAATCACGAAAAAAAAAAAAAAAAAAAAGAAGAAGAAAAAGAATGAAGAACAAAACTTGGATATGGCTTTTGAAATTCCAAAATTTTCAGCCTTTTTCTCTATCTTACCTATTCGTAAGAAGCATAATAATAACTGTGGAATCCTACTCCCAGGTGGAATGTTGGGTGAATCGATGTAGAAAACTACTTGTTTGCATAAGATGTTTATTTTGCCAGTCCATATTGTTAAAACTGAGGTACTCCTTTCAGGAGAACTTATAAAAGAGCTCGGATTGAGTATATGTCGTTTTGAAACTGCGGTGGAAAGCTTAATTTCTTCAGAAGGAGGTGATCTGCTTCGCCCCGGCTAGCGGTGTTGCGGTTCAACTACGCGGGATGCCGGTGTGGCACCGGATCTTCACTTCTTCGGTTATCAGTTGTATGAACTGAATCGGTTTTGGTGCAAGTTTCGAGTTGGCCCGCTTGAAACAATTAGTCCATTCCGGTTTGATATCGTTGCTATTGAGTATCAAGAGAGCTATGAAAAATCTAGGGGACTTGCTCCGTGAGATTGTGTAATTTATTGTTGTCACCCCAGCAGTGGATTTGTTTGGCTATTTGTCCACGTTTTACATATTAACTTTTGGGGTTTTCACATTAAAAATTTTTGTCGAATTCACTTTTATTTTTATTTATTTTTTTATATATGTCAATGATTGAATCTTAAAATTGAGATTAGATGCTAGCACATCGGCGACAAATTCAGACCTTTTAACAATAATTAGAAACTCGACCAATCATATAGCACGATTTTGCTTGTAATTCTTAGTCTTCCTCACATCCTAAGCCAAAATCAATTTAGTGATCTACATAAGTTGTACTTTATCACTTTTTACTGTTTTTGACAAATTTGGTTATATTTTCAAGCTCTATTATTGATCTTGTACTATGAAAATATATTAGATTTCATGCATTAACAGTTGTCATATCAAATAAATATCAATCCATCTTATTTAAATCACGTAGTCAAATAATCATCTAGCCGTTTGGTGGTTCTTGGTAACCACTACTCTAATTTTGCTTATAGTTTTGCCACGTGGCTCCTGACATTATATTATATTTACAATAAAATATAACTCGGATACGTTTTCTTCTAGAACCTTATACCTCATCCAAGTAAGCATGAAAAAATGAAAAGTAATATATTCCACTTCATCAAGATAAATGGAATAAGTTTCATATTGTTGTACTCAAGTTGGGAGTACAGAAATTATCGAAGCCCAAAATAGATGACGTCTAGGCTTACTTAGCAGTAGCAACCTGTTTATATTATACTAGTAGGTGCGCATTATATGATACGTGCACGAATGGACAGATTTGTATTGGATAAGTAGAAAGTTAGTAGACAGAGACAGACATTTAATGGAAAGATGAGATGTTGTTTTTGTACTAATAGAGTTGACTTTGTAATAATATTGAAATTGTTTAATATATACCTAAGACATCAAATGGGGACTAAGAAAGTTCTTGGAACTTAAAAACATTAGAGATAAAGGAAAAAAAAAAAAAATTGTTAATCGGTGCAACGTACTTGTTTTCTGATTAAAAACGAAAACTAAAATTAACAGTTTAAAATAAAAACATTCTGAAGATAATAAAGTCTGATGTGTCTTTTACAACAATAGCTTTAAGATTTGGAGGAGGATTGTCCAAGAACAGCACCTCAATTTGCTGCATATCGTGTGCCAGTTTTACCAAATGATCGGTATACTTATTAATTTCTTTACATATATGGTGAATTTTATACTCTTTAAAGTGTTGGTGGAGGGTCTGACGATATAAAGACAGTATGCTGGCGACCGTAGAATAAAAAATGCACTTCTATGAGGAGATTAATCACTTTCACAGCATCAATTTTCACTATAAATTTTGATATTTTATAATCTTTTACTTTCTGACAACCTTACAAAGGCCCTAAACTCAACCAAGTCATATATCATGATTTATATGTAAATCTAACTCTTTCTCACATCCTAAACATAAACTAATGTCATGATTTGTATCTGTTGCACTTTATCACCTTTTTTTTTTTAATCATCTTCGACAAAATTTATTATATTTTCAAGCTCTATAATTGATCTTGTACAATTTGAATATATATTATGATTTAATGCATTTTCAATTGTCATACTAAAAAAATATCACTTGATCATATTTAAATAAGAGTCATTAGATAGTCAAATAATCATCTAGCCGTTGAGGAGAAATTAAAAAAGTATAAAAATAAAAGAAAAATCATCTAGCAACCACTAATCTAATCTTTTGTTGGATAAGGTCACACAATATTATAAATAGTATGATTGGCCAAATATATGTATAACTCTTGCAGTCGATTCTAGAACCTTATAATATAATCTGTTTCACAAGATAATGAAACAATTTTCTTGATGCGTTCAAGTTGGGAGTGTAGAAATTATTAAAGGAAAACATTATTAAGTTAAGGTATTTATTAATAAATTAAATAGAAAATCTTTATCAAGGTTATGGTAGTTTAATAGTATCATCACTATTTTCTTATTAGATTCGAATTCTCCTTCTCTATAGTTGGAAAAAAAAAATGTTTACCTTTTTATATGCTTCTTTTTTAGAATGTGTAATAAGTGCTAGAAAGTAGGGCTAGAAAGGCCCAACCTTCCTAAGGAAAAAAAAAAAAAGAAAAAAGAAAAGAAAAATCAACCACTAATATTTGTCAAAGGATAAAAACACACTATTTTTATATTTTAAAGAACAAACTTAATAATGCTTTTGGATAGTCCGATGCTGTTAAATGTATATACTTGCAATAGGTTATGATTTTAGATATTTAAAAGTCAAAGTTAGAGAATAGTTGTATTTATCAGGGTTAGTTAAGTAAAATAATAAATAGTTGTCACCAGTAAAGTTTATTAAAAAATTAATTATTATAGGAAATATTATAAATAAATTTATAAAAGTCAAAGGATCAAAATTCTATTCATTATTAAATTTAAGAATTATTATTTTAAAGTTCTCTCTCTTTCTCTCTTAAATTTTTGGGACTTCGTCCTTAACTTGAATTAAATATGATTACGTTTTTATTATTCATATATGCGAGCTATGCAACATCCTAACAAAATATAAGATCATGAGTTTAATTCTTAAAAATTTCATTTTATTTGAAAATTGCATTAATAGTTTGTCTCTCAATAAAAGGTTCTCCATCCCTTTTCGAATTTTTTTTATATCTAACAGTAACTAATGAGTTGACTTTTATTCCCATAATTGTTTCTTGAAACAGTGTGAAATTTTCTTTTACCGAGTATATTATACTTACTGTAGCTATATATGTTGACAAAATCATTTTATTTATATATACAAAAGATACACTATAATTATAATAATAAATAGATAATTTGTACGCAGGCTTTTAGTGTAAACTTAAAAGTGCATGTTTGTCCTTTCCATAACACAAAGGATCAAATTCTGCGATCCTAGATGGTGACGTCCAAATAATGATAAATTAAATAAGTTTGAAAGAGAAGAAAAAAAAAATTTAAAACGAATATCTACCAATAAATTATTTTAGCTGGTTGCATGAGTTTACATATAGATTTATTATCGTTATCATGTAGGTATATCAGATTTTGGTGATGATACCATTTAGACATAAAAATAAAAATAACGAATATAAGTTCCTAGGCGTCGTGTTTGTATCCGTATAAGCTTTTGCTTGAGAATACAATTCATGTATAGCATAGGTACATGTAGGGAAAAAGCAAGAAGAAAATGTATATATTCATGTAGAATTATATCAATATCTAAGCCCCCCTTTCTTACTCAAAAATATGTATATGTATATGTATGTGTGCGTGTATATATATATATATATATATATATATCGAAGCCCCCTTCTCTTTCCGTAATGAAAAAAAAAAAATAGGAAACACAAAAATTATTTCTTGGAAACATCTATTACCTGGAACAATCAAGTAATTTATATTTTACTATTTACTTTCATAAATTTATCACCGGAAATAATTATTTCATAATATTGCGTTTATATTTTCTATAATATTAAAACACAATAAAATAGTTTTCTTGTCGCACTTCTAACTTCTTGAAAATGAATTCATTTAATTGCCTTTCAAATTAAAGATGTATCATTTATCTCATAAACAGTCGAAGTTCAATTCCCCTAAACTAGTAAATTTTCTTTACTTGGATATACATCATATTCTCCACTTTAAGTAAGGAGATTAAATTCTAACAAATTAGGGTGTAAAAATGGAAAAGGTTTCTAACTTTCTTGATTTTTTTTTTCAAACATACAACGTTACTTGATAATCACATTATACCATTTTAATACTTTGCTTTTTGATATTCAATCCTTGCCTAAACTAATTTCAATTAAACTACATGATGGAAGCAATAAACTAGTGTATTCTATAAGTTTCACACACATAAATTTATGTCTAATTCTTCATAATTTGAGATTTCTATCATCCCCTCTATGCTGTTTGAGATTTTAGATCAAATTTGATTGGTTCCCTTATGGACATCCTTAAGGACATACAAGCTCAAGTTGGCTATGTTAAAGGAATTAGACACTCCACACCCTTCTAGACAACTCCAATTAGTAATTGTTTTGATTGATTTTTCAATAACCATAAACGACCTATCTACTCTAAGTGATAACTTACTTTTCCTTAAGTTAAGGAATCTATCCTTACTGAAATGAATCCACATAATGTCATGGGGCATGAACTCTCTAGCCTTTCTTCCTTAACCCTTTTGCTCAACCTTAGCTGCAACTCTGGTTAGGTGTTTGGTCACCTCCTAATGCATGATCTTCAAGGCTTCAAATTGGTCAATGACATCTTAGTTTTCATGGTGGCTGAGCAAGGTTATCTTATCAAAAGGGAAGTTGGGATTGAACCCATACATTATTTTGAATTGAGACTTACTTGTCACACAATCTATTGTAAGTGAATTCTACAACAGGTAGACATAAGTTCCAATATGCTAAGTTCCTTCCTACTATAACCTAGAGTAAATGAACTAAGTGTTTGGTTGACAACCTCAATTTGACTATCTGTTCGGGGGTGGCATGATATACTTTGGAAGCTTGGTTCTAAGGCATCTCTATAAGGTCTTTTAGAAGTGGCTTAGAAACATACAATCTTGATGATACTATGGTCTTAGGTATACTACACATCTTGACAACCTCCTGCAAGAACAAAGAAGCAATATTAACAGCATCGTTAGCCTTTTGGCTAGATAAAGTGTGCTATTTTGTTGAACCTATCCACCAAAAACATGATGGAATCCTTTCCATACGATGTCCTCTGAAAACTAAAGACAAAGTCTATGTAATGCTCTGTCCATGGTTTAGGCGGGATAGGTAAGGGCAAGTACTAACCTTGCTCAACTCAGCTCTTGCCTTTCTTACACATAGCAAATTGTTCAAGCAATTGATGTACATCCTTCATCATCCTAAGCCAAAATAATTTGGACTTTAATAGCTCATATGTTTGCTTTTTGCTATAGTAGCCAATCAATCCTCCTCTATGCACCTTGCACACTAAAGAGTTCCTTCATAGTGTAGGTTGAAATACGTAAGTTTTCACTCTTGAATAAATATCCGTCCTCTATGGAGTAATCATCAACAATTCATCCCTTACAACATCTCGCAACAATTGGACCAAAGTGTAGGTTCTAAACATATAAAGAATCTAAAAAGTTTGGTCTATAAGTTAGTCAAGAGAAAAATGCCTTATGGATAGAGCATTGACAACTCATTGGTTAACCTTCTCTTATACTTCACCACATGAAAATCCTTTCAAGAACTCACCCCACCTTACCTTTCTCTTCAACAACTTTAGGTGGCTCTTTAAGTATCTCAACGAATCATGATATTTGTAATTGATGAATTCTTTAGGCAATAAGTAGTATTACTAAATAGTTAGAGCTTAAATCAAGGAGTAGAAAGAGTAGAACGCTTTGTCACAAGCAAAGTAGTTAAGGGAAGCTCCAAGGTTCTCACTACAGTAGGTGACGAGCCGACCTTCTTGAATTAGTATAACACCTATACCAACTTGTAACATGTTGCACTCCAACTTGAAAGCCCTCTCAAAATCTAGGAGAGTAAGGATAAGGAGTAGAAGTTAACTTCTCTTTCACTTCTTCAAAACTCTTCTTCTCTCTCTTTCGTAATGTGAACTCCACATTCTTCTTGGTAAATTCGGTCAATGGAATCACAATGGTACTAAAATTCTTAATGAAACAATGATAAAATGAAACTAGTCTAGGAAAACTATAAACATCAGCAAAGTAGGTCGACATTAGCCAATCTAAGACAACTTAGACTTTCTCCTCATCAACTCTTACTCTACCTCCTCTCATAACAAATCTAAGCAAGATAACCTTAGGTAGACATAAATCATACTTCTTTATGTTCCCATAGAGTTCATCAGATTGGAGTACATTGAAGATAACTAGGAGATTCTCATAATGGATTGCTAGGTTAAAGCTATATACTAATATGTCGCCGAAGTAGATGACCATAAACTTCCCAATCAGATTACAAAGCACATGATTCATCAATTCATAAATGTGCTCGAGGTATTGGATAAACCAAAAAGGCATCACTACCCATTCTTACAATCTATGTCTTATCTTGTATATAGTCTTCTACTCATCTCCTAGACACTTTCTAATTTGATGGTAGCTTGACTTTTAGATCAATTTTGGAGAATACTTTTGCCCCATGTAGTTCATCCAACATGTCATATAGCATCAAAATCAGGTGTGCATATTTGATAGTAATCTTATTGATAGCTCAACTATTTACATACATCCTCCATGGTCCATCCTTCTTTGATACTAGTAAGGTAAGAACAAAATGTGGACTTGAGTTCTCACAAACATAGCCTCTCTTGATCAACTCATTGACTTATCTTTGGAACTTAGCAACTTGCTCCTAATTCAATCTATATGCAGGCTTATTTAGTAGAGGGAGGGGTGGGGTGGGGGCTTATTGTAAATTAATGACATGTTCAATGCTTCGAAAGGGAGATAGTCCCTTTAGTAGTTCTTTAAGACAAATCCATGAAGTCATCAATAATCTTTTGCACCTTGGCAGGCAGCTCTTCCTTCTGTTCCTTTATCTTCAATAATCTCTAGATCAATCAACCCTCATGACAATTTAGCTAGAGATATAACTATTGATGGCAAAAACTAGTATTGAAAAATGGTAAGACACTTAGTGAGAGATAACCTTGCAAAAAGAAAAAAAAGGTTAGGATATAGGATGTTAGAGCAACTTCAACATTGCCACTCCAATTCTTAAGTCAATTCAAGAAATTAAATGAAAGAAAGAGAAAGTAAGTGAGTTATGTAAAGAGTCGAAAAAAAAAACTTACTAAAGTCCTCTAAGCTTTATTTATAGTTGCAGATCCATTTTTGTCTAGTAACTGCTGCCTCCAAAATATATATGTATGTTAGATTTGAATTTAAGACCACTTCCCAATATTGAGGGACTTAGCTTGAGTGATGCTAGCTGGTAGGCCATTATTTCTGCAGGAAGCCTAATGGTTCATGCCATAAGTTCAAATTTGGGGTTGATCAAGTCTTATTGTGCTATGGGCAATTCCTAAAAGCTGACTAAGGGTAATCCTACTTTAGTTGGGTTATTCTATGTTGCTCAGATATATTTAGCTCGCTAGCTCTCCCGAGCTAGTTGATTCTTTAGGAATGGCCTAATAGGAGCTTAAAAATATGGTAGAAAAGGAGTTAGGAGTGAATAAAGGGAATAGATAAGGGTTGAATAACGAGAACACTAAGGTTGCTCAAATGAGTAATTTCTGTATTGAAAAGGATATGATTCTGCATACAAAGAAAGTGGGGGTTTATATGCTTACCAACTAGGGTTATTTTACATGTATGAAAAGACAAAAGGATATTTTACAATCAAATTACATGAATCATACTAAAGAGGGGTAAAAAGGACAAAGAATATTCAGTATGGAAGAGAAAGAATCATTTTGGAATGTTATGTCAGAAGACACGTATCACTTAATAGTTGGACGTTAGGAGTAAGATACAATATAGATAGAAACAGGGAGTGTTGGTAGTTAGGGGCTAACTTGATTTAGATCATGTCGAAAGCCAATCAGTCTGGTTAATAAGTCAACTAAATTAAAGTCAAGCGCCAGTGGTCAATTGGAGAGCTCGGGTTAGTTAGCCTTTCCTGGGTTACCTTCTAGATAAGGACTTTGCAATTAGGCAGGAGCATGTTGGATACATGTGAGGATCTAAGAGACAAGTTGGCAGGAGGTCGAATCAGAAAAGGGGCCCCTGTCTTAGCTATGGCTTAGAGCTAGTATTTTTTGTACAAGTACTTGAAGTCCTCTAACTCGGCTTCTTGTGATTGGTCTAAGAAGTTAATTCCTATCACCCTCACTACTACAATTTAATGTAGTTCGTTAGATCTACAACAATTATGTATGATTGAATGGCTTATGCTAATTGTTAGCTACAATCCATACGGATTCCAAAAACTGTAACTTCTTCCATCATTTTTTTTTTCATTTACATACCTTTTTTTCCTTCTCATATTCATTTCTTATTCTTTCGTCACTTTGTGTCATTTTACTTCTCAACTTTCTTTTTGTTTGTTCTATGTACTACTCCATCTTCAATCACTCATTTTTCTTTTCGACTAGATCACTAAGGTAAACATGTCAGCCATTGAATTTGACGATTTAATGAGCACTTTGCAACGAAGCCATGAACTATCTACCATGCACCAAGTAAGCAATTCTTCTCTTCATGAAGAACCTATAAGCACAGCAAGCTCCAATGATAATGATTACCCCTAGGACTTGGGACTTGTCTAGGCTAACAAATTTAGTTAGAATCCGAGTTCTTAAGCAACAGAAGATCAGAAAACTCCCTTTTGATGAATATACATTGGATAATGAGGGCAACTTATGGGTGACTCTGTTGTACTAAGGTATCGAATATGACATGAGCTGCAACGGAGTTGCTAGCAAAATGACTAAATAGAAGTTTAATGCTTTGAGGCTTATCTTTCATTATACCCCCCAAGATTGGAGGATAGAAAGACCCCAACTGAACTAGTGAATTACTGCACTTGGAGATTCAAAATTTTCCCTTTTTGAGAAATACTTTGAGGTCGGTTTGAGGTTTCCTTTCTCTCTTTTTCAGAAATATTTCTTTACATACCACCATATTTTCCCATCAATGATAACCTCAAATTATATAGATTATTAGTGACCTTCGAGTGCATTTGCAAAAACCTAGAAGTTAAGGCCACTATGACCTTATTCTATTACTTTTTCATACTAAAGAATGGTGATGGTTGGTTCTACATATGTGCCCAACCTTATATGAAATTCCTAATAAGGTTAGAATCTTCCATTCATGACTAGAAGAAGAAATGGGTAGTAGTTAGGTCAGAAACCAATCTAGACTTCCCTACAGTTTAGAACCAATCAATCAGGCAATCTTATATCAACCGGTTGCTTCCTAATGACAAGTAGGCATACGATACCATAATGAAGACTTATAACCACAATTGGTTCCTCTAAGATGTGGATACCATCATTTTTAAGTATTCCTATAGTGTCCTGATCTTCCTGAAGGATGAGGCAAGAGTGGTTGAGGGTCCCAGCGCTACTCAAGGAAGGGGGACATTAAAGGCTCCAATGAAACTACTGTCATTGAGTAAGGTACAAGCCATTCGTGGTCTTGTCATGCTAAATGGGGCTCATTGGACGAGGGACCTTCCCATTTACTTCAATGGCTGAGTGATTGTCCTTGCTCGTGCTTGACACAGTATCTTAAAGTCATTTTATTTATTTTTTAATTTTTTCCCACCTAATTTATGAGTATTTCACTATAGATAAGCTGCTCAAAGATTACGACTCGAGGGATTTGTTTACTTAACTAAAGGCTAATAGCTTGAAGAAGAAGGAAGATTCCAAGATGGTTTCTGAAAAGCAAGCTCCTGTTAAGCCATTTGGAAAGCCACTCATGAAATCCACCACTTCCAAGATCACAAAGGAAACTCATCAAGCAAAAACAACTACTAAAAGGAAGGTTTCTATAGCTATTAAGCTAAGGAAGCGTCTTAACACCCATGACTTTCCACCTTTTGATAAGGAACCAACTAAGGGGAAATCTCTCGATGAAGGTAGGAAGAAAAATAATAAGATTGATGCTAGCTATAAGGACCTAAAGAAGGTCAAAGAGGTCCCTTCTAGCATACCAAGTTCTCTGACTCCTTCTAGAAAAGAGAACAAAGATGTTCTACAATTCTTCCCTTATTGGAATGTCACTACAGCGAACCATGCCCTGGGAAATGTTCAATTTATAAGAGGTACTCATCTTCTAAAGGATGTTTAGCCTCTAACAAACATTGTTAAATTCTATCAGAATTTTGGTTCTAATAGTCTACTACAACTAGCTACTTCAAAAATCCATGACATAAGGCTCTTTTAATCACTCATAAGTAAAATTTGTAGGTCATCATCTCACTAAACTTTTAGTTTTTAGAATTCCAAATACTTGAAGATGGTTGTTGAAGCCCCGGAAGAAGAGAAGAAAGCTACAAGCATCTCACCTCATACCTTTCCTCTTCTTTAATTTGTTTAGTTTAGTAGCCTTTTTCTTTTCTAGATTGCTAAAGATGCCAAAAAATAAGTTGCCCATGTTGAGACAGAGCAACTAAAAAAATTCCAAGAGAAATGGGGTTTAGAGAAGGTGAAATTAGAGGACGAAGTTAAGAGTTAGAAGCAAAAGGTAGAGAAGGAGGCTGAATCTAAGGAAGAAAAAGAAGCAGTTCTGGTTGAAGAACAAAAGAAGAGTTCTCAATTAGTATAGGATCTATAAGAGGGATAAAGTGAGGTGGAAACTTTCATGAGCAAACATAGTGAGGAAATCATTTACTTGTAGAGTTCGTATGAAGAGCTAAAAATCAAAATGGTTTACCTAGAGAAGGGGCAAAGTTTAAATTATTAGAAGGCTTATTATGAGGCATGTTAGGACATTTAAGAGAGCCAAGAGTATAAAAGCTTGATGTCATAGAAGATGCTCAATAGGGTGAATTTGACTTGAGATGAGGTCCTTATCTACGATCTTAATTACAACTTAAGTTGTCTAGACTTTGTTAGATGAGGTCATGAAAAAGAAGCTCTTACGAATGAAGTTAATGCCAATGGAGCTGAGGTAGAGTCTAACCAAATGAAGGTGATAACACCCCCGTAGTTGATCTTACTGACACTTAAGAAGTGTATGATGCTCTTGAGGTCACTAAAGCTCTTTCTCCTAATCCCCAGCCTAACTCTAACCAAGCCCCTAAAAACCAAACTCTTATTGTCAGCCAAGCTTTAAAAAAGTCAATTGTTTTTCTATCCATTTGGCTTTTACTTTAGAACTATTCTTAGGTCGAGATGCTACTCTTATCTAATGTAATTATTATTTGTCAAACTTTTACTTAGGCCTTTAAGCAACCCTCTTACTTTTCAATTTCAACTTTAGGTTGTACTTATGTTATATTATGTTTATGTGTTTGTTAGTCAATCTTTACAATGCATTTGCTCTATGATATTCATACGCCCTTTTAATTGCTATTACATGATTTAGGCTTTTGTTTAGCTCATTGTCCTTGTTTACTATAGGACTTAGAACATTGTGCTCATACTTTAGTAGTTTAGGAGCTTCCAAGAATAGTAATATACTTATCTATTGACTAAGCTTAGAACATTGTGCCCATATTTTAAGACTTTTAGATGACTCATCATCTATTTAGTAGACTTAAAGTATTACACCTAATGTCAATTAATGACTTAGGGGTTTGCAAATAGCTTGTCATCCTTTGTGAAGATATATAGCTATTATATCCATAACTCTTAAAAGAGCTTAAGGCTCTTGTATCTTGTCGTCTAAATTACTTCTAGACTTAAAGACTTACAGATATCCTATTCTCATCATCCTTCAAGTGTAAGACTTAGGGATTTAGTGCTTTAAGATTTGCTTGTCACCCTTTAGTGGGGTTTAGAGACCTTTTGAGTTCTTCCTTACCAGAGAGGTCGAGTGAGGATCATATTGATCATTTATGATTTTGTTAATGCTTTTGCAAAGAACACTATATTAAAACAAAGCATAGTATAAATTTGCACGACATCAAATAACTAAATACTTCATTATGTAAAGCATTGAAAAGGAACAATGTCAGCTCCTTAATTTTGTCCACATACAAGACATTAGTAACAAGGACGAACAATTAAATAGGTCCGTAGAATAGGTCCACTTACAAACATAACCACAAACAAACAAACAATAATATAATAAGATAAACAAACAAACATATCTTTATTCATAGGCCAACCATTTGAAATATGGTATGAGTTTATTAGCATTCTACGCCTAAGCAATAAGTTGTCCATCGATTCTTTCTAACTTGTAGGCATATCCATTCCCTATCACTTATTTTACCCTGACAGGGTCTTGCCATGTAAGGTTAACTTCCTTTAACATTCTTTTACTCCTAATGGCTCTAACTTCCTACATACCAAATTATTAGGTCATAAGCACTTATGCTTGACATGTTTGTCATAGTACTAAGTTGCATGCTATTAGCAAGCAGTAAGAAGAGCTTTGGCTAATGCTTACATTTCATGGATAGTATCTAAATTAGCTCATAGGCCTATGTCATTGTATTTAAGGGTGTAAGCTTGAACTCTTGCACTCTCTACCTGGAGTTTGATCGACAACACAGCTTTTAACCTAAAGGCTAGCTGGTACAGAGTATGACCTATCAAAGTCCTTTACGTAGTCCTATATCCCTACAAAACATTAGCTAGTTCATCTACTTATTTACTGCCAGCTTGGCTTACCCTCTTTTTCAAACTTTGAAAAATAACTTTGTTTATAACCTTAGCCTAACCATTACTCTGAGGATATACAGTAGATGTATAGCATAGTCTAATTTACAATAGCTTCACAAAACTCATGAAACTTGTCATTGGCCCATTGTCTGTAATAATAGCATAAGGTAGCCCAAACCTGGTTAGGACGTTGCTAACCATAAAGGTTTCAATACTTTGCCCCATTATGCTGGCCAACACCTTGGCTTTAACCCATTTTGTAAAGTAGTGTACTACAACAATTATGTACTATCTCTGCTTAGTGGTTTTTGGAGATGGACCAAGTATGCCTAACCTTCATTGGGTGAACGGCCAAAGACTGGTTTTCCAAATCAAATATGAGCTTAGGGCCCTATCTACTAGAGCATTTCTTTGACAACAGTCACAAGTTTAGACTAGGTGAAGTGAATCTTTCTTCATTATGGGCTACCAATATCCCAAGCGCAAAGCTTTTCCACCAAAGGTTATAGCTATAATATGATTGCTACATACTCTAGAATACAAATTGGAGAGGACCTGTTCGACTTTCGATGGTCACAAACATCTTAAATAGGGCATGATCAGCCCCCTCCTATATAGCTTCCCATCGATAATTGTAAAATTGGTAACCTTATACATAAGTCTTCATGCCTGTTTACTATCTTGAGGTAAAATGCCATCCTTCATGTAATCTAAAATTGGGTCCATCCAATAATACTCTACCTCCTACTAAACCTCTGAACATTTTGTTGGTTGCCTTTCCATTCTCTTTTCTAGCAAATATTTAATGAAAATTCTCTCTTCCCAATCCGGCAAACCTATATAAGCTAATTTAAACAACTTGTTTGCTGCATAATTTTATATCTTTGGAATCTTCATTAATTGCCAGGTCTCAAAATTTGAATCGATCTCCTTTACTAATTATAGATATTTGATCATATTTTTGTCTTTAGCCATGATGTTATCCTTAAATTGATTAACTACTAACTAGGTGTCAAAATAAATGTTGAAACACTTAGCTCATACTCTGATTCATTATTGTTGATTAGAAATATGAACTTTAAAGCATAAGAAATTTGGGCTCCCATTAGGCCCTTTAAGATTAGACCTACCTTACTCCCTTCACAAGTAGATGATTCATCGACATACAATTTCCAAGATGGCTTCTCATTATCCACAATAGGTCTCTTAGTTCCAATAATCTCAATTATGAAATTTGCCAAAATTTGAGCCTTGTAGGCCTCTCTAAGCTAGTATTGAATCCTTAGAGCACTAAGTTCCAAAGCATATTTCACCATCTGACCTAAGGCGTCAAGCTTTTGTAGAGCTTGCTTTAAGGGTTGATCAATTAGGACAATGACTTGGTAAGCTTTAAAGTAAAGTCAGATTTTCTTGGCTACTACGACAATAGCTAAGACAAACTTCTCCAACTTGGTATAGTGTAACTCTAAACCTTGCAAAACATTACTAACATAATATACTCACCTATGTATCAGTCCTTCTACTCATATTAATATAGATGAGAGAGCTCAATCACTTACCGATAGATACAAGTATAGAGTTTCGCCCTCAATTAGTTTTGATAAGATCGGTGGTTTAGTCAAGAACTCCTTTAAGGCCTTAAAAGCCTACTCACATTTAAGAGTCCAACGAAATTCGAAAGTATTTCTTTATACATGAAAAAAAAAATCAATACATCTTTCTGCACTTTTGGAAACAAATTTGTTTAATGCTGCTACTCAACTAGTCAGCCTTTGAACCTCCTTAATGGACTTTGGTGACTCCATGTCTAGGATGGCTTGAATCTTTTCAAGATTAGCTTCGATTCTACGCTATATCACCATAAAGCCTAAGAACTTACATGAAGATGCCTCAAATACATATGAAGATTTCACTTCATATTGTGTGTCGTAAGTGTGTCGAAGGCCTCTTAAAGATCAGCAAGATGTTTGTTGGTCTTGCTTTTGACAATCATATCATTCATATAAACCTTAGTCTCCCTATATATTTGAGGTTTAAACATCTTTGTGACAAGCCTTTGATATATAGCACCCGTATTCTTCAACCCGAATGGCATAACTTTGTAATAGTAAGTCCCAAATTTGGTGATGAAAGAGATATGTACCTAATCGGAGGTATGCATCTTAATTTGGTTATATCTAGAAAAAGTATCCATGAATCTTAACTGAGCACGTCCCAAGGTTAAGTCAACCATTTGGTCTATATGGGGCAAAGGAAAACAATCCTTTAGGCATGCCTTATTCAAGTCTATAAAGTTACTGCACATCGTCCATATTCCATTCGCCTTCTTAACTAGGATATAGTTAGCTAGCTAAGTAAGACAAGGTTGTTCCTTAATGAAGCTTGCCTTCAATAATTTTTAAACTTCCTCCTCTATGGTCACTTGCCTCTTTAGGGCAAAATACCTCTTCTTTTGCAAAACAACCTTTACAACCAGATAGATGTTCAACTTATGAATGATAACCTCCTTAAGAATCCAAGCATATCTAAAAGGGACTAGGCAAAAATATCCCTATTAGATTAGAGAAAGTGCACAACACTTTCCCAGAGGTCGGTTAGCATGTTAGCTTTGACCTTAGTAACGTGCTTGAGATTATCACTTAATTGTATGGCCAATGTTTCCTCTGATGGTTCCCTTCTCATTTGCAGGTGATTATTAGCACCTTGCTTGATATTATCGAGCCAATGCTTGATATTATAGGGCCAATCTCTCTTCAAAGCTTTTAATACAAAGAACCACCCAATTTCTAGTCTCTATGTCGTGTCCTCGTCCCCATGGGAGTTGGAAATTTCACCTTCTGATGAGCCATCAATATTATAATTTTAAAACTGTTAATGGAAGGTTAACCCATCATCTCATTATAGGGGTGAAGAATAATCTACTATAACAAAGTCAATCTCCTTTTCCATAACATTTTCATCATCCCCTATATGTAAGGTCAGGGTAACTACCCCTTGAACTTTCACTGGTTAGTTATTGAATCCGTACAAATTGTACTTGTATGTCTGCATTTTGTAATTCTCAAGCTTGGGTTGCATATGATCAAATGCATGCTTAAGGATGATGTAATTGAAACTTCTTATATCAATCATCACTTTCCTAGTTTCAAACTCAGCTACCCTTGTCTTAATGACCAATGTATCATCATAAAGGAACTGAACTCCCTGCATATCCTTCTTTGAAAAGATAATCATGTCATCAACTATGTGCCTTTTCCTTCTTAAGTTCAATACATGATCTCCCTATACATCAGTTAAGTTGATGCAGACAAGGTGTTCCCTTCATTAGTCCACCAAAATCACATTAATAACACCTTTAGGAGCTCGATTGTCTCCTCTTTCATTATTCTAGACCACCAAATCTCGATTATTAGGTTGGGTATTAGTGTCTCGAGGTTGTTACTTGATCCTCCTTCTTTGAGTAGGTTATTCAATACTTTCCTCATGATTTGCTACCAACTTCCTTAAGTAACCTCTTTAGACAGCATCTTCTAATACATTTTCAAGTGAATGCACTCATCTATATTATGACCTGATCTCTATGGAAGTCACAATACTTGTTAGAATTCTTTATTGCAGAATTATTCCTTATCTTCTCTAGCTAAGCTAAGAAACCTTAGTTGTATAACTCTATTAAGATATCCAACATAGGTCGACTTAAGGGTTTATATGTGGCAAAGGTTGAACTTGGCCTCTTCCGATCTCCGAAGGTTATCTCAACTGATCTTAGATGTCAAACTTCTTCCTAAATCAATCTTTTACAAACCCTCTCTCTTTCTCTAACCTCTTTTCGTACTTTTCTTTTTCAAGCACTCTCCATGCTTGCATCTAATCTTCCTAATGGATAAACTTCTTCGATCTCTTATTAAAGTCATCTAACGAGGTAGGTGGCTGCTTAGCAAGAGACTTAAAGAAGTCTAAATCCTCCTTAACTTCTATATAGATAGCATGAAGTGCTATACTTTTATCACAAATGGTAATCTTGATCATTAATTGGTTAAACCTATGCACATAATCTCTGATAGTTTCCCCAGGCTTTTGTGTGATCAAAGTCAGAAGCAAGGAATCCCTGGTTGGAGGTTTACTAGCCAAGAAGTAATGGCGGAATTCATTGACCAATTAATCAAAGGAAGAGGTGGAGCCCACTTTCAGTGAATTAAACCAATTGCTGGCAAACTTCCTTCAAGTGGAGAGAAAACTTTATAGGCAATCGCATCAGACAAGTCGTACAACTCTTTTAATGTACGGAATGTGTTCAGGTGGTCACTTGGATGGTTTTCCCATTGTATGTAGCGAACTAGGGTAACTGTACAATCAATGGGAAGACCTCATCAACTATTTCTTGAATGAAAAAGGCTTGACTTTATGCTCCTCGCATCTACTTCTTTCTTAAAAGTTTCTTTTACCACTAACTTCTTGATGTAATCCTCCAAATCTTGTAAACTCATGTTTGCTACTGCTTTTTAAGGCAAACGAATGGCCAAATGTTCAATTTTCCCCTTTATACGTGTTTATGTGTATGCTGCTATTTAAGCTTGGATTTGCATCTAGTAAAATTCTTTCTTCATACGTATCTTCTACCTTTGCTACTGGGCATTGTCATCTATCATGGTAGCCTTGCCATATAGCTGTCTCATTGCTTCTTCACGAGCATGTGAGTCAATTTCTTCCCCTACCTATTGTAATGAAGGGGTAGAAGAAGAAGCAGTATCTTGTTCACTAAGCTTTTGTCTCAATTCTTGGTTATTGGCTTGAACTTCTTTGAGTTCCTTAGCGAACTTAGCAAATAAATCTTCCAACTATGCAATGTGTGAGTTATCATAATTTTGTTCCTACAATTGAGTAAGCTAATCAAGAATTTCTACTCGACGAACCTTTAAGGTACATTGCTGTGATGATCTTTCTTCCTAAGTTAACCGAAGGGCACTACTCTCCCCTAAAGTGTTGTTATCTTTTGATTTTGCCTTAGTCACCATTATGTTTATAAGAAACAAATAGCACCAAATTGTTGATGATAGAAATGGTAGAACACTCAAAGAGAGATAACTTTGAAAAAAAAAAAGAAAGAAAGAAAAGGGGGTTAAGCTATAGGGGTGATGGGACAACTTCGGCGTTACCATTTCGATGCCTAAGTTGGGTCAAGGAACTAAATAAAAGAAATAAAAAGTAAGTGAGTCATGTAAAGTATCTAGAAAAAACGTAATAAAGTTCTCCAGCTCTATTTATAATTGCAAATTCGTTTCCATTTGGTAACCGTTGACTCCAAATTATATGTGTATGCTAAGTTTAAATTTAAGGCCACTTCTTGATATTGGTGGACATGATTGGGTGATGGTAGTTGGTAGGCAATTATTTTTGCAAGAATCCTAAATATTTACACCATATGTTCAAATTGGAATTCCTTCGAGTTAATCGAGCCTTATTGAGTTGCGGGCAATTCCTTTAAGCTGACTAAGGCTAATCTGACCTACTTTAGTTGGGTTATTCTATGCTAGTAAGATATATTTAGCTCACTAGGTCTCCCAAGCTAGTTGATTCTTTAGGAACAACCTAATAGGAGCTTAGATATACAGTGGAAAGGGAACTAAGAGTGAATAAACAAATCGGATGCCCCTCAATTTAGGTCGATACAAGCCTTTGGGAAGAATCACTATCAATAATAACCAAGCTCTTCTTCTTTTATGCTTGGGTCAACTTAACTTACATATCTTTAACCTAATTGGAGGTTAAGAGACTCAAGGTGATCATATTTCCTTTGTGCTCAAACAAACAAGTATTCCTATACCCATTATAAATTACTCTTTAGTCGAACATCTAAGGTTAACCTAGTAGAATCTGTAAGGCATTTAATAGCAATGCATTGCATAACACTTTGTCTTGATAAGCACCAATAGAGATAGGTACTATGACTTACTTCATGACATGTAATGAGGCTAGTATAACTTGTAAGGCATCGGGTGAGAAGTGGTCAATAGCTTCAACCTCTCTACCATAATTACAAATGAAGCATTAATACAGCTTCTAGTATCAATGATCATTGTACATAAGGTTCCTTTCACCTTACACTATTATGAAAAATGTTTTCTTGTTGTTTGTCCTTAGTAGAATGGACAACACTCATGGCTCTCCTCACTGCCATGCTCAAGTACTATCCTTCACTATCACAATAATTTCCTCTCTTAGCAACTCCTCATGGTCGGCATCTCGTTTTCTCAACTCCTCATTAGTACTATCTACCTCAATAGATGGCATCTCACCTTTAATGATCATTATTCACCTATTTGGATTCTAAGCAATCATGTGACCAAAGCATTAGCACTTAAAGCATTTTATCTTACTAATCTTCCTTCCTAAAGTCTGTCCCTTCTCAAACTTCCTCTGTACTTCTTGCTCAATAGCTTAAGACTTAAGTTAGTTTTGACGGCTTCTTGTTTTCTCGATTTTGATTTGGATTGTGTACTTGGGAAATGATACGATATGCACCAAGGACAAAAAAGGCTGATTGTAAGGGTAGGTCCAAGCTTATAGAAAGCATGAAGAACAATGATGGCAATGTACGAGAACAATGAAGTACATAAGCTAAAACTATGATAAGCTCCGAGGATATGATGTACTATAGAACTATCGAGGACTCACCAAAGTGAACTCAATATGATGAACGAGTTAACTCGGTGAGGATACTTGCCACCTAACCTTACTTAAGGGTTAGGATAAGAGTGAATCAAGTAAGCAAAGAAAATGCCCAAGAAAGGAAGTATATTATGTGTTGATGATATCTTATTATCTTATAACTACATTTACAGTGGGTATTTATATTTGAAATATTAGGCCAACTGGTACAAATGGAAAAGACTAAAAAGGGTAATATCTAAAATAAGTATGATACAAGGAATGTTCAAAGGATAAAAATGAAAAATCAGCAAAAGCAGGCATTTTATACAGAAGATTCTATCGTTTGAGAAACTTAAAGGAAAATGATCAGTAGTCGTATACCTGGTAGAACAAACAAACTGCATAGCTAGCTTAGTTATTGCTAAGTAATGATGCCGAGCCAAGTTGATAGTTTAGTAGTGCCGAGCTGAGTAATTAACTCTTATGAGGTGAATCTAGCTCAGATGTATTCATTATAGCTGAGATTCAGGTTAGCTAGGTAGATGGTCAGATGTGTCGAGCTGTTGTCTAAGTATACCTCTAATCTGTAGCTAAAGAATATCGATAAGCACAAGAGGGTTTGGTTTAGACAAGGCATCAAGTCAGCAGACTACAGTAGCTTGGACTCTTCAGTTTTGAGGAGTAAAGAAAGAATTTGTGTTGTCATGCTCTCTAGTCCTCAGGTTTGGGCTCAAGTTAAGGGTCCAATGGCTTGATCCCTATAATCCCTATAGGGTTGATTGGGATTTGGGATCAAATCCAATTGGTTTTACCTAAGTTCTTCTTAGATTGGTAAGGGATGAGGTCTACAACATTAAACATTTGAAACACTCTAAAGTCTTTTAATAGTTTAAGTTAGTATGCATTGTCATTTATCTTCTAGAGTATCCTAAATGGTCCTTCAACTTTGGCAAATGGCTAGTTCTTCCTCTTGTTAGGAAACCTCTCCTTGCTTAAGTGTAGCCATACTTGGTCACCGAGCTGCAATTGCTTAGTCTTGCGTCCTTTACCTTTCTCTTTTAGTTTTCTGGCTACTTGGTTAATGTACTGGGCGACTTATTAGTAGATCTGCTAGATGGACTGAGCTCTGGTTCTTGCTTTTGCATCTTCTTGGCTAGTGGATGGCATTAAGGTATGATTGAGGGGTTGTTCATGATTGAAACTGTAGATGACTAGTGATGGCATATGTCGTTCTGTTGTAACCAAATTTTACCATAGGTAAGCAAACATCCCAGTTAGCTAATTTCTTTCCCATTACAATTGGGAATAGTAATCCTAGGGTACAATGTAACCTCTATTAGGCCGTCGGTTTGGGGGGTTAACAAGAAGTACTGAATAATAATATAGTTCCCATCCAACACCAAAGAGTTCTCCATAAATGACTTAAGAACTTTAAGTCTCTATTTGACACTACATTCATTGTAAGTGAACTATTTCCTACAAAAACGAAGAAGCAATAGCCGAAACGTTGTTAGTCTTATTGAAGCACAAAGTGTGCTATCTTATTGAACCTATCTACGACAATCATCACGGAGTCTTTTCCTTAGGCAGTTCGAGACAATCTAAGGATGAAATCTATAATTAGTTTAGCCCATGGTTTGGTTGGGACGAGTAGAGGCATTGCCTTCCCTTGTTTTGCTTAGCTTTTTGCTTTCTTATAGATGGTACATTCGTCAATCACACAATGCATATCTTGCTTCAATTTAGGCCAAAAGAACTTGTCATTTAGTAGCTCATATGTCCTTCTTTCTCTAAAGTAACCACAGAGTCATCTACCATGTACTTCTCTCACTAGTTGTTTCCTTAATGAATAGGTTAACACACATAATTTGCTACTCTGGAATAGATAACCATCTTCTACATGGTATTCATCGGCTGTTCTTCCTTCTCCACAATGACTATATATAGGACCAAAAATGAGAATCATATTGATACTGTTATTTAATGCTTGCAAACCCTAGCAATTTGGTCTACAACTTCGTAAGATGAGCATGTCTTCATGATAAAGCATCGGCAACTACATTATCCTTACCTTTCTTGTATTTGATGATGAAATTAAACCTTTTCAAAAATTCAATCCATCGAGCTTAGCATTTTAAAAACTTTAATTGGCTTCGTAGATACCTCAAGGACTCATGATCCACATATATGACAAATTCCTTTAGTAAAAGATAATAATACCATAAGCAAAGAGCTCTAATTAATGTCAAGAGTTCTTTGTCATATACAGAATAGTTTAGTTGTGCTCCTTTGAGCTTTTCACTATGATAAGTGATATGTTGACCTTTTGTGTCAACACAGCTCCAATATCGACACCTGACATATCACATTCAAGCTCAAACATTTTATTAAAGTCTAATAGAGTCAAGACCAGGGCAAAGGTCAACCTCGCTTTCACCTCACCAAAACTCCTTTTTTTTTTCTCTCTACTTGAGCTCTACATTCTTCTTCATTAGTTCAATCAGTGGTGTTGCTATAGTACTGAATCTTTGGATAAAGCATCGATATAAGGATGCCAATTCATGGAAACTCCTCATTTCAGCACATGAAAATAATAATAAAAAATACACCCTACCCTCTCGTCCTAGCTTAGATAGTCATCAGCATTTCTACAATTATTGAAGCTTGGAATTTAAAACAATTTAGGGTGCTTAAGCTTGCTCCTATTCCTCATTGTACTCTTCTTCTCCTTCTTCATCCATATTACCTAAGTCAATTCTTCTTTACATATGTCCTCCTACTCCTCCACCTTGATCTTGTCAAGCTAGGATCTATCCTCTTACAGGTTGAGTAGCTTAGAGAGTATTCTGCACGATCTTGGCAGGTCGAAAGGTCAATGCATGAACAACTATGGTCTAATCAGCTATAAGGTTAGCTACCTTATCAATTTGCTCATAGGTACTTCTAGAGGTGTTATGGGGTTATCATCTATTATGGACAAAATGACTATTATCATCTCCAATACTAGCATTGATACTTGGATTTTTCATACTCTCAACGAAGCTCAAGGACAAACTCAAAATCCACAAAACAACAGATATTATCCTTTTAAGCCAAACAACTCATACACACACTTCTCTACACAAAAGTTTAAACTAACTGTGAACACAACTACTCCGAAGAACTATAAAGCTAGTTGAAACTTACTCTATTTTTATATGCTTGAAATAGGGCAAAACATAGTATTTCACAACAAAGGTCTCATAGCAATAGCAAAACTTCAAATGCTCTCCAAAATATTTAAACTAATCCCTCTTGTACTCACAACATACTTGACAACAGTACTACATACTATACAATAACAATCACAGTTGAACAACAACTTACCCAAGTGAACCTTTGCTTTGATATCAAGATGATATGATCTGCGCCAAGGACGGATAGGGCCGATCATAAAGGGTGGGTCCAAGCTTATAGAAAGCTTAAAGAATGAGGATGGCAATGTACAAGAACAATGAAGTAAACAAGCAAAAATTACGATTAGCGTCGAGGATACAATGCACTAAGGAACTATCGAAGACTCACCAAAGTAAACTTAATATGACATACGAGTTAACTCGAGGAGAGTGCTTAGCACCCAGCCTTACTTAAGAGTTAGGATAAGAATGAATCAAATAAGCCAAGAAAAGCCTAAGAAAGGAAGTATATATGTATTGATGATATTTGATTATCTTGTAGCTACATTTACAATGGGTATTTATACTCAAAATATTAGGGCAACTACTACAAATGGAAAAGACAAAAGGGTAATGTCCAAAATAAGTATGATACAAGGAATGTTTGAAGGGTAAAAATGAAAAATTAGCAAAAGTAAGCATTTTGTACAGAAAATTATGTCATTTGAGGTGCTTAAACACATAGGTAGATGATGAGTAGTCATGCGCTTGGCAGAATAAACAAAATGCATGGCTAGCTTGGCTATTGTTAAGTAATGATGTCGAGCCAGGCTCATAGTTCGACAGTACCGAGCTGAGCAACTAACTCTTCCAAGGCGAATTCAACTCTAATATACTTGATATAGCTTGGATTCAAGTCGGTTGGGTAAATGGTCGAATGAGTCAAGCTTTTGTTCAAGTGTACCTCTGGTTGATAGTTGGAGACTATTGATAACCATAAAAGGGTTTGGTTTGAGCAGGGCATCAAGTTAGCAAACTGCAACAACTCGAACTCTTCAATTATAAGGCATAAAGAAAGAACTTACATTACCATGCTCTTTAGTCCTCGAGCTCGCGCTCAAGTCAGGGGTTTAGTGGCATAATCCCTATTAGGAAAGGTTAAACAAGTTAAGTTTTGCTTAGGAAAACCCTTAGCATCTCTGGTACTCTATCCTTTAAGCAATTCGAATGGCATCTTTAATAATGCCTATCCTTTATACGTCCAACACCTTGCTAATTTTGTACTTTAATCCTACAATGAATCTGAACACCGTACAAGCTTTTGGCTCCTCTACCACACATCTAATCATGAGCATTTTGAACGTTTTAGCATAGTTGTTTACATTAAATTCACCTTGCCTTAACTCTTACAATCTCTTTAAAGACTCTTACATGTAATGATTGGTAACAAATCTCCTTCTCATAGCTCGCCTCAGTTCTTGCCATGTCTTAATGTTAGGCTTTCTTCTCTTCATCGACTGCCTTATAAATTTTTCCACTATAAAGTGGCATACCCTATGTATTTAAAGGCTACTAGCATCACTTTCACTCGATCATCACATTCATAACAATCAAAGATCTTCCCAACCTTATCTTCTTAATCTAAATCATCATTGGTATTTCTTGAGCCTGAATAGATCAATATTTGTAACTTAACCTTTCTAATGTAGTGAGTAGGTTGGACTACTCTTTCCTTTACTTCATAATACTCCTCCTTTTCTTTCCTTTCCTCAACATCATCAAAATCAATCTTCTTATGAGCTCTCCTTTCAACTCCTATACCTCCATTGTTCATTCTTAGATATCTAATGTCATCTAAAGTGATATTTTCACCCCCAGTACCTTATGTTCTCTTCTTAGCTAGGGAGTAGCTCAAAAGTCTATAAGAGCATCCTCAATGAGTCAGGTAGTGGTAAGCTGATTGATGGCCTAAGTCAACTCAGCTATTATGGTGGCAAGTTCATTAATTTCATCATCTATAGATGTAGGTGTGGTGGTACTCTATTATTTGTAGTACAAAATACCACTTCCATTATCTCCCACTGCAATGTCTTTGCTTGAAATGGTTATTCTCACAACCAATACAATAGCCCCATTAATAATACTCTAGTAATGTCAACTAATAGCATAAACACTACCCAAAATGGCAAATATAGCTAACACTAAACACTTGTACCCAACAAAATCAAATAAAAATACTATTACACTCAAAACAAGGGTCACCTAACTCCAAGAACTTCACCAACACCAAGGACCCATGTGGTACTTCCAATACTATTTAACAACCTATAATAGCACTTTAATGTACCTTTGTAACTAACATCAGTAGTTCCAACAACTCAACTTCAACTATCACTTGAATAACCAATACAAGCACACTCTACAATGCAGCACATCACTAATACAGAACAACAGTAGTAGCTCTAACAACAAGCCATCATTAACAATGCTCTGATACTAAAATCATGTGGGTTTGTAGATGAACATAAGATGCCAACAATCATGCAAAGTAGGAGATGGGTTCAAATCTTAAGATAGTTCAAAGAATAAATGGTAATCGATGATTTGAGCAAATCTACATACTAATTCTATGAATATGACGTACTGTATAACAACACAATGACTTAAGTTACTATCTAATACGATACACGAACACTAATCCTTAGGTCACCTACCACTAACCTTGCTTAGTGGTTAAGTAAGAGTAAAGTTAGAGTTGGAATAGCTAAGTTAAGCTCACACACAAGAACAAGTAGGATGAAGAAGACAATAAATGAATATTCAATAATTGGTTTATAGATGAGCGCATATATATATTATATACATCCCCATTTAGGGCAACTCTTAAGTGAAGTACATTTAACAAAAAGATTCTAGACCAAAATTAGCATATAATGTGTATATAAGGGTAAAAATGGAAATATATAGGAGAATATGCATATAGTACACAATAAAATGTTAGAAAAAGTAAAAGGATGCATATCGTTTGATAGATGGTAGACTCTAGCCCGATGAACTAGCTTTTGGGTGAAGAAAAGGTTATAGGTGAACTTAGCAAACTAGTTAACATTCCAAGCAGGTAGCTTGAATACTTTGCGCTATGTTGGGGAGTCACCTGTCAAGTTAGTCTTGATCAGGTCAATACGTGGACAACTCTCCTTGACCCAAAAGATAGTATAGTGTTGGCATAGGTTCCAAGCACCTAAGTAGGTCTTCTAGAGGAGCTCGGCCTCTTCCCCTATGGAATGTTGGGAACCTGGATGAACCATGGCTGCTAATGTTCAAGCCTAAGATCGAGTGAGTAGTCCTCCAATCTAATTCATATCAATGTCTCCCTTAGAGAGCAAAAAATTCATATGTGACTAAGAAACTACATACATTCAATGCATCATACAATCTAATTCGAATGCTTAATGTTGTTCTTATCACATTCATCATTCCATGTTACCATAACCATTCTTTTCACTCAATTAATTTAGTCATTATATCCTAAAACATGTTGCATCTTTAGCACATGTTTCAACTACATTATTATTCATAAGTAAATTAAAGTCAAGATTGGGTTCAACTTATAGATAAGGAGCTTAAAGCACTAGAATTAAATGGCACTTGGTAATGGACAGACTTACCACGAATGAAGAAACCATTCACATATAAATGGTTCTATAAGATTAAATGACAATTAATGGAAGTATAGTGTTACAAAGCCCCTTAAGCAAAGCGGCATAATTAAGTTGAATGACAAGATTACTATGACATCTTTCACCTATTACATAATTATGAACAATTTAAATACTTATGGTTATAGCGATGGACTATAATTAGCCTTTGCATCAAATTGATATAAATAATACCTTCTTACATGAACATTTATATTAAGAAAATTATCTGTTGCCTCTAGAAGAATATATGAGAGATGGTCTTAATTAAGTTCACAAATTGAAGCATTCCTTTAATGTGTTTACATAAGCTCCCACTAATAAAACTTTGATGTATCATAGTTTTACTACAATAAATTGATTTTGATTTTCACATTTTAGTAATTTGATTGATTTCTCATGGTATTGCTATGTGTTCATGACATGTTGGTTATAAGCATTAATGAGATTGCATGACTACTCTTAAACAAAACTGGATCTTGCCTTTATAATTAAAGAATCTTGGATTAGTTAGATTCCTTTGTGTTCAAATCTATCATACCTCCTCTTATGTACTGCTAAATCAACACAAATTCATTATTGATATTTTGAATACTATTAGACTCATATCTTTTAGATTTATCGATTTGTTATTAGTTAGTTGACTAAAATTGGATAGAACATCAAACACCATTCTTTATAATCCTTTTGTTTATAGACACAATATTGGTAGGCCTCTTTATCATACATTTACTTGACCAAACATATGTATTGTCTAGTTGGTTAACAAGTGCAACAAATTTCTTTCTCAACCTCAATCTACAAACTTGTAGGTTACTTATCATGAGTTGCACTATCTAAGAAACACTTCCTCTCTTAGACTTTTTTGTTTTTTTCTTATTCTTTTTATAATTTCCTCAATCTTCTTGACTATTCAAATGTCAACAAAGATCATTCTCCTTTGATAGATAAAATATCCTTAACAACTTGGTGTTATGTTGGGTAATGACTTAATGTTGAGTAGCCTAAATATCTTAACAATACTCGCAATGGAGGGTATTGCTAAAAATAAGTAGATCATTTTGCCTTTGATGACATGGAAAATAAGTAAGTAAAGTATTATTAGTACTAAAAGTGAGCGGATATAAGGTAGGTAAAGGATGAGGCCTACTTATACCTTATTCTATGACTATAAGTTTTAGAAACTTTACTGCCCGTACTTTACCCTACCGTGTAATGCCTAGAAACCACTATATATCATGTATTATATACTCTGTAAATTATACAGGGTACAACGTACTTTGCAAAACCTATAGATTTTTTACTTTATCTTTCTTATAAATTTTGATATGGTTATTTTTTTATTCAAAACATGAAATAAACTTGACTCTTTTTTTAAAAAAAAAAAAAAATTACTCAATTCAACTAATCTTTTAAACAATGCTAAGAGTCCATTGAGGTTTATTTCCAACTAATTTTTTTTCTTCAAATGGTTCTTTAATCATTATTATTATGGATGAATTTTTACAAAAATATTGTACAAAACATTCTTTGTGTAAATAAAATATTAATTTTGTAATAATCACATTATAGAGATATTTAGGGTAATAAGCACACCGTTTTAAAAAATAAAAGTAGTAAACATCATCCTTAACATGAGATTTACAAAGTTTATTAAAATGTAAAAAAAAAAAAGTTCACAAGATTTTATAATTCGATAATTATGAATGTAAAGATAATATTAAATCAAACGATTAATCATGTGAAAATAAGACATAACATTGAAAACAAAATAAAACATAAATTCAAACTAGCATATTTTTCTTTCTTAAGATACATATATCAATAAAATAATTTCCTTATACTCTAAGAATCAAATTTTGCTCTAGTAATAATAATAATTCTTTTGTTAAACATAATGCAAAGAAATTGTTTCATTATAGAAAATAAGTAATGAATGTATTATGTGGTTTGTAGGTGGCACTAGAAGTAAAAACTAAGAACTTAAATTCCTTTTTTTGAACTTTATTAGATTATGGATTTAGCAAAAAAGGAAGGAGGAGAAAGAAAATAACAATAAAGTAAAGACCGAAAACAAAAGATGGAAGAGAAGGGGCTACCAAGTATTTAGTTTAGAGTTTCCGTTAGATTGGGTTTTACTTTATTTTAATGAGGTAAATATCATTTATTTATTAATTTTATTTTATTACCATTATAGGGTTGAGACTTTAGCTACACACTGTATGTTTCAAAGTACAAATTTCATGATAGGTACAAAATATCTTAACTTCTTACTTGTATCCTACTTTATGTGAACAGATTTTGAAAAATCTTAGAATCTATACTATGGCTTTAATTACTCACTCAGAGCCTTCCCAACTAAACAGGATTCATGTGGATACCCTATATAATAAAGTTACTCGCTCAATCCTAATTAATACTATTGCTGAACACGAGTATTATAGCATGCTACCATAATTAACTTCTTTGGGCAAATTATATCCTTAGATGTTCATACTCCAATTCACGAATCACTCTGTTTTAACAACAAATCTCCAGTCCCCGGTCCATTATGGCTCATATATGTTTACATAGACGAAACATACAGATATGGATGCACATTTTATTCACAATCATATTTCAAATGGATTCCTAAAGACTGCATGTTCACTGTCGTCTCCACTATTAAAACCCAAAAATTCTAATGTTATAAAAGAAAGGGGTTATGAAGATTGTTTATTATTCATTTCACACAAGTTTATTTATTTTCATTTTTATTCGAAGAAAATTACATTTGAGGTTAAATTCAAATATAAAATATAAAATGAAGAATGAAACGTTTTAAAGGTTCAAACAGGATAGTGTAGGTTTTTAGTGGTTCAATTGTAGCTCCAGTAGAACACATCAAATTTTAGTGATGCGGTGCATTATGTACACAATATCATCTTTTAATGTATAATTTTCATCCTCTAGTTGAACGTCATCATCTATTTGCATTACATAACTACTTATATCCTCTATACAACTAATCTTTTATTTCATCTTTAACCCCAAATATTTATCCTCTAAGAACCTTCCTTTTTCATTTCATTAACTGAGATACTTCTGTTAGAGCTAGTCAATCGGTTTTCATTCCCGATATAAATAGCAGGGTGTTCATTCTTCTGAAACTTCTTATTATTGTTGCATAAAATAAAGCTTGCCCTGCTTCTCTTCATCTCTACTAATCATGGAGAAATTTGTACTTAAAGTAAATCATCTTCTCACACTTCAAGGCGACGAAAATTCTAAGCAGTCTTGAAGCAATATGCATTCACCCGAATAATAATAGTAGTGTTTGTTGAAAGTCTTTCTTTCCACAGATAGCAAATTTAATAAGCGAAATTTCTATTTAGTAAACTTAAATACAAAATTGAAAAGAGGTCCAAAGTTTCAAGTATGCTTTTGACATTATCCTTAAATTGGATTTTTACTCGCTAGAAGTACTAAGCAAGGGAAATAGTCTAATGCTTTGATGATATTGACAACGTGGGAGAGCAATTGATGACGTTCATTAATAATAATAATAATAATAATCATCCTATCACAGCGAATCACTAATTCATTTATTTAATTCACCATATTTACAGCAAGGATTCAATAAAATCTCCAATGTTTTTATTGAGTTATCTACATCTTTATCATTACGTAAATAGGTTCCTAAATCAGCATCCCCATATTAAAGGGCTGAGCAAACAAAGAACTCCATGCATACTTATTCCGCAAAATTCAGAATTATCTCTTTAATACAGCTGTCTAGTCTGCTTCATTTCAAGACATGTATAACTATATATGAATTGAACTTACTTCGTATATGTTACAGTCATTATAGTTAAGACAAAACTGGGCCAACGTTGGCATTTATAGTTTAGCTTGAGTTGGAAGAAACTATGAAGAGAATCATACCCTCTAAAAAAAAAAAGGAAAAAATATCAAGGAAACAAGGTCCCACACTTCATTTCTATTCAGATTTCTGAGCTGCTTCAATCTTTCTCTTACGCTCCTTGAGAAGGTTAACACTAGCTCGCTTCCGCTCCTTTCCAATCTGCATGAAAAAAGAAATACTTATAACCCATGCCAGAAAACATACATCTTGTATCGTAACTTCAGGGGAGAACAATAGAAAAAAGAATTGCCAGAGGAAAACCTAAAACATTAACTATTACAAGGAAAACAACAACAGGTGCCTTGTAGGCACTTGTAAGAGGACAAAAGGAGATGTGCAATCTAACGTTAAAAGTATGGAAATTTTCATCTTTTGACCCTTAACAAAAGGGTTCAGAGCAGATTATTGGAAAAAACTATGATGTATTATGTAATTGGTTGACTTTCTCATAAACTAAATAATTAGACATGCTTGCTAACAATTTTTTCACCTATAGGACACTTCCTTCCCCTATGTGTTTGCACAGAATTGAAATGAAATACCTTACCTTCTTACATATCTGCAAGTAATATAAAATCATCTGCCAGACTCAGATGATGGCATCTGATGATCTCTATCATAAAAAAAAAAACTTACTAGAAACAACTTGAATGAAATTCCTGACTCGGATATACATGATTGTTGTCAATAGAGGGTGTGCCTTAGCACAATTTTTTTAGTTGCTTCTTTGGTAAGCCATGGCCTGTAGGTCATGGCTCAATGCCAAAAAAGAGCCTCTTTGAAAGAATGTTAGTGCGGAAGTCTGTGTATACAAGTGGCTTTCTTCACCCTTACCCCATGCTAGCCAGGGAACATACCATGCATTGGGTAAGCCCCTTTACCAATGTATTTGGTAGTGTCCAGATGTGTAACCTCCCCTTTCTTAACCAACATTCATATCTAAAATCACTTACCAGAAAAATGCTAAATAGAAAAGTGTATGCACAAATAATTTTTAGACAATACCATAATGTACCATCAAATATGACAAAAAGGAAGTACCTGCATGGCTTCATAAAGCCTCCTCTTTTTGCGAGACATCACAACCTTTGACATATTTTCCGTATCCTCAGCAATTTGCTGAACATCAGGGCTGGCTTCTTTTCCTGCTTCTGTATCCTCAGTGGTGCTCTGCTTATTTTGATTAGCAATGGATGCAGAATATTGAGCTCCTTCAAGTTCCATTTTCAATTCATCATGATACTGCTTTTCCAGGGTCATCATCTGCATATTTCCAAGATTTATCAAGTTTGCCAAATTTTAAAAAATAACTAGGCGCAATAGGCAAAAGTTATATAATGAGATAATTTGCAATTCATGGTAAAGAGTAGATACCTTGCGTTTTTTCTCTGCAGCTTCACTAGCCTCAGTTCGATCAATGATACCTTCAAGCAAGAGACGCTGAGAATCTTCCAAGTCTTCTTTACCTGTTCCAGGCATTGGAAGGACTTCATTTCTAGCTGCAGCCTGCAGCCGCTTAATTTTTTCTGCATAATCCGGGACATAACCCTCAGCCTCATTGTTAACAAAAGGTGAAAGGTGTGGTGGAGGAACCCTGCTTGATAAAGTAATATGTCATGTATCAAAGATAAAATGACTAGAAAGAAGCCATGTTCACATTATTAATGAAGAAAGCATTACTACACAAGTGGTATCTTTCAATTAAAGATGCATCTTTTCAGTACATGGAAGAATTTTTCAATGGGAAAGTCACAAGAATAATACCTGATATAAGATTTAACCAGATGGCAATAGAAGATATAATTACCAAAACACCACTAATGTGGAAAGCACACAATAAATAGTTTTATTATTACACCATTTAACTGGAAATCAGCAATTGTGTTATTCAATTCCACCATATGAGGAAAGAAAATATGAAATGTCAAAACACATAGAAAATATTACCTTCCCACCAGGTAATTTTCAGTTGGCAATATAATTCGTGTGTTTACAGAGTCATATATCCACTGAGGCTGAACATACTCTCTAGACAAGAAGATGTGACCTTGTGTTGGTCTGTCAACAATCTGCACAATGAAAGGCAGCAACCAAGAATTAATGTCTAAAATATACGACAAATCATTGGTGGATCTTGTTTGAAAGACTAGAGTGGCCACCTGATGAGTGATGCTCTGATCAGCTTCCCTAAAAGGCGCACCCTCTCCATCCCAAGAAACAATTCCTCCAAACGCTGGAATGAGGAAGAGCAGTGACTCCCTGGGAACCTGAAAGCTTGACAAGTTAGTACAAGGAATACAGAAAATTTGAGTAATTCTACCTTCCAAGGCTAAAGATATGGAAAGATCTGAAACTAATAGTTGAAGAGAGAGCATTTAATCATTAGTGATATTTTACATCACTGGGTTTGAACTCATCAATGATAACCTACAGAAGTAAGTGCAAAAGCATCTATTATATAACTGAAATGAAATTTATGAGCTAAAATCTTATCATGGGTAACATCCCTGAAAACTGTTTACTCAACATGTAGAAATTATTACAAGTATAGGACGATTAGTGGCCCATTGGAAAAACACAATGTCCCAATTAGTTAAATATATGAGTATATTTGCCAACTTGCCATATGACTGCACTTGAATCAGAAAGCCTAAAAAATGTGAGAGCTGAAATATTCGCGTTAACATCACAAAATTATTTCCCATCACAAAGGCACATACTACCAAACTGGCTAGCTCAAGAAAGAAATGCTTGATTGCCCAGAGGTAGGCATGCTTCAGAGTACCTTCACAAACTAGACAAGTCCAACTTTTAACTAAATAACATAATTTTGTAAACCAAAATTGTTATGGAGGATATTCGGGTGCAAAGATTTGCATGTTAACATTTTTACCCAAATTCCAGATTTTACTTCATGGAGTTTAAATAATAATCCCTACATCATGCACAATTACAAATCATGTGCTTGGGGCTTGTGACTCAAGATTGATTCTTATCCAACTCCCCTACAAAATTCAACAGGATGAACAAATATTTATTACTGGGAAGCTCCTCAATGAAAGATTGTTGAAATTGATATATTAACTAAATGATCTTTTCTTTGAAATGCCAATTAAAGCCACAGGTACAAGGAAAGAGATATGAACCTAAAGAATTACAAGCAGATTGTCCAATTATATCCTTTACCCTGGTCTAATTATTCATGATTTTAATAAGCTAGATGGAGTGAAATCACAATGGTATAATACCTAAATCATCTTTTCCTTGAAATGCCAACTAAAGCCACAGGTACAAGAATCATATCTGAGTTCCTCAATTAATGAGATTCCTCAAATTGGCCAACTCCTCCTCTTATCTAATTATATTCACAATGTGCGAATACAAATTTTATGTTTTTACTCCATTGTAAATTGAGATAACTCAACGTGTGTTTGAACTGGTTGGTTACCAAGACACCTATTACATTGCTATTGCTCCAAATAAGACAGACCTGGGTGCACCAACCCCCGACCAACCTAATGCTTAAGATCTAGGAACTTTCATGACATGCCACATGAGGTTCAGGTCTCAATCTCAGCAAGCATACTTCTAGGGGTTATCTATATATTACAAGCTATGCTTGTGCACACCATTACAACTTAAATAATGGTCTATATTCCAAAAGGCAGCCAGTTTGATAAAGTGGCATGTTCATTTTTCCTACCGTGGAGATGGATATAAGAAAAAGAGGACAAGATTCTATGACACAGAAAATAAAGGTTCCAATGTCCTAAAGAGATAAGTGTACCCAATTTCCCAGAAGCTTTACTAGTTCAGTAAACTGATCTTACCTCACGACTCAAAAAGAATTTCATGTCCTTAAAAAGTTTTTTGCAATCCTTTGTATCCTCATCTTCCTCATCCTCACCAGAGGCATCTTCAACAAGATGCATGAGAGCCCCAGGTTCATTGTATGGAAGCTGATGCTGCAGTTGGGCAAGCCTTATTTCAGACTCCTGAGCCTGCTTTTCACTGGTTTGACTGTCCTCATGAGCAGATGTACTGGTGGCAGTAGATTCCATCATAGATGTTCGGGAACTAGCATCAAGATATCTAGACAATGCATAAAGATCTGCAAAAGTATAATATGAAATATAACTATATGGCAAGTATATTTTAAGAAGAATATACATTGACCAATGAGTAGAATGAAACAGAATGGTGTAATTCCCTCCAATGAATGCTAAAATGAATACCTGCTGCTAGAGCTTCCAGTCGAGGATCAAGGATAGGTGGGTACTTCACATTTAAGGAATGGTAAAGCTTAAGGTTGACAAAAGCAAGCAGAGTCTGCATCCAGTTCAAACAATAGGATAAAAACATTGCATAGTGAAGCTAAGTACTGGAAACATCTTCACAAGCTGTCGTCAAATATATATTATGTTGACCATCTTAAAGTGCTCCATGTCTAGCTCTATAGGTTAAAGTGCAATAAATATTACTTGAGACAAAAGCAACAAACCCTTGAAGAAAAATGAAAAGGCAAAAAACCTTGCATTGGAATATGCTATCTTTAGAACCTTAACCCTTGAAAGGACGTCTTTTAGAGGAAAAAGAGCAATTGCAAAAGTCACAACTTAAATTTTTTTCCCCAATTCAAAACTATTGTACTCTACTGTAAGCTGACATTGCTACATAAGCTATACTGCATGCTTCACATCTCCTAGCAAGATTATAGAATATCAAGGGATTTCTGAAAAAAAAAATTGAAAATGAAAGAAAAAAACCAAAGCAGTGGAAACATCACCTCATAAAATTCCAAAAATGTTAGCATCACGTTGAAATCAACATCATCAGTCGGAACTTGCTGCAGCATGTGAGGGGTTAACCATGTAATTTTCTGGCCCTCAACTTCCGCCTTCACAAAAAGAACAGAGAATAAATACAAAACTCATTATAAAGAAACTGCACAAAATTCCATGGAATAATGTGAAAGATATGAAGATAAAGTTAAGTCTTAATCAGTACCTGATAATATATACCTTTCACTGATACAAAAACTTTGCGTAGCTTGTGAGTACGTGAAATGTAAGCTTGCCATTCATGACTTAATCTAAAAGGAAAAACTTTGGTTAGTATATAATAAAGAGCATGGATGCTTCACCAGGTCACTAATCAAAACAACTGGAGGAGAAAGTCTACATTGTAAAGAAATTCGGATGTCTACCTTCGACAATTATGAATGCGCTTTGGTTCGATTTTTTCTCTCTCTAGAGCTGGCAATGCCGCAAAAAGATGAACCATTGTCAGACAGTCATCCAAGTCCCTCAGTGCATCAACGAATTTTGGATACCTGTAGTCAGATACCAACAGAACATCTCATCACTTCACATGCCCTAAGGAAGTTGAATGCACTAGAAAGAAAATATAATTCACCTAACCTTTCACGTATAAGCCTATCAAGTGTGTACGTAGGCCTCCGAGTAAGAAGACGATGTGCAAGATCCTTGTTCTTCTTTGCCTCGGCTTTCTTTATCTTCTTTTCATAAGCTCGTATCTCTCTAAACTTCTCAAGCAGTGGATCATGTTGCAAGAATGCAATATCCTTCACATGATAATAAGTGTGGTGATTTCCCTTGAACTTCTTCTTGGGTTCTCGGGGAAATACTCCTTTCAAAATACATAGGCTCCTGTAGTAGTGATCAATTGACAGGGACCCGTTTTATGGTTATATGCAAGTGAGAAATGGCTTTCCCTAAAACGCGATGTAGTAGGAAACACAAAGCATACGCCCAGTGAAAAAAAATCAATAGAGCCGAACATGAGCGCCCCAATCTCAGCCAACATAGCTTCTAAATCGAGCCATTAACATCAAAGTGAGTTCAAATTCAATTTCCATCAATAAATAAAGCTTCAACTTTCTTCTTTATTCTACTTCCCTTTTAACCGATTAATCTCAGGTAAAAATCAAATCCCACCCCAGATAATTACTTCACCACGCGACAAAAGCAAATCAATCTAAATAAGCATATTGATACACGAGAAAACATCAATATCGATTTCTTCTATTTGTGGTGATTGAATATGGATAATTTAAGATTATGAAAGAAATACCTGAAAGTGGGAAGAGTAACTTGAAGCTGTTTCACAGCCTGCGACCTAGTCACGTACCTAGCGGCATTACCCTCTTTTTTCTTTCCCTAAAAGGAACAACAATCGAATATTACATCTTCAGAAACCAACAGAAATCAAAGCAAATGACAACAAAGTACAATCTTGTACAACCAAGAGAACTTAGAATGCCAATTGGGGTTAAACTAACCGGTGGTCGGTAGTGCTTCGGCATGATTGCTGCGACGGCAGTTCAACCACAGAGAGAGAGAGAGAGAGAGAGAGAGAGAGAGAGAGAGAGAGAGAGAGAGAGAGTTCAACAAGTTATGCTAAACCGAGAGACGCAGAGAAGCCAGACCAACAAGATGACGAGCTACTTGGCTTCGTGGGTTTTAGGGTTTAGGGTTTTCTGTCGAATGGCTTTTGTCCGAGACGTTAAGGATCTTGGGTTTGGCTAAATGCCTTTTTGGGCTGGGCTTAAATATTACACGACATGTTCTTTTTCTTTTTTTTGCCACAAAGGAAACGTGTTCCAATTATGAAAACACAAGCCAAATCGAAGCATCTATAAAAAGATTAATGGCGCATTAAACATCACATCTAAAACATATAAAGAAATTTACATGTTTATCATTAAATTACATAATTATAAATTATATAAAAAATATTATTAAAATATCATGATTAATATTGTGTTTATATACTAATAATAATATTATATCTTCAAAATATAACACAATAATAATATAATAATAGTGATATTGCATATTAAAAATGTGACAAAACAGCAATACTTTGGTAAGCTATTTATAATAATTTGTAATTATGTAATTTTTTTTCAAAAAAATTGATAGATTGTGCTATAACTTTAATGGTAATTTATAATTACTATTAAAATTAATAAATATTAAATAATTATAAATTATACAAAAAATATTACCAAAATATCGTGACTAATACTATACTTGTATACCAATAGTAATATAACATCTTCAAAAAGTGGCATAAGAATGGCACACCAATAGTAGTATTTCATCTTGAAAATATAGTATAACAACAATGTTTTAATAATTTTTAATAATAATTTGTAATTATTTAATTTTTTTAAAGATTAGTAGACATGTATTACATCCAAGATATATAAGTATTTTTTTAAGTAAAAAGATTAATGGTGCATTATTGATTTTACTTGTCTAGTATAGATATAAGGGTCCGATTAGAATAGTTATGTGCAAGCTGCATGAGGTGCGTGCTACATGTGACTTCAAAGAAACGAAACGAGACGAGACGAGACGAGACTGTCACCTAAAAAGATAATTGAGTGAGAATAAGGTAGGGAGGAGGAATAAATAATCTTAATGTCTCAAATGTACAAATGACAAATAAAGTAGCTTTATGGGATCTTACGCATTCACCTTATAGTTTGAGCGAATAAAATCAATTTTTTGTTTGAACGCTATTTGATCTTAGAGAGTAGAGTTTTCATAGTGAAATACCATTTCTCTGAGAGTTCCAAATGATGAGGAAATACTGGATATTTATAGGTTCTTGGGCATGGTAGCATCTGTTAATTATTTAAATGATCAATGAATGAGATGGAGCTTGCTCAATTCATGATTATTTAGAATGAGTTAGCTAATGAACCCAAAGCTAGTAGTTTTCCTTTTAAGTACATGTGCTTGCTTGAGAAAGATTGGAGGCAGACAAGCCAATCCAATGATCTTCAATCCAAATCTTCCTAAATATTCTCACTATGAACTGGACTCCTTAGACCATATCGCCTAGCTTAAGAAGTCAAGCATAAATAAATAATAAGTTTATCTCAATAACTAATATAACAATTTTTAGCCTTCTATATTTTACTTCCTAACCAAAAGTCCTTTAGACACATTCAAGGGGGTTTTGGACATTTCTAAAAGTTATTTCTTCAACTATTATATAGATGCACTAAATGTTGACTTTGCTTGCTTGATCACTTCCAATATTTATAGAATTGATGCATTTCTTAGATCACTAATGAACTTAGTATGATATGCTAGTTTTTATTTTGCCACCATAGAACACATACTTCAACATGTCTTTGTATCGCATTATTGACTTACTGCTCCTATGAGATTGATTCGCTAAACAATATGTGTATAATGGCTCCTCTTGGTATTTCTTCCTTATTTTATGATCATTGGTAGAAAAATAAAACCATTGGAGTATTTATAAGAATCTAATGCTTTTAGAACATCTTATTCGGCTATGTGTTTGTATCTCATTCATATTGGTAAATGGGGTAGTGTTATCGTGAAGTGGAGCGAAGCTCTGTAGCATTGCAAAACGAAACAACAGCATCTACCCTCTTGTATAGATTACAAGAGTTACATTACCCTACGTAGAGACAACGTGGGGGGTAGGGGCAACGCCTTCATGGTATGGTACGGTTTTTTTCTTTTTTTCACTTTGTCTCACAAGAGTCATGTCTTATGACACATTATTGCGATTCACCTAGACAAGAATGAATCTGTAACAACAAAATTAAAAAAAAAAAAAATTGAATCTTTTGGAAATCTCTTGGAAGATTGATTTCTAATCTCGTCCCATGTCTTTTAAGCATCGCTTATCTCGCAGCCCTCTTATAACACATATCATTTGAATCCCATCAAATCTTATCATATCTTTCTTCAAACTTTTGATCTATGTCTGCATAACCTTTCACACCAGCTATTTATGTACCCATATGTTTGAATTGTTTGTTTTTTTTTTTTTTTTAATTTCAATGTGTTTCAATTCTTGTGACTAACTTTTATATGACTTTGGTCATCATACTTCTCCTTATCCCTCAAGTGATAGAAGAAATTCGATTCTAAGAGAGCATCCAACATTGTTTTCAGTAGGTAATTGATTACGTGTTTTATTCTTCCTCTTTTGGTTTTGTTAAGTATAGTTGTATGTAGCAATAGTAAGGATTGTCCCTTACGACAACTATTTATACAAATATAAGTGCAATTCGTCGAATTTTTATCTTTCTTATTCCAAGTTCTATTTAATCCATCCGTCTTATTCCATGACACTTAACATCAACTTGGAATTATGAATCTACTTCCATGGACTTCATGACATATGACCTTCCTTACTTCAATTACACATGGCCTCCAATTGTAATGAACGTATGCTAGATGTAGATTGGCAAGATGAGAAATTCTTGGGCTATGGAGGCTTGAATTTTGCAAATTGTTGAATGCTTGGATTGATGTGTATATATATATGACTGCATGGTTGGATCATTGGCCCTATTTACTTTTTTTCTTTCTTTTTTTTTCTTTTTGGATAGCTTGCATTCATGTTTATACTTGAAATCTAATATGTTTTGCTAGAACTACTATTATATCTTGTAAAAAATCAAACGGCTTGAAAGATAACAATTGGTTGTTGTTATAGGTTAACTAGTTACTTAGTGTCGCTATGCTTGAAACCTTGATTACCATGTAATAATAATTTTTTTCCCTTTTTTTTGCTTTTTTAGATGCATGAATGCTCAGCGCCTTATGTTATCATAATAGTTGTAAGGGCCTATGATAGTCTTCTCACACTAACATAGTAAATAGCATGCTAAGAATCATATAAGGAGATTTTGGTTTTTATCCCTTTGAAGCAAAGCAAAAGAAAGAAGGCCAACTTGTTATTCTAAATCATGCCTTTGTTTGTTCTCTTCATTTCAAGGCTTTAAGAAATATACAAATGAATAAGTGCAACAAGGTTTCTTTGCCATTGTCAATGCACATCCATTTGTGCTGATGAACTTTTATGGATACAAAAACTCTTTGGGATGTACAAAGTTTTCTTATTTCTCAATAGTGAATTCAACTCGTATTAGTAACAATGCTATAACTTCTGCAATTTGTTGAGTTTTGGTTTCTTGACTTGGAGAATATATTAATTTTATGCACTTACAAGAAAAGAGATGAAGACTAATCCAAGTCAAAGCATAGAAACAACAAAGATGAAAGACTTACTAATGCATTAAGATAAATGTTTACCATCCATCCCGTATCCTCGGGATAAGTGGTTGGACAAGACTATATCAAAAGACACGTTTTAGGAAAAAGCCAAGCATCGAGAGGCCTGTGCAACACCTCGTATTGATGGGGGTCTTTAGTTTATCTAGCACAAACCTTGTGTTGATTCTAAAGACACCATCAGGGGAGATTTAGTGTTATGCTTTAGAAATGAGAGAAGAGAGCCACCTCTCTTCAGTACCTAATTTTCATTGTTGAAGGAGCCACCTTTTAGACTGGATGATTGGGTAGTATACATTGTAGAGAAGCCGGAATACATAACTTTACTGAAGAAGGCTAAAGTCCTCTATACTATTGCCACTTTTACTCAATTGTAATTCCTACAAATGAGTAAAACAGAAGTATGGTGGGCAATCATTTTGTGTTAGAGTGTTCAGACCCATACGTTTATCACTTGTAGGGGAAGGTAACTCCAACATTAGAAGAAGTAGCTGTACTATTGAATCTTCACAGCTTTAAACGAGCTGACCTTGCTACTATGATAACCTCTCATAAAGAGCACAACTTTAAGATATTCTTAATGGGTACTTTGCAAGCTATCCATACTAAAAAGAAGAAGTCATGCTTTGCTTCTTAACTTACATACTTTTTTGAGGAATAAAGGAAGGATAAACTTCAGGTTCTAAGCTTAGGTCGCGAGAAAGAGTTAGTGCCTTTATATCCTCTTTCTACCTTTTTTTTTTATTTATTATTTTTTTTTCAATTCAAGTGTTGTAGTTGTATCTTCTACCCATACATTCTCTTTCCCGTCTCTTGTAGGTATGAACTTTCCGCTTTCATAGTGTTCTAGCTTTCCTTGTTTATATTCTTCGGAAGGCTTGAGGAAGGTGTTAGTCCATGACTCTTTCTCTTAGCCATACGCATTACTTAGGGTAAGTGATTTACTTTAGGTCCTTTCTACTTAAGTTCACTTTATCGGTGCTTAGACTTATATCACCATGCTTCCATACGTTTAAAAGGTCAATATGTGATTATTTCACATGTAGACTTAGTACTTCTTCAAATTTTCTTTTGCGACCAATTTTGAAGACATTTTTCTCCTCCTATTATACAAGACCAACCCAGCCTTGCTCTTCCGAAGACGTAAGCTTAGGTTGAGGGATCAATTGATCAGTCACTCTTACAGTTCATTGACACTGAAGGTGAATTCACATTCCACCCTTATGTCGAGCAAATTGTAGGATATGAAGATAGTAATGGACTTTATCCTCCTAGCTTAGACAATGAGGTTACCTTGGTGGAAAATCAAGAAAATATCTTAGATATGTTTCTGGCTTTTGTCTTTGCGCTAGTAGGTGATATACTGAATGCACCTACTGTATATCGTTATGAATTCTTTTTTAAACTCTCAAAGCTTAAATCTTAAGGTAGTAGAGATGTACGAGGGCCTATTACTAAATAATCAAAATATCCTAGTAGGACGACAGGGGTGAACTCTTCTTTAAAGTCTAAGAACAACTACCCCTCACCTCTACCAGTGGATTCAAGACAAACCAAGCGAGCATTTATTCAGGAAGTAACTTTATTAAATGCATCACGCTATTTTATATGTATGTAGATATATATATATATATATTTATTTTATTTCTTTGTTCTTATAGGTTGAGACTAACTTTCCCGTTGCAATTGGCAAGAAGGATGATGCCACTAACTTGAGCTCCAGGGTTCGTCCGAACAATCCTGCTACACTAGTAATAGCTTGAGATAATGATGATGAGGACTTGGTAGATTATGGTGAATCTCCAGTCCAATACAGGGATGCTAATGATGACAATGGAACTGAAGAGTTGAATAATTTCCCTAAAACACAGGATATTACTTTGTTAGTCAATGAGGCAGGTGATGGCAATACTTATGCAGATGTGTTATTACACTCAAGGACTTATGGCAATGAAGTATATGCAACATCTATTGATGTCTCTCCACCCTTAGTTGCTAACTTATCTCATAGAGACATGGTAGCAACTCTAGAAAACATCCTTGGGGAGATAATATCCTTTCATGGATTTCACATTCCTTCTCATCTACTAGAACCATTGGAAAGACTTTACGCAATGGACTAAGATTTTTGGAGCAAGTCTCTTATGTTGGGGACTGAGTTAGCCAATACCATAGTGAAAATGTTAGGAGAAGCTGCATCACTACTTAAGAAGTCTTAGGGGTCTTTGTTAGATGATAAGTTCTAGCAGCTAATTAGCTAAGTTGAAGGGGCTTGTCTTTAAAAATTCAAGGTTAGTAACCTAGAGCCCATTGCTGTCAAAGTTAAGAGATTACTGAGTTATCATACTACTATGAGAAGCCAAGGTAAGTTAGTGGCAAGGATTCTAGCCTTGCAAGATGCTATTGAGGAGATAAACTATGAAGCAAAAGATTTATTAGGCAATATGGACCTTTAGTCTATAGTTGGTTTAGATTGTCACCCTTAATAGAGTTTAGCTATATTCATTTGTTTTCATTCTTCCACTTTTTTTTTTTCGGTATTCAAGTTATTTTCAACACTTTCAAATAGAACTTACTAATTGAATAAAATTTGATTACTTCCCCCCTATCTTTCTATTCTGTATTTATTTCAATTACTTTGTTGTATCAAATAACAAGGCTTTTTAGCCTAGAGGTGGCCTATGCTATTGAAATCTGGGCAGGGGGGTATTCATTGTATGCTTTAGGAGGTTGTACCTTACTTAGCGACAACATTGTAAAAGAAACGTCATAATAATAGGATTTGTTCCCTATGGCTTATGAAGCCAAGATGATAGTGTTGCGCATTAAAGGGAGGCTTTCACTTGCTAGCAATAATACATAAGATAAAATAGTCGATCGCACTTAAGTAGTGATAGTAACATGTGCCAATCATATTTATCAATGGTCAAGAGGGTATTTCCCAATACTTAACCTTGTATCAATTTCTCTTTACTTATTCTCATATTAGCCTTATGCGTTAAGGAGACGTATCTCTAACTTTGCAGTAATAAGGAGATAAGAGTAGAATACATAATAAAATTGTGTACTAAGGAGATAAATCTTTAACTTTACAGTAACAAGGTAAAAGAAAGTAAAAGAACACAAAGAAACAGAGTAATGGAAGTTGAATGTTTTATTCAAGTGAATTGCAAATACATTGTTGTATCTACAAATGAAACTTTTCAAGGGAGGGGTTATTGCATCGGTTTTAGAATTAAAGAGCTTGCAATAGCCACTGTCATAAACCTCATGAATTATAAATGTAAAATTTGAAGATAGAATACCTTACCGGGCATGCTCTGTCGCGCGAAGTACAATATCGCCTTGCTGAAAAGATCTTTTCTTAACCAAGTAATCATAAGCAACACTAAGTCATCTTTGGTAATTAGTAAGGTTGTGCTTAGCATTGTCTCGCTTTTCTTCTAAGGCTTTAGGATCCAGCATACGTAAATTGTCTGATTCTAATTCAGCATTAAGAGTGAAGCATGCAAAAAGGATTGATATTTCAATAGGCATCACTGCCTTAGACCCATATACCAAAGAGAAAGGTGTAGCTTGAGTAAGACCTCGTTTGGAAGTTTTATAAGCCCATAATGCCAATTTCAGTTTGTTATTCTACTCTTTATGATTTTCATGAACCATTTAACTGAGCACCTTTAGGAGAGTCTTGTTTGTTACCTTTGCTTGACCATTTCCCTTTAGATAATATGGTGTGGATTTTACATAATCAATATTGTAAGAAGCCAGCAGTTGTTGTACATGTGAGTTGATGAAAGGGGTGTCGTTATCTAAAAGGATACGTTTTGGGATCCTAAAATGGCAAATAATATGCTTTTTGATGAAATTTACTATGATAGGTCCTGTTGCATTCTTGAGGGGGATCGCCTCAACTCACTTGGTGAAACATTCAGTCCTAACAAGGATTCATATGTACCCTTTGGATGGTAGGTTTATTAAACCAATTAAGTCAAATGCTCAAGTATGAAATGACCATGGAGTAGTCAAACTATGCAATGTCACTGTGGGAGCATGGATTGCATCATCATGTAGTTGGCATGCAACATACTTCTTGGCAAAATTAAATGCATCATTTTCCATAGTAGGCAGATAGTATCCCATATGAAGCAAGTAGTGGTACAACTTCCTTCCCCCTTGATGTTCTCCACCATCTCTAGAGTGTACTTTAGATAATATGGTTTCTATTTTAGGAGGTGCTATACATTAGAGAGGCTTTCTCATGAATGACACCTTATATAAATCACTCTTATGTATAAGAACTTTCTTGCTTTATGCTTCACTAATTGAGCATCTATGCTGTTTATAGGCAGAACATTATTTTTTAGGTAATTGATGTAAGGACGCCTCCAATCACCTGCACTTGCTACAAAGTTGCATTCTCCTTGGAATGGTAGAATTGGATGAAGGAGTAAGCACCCGTGAAGATGAAGAGTCACTTAAATAGACTCTTACATTCTTTGGTGCAGGAGTTAGTTATCGTGTAGGTTTAGGCAAGGGGCTTTCATCACCTCCTCTTCGATGGAGATCCTCCTTAAGGGCTGGAGGATTAATTACTTGAGTTGAGATAATAACACTTGGTAGTACAGCCGTACAAAAACTATAGGGTTTAGCAAAGCCATACCTTATTACGTAACAGTAGTGGCAGCCATCCCGATAAGGATGGGTTGGAACATAACCATGAACTGATTTAAAGCCTTGATGGCTTCTTGCATTGTTTGCATTGTCTGTATGAGATATAGAGGAGCTTTAGGCGCTAAATGGTCATAACTAGTACTCTCAGGTGGTGGGAATAGATTTTGCTCAGTATGCTTAACATTAGTATCGAGCTCTTGAGACATGGTATTAGATATACTAGTTGTTTTCTTCTTGGGAGGTGCCATGTCTTTGCAATCACTCTTTCCTAATAGAGTTACTGAAATGTTGATGTAGGGGTTTGATTGGAGTAGTCATGTGCGTGTTATGTAAATAGTATGCTACATGTGCCTTCAAAGAAATGAAACGAGATTGTCACCTGAGGGGATGATTGGGTAAGAATAAGGTAGAGAGGAGGAACAAGTAATCTCAGTATTTTAAATGCACAAGTGATAGATAAGGCAGCTTTGGGGGATCTTAAGTGTTTATCTTGTAGCTTGAGTGAATGAGATAAATTCTTTGCCTAAACGCTATTTGATCTTAGAGAGTAGAGTTTTCATAGTGGAACACCATTTCTCTTATCTCTTTAAGAGTTTCAAATGATAAGGAAATACTAGGTATTTATAAGCTCTTGGGCATGGTGGAATCCGTCGATCATCTAGGTGATCAATGAATGAGATGGAGCTTGTTTGTTTAATGGTTATCCAAAATGAGCTAACTAATGAGTCAAATGCTAGTAGCCTTCCCCATAAGTGTATGAGTATGCCTAAGAAAAGTTGGAGGCGGATGAGCCTATCCAATGATCCCTATTTCAAGCTTACCAAGCCAACTAAGCTAAATTTCCCTAAATCATCTCAATATGGACTGTACTCTTTATGCTTGTTACTTAGCCTAAGAGTCAAGCTTAAATAAATAATGGGCTTATCCCAATAATTAATATAACAATTTTTAGCCCCTTACATCTAGTAACAAAATATTAGGAAATGTAAAACATAATTTCAACCCTTACACTTTTAAGATTTCGTAAATAATAATTTAATCATGTGGAAAAATGATTAATTAATTATTTTTTTATTGTAATGACACATGTATTGGCTAAAAAAAGTTTTCTTTTTTTAAGGAAGATGAGGAGGCTACTTCTAAATTAGTCATTCATTAATATATATTGCAAAAATGGAGGGAAGAATAAATAGAAAAAAAAAAGTACTACAATATGTATGTAGCTCTATTGTTGGATCATGTTCAATCTCATAACTTAAGTAATGTTTTACACTTCAAAATTTTTATAGTTGAACGAACTCTTTTTTATTTTATATTGTCATTATAGTTTCATAGAAAATAATTAAAAAAAATCCAATATTAACTTAAATAAAAAACTGGCTAGAAAATATGCTTAGTCGTTGATATATCTTTAAATAAGGAAATAAAAAAAGAAAAATATTTTCAAATAAGAAAAAAATAAAATTTTTTTTAATTACAAATAAATCACAATGGCATTTTTTTTTAAAATAAATTCTACTCCTTATGGAATTTTTTGTAAAATAAATTAAACTCTTAAATTTTATTTTTGTGAATACATCCTTTGTTAACAAATTGCAAAATCTATTTTCTACATATGATTGGAATGAACATGTAGTATGTATTAGTACATGAAAAATATTTACTTGTGGATTCTACTTTAACATGGATTTGCATCCAACGATGAAAAAAAACACAGATACAATAACACTAGGGCCTTTAACTTGGATTCTACTTCAAATTTAAGATAAATAATAACCGATTACAAAATATGTATTTAAAACACTCTAATCAAAGTAAAAATAATAATTAAATAATAAAATTTATATAAGTCATGATGATATAAAACGCATTCTAGTATAAGGAAATTTTCAACTTGCAAATCTTAGTGCAATTTATTTTAGGCTTATTTGAATATCTATCTTATAAATATTTAATTAAGAATCATGATAACATTTTTAAATAACTCTTATTAAGTATAACCATGAAATAGGGTAATTTTATTTTACAATGAAAAAATATATATATATATAATTTTATACTCATACTATCTCTTCCTATACTTTAAACTCTTTTCCTTTTGCATATTATCTTTTATCCATCTATTTTCATTTTATTTATATTTTATATTTTTCATACCTTAGATTCTAAAATATTTTAGAATATTCACTACCTTAAAACCCTTACCTTAATTCTTACTATCTCGAGCTTACTCCCCCTTCCCTAACGATTTCTTATTAGATACACCTCCTCCTTTATCCTTTATCTGTTGAATTCATCCTCACTATCTTTCTCTCTCTATTTCCCTTTACCTCCTCCTTATTTCTCTCTTACCCCTTCCAACCGAGCTCCTAGCTCACTCTTCTCAATGAAGCTTTCCAAACCATAGCATCTCTCTCTCTCTCTCCTTTGCACCTTGTCCTCTAATCTTTACATATCTTAGATAACGATTCTAGTGGTAGTTGGGCAATTACAATATCAAATAACGTAAAAGAAAAAGAAATTCAATAATAAATTGCTACATTTAAAATGAAATTACGCAAACCAAAAATTGAAAAATTCATTACTCAACCTATTCATCTAATATGATATTGGAATAAAAGATGAATGCATTTTTACAACAATTTATTATGCAGTCATAGTTCATTACTAGTTAGCATTTGCTTGGTAGAAAACTTATCAAATTGGTATTATTTTATTTTATTTTTTATTTCGAGAAGGTTTAACATGAGATGGAGATTGACACCATCCCATTTGCTTTGTTTAAGAAAACTTAATGGGAAATAAAATAAGTTCTAAAAACAATCATATTCAAGAAAATTAACTTAATATATACTTTAAAGCTTATTAACAGTGTTTAAGCCTAATTATGCATGAGTGTTGATGAAGTAACACATATAGTTAGAAATAATCTTAGAATTTGCAAACCTAAAAAGGATAAAAAGAGAGAGAGAAGAAGAAGAAGAAGATTGTATCTCTTTAGAAGACTAGAAATTTAAATTTCAAATTCCAATTGAAAATTGTTTTGTCCATATTACTCGCTTTTCGTACATCTTATGTCATGAATAAAGTAACCAAATTTAAACTAAAAAGCTAATAGATACATTTTTATTTTCTTAAGTAAAAGAAGAAATGTACCGATCTAGAATAGTAAACATAGATATTATCTATAAGGTGAGTAATTTTCTTGGAACTACAATTAGCTATATACATTTCCTAGAAATCATTTACAAATAAAAAATATAGACAATATATATACTGAAATTGAATATCCTTATTTAATAGATTTACCAAAATTAAAAGAAAACATAAAACGACTGTTTACTAATGCTTGTTCTAAAGTTGGCACTAAATACCATATTGCCATTGAAGGTAAATCCAATGATTGTTAACCATGGAGTGAGGACTTCCAAATTTACTTATTCTAAAGTTAACACAAAATAACACATCGCCATTAGAAGGTAACTCCGATGATTGTTGTGCTTATGAAGTGATGACCTTCCGAATTTATGTCCATTTTGGTAACTGAAAGTAGAAGAAAGAGAGTAAGGCTAGTAGCAGTTTGGCTTAAAGAGCAAATCATATATGCTCTTGTTATAGGGAAAAAAAAATGTCGTACATACTCTATTAGGATTACAAATTTTTAATAAAATAATATAGATTATCATTATCATATAAAACTGTCATCAAATATTGGAAAAAATTTTAATTACATTACATATTACCTCTTATATATACATTAATAATGAGAGATAAGGAAAAAAAAAAAGTCATATATGCTTTATTAGGATTATAAATCTTTGATAAAATAATGTAGGTTTTTATATAAAAACATCATCAAATATTGGATGCTTATAACTTAGAAAATACTAATTACATTGATAACTCGTTCACTTCGATGTAAGGAATAAAGAGGGAATGAGTTTGCAATTCCTAAAAAATAAAAAAAAAAAGTTGTAATTGCTTTTACTTTGTTTACTTAGATAAAGAAACAACAAACGAATAAAGGTGTAACAAAACACAAAATTACTAGAATACCCTTATTTTATCTTCTTCCCTTTCTTTCCTTTTCTCTCTCCTTAGTAACCCACAAATATAAATCACTGACTCTCTCTTTGCTCTTGTTTTTATCTTAAATGGTTTAGGAAATTTTGTAAAACTTAAGTTGTAGAGGGTTTTGATTAAGGATTTGGATGAGCTTATTTGTGGTACTTTACGTATAATGAATGGATCTTATCGGTGATTTGGTAATGGGGTGAATTTGGGTGATAGGGTTTTGTTAACGAAATCAAAGAGTGGAGAGTCATTTGGAATTTGAGAAGTTGAATTGGAATGCATTTTCGAGAATTTCGAAAAGGATTTCAAGAGCTATAACTCATCTTCATTAGTGAATAGTTTGTTGGGTTAGGTTTTGGGTTTGGGCATGGTGGTGGGTTGTGGAAATGTATGATGATAGTCTTAGTTAATGGTAGTGGTCAGTGGACATCAAGTCTGGCTCTTTCGATACCCAGCAACCCATGACTTAGTTAGATACTAAGTTGACTCACTAGTTTTTAAGGTGGTCTGTAAGTGGTTAATAGGCTGTACTAATATTAGTGTTGGTGGCAGTTGGTGGTGATGTGTTGTGGTCATGGTTGTGATGCTGTGGTCGTTGTGTTATGGGGAAAGGGGATATCTTAGGAAAATATGATTTATGTTGTATGGAATGGGGATTCTTAGGTTAAAGTAAAGAATCTTTATTACTTGAAATCAAATAATAAGAAATAATAAAGATTTTTATGGAATCATGGTTCCAAGACGCAAAACCAACTAAACGATGTAATAAGGAATAAGGAGGAATGGAATAGCCATTCCATCTAAGTGAATGGGCTAAATAGTGAGAAATAGAATAATATGAATAAGACATTTACTATATGGTAGTTATCTTTAAAAATATTAATAAGAGGAAAGGGAAAAAAGTGTTTCTAAAGTTGGTGATTGATATCATATGAGAGAATGGATAGAGAAAGCGATAAAAAGAGACTTAAAGATGAATATATGTTGTTATTAATGATGTTATTTAATAGCAGTTATTGTTATTTTTTTATTAGTAATTGTTAGTAGTTATTTAAGACAAGTTTTTATAATGAAATAATGATATAGGCAACTAAATTGGTGTAAATGTGGTGGGGATGAGAGGGAGACTAAGATTGACATATGGAATATTTAAGGAAGTGGGGATAGTTATTGCTTATAACTTATTTAAATGGGGAAAGTTAGGAGACAATGGCAACATTATTAACGTTACGGTAAAAAATCTAGAAAGTTAAGCATGGTATATTAAATTTAAAATTATGATTTAAAACTATATAATAAGAAAGTGGAGTCAAATATTTTGTTGTTGGCTTAATAATAATGGATAGATGTATAGTTTTTTTCTTTTTTTTGGTCAACTATTATATGGAAGGGATTCAAAATTGATTAATTCAATTAAAAAAATTAATATTCATACTATTAGATTACAATAGCCTTGACAACAGAATGTATAGTTTTTAATGTGTGGTAGAAGATAGAGGTCAAATTAATTTTTTGTTCTTTAGTGATTTTCAAAATTCCAAATTCTTAGTTTTTGCTTTATCATGCTTAAAACTTCGTATAATGGATGAAAAGCGGATGAAGATCGTAGAATCGGAAAGGAAATGCCAGAGACACTCCAACTAATAACTTGAAATATTATTGCTTTGGTTGATAAATTGCACACAAGGGATTAAGATTAGTGGTTAAACTTAAATAGAGGAGATAATATCTTCATGGTTTAGATTGAGGATGAATATTAGTAAAATTGTGTAAATAGAGGGTGATGTTAGATAAAGTAGGACAAATAATGAATGATGCCATGTTCAAGTAGATTATGAAAATTACAATATTTTGTGCATTTAACGTGTTATGTCCTATCATCTAATAGTGTTACATTGAAACCTTAATGTCATCAGATATTTTTTCACTGCTCTATATAATATTCAAATCAATATATGAATCATTACAAAGTTTCATTTCTATTTGAATTTGACTGTAAAAGTTCATACTTTAGTATATAAGCTTTTTCATTTTGCAATTAGAAAAGAGATTTCAAAATCGAAATATTGACTTGTATTGGTTTTCAAGATTCTGATTAATGATGGAAGTCAAACCCATCGTTACCTGTTTGAAAAGGTGTAAAAGATTTAGTTAACTCTATGGCAATATTTGGTCGGGTAGAAATCCACGGAACGTTAAAAAAATTAGTGAAAATTAAAGGAAATTGTGTGTTTAATTTGAAAGGAAATTGGGTGAATTGGTTGAAAGTAAGTAGAAATTACAAATATAACCTTACAAGGAAAGGAAAACTTAAAAAAAAAAAATTAATCCTATCATTATTTTGAAAAAAAAAATATTTCCACTCATTTTTTTTATTTCCTTTCCTTTCTTTTCATTTCTTTCCATTTCCATTCTTCTTAAAAGTTTCCAAACATACTGCAAGAAGCTTAAACGAATATAAAGTGCGATAAAACGGGGATTTTTTAATTATATTATTTCGCCATTTTCTTTGAGTCCGACACTGTCGAGGAAATCAAAGGCAATGTATGTAACGCTCGGTCAATTAGAATTGGTTCAGAAGTTGAAAATTTCTTATTTTTCCGGATCATCATATGAAATTTATTTTATACCTGAAATTGTCTCAAAAAATCAATAAAAAAATTTTTAAGCTCAAGATTTACCATTGGTGCGCGAAACATGTCCATTTTTACGTGAAAATTCTTCGAAAACATATATTCTTTTCTTTGAAAAATATATAAAAGTTGTTTTACTTGTATGGCAATGAAAGTGTTAAGAGGCAATCATGAACTTTTCTTTCTTATAAAAAAAAAAAAGGATAGATCACATATATTTCACTAAATATATGGATGCTCTTTAAATCCACCATGTAAGTCTCTTTGTTCTATATATATTTGATTATCAATCCAATATTTAGTAATGATCCCCGCTATTTGTACCTTTTGTTATGCAATGATTAATAAGTAAATAGCACCTAATTGTAGAGCTATGAAATAAAATATATGTGAACTTGAATTGCCCGTGTTTGTTTATTTCTATAAAATATGCCGACTGTCCCAATTGAAATACAAGGACTAAATCTTGTAAATTAGAGAAAACAACTATTGTTTCTACTTTTTTCTTCCTTTTTTTTTTAGATTTTCTCTTTTAATTAGCTATTAACAGCCTACTCTACTATATTTTGTACAGAGCTAAAATTATTGGGTTAAACCCATTATTTATTTGAATTTGACTTATTGGACTAGATGATAGGTGTAATAAGTTCAATTCATATTTAAGATGATCTAGAAAGAATTAAGTTGTGGGCTCAGAGTAAGGATCGTTAGATCGGTTCATCCACATCTAACCGTTTTTTAAGCAAGCTCATATACTTATGAGAAAAAAGCTACTAGCCTTGGGTGCATTAATTAGCTTATTCAAAACAATTATGATTTGAGTAAACTCTATCTCATTCGTTGATCTTTTAAATAATTCGACGGATGCTATCACATTCGAGGGTATATAAATACCTAGTATTTCCTTCTGACTTGTAACTCTTAAAGAGAACTAAGAAACAACATTGCTCTGCAATACCTATGCTTTGTAAGATTAAATAAGCAATTTAGGTAAATAATTGATCTCTTTCGCTTAAATTATAAGGTGACCACCTAATGTTGCTTTATTTGTTACTTGTACATTTGAGATATAAGATTGTTTGTTTCTCTTCCCTATATTTCATTCTCATCTCATCTCATCATTCCTTTAGGTGTCATTCTTGTTTCAGTTCATTGAAGCTATGTGCAGTAAGTCACTTACGCAACACATATGTGACCACTCGAGTTAGATCTCTGCATCTACATTTTTTGGGGGCTCTACTAGGGGCAATGATAGCAAAGATATGGCACAACTTAAGAGAAAAAAACTAACCCATCTAACATTACCTCACAAGATCCCGATATTGATGTTGAGGTTATTGAATATAACTCGCCCTCACCACCTAAGAACACTAGTTATGACCATTCGGTACTTGAGGGCCCTCTTACATGGATAATGTGAGTAATGGAAGAAGCTATGAGAGCTCTAAACTAGTTCGTAGCTTTCGAAGCCCTCCTTATTGGGTTAGCTGGTACTACTATTATGCAATAGGGTGTGACTTTGACAAACCTTACTATTGTTGCATAGCTAGGAACCGCTACCCTAACTTAACAAATAAACCCTCTTATTCCTTAGGATTTCGAGGAGAGGGTAAACAAACCCCTTAACAAGAAATTACATAGTTGTTGACCCCTAGGATAGAGAATACAAGAGTCCAACTTGGTGGCTTTTCATCCTTACGCAAGCCCACTCTGTGGTCTAATCCTATTACCTTAACCATTGATGGATCTACTTGCCATCCAATCCTACTCCTTCTCTTGCTTTTGCTCTTGCTCTTGATCTTGTTCTTGTTCTTGCTCTTGCTCCTGTTCCTAATCTTGCATTGTAACTTTTACTCTAAGGATTCCTTTATAACAAGGAAAGTCTTGAATGTCTATATGAAGGAAATATAAACTATGTCATCTATAAGAGTACTAGGATTGAAACTTCCCTATCATTAGCGTAGTGTAGTGAAACCTTATCTTAAGGACTTTTTAAGTCTTAAATTTATTTGCTTAATGGCAAGAAAGGGACGTGCCAAAAAATACTTGCTAAAGTTATTGAGTTTTCTTATCATTGTTTTAATGATAACAAAAAAGAGTAAAGATATTTAATCAAGTGTGTCAAGTGTACAGGACATTAAGTAAAGTAAGTTTTTATTTAAGGCTTGATTTTAAGAATCAAAGGATAATTTAGATACTACGTAAGAGATACTGGATGTAATCAGTGACTTACATAATAATATAATTTATGTGGTTTATTAGACTTTTAATTGTTTGAAGGCTTAGCTCTACTTATTAGATATGTTTAGGTAACATAGCCAACATGTTCCACTAAGTTGGACAATAAATCGACATGGATTAAGGAGGATTAATTGAATTATTTTAAGGACAAGTTCATTTAGACAAATACATAACGACAGTGGACAAATTTTTGTTAAAATCATTATTTATCAAATTTCTCGTGAGATTTTTGATGGATTATTATCAAGATATATGGACGACTTTAAGAAACTCAAATCATATTTTTATTGAGGCTCATATCAAGTTTTGATGTGTGTAACAATCTTGGATAAGGATGAATCTTATTTGCTACTATAGATTTTTTTTTTATCAAATTCAAAATGATCTAATTAAGTAATATCTTCAAGAGATACATATTCATGAATATCATATTTGTTACAAGATTATTCAGGTAGGCATTTAATAAGAAAGTATTAGAAGCTTGAAGTTCAACTTCAAAGTATTTTCAAGCGTCAAGATTTGCTTGTAATTTTTAGGAGACATTTTTAACAAGAATAATTCAATTTATGCAGAACAGTAGTTCAACGTTCATTTGGAATCAATCAACAAGAGTGATCTAACTTCCATAAGTCAAGGGATAAGAGGTTCTAATGGCTAGATCAAGATATTTTAAGGTTCTTCAAGTTGTGTCAAAGATTTATCAAATATTTTAGCAAAAAAAATTGTATCTAAAGGATATAAAAAGAAAGCAATTCAAATTTTTGAGAGACACAAATCTATAACTTTCTACTGAAAACTTTATTCTTAAAAGAATTCAAAGATTTTCGCAAAAAAACATTGTATCTGATAGATATAAAAAGAAAGCAATTCAAATTTTTGAGAGACACAAATCAATAACTTTCTACTGAAAACTTTATTCTTAAAAGAATTTAAAGACCCTTTCCGAAGCTCAATAAAGAACAACATTGTTTACTCTATTTTGATTTTTTTTATCTTATGTTTACATTTCAAGGATTATTGTATTCAGTCCTCATTTTCACTATAAATCTCATTTTTTGAGAGATAGGCTTTGTATTAGAGGAGAAATTCAAAATTTTGTAAATCTCTATTTAAACAAGGATAGCTAAGTGAGATGGAGTAGAAAACCTGTATTTGTTTCTCTCTTGATTGGATTAATGGAAAGTGGATAATGGAACAATACTAATGTGGAATACTATGTCCCAACAATGGAGTTGGAAGAGTGTAGTAAGCATAAAACTGAAGCATTACAAATTTTGAGCTTGGTCTTCTTATCCTTACTCTCCTTTATTTCATATTTTACTTATATATTGTTTTATGCCATGATTGTTAAAGTAATCAAATGGGATGCGTTTAAGTCTTTATTTACAAAAAATTTAAAACTTTTTAAGTAACTAGTTTACCTTCCTCTTGGTTACTTTCAAAACCTACAAAAGTTTATTGAAACTTTAGAGACTTATAGGCTTGATGATGATTTGAAGCTCAAAGAGTTTTCGAAATAATTTACAGAGAAGGCATACACCTGGCATGAGGACTATGTACAAGCTATTTTTGGAGAAGTTCTTCTCCACCCAGGATTAAGTCATAATTACAAACGTGGAAAGAACGCGAAAAACTTGAAGAACTATTTGATGGATTATATAGAGTACTTCAAAGAGAGCATCTTAGACATCTAAGATGTATGTAACAAAAATGATTTGGTAAAGATTTGCATTTAGGAGATGTTCACCGAGTATACCATCTATTAGGAAAACCTTAACTTGTGTTCTTTCTCTACACTTGTTGAGACTACGAAAAGAACCAAAAACTTTGTTGTAAGGCAATGAATGGAAGTTGGGAGATTTGCAAAACAAGCAACGTTTGTTAGCTTAGCCTAAGGCAAAACTTCTAGAGACAACAATAAGCTAAGGAATGATAAGCCAAGGGACTTAACATCAACTGTCTCATTCTCATGCTTGATGAGGAAGGTACTTGTTGTATGTGACTAATGGTTATAGGATGGGATAATAAAGCTCTTAAGGGTAGAGCTCTTACTAACTACAAACAAGGATATTGACCCTAAATTCTGCAAATATACAGGACTGTAGGTCATCCTATTAAGAAGTGTTAGACCTTGAAAAGGATATTTAATGACAAAGTTTGTGATGGGGGAACTTATCATAATGAATAATGATGGGTGTAACAATCTACTTTCGACACATAATACTTAATGGGGGTACCATGAATACTATCAATCATGACCCAAGGCAAGAAGAGAAAGATGTGCTACAGGTTGAGGCATAGAGAAGGAAGCAACAACAAAGACCAACTAAGATGTGCACCTATTGATGGTTGTTGCCTTAATGAAGACTTCCAACATTAGAAAGTTCTTTGATTTGTTGGGATTCAGCAAAGATGCATGGCTTGTGACAACAATTATACTTACCTAAATCTTTGAGAGACAATACGAAAAGTGTAGTGCAATGCAACTAGTACGAAGGATGGCTAACATACATGAGAATGCGATAATATTTATAAATGAAGACATGTGAGCAAACAATGCTCATCATGGCTATCTTCTTTATGTGGAAAGCATACTCAACGAGCATCCTATTAAGAGGACATTTATAAACAATAACTCTTCCATAAATATTATACCGATGTCCACATTTAAGGCTACAAGGATAGACAACCAATGCCTGGCGAGGCAGTATATTATAGTAAATAACTTCATTAAGTTATCCATAGACACAATAGAATATGTTAACGTGGACTTTAAAGTTGGCCTCATGCAATGCTCTATGCGATTTCACATGATCGAGGTGCCCATATCTCACCATCTTCTTGTTGGGAGGAAGTGATTGTACGATCACAACCCATACCTTCAACATGACACCAATGTATTAAGGATCAATAGAAAAGTAAAGACATCTTCATTTTAGCTATGAAGATCCCATTCGAGTATAATGAGTCTTATCTTACTAATGAAAGGTTCTTCGATAAATATATTGAAGACAAAAGGACTACTATTGCTAAAGCTTCCCATACCACAAACCACTTGAGAGGAGACCTAGGAAAAATAAAAGAAAAAGAGGAGAACGAGAGGCTTCTATTGGGGTAAGCAAAATAAAGAGGAGTTAAAGAGATATAGTTTTGTCATAGGCTGATAAACGAAGGGTATATTCTTTATAATGGTCTTTAAGATTTGAAAAGGCTTTCTTGTCTTCCTCATATCCCATCATAGTATAAGAAACCCAACCCCTTAGTCCTTTACCCCTTACCTTTTAGAGATGTAAGAATAGATGAAACCCTAAGCAAGCAGATTGATGAGTCATACCTAACAGGACCAATAGAGTATTCGTGACCTATCTTCATTAGCGAGAATTTTTTGCAAGAGATTAAGGTTTACTTAGTAGAGTTGTTGAAGGAATACAAGGATATATTTGCTTGGACATATGATGAAATGCAAGGATTAGACTTAGTTTAGTGGTGCATAAATTAAACATCGCACTTAGGGTTGAGCTAGTAAAGCAAGGATAGTGAATCTTCCATCTTAAAATTGAAGTACAAATAAAAGCAGACATTGAAAAGTTACTTTCAATCGGCATTATTAAGTCTTATTAAGTCATATTAAGTCAATTAAACATCTTACATGGCTAGCCAATATTATGCTAATGAAAAAGAACGAATAGATATGCGTTTGCATATACTTCCATGATCTCAACAAGACTTGCCTAAAGGATGATTTTCTAATGCCAAATATTGACACATTGGTAGATGCCACAATCAAACATGAATTATTCTCCTTCATAGATGGCTTTAGTGGCTACAATCATATTAAAATAACTATCGGAGATGCCAAATACACGACTTTTAGAACACTGGTGGGGAGCTTCCACTATGTAGTCATGCCATTTAGGCTCAAGAATGGAGGAGCTACTTACTAGAGGGTAAGCATTACCATATTCTATGGCATGATGCATCACTTCATGGAAGACTATATCGATGACATATTAATTAAGCTAAGACAAGCACTCGGTCACTTGACTTATCTATAAAGGTTTTTGAACAAAGTTATCCATATAAGTTATTCATGAATCCCTTGAAGTATATCTTTAGGGTAGCTTTGGGGAAATTCCTTGAGTTTATTGCTCATAGGAAAGGAATAACGTGGATCTAACAATAGTGTATGCCATACGATCCATGCCTTCACTTACCATTCCAAAGGAATTAAAGACCTTCATGAGGAAAGTTGCCTAATTAGGTGATTTATCCCTATATTGGTAGAAATTTCTCATTTAGTCCAACAACTCATGAAGAAGGGACCCCATTGAGAGGGGGCAACCATAGGAGGAAGTTATATAAAAAATCAAGGAGGTCATCATCTCTCTATAGACAATGACATGCTAGTTAAAGAACTGCCAATGATCATTCATTTAACAGTCATTGATTAGTTTATTATGGTTGTACTGGCATAAGAATTAGATGGTGGTAAGTAACTAGTTTATTACCTAAGTTGATCCTTCTAAGGAAGAGAGGTAAAGTACTCAGCTTGTGAGAAGCACTGCTTCATACTAGTATTTGCTATGTAAAAGTTGCACCATCATTTTTAAGTGCATAAGGTTAATGTTGTTACCCATTTAGATCCATTAAAGTACTTATTGTCATGATTGACCCTTTAAGAAGGATTGCAAAATGGTTACTCCTCCTATCAGAGTATAACATCATTGTCATGCCATAAGGCTATTAAATTTGAGGCTATGGTAGACCTTTTGGCTCAATTTCGACATATGGAGCTCCCAACATAGATATAATCCCTGTAGAGTTCTATGAGGATTCCATGAGAGTTAAACCAGATAGAAAGTGGCAAGTGCAATTTGATGGCTCATTTATTAATAGTATACAAGGAGTTAGGGTGATCTTGACATCTGTAGAAGGTGAAGAGATACCTTTAATATTCAAATTAGACTTCCCTATTGCTAATAATGAGGCTGAGTATGAAGCTCTTCCACTTAGACTCATTTGTACTCATAATGTTGGAGCATCTCACTTGTGCATCTACGATCACTCGAACTTAATCATCAAGCAAGCTAACAACAAATTTTCTCTCAAAGAACCAACATTAGCATCTTATAAAAGCTGCAATGTAATCTCTCATTAGCAAGTTCAATTTAATGAGATATAAGCACAACAAATCATCTACCAGCCACTATGTAGATGCTCTAGCAACACTAGCTTCTAAAGTTCCCATTCAAAGTACAAAAAGTATTTCAAATGTTTAAGTTATCAAGAAATGCATCGTTGGTACAACTTTAAAATTAATGGATGAAGGCAAAGAAGCATAAGTTGATTGGTACTCTCTTATCAAGGTACCATTAGTGCATTCGTATACAACTTTTGTGTCAACCTTGAAGAACTTCTTTTACATTAATAGTGTCTTGTATTTTAAAGGTCTAGAAGGCATCTTATCTCGATACATTGGTGTGAAATAAGCTCATTTGAAGTTGGATAAATGCCACAAAATCTGGTGTGGAGAGAAGTGCCACCTTTGTATTATCACATTCAATGCTTAGGGTATTATTGACCAACAATGTCTAAAGACACATCTTAGCTACAAATGAGTTGCCCAAAGTGCTAAACTCTCCGACTAGGAAGAATGCAACTTTATATCAAGTGCAGGGGGTTAGAGGTGCTCTTATATTGATTACTTAAAAAATAATGTCTTGCTTATGAACTATACAGATTCTTGGCTAGTAAAGTATAAAGCAAGAAAGTATCTTTATACATAAAGGCAAATTGTATCATTTATAGGAAAGCCTCTCCAATGTATGGCACCCCTTAAAATAGAAACTATATCGTTTGAAGTGCACCTTAGAGATGGTAGAGAACATCAAGAGGAAGGGAAGTTGTACCACCACTTGCTTGATATAGGGAACTATTGGCTCACCATGGAAAAATGATGCATTCAATTTTGCTAGAAAGTGTGTTACATGCCAACAACAAAGTGATGTAATCCATGCTCTTGCTATTGCATTGCATGGCCTAACTACTCCACGGTCATTCCGTACTTAGGCTTTTGATTTAAATAGTCCAATACATTTACCACCCAGGGGATGCATATGAATATTGATTGGGACAAAATGCTTTACATAAAGGGTTGAGGCAATCCCTTCAAGAAAACAGTAGGACCTATAGTAGCAAATTTCATGAAGGAGTATATTATTTGTCGCTTTGGAATGCTAAAGCATGTCCTTTCAAATAATGGCACTCCCTTCTTCAACTTACATGTATGACAGCTGCTAGCTTATTATACTATTGATCATGTAAACTTTACACCATATAAACCTAAGGGAAACAACTAAGTAAAGGCAACAAATAAGACTCTTAAAGGTGTTCAGTCAAATGGTTTGTGAAAATCACAAAGATTGGCATGACAAATTGCCATTAGCAGTATGAGTTTATAGGATTTCTAAGTGAGGTTTGACTCATGTTATACCTTTATCTTTGGTATACGAGTCTGAAGTTAAGATGCCTATTGAGATTTTGGTTCCATCTACATACTTAGCTTTCACTGTTAAATTAGAACTTGGCACTTTGCACATGCTAGATCTTGAAGCCTAAAAAAATAAAAATAAAAAAAAGATGAGATACTTGTAAGTGCAACTTTGCAATTTACTAATGATGAATTACTGTTGCCTATGGTCCCTTAGTCAAGAAGTGATCTTTTCTATAAGGTTATATACTTTGCATAGTAGAGCATATGCGGTGAGGTATTATAGTATCAAAGTTTACAACAAAATAGGAAGTGGTAAGGTTATCAAGCTAATGAATTTCCAAGTTTTGGGCTATGGTAAAGACCTTCTCATATACTTTCTATGTGCCGATGACTTGCTTCAAAGCTCTCTAAGTGTTGGAGACCTATTGGAGAGCTCATCATGTGAAGACTTGTTCGAGAAGCTCATGTGGAGACTTATTGCTTGTTAGAGAGCTCAGCATAACAGGTCATCAGTAAATAAGTCATTAAAACAGAATAAGTTGTTAGAACATAAATCATTAAAACAGATCAATGGAATTAGGTTGGCGGAAGCAGGTTGGCTAAAATTATAAGTCAACTTAAAACAAGTCATCAGGGTTCCAATAGCCTATCATCCTAGCTCAACAGCTCATCTACCTACATAGTTTTAGTTGTGTTATTTAGACTTCTTATTCTTGTCTTATTACCAAACTACCCTCATGTTTTATTTTATATTTATAGGAATGCCATTAGGACATCTTTTTAAGTCACTTTATTTATGAAATTACCATTATGTATAAATAGAACACTTGCATAGAGTTTTGTAAAGATTTTATTTGATTAATGAATTTCGCTTTTGAGTTCTTCCCTTTGAAGCTTTTCTTCTTCCCTCACTCACAGCAACCATTAAGCAAAGTTGTGCGATGAGCGACTCTTTAACCTAAACCGATATGTCACATCCAGTGAGTTATAGGCTATTGAGAGCTTGAGTGGTGCATCACATCCACTAAGTAGCTCACAGGTTTGGTTACCTTCTACCCAAATATCCACCCAATTCTATCTATTCTTCTTGATGATAGTCTCGGAAACTCATCCATGATACGGTTAGCAACCCATTTTGGTTCCTATGTCACATCATCTTAGTATCAAACCGTGGGTTTGAGGATAGGAAAGGTTCTATCTGTTTGAGCACAAGGTATTTAATTCTCGGTTCAAAATTAATGTCAGGTTACTGGGCAATATTATACGCAAGACTATTTATCCATACGTAGACATTTGAGATTTTACCCTATTGATTTTGAGAGGGGTATTAATTTTGAGAGTGTGCAAGTGGCTATCGAAGGGGGAGTGACAGAGGAACCGAAAGCCTACATCGGTCCCATCAAATGTGTCAAATAGTGGCTATGTATGAATTTGTTATCAATTACAGAGGGTTGCACTTGAAGTTTTGCCTGGGTATGCGGGATAGGGGAGTTATATACATAAAAAGGAGAGAAAGTAATGATTGCAAGGAAGTGTGTGTAATCGATGAGTTTATGAATTGATACTATCGATGGTCGGAGTAATTGTTGTGGGTCGTGGTTCTCTGTGCAACCGTGCTTATACATTCAAGCAGTGGTTGGGTATTTTGTGTCTATAATTAAATAGTGGGTGGTGGATTAATTGAAGAAGTGCTGTAAGGTGTTGGGCGTGTGGCTGTGACTAGAGTGTTCGATTGTGCAAGTAGGTCGTAGGTCTACTAGTGGTGGTTGCCGAAGTTTGTATAAGTAGTAGATCTTTAGTGTCGAGCGAGCAGGTAACAGCGGCAGTTTCTGTTGTGTTCAAAGTCATGTATTTTTGGTGGAGCCCATGCGTGCTCGAGCGCGTAGTAGTGTGCGGTGTGTGGTTGAGGAAGTGCAGGTGCTACCGTGTTTCGCAACTTGCGATGGAGCAGCTACTGCTATGCGTGGAGGTGCAAAACTGCCGAGCTAATCGTGTGTGCCTTGTTTGAAGCGAGCAGAAAGTGGCCAGTGAAAGTGTGTGTGAGTGCGCATGCTTCGTTTGAAGTGCTTTTCTTTCCAAAATTGCTGAGCTAAATGTATCAGAGAAGTGTAGTTGAAGCCGTGCTGAATTGGGAGTGTGGCAATTCAATTGTTGAGCTGTCAAGTGTCAAGCTGAATTGTGCAATTGGTGCCGTGCTGCTTTATTTATTTACTGCCGTGCTATTGGGTCCAAGCTTGTTGTGGTGTATGCGTGTCGAGCTGTAATTGTGTGCGGCTGTCGATGCCGAACTTTCCACAATTTCTCTGAAGAACCGAGTGGAAGGCTGTTGTGTGCGAAGGAACTGCTTGATTAGTGAAGTCAGCAGTGCTGTCAGAGGCTGAGCTGTTAAATTATTTGGCCGAGTTGTTATTAGTTATGTCAGACTGAGCAAGGATTCGAGCTGTTTTACTAAAATTATCAAGTTGCCTTGAACGTGCAGATTCATTGCTGTATTACTAAGTTGTCGAGCTTGCGTGTGTACTTTCTTGCCGAGCTGAGCTGCTAAGTGTTGAACTGCGCTTTTTGTGCGAAAGGCCGAGCTATGTTGCTTCAAAGTTGCCAAGCTTCTTTGTGAAATTTTATCCAAGCTTATATTGTTCAATCCGAGTTATTATATATATATATATATATATATATATGCCGAAATGTTGAGAAAGAGTGAATTGTGTGCGACTTGAAGTGTGTGTGTAATTGAACTTCGATGCCGAGCTAACTGTTGCGTGTGTGAAATGGTTGTCTAGTTGCCATGTGTATGTGCTGTTGTCCCGACAGTGTATGATGTGTGCAGATCTCGTGTAGAAGGGAGCCGAACTCTTGAATGCGTGGTCGTTGCTGAGTTGAAGTAACTTCAGTGAAGTGCAGTGCAGGAGTGCTTCTGTTGTGAGCAAGAATAACGTGTCTGATCTAGAAATTGCCGTGCTGTTCAATCTCGTGCGTGTGCTTTGCTGTCTTTTCAAACGAATCGCTAAGCTAGCCTTAAACTAAAATGCACAAGCTGCCGTCCTTGATAATATATATATTGACTTGCCGAGAAATAGTGTGGACCATATTTTTCCAGAGTTGGAACTATTGTGTTGGGACCGTGTGCAAATTGTACTCAGTTCGGTGTTCGAATTTTGTTGGGGTGACGTGTTCTGTGCTGCTTGAAGCGCAAGGTGCAGTGCTGAGCATTTACTATAATGTGTGAGTGAGCAAGATCCGATATCCTCGACTGCTTACAAATATTATTAAGCCTATTATTGTTGGAATCGTTACGATTTTTGTGAGCTGTTTAATAGATCAGAAACTGTTAAACTTTGTCCAATTCTTGATTTCATTCAAAATTATTGAATTGAGATTTAAATCAACTTGGCTTATGGTAATTAGTATGGATATGGTTATGATTACGACTATGACGACATAATATTAAGAGTACTTATATTTGATGGTTATGGATCTCTAAATGAATATTTGAATTGGGAATTTCAGGTTAACAAAGTTTTTGAATATTATCTGTATCTTGGACTTGAGAAGAAATATATCATTGATGAGCAACTTTGAGGCTTTACTAGCTTGGTGAAAGAACATGAAGAGACAATCGATCCTTAGTAGGGGAAGTACTACATGGAATTCCATGAGGCTTGCAATGAGAAGAAAATTTGTTCCCTTGCACTATCAAGATGAGTTGTACGAGAGATTTTCAACCTTGAGGCAAGAGCATCTGAGTGTTAAAGAGTATGCAGTAGAATACAAGACACTCTTAGGGTGACGTGAGTTATATGAGTCTCGTTCAACGTCAATATCCCAATTTGTAAGAGGTTTGAATCTTGAGATTGCTAGAAGCATTGATTCTTGTAGAGTTAAAACTTTGAGCAAGGTTATTTAGCTAGCCTTAAGGACCAAATCCTCTCATCAAGCTAAGGGTTCAATTATTTTTGGTATGTTTGCTCAATTGAAGAATCAAATCTATATGCTAAGGGATGAAATGAGGCAGTAAAGGACTACTAAATCAGAGAATGTTGAAGAGGAATAATCAAAGGATAAAGAAGAGGAAGTTGATGAGATGAGGGATGTTGATGAGGATGATTATAGGGAATATGATGATGAGCGTGTTTTACACCACATGACACTTGAAGAAGACCATGTTGAGTTGCAAGTAGATAACCATTTCCAAATGTAGTTCCATTACCAACTATACCTTCTATAGATGATGACCACAAGTACTACTATATTTACCTTCAACATATCAAGCTCTTTTGTCTTGATCTTATGATGAGCTTATCCAGTCTTGATGTAAGCTATAGTAGTAGCATGCCTTTAAGCTATTACAGGTAGTTGGTTGGTGTTCATTGAGGTCAAGGTGATGGATACATATTTTAGGGATGTGTTATGCTTACAACAGGTTGTTAGCAATAGGTCGTCAAAAGAGAATAGATCGTAAGAATCTAAATCATTAGAATAGGTTGGTGGAAACATTTTTATACAAACAGGTTAGCTAAAATTATAGGTCAGCCTAGAATTAGTTGTCAAAGTCCCAATAGCTTATTACTTAAAACAGTACAGCTACCTACATAGTTTTAATTGAGTTAGTTGGACTTCTTATTTCTTGTATTGTTACCAAACTACCCTAATGTTTTATTTTGTATATTGGAATGCTACTAGGGAGTCTTTTAAGTCATTTTATTTACGAAATTGCCATTATGTATAAATAGAATACTCACGTAAGGTTTTGTAGAAATTTTAGCAGAATAATGAAATTTCCTTTTTGAGTTCTTCCTTGTGAAGCTCTTCTTCTTTCTAACTCATGTTAACCCTTAAGCAAGGTTGTGCAGTAAGTAACCCTTTAACCCAAGCCAGTATGTCCCATCTTGCGAGTTGTATACCATTGAGAGCTTAAGTGATATACCACATCTACTAAGTGGCTTATGGATTTGCTTACCTTCTACCTAAAATCTACTTAAATCCATCTATTCTTCTTCTATAGTTGTCTTCGAAGGACCTATCTATGATATAGTAAGACCTTTTCTAAGGTACAACCCCCTTTTGGTTCCCATGTCACATCAAGTAGCCCCCTTTATAATTCATGAGGTCCACGATAATAGCTATTGCAAGCTCCTTAATCCAAAAATTGATGCAATCACCCCTCTTATTAAGTTTCAATACATTAAGAAGTTTCATTTGTAAATTCAACAATGTATCTATGGTTTACATGAATGAAATATGTAGTTTGCATTAATCTATCTCTTTGTGTTTCCTTCCCTTTTATCTCCTTGTTGCTACAAAGTTAGAGATTATCTTCTTAGTGCACAATTTTAACTATGTATTATATCCCCTATCCCCTATCTCTATCTTGTTGCAAAGTTAGAGATACATCTCCTTGACACATAAGGATAACTTATAAATAAGTAAAGAGAAAGAGATATAAGGTAAAGTATTTGGTAATACCCTCTTGGCTACTAATTGTAATACTCTTAGCACATGTTACTATTGTTGCATAAGCATGATTAATTATTCTATCTTGTGTGCTCAACTCATTATCACTAGCAAATGATAGTCTCCTTCCGATGTGTGGTAATAATGCTCTAGGCTTCATATGTCATATGAAGTAAATCTTACTATCATAACAATTTTTGCATTGTTGTTGCTTAGTGAAACACTGCCTCTTAAAGTACACAATGACTCCTACAAGTTCAAGTGGCATAAGCTACCCTTAGGAGAAGTAGCCTTACTATTACATACGAGTAAGCAATTAGAGTAATAAAGAAATGGAAGGAAAAGAAGAAAGCAATCTATTACCAAGTGGTAGAAATAATCAAATACCCCCCCCCCCCCCCCCCCAAAAAAAAAAGAGGAAAAGGTTGATAATCTAGACCTATTGCGGATGCAAGGTCCGTATTTCTTAACAACTCCTTTGCTTAATGATCTATCTCCTTAACATCACCTTACAAGACTTGAATCCTTGCCTCTAGCTTACCTCGGTTTCTCATAGAAGCATAATAACTTAGTAATTTCGTGGCTTTGGCAGCAATAAGCTTTAAGCTGCTAACCTGAAACTCCAGAAGATAAGTTCCCTTAACGCAACTAACCAATTGTTACAACTTAGCCTCTAATAAGGAATTCCAAGACTTCTCAAGTAATAATATTGCCTCCCCCAACATCTTCATCATGGTATTGGCAAACTCTGTCCTCAACATAGGAGATTCAATTAAAAATCTTTATCTATAACATTACGGCTCTCTAATGGTGATAATAGATAAGAAGGATCATTAAAACCATGGAATGATGAAGTTTCCTCTAAGATGGTAGTAGCAACCTCTGGAGTTGCTACCATGTCTCTACAAGGTAAGTAAGTAACTAAGGGTGGAGAGATATTTGTAGGTGCTACATATAGTTCATAAATACTTGAATGTAGTAGTGTGTTTGCATGAGTCTCATTATCACCCATTGATATGAATTCCGTGGATGAACATATGGGTCTAATATCACGTGTAACAAAAAGGGTGGGTTTGGGCCACGAGATGGCTTGAAAAGTAAATGATAGTCGAGGGTGAGTAAGGGTTCTAATGCACAGATAATGGATCTGACGCACCAATACCTCATACAAGCTTAGGTTATACTTGATATTACGTACAAGTATAGTTAAAGGTTACCCTAGATAAGAATAGTTGAAGAGTAAGTAAAAGGACATTTAGCTCAAAAAGGAGTAAAAGTTTAATATATTCTTTGTATGATTCATTGTGGCTATTACATTATGTGAGTATTTATAGTATCTAGATAGGATAAGTCCTAAATTATAGAAAATTACATAAATGGATCCTTACTTGGTAAATAAAAGGAGAATAATTTACAGGAGAAGCATGAAATCGTATAAAAAGAACATCCTTTATTAGAAGGGACAGGGCGTATACATTTTACTCAGTCTGTAGTCCTAATATCACTATGAGTTGAGCAGGGATAGGCCTTTGATCTGGTACGGCCAATATTGGCAGTTCCATACTTTGATTGTTGGGGTTAGACAAGGCTTGGCTCTAGGACGACTCACATTTGGGTCGGCCCCGAAGGGTCGGCTCTTGATAATTGTTAGCTCAACCTTAACACTATGGAGATGGTTGTTTTCTTGATTTGGTACTTGGACTAAGGTATTGCAGAAAGGTCGGCTCTGCATGTCAACTGATCACCTCGGTAGCTTCTTAGATGGTGTATAAAGTAAAGTAGCTTAGCAGATTGGACTAGGGTAAACACTACTCTTTAGCGCTTAACTTATTTCAGACAACTCGATGAACGATCTGAGAAAGCCCTTAGGCTTGGGATCAAGCAATTGGTCCTTGATCCCCATTACTTATCCCCTCAGTTGATGAAGTAAAGTTATGTGCTTCAGGGGAATCATTTAACTCTTTAATTCCATTACCACCATTACTATCATCATCATCTTCAGCTTAGATTAGAGATTCCTCATAATCTACTAAGTTCTCATCTTCATTTTCCTCATATATTCCTACCATTGGTGTGTTAGGGTTACTTAAATAAATGATACCCTCCCTCTCACTTGGCCATAGGAGGAGAGCCCATCCTTACTTGCATGAGCAAAAAAAAAAAAAAAAAAGTCATATAAATAAATATAAAAGGAAGAAATGTATATATGAGAATAACATGATGTAACTAATGTCATTACCTCCTAAATAAATGTTTGCTTTATTTGTTTGGAATCCACTAGTAGAGGTAAGGGGTAGCTATTCTTAGAACTTTGAAGAGGGCTTTACTTACTTTGTCCCATTAAGAGATTTTGATCTTTTAGATGCCTATGAATAGCTCCTTAAGTCCCTCTAGTACCTTGGGACTTAGGCCTTGGAAGTTTAAGGAAGCATCACAACGATACATAGGGGGTACATAAAGTGTATCACCTATAGTTGCAAAGACATTAACTCAGAAGACATCTAGGCAGTTTGTTTAGTATATTAACCATTCTAAAGAAGCTACCCTAGAGCAAATAATAGAAGGAAAGAATAGCTGTCATTTTCTAAGGTGAATCTTATTGAAGTCATTTGGTGATATTGATTGGCAACAAGATTCAAAACTCTTGTTGGTAGTAATTAAGCTAAGCAGAACCAAGTTAACATGTAACCTAATGAGGAGAGTACCATTACTCTTTGCTCTAAGTAGTAGCCAGCTAAGTCTTTGTTGTCAAGGAGGGAGGGTAAGCTCCCCAAAATACACCATAAGAGGAATCTAGCTTAATAATCAAGGATATTTTCTTAATTTCTCATCAAGGTAACCTCACCCTTTGAGGATAGAGGATAAAATCCATTGTTTTCTTCATATCCTGCAATTTACTTAACGTAAGGGTAGATTGTAAATTCACCTTTAATGTCAATAAGTTGCAAGAGTGGCTAATCAATCTCTCCTACATCCTAGGCCTATGTTCTTAGAAGAGTAAGAACGAGCTTGCCATTTGCAGCTAGAGTAGTAAAATGTCTTCTAAATCAATTATAGAAGAAAAGGTGAAGGAATACCAAGTCCTTGTGAGAAATGTGCACATATTAACCTTTAAAACACTACAAAAGCTTGATGATACAAGTCTAGGTGCATGGCATAGCTAACCTATGTAGAAAGGATCTAGAGAAAATCACTTACCTTAGATAATGCATATGGCCAAGAGGAAGAGTTGTAAACTACCACTTTTCTTAGGCCCTTTGCGGAAGACAAAATAAGGAAAGCTAGAATATGACAAAAGCTGGGAGTTCATACATATAGAGATGAGAAAAGAATATATGAGTAGAAAACACAACTCAACACATATATGTAAATAGACATGAAGAAATTCACTCTTTTAATGACCTAAATCAGGGAATTAAGGCCTATCCTTCCTTCGCTCATTAAAGAAGTATGTAAGCCAAGAAGCAAAACATGACTTCTTCTTTTTAGTGCAGGTAGCTTGCAAAGCACCTATTAAGGATGTTCCAAAGCTGTGCTCTTTATGTATAGCCATGTCTTCTAATGTTAGAGTTATCTCTCCTATGATGTGATAAACATGTAGGTTTGAATATTCTAATAGGAAATTACCACCTACTATACTTCCATTCCACTCATTTGCAAGAACTATAACTGAGTAAAAGTGGTTCAACAGCATGTAGAATTTCACCTTCTTCAAAAGAGTCACATATTCTAGCTTTTTTTGTAATGTACGTTACCTAATCATCTCATTCAGAGGGTAGCTCCTTTAGGAATATAAATTGGTATTAGAGAGAGATAGCTCTCTTCTCTCATTTTTGAAGTACAACACTAAATCTTCCCTTATGGTATCTTTACAATCAACATGAGGTTTGCGCTCGATAGACTAAAGATTACCAGTGGTGCAAGGTGTTACGTTAGCTTCTCGGCACTTGGTCCTTTCTTAGAAGGTGTCTTTAGAGATGGTCTCATCTAACCTCATGTCTTAAGGACCTAAGACTTGTGGTGAATGTCCATCTATATCTACAAGTATCTGTTTAATTACTTCCATGCTTCAACTTGGATTAGTCTTTGTCTCTTTTGCCATTAGAGTATAAAACTACTCTATTCTCTAAGTGGAATAAATTGCAAGTCGCACTACTATTGGCAATACAAGTCAAATTCACTATTAAGTGACAGAAGGACTTTGTACAATTAGAAGAGTTGCTATTTCAATGATGAAATGTCATTTTCTTCTATTTCTTGTAATTGAAAAAAAAAAAAAGGAAAAGGGAATCCATAAGAATTGAAGCAAGTAAGTACAGTAAAAAAGGGAAGGCTATGTCAAGGAATCATAAACGCTTCATTTTTGCTCTCCTTTATTTTTAGAATTTTTAGGATAGGGTAAAGGATTCTAATTTAGGAAAAAAATAATTAATAAAAAAACTTACAAAAAAATAAAAAAATTAGAAAAGTACAAAAAAATAAATTTTTTTGGAAAAATAACAAAAAGTAGAAAATTTAGGAAATTTAAATAAGTATTTAAATAATAAGTTTAGGTGTTTTAATAATAAGTTTTTAGTGTTTTAATTTAAAAAAAGTGTTAGGCTTAGGTTTAGATTCAAATCTAGCTTAGGCAGACTTTGTCTATATGTGTAATTCGATTGTATATATGGACAAGATATAGGCCAACAGCTTAATGGTAAAGCACTTAGACATAGCATTAAAATAAACTTGAATGTCTTAGGTTTGAACCTTACTAAAGGCATAAAAATACATTTGGTTTTTTTCACAAACATACATAACACATTGCCACATATCAAGAATTTACTGTGCTACGTGTCTTAACATGTAGTGTTAGGTGATTGGACTGTAGCTGAAGTGGCAACATATGTATGTCACGTTAGCATCATCATCTACATAGCATGATACGTATTCTTAATACATCAATGACCTGCCATGTCAGCTGCCACATATTATGTTAGGACATGTGGCATGATGTCATAGGATCGCATGGTTGACGTAGCATTACATTAGCACCTCTTTCTCTCTTTTTCCTTCCCTTTCCCTCCTTTTCCTTAGCAAAATAGCCCACCCCTTCACTTTAGCCCTATTTTTCACACAATTTCCATGCTTAAACACACTAATTAATGGATGATTCTTGTTCTAGACATGGAATGCTTTGAATTGAAATGATAAACATGTCCGCATACAACCATTTAGGCATTCAAATTGAGAAAAACTCAAAGGTCGGATTTTTCCTTCCTTTTCCTCTCGTATGATTTAAGCTCCCTATTGATTTTCTAAAGCTTCCATAGACATTTTTGGTAAGGATGAAGCTTAAGGATGTAATGTTGACAAGAATTAACACCAATTTGCACTCGAAATCAGAAGGTCAAATTGTGAGTTGTCCTCCTTCACTCAATCCAACTCCTCATCCTTCCATAATTATCTAAGCTTGAAACAATATAAAAAGAAGCTCTTCATCCATGTTTCGAGTAGACAATCAATAGAAAATCTCTCTCTCTCTCTTCCTTGATCACACTCTTTCTCTCTTCATATGATAGTTCGCTCTCTCTATATGATTCTATCTCTCTTCAATCATCGTTGAGCTACACCAACATCTAGGTAAGCTTCCCCACTCTCTAAGCTCTCGTTAGCAACCTATCTTAAGCTCTGCTGTTACTTATAAGTGCCTTACTAGCCACCCCACTTCAAACCTTAAACGCCACTACTTGACCCCCTTCGAACACCTCCTTGCCACTACATCTAAGAGTCAATCACTAACACGGTTGACATTTTCAAGCCTAAAAACCTCTTACCATATTCATTTCCCATGTCAAATAGCCACCAGTTGCAACCAAGCAGACCACCACTACCCTCTTAACTTCGACCACCACCCAAACGGCTACCAATCGCCGAGGCATCTTCCCTACACCCCATAATTCCAATAAAAAAACTCATAAACACCCTCTTTCGTGCTCGTTTTGGTGCATAGAAGTGTCAGAACCGCCCCCTCAACCACATTACCTTTGTGACCCATGTTGAGCTATAGTCTAACTCATAGCCAAACCAAATTCGACCTAGTACCGACCCAAACTCTTCCAACCAAGATTCTTTCACTTGTAAGCCTTCGGTCTGGACTTATTTTCTATCTAATTGTTTGATCTTCTATATTTTTTTTTAAATTTATTTATTATTGTATTTCTGATTGTACTTATAAAAAGAAAAAGGAGAAAAAAAAAGGTACGTTTAATTTTATTTTATTTGGTAAAACACAAAAAGAAAAAATAATAATGATAAATAAATAAATAAGTAAAGTAAAATAAAGAAAATAGTAAAAAATATTTTCATCACTTAGAAAAATTATTTTTAAAATAAATAAGAATAATTGATCCTTTTCCAAAACTAAGGCCCTATTTAGAATTTCTAAAAAATAAAACCCTGATTTAGGACTTTTTTAGAAAATTTTCTTAAATAATTAGATGAAATTAAAAATGTAAACTTGACATATTTCCAAATTAAAACCAACTAACCCCCTAACATTTTTTGAAAGAATTACATATGTTTGATCTTGAATAGCGGGACATAAGCACCTTTAGGGTAATGTAAAAAATGAAAAAAATTAGTTTTTCATTTCTTTTAGTATAAAATTATTCAATTAAAAGTTATTTTTAAGCTGTTATCCAAAAAAGGTAATTTTAGAAATTCAAGTCTAAATTTGGAAAGTTGTGGTACTTGTAAGGGTTTAAAAAATCTAACCCTTGGACTTGTATCTCTAGTTTCTCTAAAACCCTTTTTTCTTAAAAAAAAAAAAAATTGGTTTTCCTACATAAATCAATGTCTAGATGAAAACTAGATCTATCCATTTGGTTTTGACTTAAACCATTTCTCGACTTCAGTCAGGTGGCGACTTTAAATATTTTCAAACACGTTTAAAAATCAAGTTTTTCTTTACTCTTACTCAATGATTAATATTAAATAGATTAAGGTTTAATATTAATTTGGATTAAAGAAAATAATAAAAATCGAGAAAAATCAGGCTTGACAAGAATTTTATCAAGGGATTTTTTTTTTTAAAAGGGATGATGGAGTATATATGATTATGTATGTACGTATGCATACTATTACCAAGGTAAATGATTACATGTACAGAAAGCATAAAATAAATGGATGCAAGGAAGCTGAGTTATAATGTCTCCAACTATACCTTAGTGGACAATGTCTTTTATCGAAGAGGTGTTAACCTCCCTCTTTTGAGATGTCTTTGGCATGAAGAAGGCCAACATGTCATGGAAGAGTTGTATGCTATTATGTACAATAATCACATCAAGTCTCAGGTCGTTTACATCTAATTTCTTAGACTCAAGTATTATTAGCCTACAATAAAGCAAGATGTAAGAAGGTCCCATAGAGGTATGTGCAATATCAAAAGCACACCTTTATTACTCATGTTCCTAGCACATAAGTCTTCGCCGTTGACCAGTCCATGGCACTTTACCAAATGGAGAATAGACATTTTAGGCACTTTCCCTAAGGCCTTAGGTGGAAAGTATTTCATCATTATAACTGATGACTACTTCACAAAGTAGGTTAAAGTTGAAGTCGTAGCTAAAATCACATAAAGGAGCATGAAGTCATTTGTCCTTAACAATATCCTCACTAGATTCGAAGATCCTTACATGCTCATCATGGATAATGGGCATTAATGCAACAACTTGAAGTTCAGGGATTTCTATGACTATCACCACATTAATGTACATTACATTTCATAGATGTACCCTTAGTCCAATGGCCAAGTCGAGGTAACGAATAAGACTATCTTTGATAGTATCAAGAAGAGGGTAGACCAGGTATAAGGTAGGTAGATAGATGAACTCCTAAACATACTTTAAGGATATCACACTAAGACGATAATTGGTAAGATACCCTGTGGCTAGCCTTTAGGTCATAGGTAGTACTACCCATTAAGTTGAAACTCCCCAACATTAGGACCTAATCCTTTGATACAATTGTAAATCCGTCTATTTTGCAAACCACAATAGACATAATTAAGGAAGTAGGAAACCTAGATGTAGCTTAGGTAGTTGCCTATTGGCATAACGTGCCTCGATATTATAATAAGAAGGTTAGGTATTACTTATACTAAGGGAAAAAAGCTTACAAATTGCAAAGACTTGATGGCAAGCTTATATTAAGGACTTGAAATGCTAACAACCTCAGGTTGTACATTGAATAAGTCTTTGTAACATGCATTGTTGTATTACTTATTGAATTAGTAAAAATGAAATTATTTTTCAAAGCTTTGCTCTTACTCAGGTCTTGCTCTTACTTAGTCTACATTCAATTTGAAATTATTCTTAATCTCATCCTTCAAAGCGTATATGGATTCCATACTAATCAAATCCTTATGACAAGGATTCCTGATTGCTATGCCTTTTAAGGCTCGAATAGGTAAGAACATGACCAACTTGCCCCCTTCCTCCTCGACTAACCTCATCAATAGGGTATGCCCTTCTTTATGATTGAGGAACTCCTACACCTACTAATTGGAACACCACCAACTTAGCCTCGAAAATGACCTTAACTACTGATAGCTAAATGGCTTCTTTAGAAGGGTAACCTTAACTCTTCCCTTAAGGCTTAAGTGCTTAAGTAACCAAAGCAAATGTAAACTAGGCACAAATAAACAATACACATAAATAATATTGAGAGAAAGAAGAGGTATTTTTATACATCTAGATCAAATTTGTACAATCGGATTAGGTTGGCATATCGACTAAACTACAGTAAAAGTTGAAAAAAAATGAAAAATGGATAGAAGAAAGAAACAAAGGCTTCTATTTTAAATAGACCAAATCGGTTCTATTTGCAAAAATCAAGGGCTTTGATTTGCTCTAGAAGGTTAATGGTAGTTACATAGGAGAGGCTTTAGGCTTGGAAGGTTGGGGAAGATTACCCTTCTCATTTCTTTTCTCTTTGATTACTATAGGTGTAAGTAAGTTCGAAGCCTAACCTTCATCTGAAGCAACAACGGTAGTAATCCCTTCGGTTGTAGGAAGAAGAGGAGGAAGAGCATCTTCACCTTTATCGGCGTCCATAGGTAGTTTAGTAGCTAGATCCTTGGCTGCATAAGCTAACTCTTGTTCTTCATCATCAGAGTCATCCAAACAGCTCAAGAAGGATAGGTCCAATCTAAGATGATGCTCTAAAATGCTTGTCCTCAAGCACCAACCTACCTTGGTAGCAATTTCTTCTCAAGCATCATCCTACTATAAACTTTTCATTATGTTGTCAAAGACTTACTTCTCTATAACTGAGTGGATGACAAACCTGGTCTCTATGCTGGTGATGTATTCCTTCACATTATCAATGTCCTTCTCTAGCACCTTTACCTTCCTCTTTACCTTTCCCTTTTATTTGGCAAGGCTCATGAATAGATCTTTAGCATTTATGTGCTCTTACGCTTTCAATATTATGTTGATCTTCAACTTCGCTACCTTAACACTGAGCTCCTTATCACGATAGTCAAAGCGATCTACCTTCAATTGGAGTTTAGTCTTCACTTCAACTCTATCTTCAATTCCATCCTTAGCTCTATAATCTTGATAGCGGCTTTCTTTTAAGCTTCCCCAATCTCCTGTTGAAGCCTCTCTAACCTACTTTTCAACCTCTTGAGCTTGTTACAAAAGAGAATCAATCTTATTAGTTGCCTTTATAAGTTTTCTTTCCATCATACGATGTTGATCTTTTTCATCCTACAACTTTTCCTTTATCTACTTTACCTTTAAGCATGCCTACTTGACATGTTCAAAAGTACTTAGCATGACACCATTGAATTGTAAAAGAAAAAGTGGACCACTCATTACTGGAAATGTTAAAAAGAAATGCAACACAATGAGAATAAAAATAGCACCTACCTTACAAGTCAAGGCACAAAGGTAGCCCTTATAATCTTTAAGACTATTGAGTGCTTCATATTCCTTCTCCAAGACTATCCAATCAGCAAGAGTATAGGACTTCGACATAGCCTCATAGCTAAGGTCCTAATGGGAGACAGTCATGTCACTAACTCGCATGGACTTGATTTGTTGGAGAAGCTTGCCTTACATTTGCTTACTAAGATGCCCCTAGTTGAGCTTAGTGTTTCATGAGGAGTAGGTAACCTGAAATTTTTCTAGGACGACTCCTACCCTCAAACACTCAACTATTTCAGCATTAAGGGCCTCCCCTATTTAGTCAGTAGCTTAAAAGGTGTAGTCCATTAATGGATCTTTTAGATAGTCCATAGTATCCAATTACTTAACCTTGCTGAAGCTTTTCTCTACCTTAAACACTATATACTTGGAGGACTTCTTATGGGAGCCCTCTTGAGCCTTCTTTAATGGCTACCGGTTGCTTCATCCTTTACCACAACCTTCTGCTTTTACTTTAGCTGGAGGTTAGTAACTTCTACGATAGGGGTAGAAGAAGACTCTTGACTTGTATGCGACGTTGAAGAAGGTTCTTACCTTATGGGTAGAACTAAGGGGATGGCATCACTTATGACTATGGGCTATTCTTGAGACCCTTGGGTCATAGCCTTCTTTGCAACATAACGGGCTTTCTCCAAAGTTTTCTACCTCTTTTCTTCTTTTTGAGCTACCCTTCTATATAGGAGTTGTCTCCACTCTTGTAGGCTAGCTTCTTACCTAAAAAATGAACACATGAAGGTTGAGATGGGATCTCATAAGATGATTGATGACACTTAATTAATATACATATTTTAAGGTGACTTTGTGCAATTTTGTATATTAATTAAGTTAATTTTATAGCAATTTGGAGCTTAATTTGTTCAAATTTCATTTTTGAGGACCTTAGGAGTAGTTGATGGATTTTTGGGTGCTTTTACTAAGTTTTGGAATTCATTTTGAAGAAAAGCATTGATTAAGGAATTAAAGTGGAAGAGTTTTAAGCTAGAAATAAAGTCTTAAGAGGACCATAGGTGAAGACCATGGCCGTGTTCCCTTGCCATGGACCTCTTATCATTGATTTCCATTAAAATTGAAGATTTTTTTAGATAAAGTGCAAGATTACACCCAACTCTATAGCTGTGATCCTAAGGTAGAGTGATTCCATGTATTGTAAATCTTCTTCTTTTTGGAAAGATTTGAATTTCAAGATGCTATACTTCCATTATATTTTATTCTATGACTCAAATTTAGAAAGTGAATTAAAGAGATATGCAAGAAGATATCTCAAGAAATATTGAAGACATGTAAAAGATATTTTGGAGATACATTGGAGATATACTGAAGATACATTACAAGATTTTTTTGTATTATAAATGGTGTATAAGTTATAAGTTATAAGCCTTGTAATTTTGTGATTAGGTATTGAGCAAATAATTTAGGACATTAGTAAAACTAACACAGTTGAGCTAGAAGTCTATGAGTAGACTCGAGACATTAATTAACGAGACTCTGTGGACTTGGACCTAAAAAATATAATAAAATAATGATAATAATATAGCTAAAATAGTCTAATTTTACTATAATATTTAATATTTATCATAATTGGGTAGAATATATTTTGTTAGTTAGTAAATTTTTAGAGATAAATTATATTTGTAAAAAAATTATCATATGATATAAAATAACATATAGAATATATATATATGTATGTATGTATGTATGTATGCATGTACATCACATATAACTATTATGCATAAATATATATCCATAATTAACTAAAATACTTGATTAACTACAATTTAAGCTAAAATAAGCTAAGAAAACTAATAAAAATTGTATAATAATTGGAGAATACTTAGAATAAGCTTGTGTGCATTTTGTGATAGGTGTTAAGGAATTAAGCAAGGTTAACATGGCAAGTAGGCTTAGTCTATAAAATTATTTTCTAAGAAGAGAGAGAAAAAATTCATTTCTATACTCTTTAAGCTTTGTAAAATTTAGGAACTCTCTCCCAAATATTCTACATGTAATATGGGAATCAGAAAAAATAAGCTTGGATCTAGGAAATTAAAGAAGGAAACTTGGGAAAGTATAAGAAAAAGGGTATAAATTTGGGTATTTGTAGGTTTGTTGGCCTAGGGAGTTACAGGAGTTTAACTGCTACCACCACTTGAAGTAGCACCTAGTGGCTAAGTCTGTTGACATTATAGTTGCCGCTACTGGTGGCCAAAGCATCAACTTTCAGTAAGTGTCTTATTTCGGGCTAATTTTCAATAAATTATTAAAAATATTAAATCTATTCAGAAAATTATAAAAAAAAAAAATTATTCCTAAGTATTTTCATATATAGAATCCAAGAAAAATATCATTTTGTATAAATTTAGTAGTTATATTATATGTCCTTAAGAAATCGATAAAGCTGAGTTATTTTTGATAATGAATTAAATTGTCTTAATGATGTAGTTTTGACTCTTGAATTTTTCTATAAACTTTCTTATACTTATAATAAAATTCTACAAAAAGATTTTTTAGAAAACTATTTTCTATATTTTTAATGAATTTTTGAGACTTAAATTAAGAATAAATGGTAATTTTAGTAAAAATTTATATATTTTTCCTAAGGACCTTACTAGGATTCTGAGTTTGATTGATTTTTGGTATATTTAGAGTGAACTGGAGCTATGGAACTAAGTTATATTGGAAGAAGTTATGAAATCAAGAATGTATCCCTTTATGTGTGTAGTTTAATAGTACATATATTTGAAGAATTGATGAGTAATAGTGTGACACATGAGTAGTTAGGAAGTAATGAAGCTGAAGAGTGTTACTCGAAGCGTTAAAAGACATAGAAGCTTAGCTGAAAGGTAATTTTCTTAAAAACTCTAATATTAGTTAAAGTCAGAAGGTAACTCGGAGGGTAGTTTACTAAGAGACTTAAACTAGAGTAATTTAAAGGTTGCTTCAGAGGATAAAATTGATGTAATAAATGACCCCTTTATAGCGAAAGAGTAACTCAGAGAATTTCTTGCCTAAGAAACATACTATGAAATGACTTATGACCTAACCCAGAAGTTTTTGTACCCTAAAATGACTTATAAAAACTTGTGAATCGCTAAAAAAATCCTAGCTTATAAGTAAAAATAACTTATAAAACTTATATCAAAATGACTAAAATTATATAAAATGAATGAATTACTATTAATTCAAGACTTGAATATGGAATAAAACTAATCCATTGTGTATGTATAGGTAGACTTAAGGAAAAGGCTGGGTTTAGCCTCAACTTGGCCTAGCCGAGTCCAACCTATAGGATGACCTACCAATCTAGGCAGGTGGTTGGTTTGAGTCAATGGTCTAGCGGGTCAACTTACCAGTTCAACTCGAATCAAGAAAAAAAAATCTAATGGGATGCTTGCTTACTGTAGTACTAGCATGTGCTAGTTCGTTTAAGGGGGGTACAGAGTTTGGGGTGCTATTAAGGCATATGGGGATATATATTTAAGAAATGGGGAGAAGTTAAAAAAAAAATTAGTTTAACATTGAATGCTTCACATGGAGTTATTGTAAAGCCTAACATGACTCAAGTCAAAATTCTAAAGTTGTGTTTAATTGAAATATAAGTGTTTGACAAGTAAGTGAACAATTTGGAATTGGAAATGAAAAAATTGTATGCCATTGATGTAACCCCTACTTTTAGTAGGCCTATGATTTGTTCGAACGTTCCCAAGGATCAACGAAACTAAGAACTTAAGTTTACATTTACAAACAAATTAAATTTTTCCAATTTAAAAACCAATTATTGATAAAACCTAAGCTTGAAGAACTACGAGCTCTAAAGTCACCTAAGACCCTAAACCCTAAAATAATTAGGGACTTTTAACCCTAAGTGACTAACCCATAATTTAATTTGAATAATTTCATTCAACTTTAGAAAATTTCATAATTTTATAAGAATTAATTCATAAATTACAAAACAATGCAAGATGAAAACCCTAAAACAATTTTCTATAAGACCGTAACCTTATCTTCATGTCTAAGCCTTACATATAAATAAGTAAACCAACCAATCACCTTAGATGACTTATCAATTGAGAGTTAGAATTATTTATCAATTGATAACTTATCAAAACACTTTCCTTATCACCCCTTTACTTATATTACATATGGACAAATTTTTATAAGATTTCACATGCTTAACTTCATTAAATGAAACAAGACAATTCCATTCCATGCCTTAAAGGACACTAAATGGCCGGTTTGAACAAGAATAAGAGGAGGGCCATGCTCTTGTCTTTCACCCATCAATCACTTTCTCTTACACACTACTGTTCACTCCTTAATGCTTACATTATCAATAGTTGCAATTGTTGACTTTTGTGTAAGTTACAGGATAACAATTTCAAGACATCTTAAACACACATTTCCTCCCATTCCTAATCGGCTACTCTTTCCTACAGTCCTTTCACTTTCAATTTCATTTTTACTTCCTTTTTCTCTTACTTGAAACAAATATAAAAGAGGAAACAACCTTATCCTACAAAATGCCTCATTTGGCTGCCACTTTCAAGCTTTACTTATGACACTTCCATTTTCTTTTCTTGTGTCATTTTCTTCTAACATCTAAGCTCCTTTAGAATGAACCCTTAGAACCTTCCACAAACCCCACTCAAAAGGATCAAACAACTCGAGTTTCCAAAAGGGTGCAAAAGAAGGAAGCAAAGTTAAGAGCTTAAGTGGAACCTTTGTGTACAACCACCATATTTTGCTTTAAGGACAACTAAGTGTTTCTTGTGATTAGTGGGTTAGTGCTCATGTTAGGAGACTTTGATTTCTTGAAGATATGAGTATGATTGTAAGTTGTTATAACACCAAAGACCATCCTAAGAAACAAACTCATGAAACCTTTGCATGAAGTTGAAATATGAGCATGTAAAGTTGGTGTTTTGTAAAGATACTTGTTTGACACTTTAAATGGAAGATTTTAAGTTGAGAAAATCTTGAAACAAGAACTTGAATGAAAGATGAACATGCTGGACGTGAGGATGTAAAGATCATTTGGATGTTGATTTTATTTCTATTAAGCTAAACATGCTCAAATCTAGACTTAGGTTAAGGAAAAATCCTTCATAAGAAGTTTTATGAGGAAACCAACTTTGTATAACATGAGCTATGATATGGAAGTTATAATAAGTGTGAGATATTCTATTTTTCATATAAAGCATGAGCTAAAGAATCATCCCATAGAAGCAAAGTCAAGTTAAGATTTGCATACAAGTAGTTTAAGTTCATGATCTAACACCTAAGCTTAAGGAAATGATGAAACAGATTGAAAAACTAAGTTGGAAGCCCTCATTTATAAACTGACTAGATCTGGAACATCCTTAAAAGACACTTAAAAATAAGATTAAAGTAAGTGAATAAAGTGAAAAGATCAATTAAAGCAAGTATAGCAAGTATACAAAGCCTAAAACTCAAATCCGAGCCTAAAACTTTCAAAACGAGTAGTTGGGCCTTTTATTAAAATTCTGACTAGCACTTTAAAATATTAAGAAAGGTTGTTTTGAAGTCCACGAGAAGTCTGCCTAAAACTCCATAAGCTTAACAAAGTCACTAACTTTAGTTTGAAGTAAAAACAAGCTCATTCGATTATTTAAGCCTATTAAAGAGCCCATAAAGTGGTTGTTAGTCTTAGGAGTATAAATCAAAGTTGTAAATCTGATCTCAAGGAGTATTTTGACCTGAGGATAAAATCTTAAGACCAAGCCCAAAGGATTTCTCAAGTTATCAAAAAACCCATTTACCAAACATGGCCCAAAAGCACTCCAAAACATGAAGATCGCTATTATTCTAACCCATGGACAGATTTGCATATGTTATTTCGAAAAATATAACCTTACCATGTTAAAGTACACTTGAAAACAATGAAGATTGACTATAAGATCATAAAAATTAGATTTAAAAAAAAATGTTATACGTAATTGAACTTTTAAGTAAAAACCGGGAAAAGATACAAAAACTAGTCAAGAGTATAACTTAAGGGATTTTAGCTTAGTATCCTAAGTTTATATCAATTCTTTATAGTATTATGATTTCAATGATCAGGGGATACTACGTATGGAGACAATTTGCCTCCGGATTACTTTGACTGACCGCATGGCGAAGTGAGTAAAAATCCTGATGACTCTTTACTTGATTTTGCTTGTAAAATAGATGCACCTAAACATATATATAAATTTTGATACTTGTAGGATATGGGAAATGCACGTGTATGAATTTGTGGATGAATGTGATGGCTTGTTAATTATATAATAATGGGAATTGTTTATAATAATTTATACATGCAATTGTATGGAATGAAATTGTCTGTTCACCTTGAAAATTAAGTTAATCACTTATATGATTAAGAAATTAAAATGAATCATGTATTCTCCATATTGCATGTGGATAACACTAACTATTTTTTCATGCAGAAGATGGTAAAGGATCCATAGGAAGACAAGCCTTTTGCAGGATTAGGCATTAGCTATGTCATCATTTATATTGAGTCTCTATCTTAAGCTGATGGGCTTACTAGGCGTTAGGAGACGCCAACCGTTGGCGAGGGGCTGTATCTTGTGGCTTCTACTTAAGGCGTGTGTTTATGGATTGCAGAGGCCACCATACCGCTAAACTTGGGATTTTAGAAGTGTTATTCGTTATTCGGTAAAGAAAGTATATATATATTTATGGTTTTGTTTTGGCTTAAGCACAATAGTGCAAATGAAATAAAACCCAAGGTCTAGAACCCGGATTTTGGTTTGCTTCGGTTAATTATCTCCAAACCTCGACTATAGGGGGCATAATTTTGAGTCGTATGCAGTTCCTAAGTCGTTGTATGTGTTGTTCGACATACTGATTGTTCATGCATTCATATGATTGTATATCTAATAAATTTCTACCATGTAGTACTGACAAAGGTATTTATCTCACTAAGCTTAAGCTTACCCCCTGATATATTTCTTTTGATGTAGGAAAATCTCTTCACTAATTCGGGTCGAGGCATGCCAATGGTAAGTCTCATGTAGGGACGGGTTGGAGCGATCAGAGAGCTAAGAAAACATTTTGTAATAGATTTGTAGATAACTAGTTACTTTTGTATTTTGGTTTATAACATAGATTAAAATTTCTAATGCAGTTCCCTTATGAACTACATTTGTTTGTAGTATTCTTTTAGTGTAAATCTCTCGAGTTCACATGTCTAGTTAATTTATACCATAGAAGTTATTTTAGTTAAATTGCTTTATATTACTTATCTATGAGCCTAGTGGTAATGTATAGTGGAAGGAGTCTTAGGTGTCATACGAAAGGCCTGCGATTAGTAAGGGGGTTAATAGTAGATCTTTTTACGGTACATGGTGATCTACTACGATAATGATATTGTTGGGTCGTGATAATTGACGCATTGTAAAAAAGATGTGTAAATTTGATTTTGAAAACTCCACAAGAGACCATTCTGACTTTTGATGTTATAATCATTCTAAAAATTTCAAAACATGCTTTTGCAAAGTGTCATTTCAAAAATTTAATGAAATTTTCCATGTATAGATTGTATGCACCGATCATAAAATTCGATCAGAACTCTCTCCAAGAGCTTTAGATTTGCTTTATGTTCATTTCTAAAGCATATGCACCTTTTTCACGAGCTATACTCTATTTTCTTTGCAACAATTTTTCATACTAAACTCCATTAAAAGAAATTTTCCTACAAATCATAATTTCTATTATAGGTAATAGTTACAATTTTTACCTCATATACTACTTTGGCACACTTTGTTTTTTATCTTCCTTTTATAGTTGCACATGAAATGCCAAAAATACAAATGGATTGCTTTTTACATGGATATTCCTCCCGTAAGAAGGATTCCAAGGAAAAAAGAAAAAATCTCCAAAATAAACAATTTGTCGACATCAATGACAATGGTGTCTACTACGACTTTAGTAGTGAATGAATTGAAGATTTATTAGTGTCTTGTACAATTCATCCTAGTTTTGAGCAACAAACTCCATGCCAGTAGGATAATGCTATGGAAGGTGAGAAAGCTATAGATATAGGTGGAGACTACATTGAGAAGTTACCATTTAGCAATTCTAAGTAAGCACCCCAAACCTAGGAAGTCAGAAATTTTTATTAAACATTTTACTAAAATTACAGATGAGTAAGGTAGCTCTTACATGCAATGCAACTATTATTCCTTGAGCTATGGATAGATGAAGGGGGATAACTACATCACATTAATGAGGCACCTACAACAAAAGCATATATCGAAATACGACATTAATAAATCTTAGTAGCAAATTTCATGTCTTGGTAGTTCTTAGTCGTTTGCACTATTTTGATATGATGTGGAGAAGTAAAAGATGGCCTTTGCATAACACATTGCAAATGTGCACCTCTCCATTAACACAGGTGAGTGCAAGTCCCGAATGTGGTATGAATAAGAGTCATTGAATCTAAACTCACGTACCTTTAACACTAAGACCATGTAGAAGGCTACTTAGTAGTGGTATCATTAAGGTTAATGGATGCTGACGGCAATGTTTTGCTCTTTAGACATATGGCTATCTATTTGTGCAAATATATGGTGACATACACGGTAGAGAAATTCTTATGTGGGTGTCACATGTCACTGGATAGATAATAGATAACAACTTAATGAAAGATATTTGGCCCTTAAGGTTTCAATGAATGAGATACAACTCATGCAATATAGAATAATAACTACTATTCTTGAAGATTATAACTTACCACACAAAATTTTTTCCATAGGTTTTGATAGCACTAACGTGAACATTGCATCCATAGATGAACTAAAAAATACCTACCAACCTTACTTAGGGGGTAGATTTTTTGACTTAAGATGTGCATGTCTCATATTAAATTTGTCTATTAAGAAAGGGATGGAGGCCCTTGATTATAAAGTGACACTAATTAAATTAGTGGTTAAAACGATAATGAAAAGGCCATCCTTATGAAAAATGTGAAGAGACTTTTGCATACAAAATGGGAAAAGATTTAAAAAAGACATGAAACACTATTAGAATTCCATGTATGAAAAGTTACAAAGTATGGTTAATTATAGAGATTTGTTGTGTAAATTCTATATGCATGAGATATCGGAAGCATATATTAATACGAAGGCTTCGGATGTATGTAATAAATTGTCTTAGGTACTTAATGTTTTCCATAATATCACTAAGACCTTTTCACAAATTTACTAGCCTAGTGTACACTATTTCATTATGGAGGCTGTCAACATAATTGTGGTTCTTCTACGATAACTTGATTTTGCAAAGTTGTATGGTAAAAATGTCAGACATGTGGCTGTAGTATTATAAGGAAATCTCTTCTATTTATCTTATTGTAACAATTTTAGACCCAAATTGTAAAGAGAACGTACTTTAGGACTACCTCAATATGTAATATCAAATAATTGATAAACTATCAAATATATAAGGTTTGTACGGTGTAATTGCAAGTAACGAACTTTGCTGGGCAACTAAGGAGATGAATCAGCTATTCGAACAATTCAGCTACACATAAGATGGCTAGGCTACTGTTACTCCTTCACCACCTCTTATGACACATAGCTACTCTTGCCTGGGAGATAAATTGTTAGCCTATAAACTAAAGAGACACTGATTTTGGGTGCAGCAAATCGAATTGTAGCATTATCTTAACATCGATTTCAAGTTTGAGGACAATATCAATATTCAGGAGTTCAACATCTTAGAGGGGTAGGAGTTGCAAAAAAAGATGAACCTTATACTCTCTCTCATAACTCAATAGATCTTTGCTGCTCAAGCATCAATTGCCACTATGGAGCAAGCTTTCAACACGACCAACTTAATTCTTAATGATCGTTATGCATCACTAAGCATTGTCAATGTAGAAGCTACTGCCTCCAATGAAGATTAGTGGAAAGTGGTAAACAGAGAATAGGAGTCGGTGGGAATGTTAACTAAGAAAGATAGCTATTTTGGTGGCTTCAACTCTTTTAGCCAGAGTCAAGGGTCAACCTTAGAATGGAGCGGCCCACAAGTTGATAGTGAGTAAACGATAGTTCTTAATTACTTATCTTTCTTTTTTAAAAAATTTTAGCATGTAGAAAAATATTTTTCGAAAAAAAAAATCTAATTGGCACTTTTTGAAAAATTAGGTTAGATTAATGTCCAATAGATTTTTCAAAAATCCAGGTTATAAAAAAACCCTAGGTGTTATATAATGTTTTTTTACAAACCAGATAAATTGGCTAATGACGTAAAGTGGTTGCTTTTTCAAGAAAATTAAAAACAACCAACACACTAAAGTTTTTACAAAAATAAAATTAATCACTGAACTATGATGGTCTGATTCTGACTAGCAGAGACGTAGGCAACCACTCTTGTAGCGCAACCTTAAAATCTTTTAAAAATAAAGAATTCATTAACACAGTGCTTTCTTATTTACGCAATTATTAGGAAATCCAATGTCTATAGAAAAGTGTAACTTTACTACTATAATTTATGATGACGGCCATATGTACAAAGTATGTACTTTTTAGTTCTTATGTTAGTGTAAAAAATTTCTTCATGTTAGCTTGCTATCCGTTGTGTTTAGGAAATCCTTTGCTAAATAGATTACCATGTTTTGTAAGGCCAACTTTCTTAAAGAATCTTTTGAGTTGTAAGATAAATAGAGAATCAAAGAAAGAAAGAAAGAGAGAAAGACAAAATAGGGAAAAGTAAAGAAGAAATGACAATAGCATAAAAACACATGAAAATGTAAAGTAGGGACGAGGTAAGAACTTAGACAAGGAGATAAGAATTATTGAAAGTAGCCGAAGAGACATATACGTATAAATGCAATGTAGAATGAAAAATTGAACCATAGATGCCAACAAGACAAATTTTACTCTACAAATACTTCACTTCGTTCCACATTTCACACATCTCATTGCCTTATAAACAAATATCCTTACACAATTGCTCGTATTCACTTAAAAAGAAAATAGACCAATTTTTCTATGATATTGGTTCAAGTTTATCCTATTCATCTCCTTCATCCCCTAAAAGGATGAGAATGGAATCCAAAGAGATCAACATTTACGATTACATGGAGGAAGAAATCATGTCTATTTAAAAATAAATAAATAAATAACTAAAGCTAAAGGAAGGAGAGACAAACTTAAGGTAAACCAACCACTAATCGTCCAACAAGGTGTTCAATAACTAGGAGGAGGGAGTTATTGTAAGGAGATGGGTAATTTGGATGATGATATAGACATAGATGAACTAATGCTAGACATCCTCGAACTCGAATGCGAGATATGCTTGCAATTAAACTAGATGGACAAAAATCAATTTAAAGGACACATGAAACACTATCACTTGTGCGAGTACAAAGTAGCAAATGCATGGTTCTGCCATTAACAATTGTTGGAAATACATAAGAAAAAATAAAGTGTCCATGTTGTAGTTCAATCCAAGCTTGCATTTACTTTGTCTTCTTTTAAAGATTGCCACTGTTATTTATCGTATGTTTTTTTAAATTGTAATGTTATTGATTGTACGTATCAATGTAGCTTCTGTTGTTGGTTACTGTAACGTGTAATGTGGTGCATATTATCTCTTAAAAAATCCTTTAAGTGTGTGTGTGTGTATGTTTTTTTTTCTTTTCTTTTTTCTGAAATGTGTTTTTAGTAACAAACTTATTTAAAATTGTTTTCCATAATTATTTTAATTATGAATTTACCAATATGGGTTTGGGAATTATGTAAAAGAAAATTAGACAATAGAAGAAAATATTACAAAAATATAATTATTTGAAATAATTTGTACATATTTTCAATAAAGAATTTAAGGACAAATTAAAAAAAAAAATGGTTAGCTAGTTCATAGATCGTTGAACTGGCTCAACCTAAAATTGACCTAGGTTGAGCTGGTCTTGGTTCAAGGTGCCTCGGGCCCTTGAATTGTTAGGTTTGGGCTAGATTAGACCCAACCCTAAGTCTATGTGTAGGGATAGACAAAGGGCACTAGAGTGATGGACAGGAGTTATGAACATTGAAGTTCGGGTAAGTTGGGATCAATGTGCCACAACATGTTTGAGTATTTTGTTACAGTACTTAGAGGCTCGGTAATCCATTTGGTTTTGATTGTAACTTAGTTGAATATACGTATGCCTCGTGTGTGATTACTTGACTTGTACTCTTTGAGTGCTGCTTTGCATGAATTTATATATTTTGCTTTATCTTGATGATTTATTGATCATCCTTGATATGAATTAACTAAAGATAGATCTACAACCTAACTGGACATATATAACAACCCATTAGGAGAATGATTAGGTATGTTTGAATAAATGTCAACCTCTTCAATAAGAATAGCTGAAATGGTTCTTTCCTTATCATAAGTTAAACTAAGTAATAGGAAAGGAGATTATGATAAGGTTAGGGTCATGGTTTGTAGGTAGTCTCAGGAGAAGGGTGTTCTTGATTACATAAGCTTAGGTTTGGTCTGATTTGAGTCGCATTGAAACTCCTCAATTAGGGTTAGAGCAGATGTAATTTCTTTAAACTTATAATAGACAGGTTAACATTGTTTGATGTCTCATCTGACTGTTTGCATTTCCTTTTTTTTTTTTTAATCTAATGATTGAAAACCATATTTGTGTTTGACGTACTCTTTTGTCTTCGTCATTCTTCTTGAGTTAGTTATACTCACATCTATACTTACTGACTAAGGATTAAGGATGCAACACTATAATCACCTTCAATTTAGTGTACACTAGCATGGGGAGTGAAGAAACTTGAAGACTTGTAAGATCCTAACTTTTGTACTAGCTTTTGTTTGTCTTTTGTGGAAATTAACTTAAATACCTTGAGATGCCCTCTAGTTTCCTACTTTGATGTATATGATTTCAAAACCTATTTCTTCTGTAAACTTTTTATGAAAACTAGAACTGTTGATGTATAAATACTTATATAAATACTATTATGTTATTAAGATGTGAACTTTAATCATTTTGAATAGGTTTTTTGAGAAGGTATAAATTACAGGTGCCAAACCGAATGTTTCAAGTTGGTTGAGTTGAGTATGCTTTATGTAGACTACAACTACATCTACAACAATAGCTACTAGGTCAACTTTTATGTTAGATTAGTTTACATGGTAGGACTATTACGGCTCCTCCTTCTCAAAGCGTGACATAAGCCTTATAAATTGAAGGATAGAAGAGACATCATAGATAATTTATAAATTAGAGATTGCTCCATTTCCTTTCTTTGTCTTTATTTATTTTTTTCCTTAATGTTTTAATTTAGTTTTAGTAGTTAATTACTGTGAACCTTGGTTTGATATGTAATAAATTTTCTTTTTTCTTTTTCTTTTTATTAATCTATGATTTCTTATTATTGTGATATAATTATACTGTGCATGTTACTACTAAATTAGTATTTACTTGGGTTATTAATTCAATGTTTGAGTTCATTGTTGAGTTTGTGAGATCCTATAGTAAACAAACCTATGTAATTAGAAGGAATTCAGTAAATTAAGCGATTAAGTATTTGGTTTCTTCAGATTAGGGCAACCTAATAAAGATATTCAAGATCTTAACATGATCTTGAGATACTTTATTGTAGAAGTGACTTAGGTAAAGTAATCTTAGGGTTAGGAATTAACTAAAAACACAAGTTTGGTTAATTCATATAGGCATCTCTACAACCAAATAAAGAAGAATTAGATTGATAATTTGTCTAGCTATTTTAAGGGGATCTTTAATTAAATATTAAATTTATGTGTTCATAGATAATTTTAATTATTTTGTTATTTGTTCCTTATTTTATTTTAATTAGAATAGTTTAGTTTAGCTATCTTTAATTAATTAAATTTGTTATTTATTTTTTGTTTTATTTTATTAATTGTCTTTAATTACTTAAAATTGTTTATTAGATTAGATATTAGGAAAGGGATAATTACTAATATTTGCAATTATAGTCAATCTTGAAGGGATCTAACTTAAATCCATTTTACTATACTATAACTTGATAAGTACACTTGTTTCCCATCAACGATGTTATGCCATCTAAGTTGTGCTAAGCATAGGCAAGGAGAAAGCCTTATTCCTCAACAGCAACGTTTATGTAGTTTTCTCATCAATGAGCCTAATTTAGCATAGTGAAGGACTCAAACATGACGAGGAACAAGAATTGATACCTCTTAGCTAATTTTTCATCATCGCTTCTTCCATCCTTGGAAATAATTTACTAACTGACGTAGAGAAATATTTATACACAAGGACCTTCGAGTTGATCATCTCGTTGGACCTCATCTACATAAAAGCCTCAACCTTTATGGCAGCCTTAGAATCAATGGCCCTAAGACTTGCAAAACCTTTTGAATGAATGAGAGGAGTCCATCTTGTATAGAAATCCATGTTGGAGGGCAATTCAATGGTTATGAACTTCTTCTTCTAATGCTTCATGAAGTAGTCAAAGCTTGATAAACATTTTCATGCTAGGACAATTTTGCAAGTAACTTTACCCATTTTGGCCAGTCTTAAACAAGAAGAAGTATTTGAATAGCTGTGGAGTCACCTACACTATTAGATACTTACATAGGCTTAAAAAAGCCTTGATTATCCTTGAATAGTTAGGAGTAAATTGGGTGAGGCATACTTTATGGAAGTTGATCAGCTCCTTTTTTAATTCGGTGAAAGGAAGACACATGCTAAACTGAAAGCATCTTTCGTAGATGCAAAAGTGCCATACAAAGTCAAAGTAACCTAATTGTACAGACTAGGCACATGTAACTCTATGTTGGTCGAGTTACCAATAACATGGGCTTTTCAACAATAATTTATGTTTCTCTTTGAAATAATACTATAGTAGTCACTAGGGGAGGGATATATGGCTACTCTCAAATAGTTATCTACGGTTAGATATTTGTTTGCCTTGTAATTAGGATAGACATCCCTTAGTAGGCTCTTGATGAGAGCTAACCTATTGATCTTCACCTTTAGGTTACTTAGAGACTCATTCTTTACTAATGTTGGTGTTGCCGAAGGCCCCTCCACTGCTACTGCTTAGGAAACAGGATCCTTTTATACTTCTAAATCTAAAGAGGTTAGTTCATAATTACTAGAGATCGATATGCTAATATGATGAAAACTCGAAGAAATATGAAAAGCTTGAAGAACAATCAAAGGCAAGGGAGTAGATGGATGTAAAAGCGAGGAAATATCCCATTTGAATTATATTTATAAGCTTTGATGATGGAAAACCAATGGCTAGTTATTGAAAACTAAAAAGGATTCGACATCCCATTGTTCAAATCTCTTCACGTAGCCATCAATCAAACTGATGGCCAAGATCTCACTAACATATTAGCTTTAATTGCACATGCAACTGCAAAACTGTGACAACTGTCAAGTCGCATTAAATGCATACTGATAATTCTGCTAAATGAGAAATTTGAAAAGTCACCTTCTTAGAGAAGCTTTAGGTGACACCTCCTTACTAAGATCCTAGATGAACTAAGTGGCATAAAACCTCACACAGCTCAGATTGTAGGAATAAGTCACCTTTAATGATTGATCCTTATCTAAGCATGGACCTTATTAAGACAACTTACCTACTCCACTAACTTAGTACAAGCTCTAAGTAAAAGTAGCTTGCTAACATAACCTATTCAAGATGGGTGACGTCTAAATAAGATGGTATACCTATACGGCTTGTTTAAGATAGTTCTTACACAAACATAACAACTTGGTAGTCTAGCTTTTCGAGTACAGGTTGGCTTAAACTAAGGCAGCCAATTCAATTCAACTTATCTTGACTCGGGGGTTAAAGTAAAACACTATGGGTTCAAACAAAACGATCCGCACTTTTGGCCACTCCATTGAGCTAGAAACTTTAGTATGCTATAATAAGGATGCACATTAAAAAGTTAAAGCTGCTACCAAATAGTATAGCTCGGCAATTTCCCTTAGGAACCCATCCAATCTCTAACTTGCCTTATTGACTTCTTGCCAAAGGGACTACCTAGGGGTTTAGGTAGAGGGGGATATGTGTTACAAGTGTTGATAGGAGATTTTTCAAACCTAATAAGGTCATGGGTTGATTTGTTTTAGTTGATAGTGATCGTGTCCCTACTTAAATTGATTTGCTTTGACTTATACACAACTTGTATGAAGTTCCAATGAATAGTAGATCAATTACTATCCTAAAGTTGAACCCTTCCTTTAGAGGCCATCCACTCTATACCTATAACGATAACCAAAAGAGTATGATTGACTTCTCCTAGAGTGTAAGTTTAAGCTAAGGACAAGAGACCAAAGGTAGACAAAGGTTGAAAATAGATGAAACTCTCTAATTCAGTTAACTGCACAAACCCTAGATTCTCAGTTCATGGATACTTTCATGACACCTATTCTTTATGCTTAGCGGGTGCGTCTCCTCCCCATTAAGGGAACATAACTCATAAATTCTCTCTAGCTCATTGTTATAAATAGAGGCATCCTACTAACAGTAAACCATCTTAGTACATTGGTACTCCTTATTGAGCTCTCTTACACTTTAACTCTCTAATACCTTTATTCTCTCCTTGCTTACCTACTGACCTAAGCATTAGAGTAGCCATACTGAATAATCCTCACGTGCTTTTCACTATGATTTATTTTGTAGACTTACACCTAGATACTTTTATGACCAACCTTCTTCATTAATCTCTATTAACATAATCCTTGAGACAACAAGATGTATCATTAGTGACAAAATTTGATGATTTCTCATGTAAATTTACCAAAATAAATGCAATTAAAAACACATTAACAAATTATGTAAGCAATTCAATTTTCCAAAAATGAATTATTCATAATATTACATTAATTAGTTATTATATATCATGGTTTCTAAATAATAAAATGGCTCTACATTTAGACAAATTTAAAATTGAAAAGGTTTCACAAAAGGGATAAAAATGCATTAGGAAATTACTAAAGCAATTTAAAGTCCTTGAAACAAATGTTTTACCCACATGATTTATAAATGGTGGAATTACTCTAATATATTTAATATATAAACAATAAAGATTGATGACTATAGGCATTTACTTTTGACTTATATTTTGAATTATATATAGGAATCAAAACATATCATTAACAATAAATGTAACAACAATATAATCAAATGTAATATATGGAATTATTGTTGCAAGTATTGTTGGAAGTATTGTTGCCTATTTGTTAATTCCAATAACTAAGAAATATAATAAAGTGATATATGTTAATGAAATAATATATATAATATGATAGTAAAATCCTTTCATGAAATAAAATCTCATGAAAACATTAAAAAAACCAATAAATATATGCAATTATCATTCTAAAATTGATTTTTTTGTCTCATTTGAATTCTCTGTGTAATGTACGGTACTATAGTATAATTTATACTATCTTATCAAATCTATGAATTAAATTGTAAATATATAAATAAAAAAACGAATTTACATGAATATAAGGGTATTTAGAAAAAATGTATATGTCAATTATCTAAAGAAACTATTGGACTTGTATTAAATTGAATAAAAACAATTCATCAACTTTTCTTTTTGTGATATTTGATTTTTTTTTTTGTTGTGATTATATTCAGAGCCTCAATATCTAGTGCACATGGAGATATACTTACTCATATGTGATATACTTACTTGTATGACATATATGAGATATTAAGTGAAGTATGAAATAAACTGTACGAAAACTTTTTTCTTCTTTTACAAAAACTATGTATATTAAAAAAAAAAATTGAGATTAAAGGAACAAAAATGTAGAGTTTACAATACAAGAAAACTACCAATAATAGTAATCCTGATGAGTTAAAAATACCTAATAAAATTGAAAGTAAGTAATACTAGAAAGCCGAAGAAAAAAGGGTAGAACTTAAAGAAATTATTTTAAGCTACATTATATTAAGTCAAATCAACTACCTAGCAAATTGATCTTCAAGGGTATATTCATTGGGAAATTTGATGGAAATCCATGGTTTAGTTGAAGTGTGGAAGATAAATCTCCTTTTTAAGGCTTTAAATGTGTAACTCAATGAGTCTTCAAAGGAACATGTTTGTTCTTTACATAATTTAGAGCTCATATATTTAAATATTATTATATAAAAATCACGATTGACTTTAGTTTTAGTATAAAGTGTACACATTTGTCATAACATTGCGTAAGTAGTGAAAATAATACTAATGAAGCATTTATTTTTAATTTGAAGAAAGATGCAAATCACAGTTCTAGTTCTAGGAGGAATATTTTGATTGAATGACAAACAAGTTTTTGGAGTTATTTTAGTGTAAAAGCACCACATGACTCTAATGTAGCTTAGATTCAAATCAAACCACCATCTTTATTGAACATTACTTAAATCAAAATTTAAAAGGCAAAAAATAAAATCTCTACCAATTTTTGCCAATTTACATGATCATCTTAATGAGATATTGTGAACCTGTAGGTTGCAAATGATAATATGATATGTGAATTGGACCTTTTAAGACAATATGCAAAGAGACAAAGTTGATTTTAAGCTATTCCATAATAAATAAACTTTATAAGAATGGAGAAAGTACTATAACCGTGATAGAAAAAAGAAATGTGAAGGAAGAGATGTGAATAAGAAAGAATCAAATTCATTTCGATTTGAAAGTTGAATTTCATATTTTTTTTTAGAATTGATATTATTGGAAATTGAAAATGGTGTTGATGAAAATGTAATAATTGGTAGATATAAAAATAAATTTGCTATAAAAGATAAATCAATGGGAAAATAATTAAATAACAAACTAATTGATTAGTAAAGTATTATTTGTGAGGCCTTGTAAAATTGGCCAGTCAGCTTATGATTGGACTATTTAGATTTAGCATGTAAAATTTAGGGCGATTGCGCAAATTGTCCAATCAGACCTAAATTTTACAACAAAGCTAGGAATACCAGTAAAAATAACCTTATGAGTTTGGATTCAAGAAAATAAAATAATAAAATAACTAAGAATTATATTTATAATATATATATATATATCACTTGTTATTTAATGAAAATGTACGAAATGAGTATTGATGATAACGAATCACTATAGATAAATTGTATATATACTAAAAATCATAAAATAACATGAATAATATTTAAGAGCATTTATTTATATTAAATATGAATTTACGTGTAGGAAAATATATCCAAATCTACCTAAAATACCCAAAATATATTAAAATAATTAAATAAAATTAATGAAAAAATATAGAAAATTTTTCTAGTAGTGGAATTTATGATGATTCTAGTGTAGCATTAAAGGAGCTAGGTTTAAGGTATGTTAAGAATAGATTAAGGCCACTTAAGGTGATTAAAATAAAATAAATTAGACACTTGACCAAGTCAATTTTTCCTACCAATTCCATCCTTCATTATAAATTCAAAATGCTCCTTTCATAATTCATTTTGGACATACTAGCATCTGGGAAAAATATAGAAAGCATGGAGTAAGTTGAAAGGAATTCTTAAGAAAATTTCAGAAAAATAGTGCATTTTAAAACTAAATTAAAGTGCGCATACCAAATGAAGACCTAAGGAGCTACGAACACCACCCAATAGTACGCCCCTCATTTACGTTGGTCGATAAGCTTGGGGTGGTTAGAGATGGTTAGCATGGCAGTTTCTAGTGAGTGCAAAAATTGGCTCTAGTTTTAATTAATTAGTTAAAAATAGTAAATTAAACCCAAAAATTATGAAAAATTGTATTCTACAATATTTTTATATTTAGTTTTTGGGAAAAATATTGTTTTGTTAAAATTAAGTCTCAAAATATATCAACCTTAAGAAACGACTAAACCAAGCCGATTTTTCTTTTATTTTCAAAACCCCTAACAATGTTGTTTTGGCTCCAAAATTTTTTTATAAAGAACCAAAGTTGAAGTTGTATTAGTTTGTAGAGAGTACTTTGATTCTAATTGTGCATAGAAATTGTAGGAGTTTTCCCTAAAATGTAGAGTACATTATGATTATAGGCTAATTTAGAGGTCAGATTAGACACTAGGTATATAGAGTGAACTAGGTGTAAGACCTAAATCATAATTGTGTTTACATGGAATGGATTTAGGTGAACTTCAAAGAATACGTTATAAGGTATTCTTGAGACTTATGAATTAAATTGTAATTAGGGGCTGAAATAGAGATTGGATCAGAGACTGAATCAAAAGGTGAATGGGGAGTAATTAAATGTTAGACTAATAACAAGATATCTAAAACCTAAGTAACTAGGTATAATAGAACCTTAAGCTTAAGTTAATTGGTTGAGTCAAAGATTAATAACTCTTTAACAGTAAAAGTATAAACATTAAGATAACATTTATATCATAGGGAATAGCAGCAAAAATACATCCCAAGTTGCACCCTAGTGAGCAAACGAAAAGTCTATATAAGTTTGGAATCAATATGTAACAATATTTTGGAATACTATTTTATAATACTTGGATGTATAAGGTTGTACTTGGTTATGCTTGGTTGTGTTATAAATAGCTTGCTTGTGTGCATGCTTGTGTGCCATTGAGCTTACTTGTATACTATTTGCTTACTGTACTAGATTATAGTTGATTAAACTGCATAAAATTGCTTAATCACCTTAAACTAGATTTAACTATATTAGATTTGAAACTTTCATTGCAATCCATTAGGGGATGATTAGGATTCTTTAACCAAGTATCGACCCCTTTCAAAGGAATAATTGAAATGGTCCCTTCGTCATCCATAGTCAAACTAAGTGATAGGAGAGAAGGTCGGGACAAGGATGAAGGTAGTGGTTCGAAGAAGAGAGAAGTCTCCATTATACAAGCCTAGGTTTGGTCATGAACTATTGCATACCTGCTAAAACTTCTCAATCCAAACTAGAGTAGGCAAAATTTCTCTATTCTTATAATGAACTAAACAACATCTTGCAATGGCATTTGTTCAATGTATTGCATTTAAATAAGTGTTTGATAACTCTATTTATGCTTGACTTATAGTCTTGTGGCTCTGTTTCAGCTTACTAAGTGGTTGGTTGCTTATATACCTATAAATCTTTGTACAGGTGTTAGCTAAGTTACTGTGATATAGCTAACCTAAGATTCGTTACTCCAGGATCCAGGGGAGCAAAGATGTAAAACTGAAGACCAATTAGGCTATTGGAGCCTTTATTTTAAATTTTGATCTTTTTTGTTAATTTACCAAGTCAGGTAGGTAGTACTTTGGTTACTTGTGCTTTAATATATGCTTTATGACTTCTATAGGTAAAATAATAATATTATTCCATAAACTGTTTACTTTAAATTAGATTAATTATAGATACCTTGTGTAAATCAGGTCTATGATTGTGGCTGAGGGGTTAGCTTCTATCTTAGGATGGTTTTGCACGGCGAGACTCTTATAGCTTTACCACTTCAAGGCATGACAATTTTTAGTTGGTATTAGAGTAAGGTTTTAGTGAACTTGCTTTGTAGAGTCATAATTAAAAGAAAGCATGCATCATAGGAACACAGTGAGAGTAGGTAGTAACAGGTGAGTAATGAAAGACTATATTAGGAACCTTAAAGTGAAGTAATTATAGTATTAAATTACGATATATGCTAATTGATATTAAATCAAAATAAAGGGCCGTAGGGGTAAATTGATAGTTAGCTAGCTACAGTTTAAGTGGAATGGAGAAGGGTATCTTATTCAGTATAGGGTTAAGATGCAAAGGCTGTTGTTAGAGATGGCTCATTGAAATATGCTTAGAACTATGGGTGAGAATATTGATAAATACATTGATGGAATGTGTTATAGTTAGCAAGACTCGTAGGTACTGATGGAAGTTGACTTAGGGCCTTAATATAGTAGGTATGTTGCAATAGCTACCTTTGACTAGAAATGGTTGGAAAGTGAAGGGATTATGGCTTTGATGAGGTCGGAGAGATATTTTCCAATGAGTTTAGAAGAAGGAAGACTCTATCTTATGAATATTACTCACATGCTTAAGGATGTATTTTATATACCTAGACATTACACTCTTGATGCTATTGGCGAGTTCCCATGTTTTTCTTATTTAGGTAGAGTAGGAATTGAAGTATTCTTAGAGTAAAAAATGTCAACCTTAATTATTGGTACCTAAAGAACCAATAATTTGTAAAATCTAGTGATGGAGTCTAGTTTGGAGTACAGAACAACTGTAGAATAGTTGAGGGAGAACTAAAGGATAATTTAGAGGAGGTTTCAAAGGAAGAGGAACCTTAAGAGGCAGAACCGAAAGTAGAGTTAGAAGATGATCCTAATGAGAATATGCATATTGTAGTAATGTAGACTATAACATACTTGAAGATTAATGAAATGGTACGAATTGTTGTAGGTGGCCAATAAGGAGCTAATTTAGAGAATGAATTGGAACCTATATCAAAGATCAATAAGAGGCTAATTCAAAGGTTGACCCCTATAAGAATGAGATTATAACTCAGGAGGTACTAATCAATAACGAAGTTGATAGGTTGGATGAAGATAATGGCTAAGAAATAATTAATATTCCTAATACTCTAGAGATAGTATAGTTAAATATTGAATCAATAAGTGGAAATTATAATGGTTTAGATGGAAAGTATATGGAGTGGATTTCTCTAGAACAAAAGGTTGCTGTTGATAACTCGAATGATGAATATATCGTAGTAGTTGGATTTTTTTTTTTACTGCAACATCAAAGTTTGATCTTAAGTTACTTTTTGGCTTATGTAGATATATTTTTTATCCTTTGATGCATTTTTGTGACCCCTGATGTATATGCAATTTTTGGTTATATGCATATGCTGTAAATATCTTATGTATTCAGTAGTAAGAGATGTAATAGAACGAGATGTGTTGTGACTAGTCTTGTAAATCCTTTGTATGTATAGTAGTAGTTATTAAGCTTGTATAGTTCAATGTAAACTAGTGTTGTAATTAAGCTATAAACCTTTAAGCCCATAATCAAATGATTAACGAGTCTGTGGTTTGTTTCATTAAAGTCTGTAAGCAAATGCAATTGAAGTAAAGCAAGTATAAGGTGGATGGTGAAAATCTTTATGTTATATTATGGTAGATGAAATATTATCATTGCATGACACTTGTGCTCAATTGTACGGAATCATTAACTCTTAAATTATATAAAGGAAATATGATCAAATTGTTAGATGAACTTATGATTGGATATGTATGCATGTAGACATCTTATATTTACCCCCCTTATAATTTTAGTATTTCATAAAATTTAATAAATTTTGAAAAATGAAAAGGTAAAAAAATTCAGGAATAATAGTATTTTTAGAAAAATAAAAGTCTTAGATCATTTAATCTTTAGCATTGGGTCTGAGCATAAAAAATAAAAAGGTTAAATTAGGCTTGGATAAAATTAATTTATATAAGGCTAAATTTTAGAGTTGATTAATTAAGATTTAAATTTTACTAGATTTAAGGTTTTTATTTATTTAATTATTTTTTTTAAAAAAGAAGAAGAATTAAAAGAAAAAAAATATCTATTGGATTAAACGAGGTATAAAGGCCTATCCTATTTTTTAACAAGGCTAAAAGCCTTGTTTCGAATTAAAGAAGCCTAGGTACGAGCGTGTGGTTTCATTTTTTTAGCATGCATGTGCAATATACACTTCCTCTTGCAACCAGCGTGATGGCTCATGTTTGAGCCACTTTTACACATTATTTCCACACAATTCCACTCAAATTAATGGTGGAACCGTATACTAAGCAACATCTATTCTTGAATCTACCCTTAAATATGTCTAAATTCAATCAATTACATAGAAAAAATTAGATCAAGAAAAGTCAAAAAAATTTCAAAATCAAGGTTTTTAGTCCTTTGATTTCTTCAAATCTAGTCGATTACAATAACTTTAGAATATTCTATGATGATCTTTGAGCAAGAATGTCTATTCATTAATCTAAATTATCCTTGAAAATAAAAAATTTCCCAAAATTTGGAGATCACTCGAGCCTTAATGGTTATGCCGGATTCAGCCACTAAATGACTTTCTAAGCCTGTTTCGAGCCTAGTAAGTATAAATAACACCTCGTACTTGTCGTTTCATCATCAATCACAACTTTAATTGCTCTCATTACAATCCTACATAAGCTTTCCCTCTCAAGAATACGCTAGGAATAGCAAAAATTGAAGAAAAGTGAGAACACATTCGAGTGTCTAACTGTTCAAAGAATAGGAAACAATAATCTTTCTTCTCAATTCATTATTTATAGGATCAAATCAAGAAGCCCTAAAGTACCCATGTTACCCCTTACGAACCACCATCAACCACCACTCCTAGGACAAAATGGACACTACAACAATGATCAGCGACCCTAAAAACCCCTAACTTGATACCCTTGGATCAATCGGCCATTATAGGAGTCACCAAAAATAGCCTTCAACCACCACTACCCCTTCTTTGTCTCTCATATGTGTTGTGCATGCACAAGTCGATTGGACTAAGTCCATCTAACCTGACTTATACTTAAGACCCACTCATTAGGTTTGTTCAATTGTGAATTTTTTCCTATCTTTTTCATTAATTAATAAAAAAAATTTGAATAAAATAATAATAAAAGGAGAAATTTGGCCATTGCCTTCTAAACCTTTTTCTTTCTTATTTATTTATATTTTCTTTTTTCCTTGAACTTTTTTTTAAAGAACTTAAAAAAATAAAAACTTCCCAAAAAAAATTATTTAAAAAAAAGAAAAGAAAAAGAACTTATCTTATTTCAAGACTTATGAATTTTCTTTTTCCCATAAATTTCTTCAATTTTTTTTTCCTTAGAAAAGAAACCCACTTAAAAATATATATTATCTAAAATAAAAAATAACAACTCCTTTTTCAAAATTAAGATCACTTAGAGTTTTCAAAAGATCACAAACCCAAACTGGGAACCCTTTTTTAGAAATTTTCTTAAAATTAAAATATATGAATCAAAATGTAAACTCAACTTGTTTTCAAAAATTAAAAGTAACTAACATACCTAAATTTTTTGAATGAACTAGAAAAAGTTTGATCCCCAAATAGCGAGTACAAAATATTAAAAAAAAAAATTACTTTTCCTATATGCATAATTTTTCAATTTCTTTGTAAATAATTTTATTCTTTCTTTTACTTCTAAATAAGAATTGTTTTTCTTAAATTAGAAGAGTATTTTGAAATATAAATTCAAAAGGTTAAGTTGGCATCCATTGAGGTTTTAATAGGATAGTTTTCGAACTTGTGATATCTAGTTTCTTGAAAATTTTTTCAAAAAGTTTTCACAATGTAGGCTAGTGGCTGAATTAGAACCAATTTGCCTAATGGGCTCTAATTTAATTACTTTTCTCGATTCTATTAGGTTGCGACTCCAAAGTTTATTTTAAAAATAAAGAAATTAGGTTTTTTAAACTTTGGTTGAGGGTTTAAACTAAATGGGCATTGGGTTTAGTTTAAATCAAGTTAAGGAAAATGAAAAACTGAAAAATTCAAGCCCAATAGCATTACCACTTCACTAGGGACATCAACAGGACTAGCCACTTAAATATTCTGAATTTAACTTTATATTTTAAAATATCTATGCTAATTTTTGTTTTTCTTGTGAATACCTTTTTTGTGTAAATAGTTGTAGTAATATCTTTTTTCTTCCCGTTGATCTTTTTAGGGGTTTAAAGTTCTATTTTTTTTTTTCTTTTGGGTAGGTAAGGTTGGGGAGGGGGAGGGTTTAACTACATCATGAATATGGGATAGATATGGTTAGACTTATGCTGTCTTAGGACCTTAAAATGCAAAGCCATTATGTAAGTTCCAAGTGTAATGAGGCAATCGCTACTCAGGGTCGATTATGTTACCCTACTTAAAGTTTGATGTAACTAAGGAATCGTTTCTTCAAAAATATGTGAAGTCACGTAGTTTAAGGACCTTTAGAACCTACTCTTTTATATTACAATTTTTTTTTAGACTGGAAAATAACTAATAAGATTACATAAACGAAGATGACAACCATGAGTTTCTTTTCTTGTATATTATTTTACTTTGCGTCTAGATCTAATGTACATAGGATGTCTTATGTAAATAGGACTTTTTTATGTAAATAGAATTTTCGATGTAAATATGCTTATTGTTATCTTTTTCTTGTAATTTATGAATTTCTTGTGATCTTTCTAATATGGCCAGTTCATGCAATGCTAAAATCCTAGCCAGAGAGATTTATGTCCACAAGCCCATAAACCTAAAGCCTATCTCACTTAGTGGTTCCAAAGCTTCAACCTAAGGAAATAAGAATTCATCATTAAAAAAATTAAGCCCATACTCTCATTACCTACGGTTAATGTTAACATTATACTAGTAAGGGCTTTGGTATACTTTTGAGAACCTAAAGAAGTTACTTTTTTGCCCCAAGCTGCACCTAATCAACCCAACCTTAGGGGAATACACATAATTACTTCAAGCCCCACCTTTGGATGACATATATATTATGGAGCTTGAGGTTGGCCTAACTAATATCTTCTCCAAGTTTTTAGGGATATGCAAGTTTGAAATAAATGGACCCTTAAATGACTACAATAAGTATGCCATTAAAATATGGGATTTGACTCATTAGTTTGAGATTGAACCTGACTCCAACAAAGAGCTTTATTTATGGTGATCTCAAAACATAGAGGGTGAATCAGATTAAAGCCTACATCTTAGCAAAATTTGCTACCATTTTATTTTTGGGGGGGTCTTTTCTCATACATTTTAGGGTTGTAGAGTTAGCAACTCAATTTTGGAAAGAGAAGTCCTATATCCCTACCTTACTTGCTAAACAAATAAGAAACCTCAATTTCCTTAAGAAAAAACGTCAGGGGCATCTCAGGTTAAGCATCACAATGCTAATGGTATGGTTTGTCAATCATATAAATTGCTTCGAATTAGATTTGGTTAGAGGTACCTTCGCTCATAAATTTAATCTAATTGATTATTTTGCCTTTTAGATCAAATTACCAAAAGATGTCCTTACCCATCACTACATAGAAGTTCTAAAAGATTTTCAAGTCAAGGATATATTATAGACTGCTAGATGAAGCAATTACACCAAATTAATATTGGTTTGCAAGAATTACTAAGCCGTACCATTGATAAGAATAAGTTGGTACATAGGCTACTATTTGAGTAGCACATTACGTCAATTTGGAGGCATCAAAGACACAGTTCATAAGCCTTCATTGGAGCCATTTACTCTTAACCTTAAGGAACCTCACCTTCTCTTACCAGAGAAGATATTCGGACTTCTCAAAATCAAAGCTTAGTGGGACATGAGGACTATAAGCCTTGATATTGATTTAGGTAAATTGATGGGTGAAGTGGATAAACATAGGCTCACCAAAGAATATCTACATGACTAGTTATACAAGGTAGGTGCAATACAATATTAGGTACTAGAAGTCCTTCAACTTATACTAATAGATCTAAACTTTGAAATGATGACCTACATAGATTAGGTAAAGGCTTGTGTAGAGGTCATTTATGATGAAAGAGACACGTGGGAAATCCTATTTTGAAAATCTAAACAATGATCTCGTACCCTAGAGCACCAATTGAAGATGGCCTAAAAGAAACTTAAAGAATTTGAAGAAGCAGTTAAGCCTTGCAAGAAGAAGGGTAAAGTAGTGGTAGGAGGACATAGCAATCAAAAGAAGAAAGCACTATTCAACCAATAGAAGAAGAGAAGAATAGTTTAAACTGCTTTTGTAACTTTTCTTTCCTTCTTTCTTTCTTTCTTTCTTTTTTATTTTTTTGAAAAGTAATGTAATAAAACTTTGAGAGTTATGAAATAATAAATAAAGTTGCCATCTTGTTAATTAATTGTCAATCCTTTTCTTTACATTCGTATGTCATACATCCTTGCACTTTTATTCATTTATGTATTTATTTATTTTACTTCCTGTCTTCAAAAAAAAAAAACAAAAACAAAAAGAGAGTCAGTAGGTTGCAAATGTAACTTCCAAACATTAAGTCTTTTAGAGATGTTTGATCAAAACCCGCTCTTAAACAAGGATGGCTAACCAGGGAAATGACTACATTAGCACCACTGAAGACAATAACAATCTTGTCAACCTTAAAAGCACCTATCTTACTAAGTTGAGGATTTGCTCCTTAGAGCGAATTGTAGGAAAAATTGCTGAGCAAATGGATTTCTTTGTTGATAGCATTGTCTTCCTTAGGACCACAACACCATCAAATGAAGAACCCTGTAGGGCCTATTGTGGAAAGAATGTTGAGACTCTACCACCATGAAGTAGAAAAGAGCTATCAAAAGTCAATCTAATAATTGAGTCATTTGAAACAAAAGGGGTCTATTTGAAAGTCAACCTAACTTTTGAGCTTAATACATATTTGTTCCCGATCAACATGAGGTCAGATAGTTTAGGGCCTAGTTAAGACAACTTGAGAGAGTTAGAAAGGAAACCGACTGAGCAAATCGCTGAAAAAATGAAAGCACTTGAAAGCTATGTAGATTTGAATAAGTTGGTATTACTAACTTCTCCACCTATGATGTCGTAGCTACCCCAAAAGGTTTAAAGTGCTAAAATTTGAAAAGTATAACGAAACTAGATTCCCTAAGCTATAGACTAGGTTGCATGTACGAAAGATGTGCAAGTAGATCTAGTATTACCAGCTCATGGTACAAACATTTCAAGATAGTTTTATAGGCTTGATTTTGGCTTGGTACACCCAACTTGATTTAGACTAAGTAAATATAAGGGAGAAACTTGCTAGGGTATTCTATGAACAATATAGGTTTAACATTGAAGTGGCTTTGACCATGATGGACTTAGTTGCTCTTTGGAAGAAAAACAATGAGTCATTTAATGAGCACACACAAAAATGGAGATCTTTAGTTGCAAGGGTATCCACCCCAGTGACTAAGAAGGAGCTAACCTTAACTTTCATCAACACACTTAACAAGCCCTATTTCTCTCATTTGATTGGGTAAGCCTCATTTAGCTTTGTAGAAGTAATAGCAACAGGGTACCAAATTGAAAGTGTCATCTCCTCTAGCAAACTTTAAGAGCTGTTAGATAGGACATTACCTTCATCATTCTCTTCAAAACCAATAGCAAGCAAAGCTAGAGGAACCACAATCAGTGTAGTAAATTCAAATATTAGGCCCAATGCCCAAATCTCTTTCAAAACAAATCCTCCTCAAGTTTATAAACAATTTAGTAGCTAGCCTCAAGCCAATAAGGGCCCAAGACATTTCACCAGAATACCAGCTCCTCTTAACTAACTCTTCAAGATGTAAAGGAAGGATAACTTGATCCAGTTTGAGCTCTTCAACAATACATATAGGCCAAGAGCTTTTTTTTCTTAATGAGAAATGTGAACATCATCTGGGTAGGTAGGTTACTCGACTGATACGTATTGGAGGCTGAAAAATAAAATTTAGGATTTTATTGATGAAGGTTCAAACCAACTGGACCTTTTAAAGGCTCCAATTCCAAACGTCAACAATAACCCTCTGCCTAACCATGACCCTATTATCAACATGATCTTTGATGATTCAAATTTCGCCATCAACATGATTGATCTAGACTATAAACCTAAGGTCTTCAAGTTTTATAAGTCTAAAGAGAAATAAGCCCCAAGAGCCAAAAGGTAAACTTTCCATGTACCCATTACACTTGAGAATTATAAAGCTATTACATTTAACTACCAGCAATTAACTAAAGACAATCAAGTTCTCTTATTGATGGGATTATTTGCTTCGATAAGGTCTATGACCCAAAGAAAGATCCTAGCAAGAAAAATGTATTAGAGGAGACAAATATTAAACTAGTTAAATATGAGGAGGGGTTATCTGTCTTCACCAAAATGATTAAATTAAGTGAATATAGGATTAGCTCACCACGACTCTAACATAGATTTCACTCATGTGTTTGTTGATGGCATTTGAACCACATTAGGAAGTTCTATTCTGAATTATGAGAGAGGTTAAGGTCCATTGTGAAATATTAACTGAAAGAATGGGAGTAATCACTCACTCTATTATCCTCACCATACAGTAGATCTCTTTTTTACTAAAGAATTAAGTGAGGAAGGTAATTAATATACTAAACCACTTTTCATAGTGGTGAGAAACAATGATATAATCATAACCAGAGTCCTCATTGACAACAAGTCATCATTGAATGTTTGCCTTTTTACCATTCTAGACTTGTTAGGTGTTGACATAATTGCAACTAAGCTAAATTCTACAACAATCAAGGCTTTTGATAAATCCAAAAGTGAGATCATATGACAGATTAATTTGCCAGTTAGTATTAGTCCTTAAACCTTCATTATTCGATTCCAAGTTCTCAACATCCCAAAATCTTTCAACTTACTCTTGGGAAGACCTTGGATCCATGCAATAGGGGCAATACCTTCAAGTTTGCATCAGAAGGTTAAGTTTATCTCAAATGGCTAGGTGATAACAACTATAGAGGATTAAGATTATGAAATCTATAAGGAAATGACCTTACCCTATATAGACATTGAGGAGTATGAGGATTTTAGGCTCCAAATGTTTGGTGAAGTGTGCATGGTTACTAATCTTAGGGAAAGAAAGAATGAGAAGTTGAAGTTTAATGAAGCCTGGATTAGTACTTATGACCTTGACTACATCCCAACTCCAATAGGAGAGTTTCAAAAAAATCAAGTGAGGGGTAAGAGAGGTGATAAATTGTATCATGCCCCAATGCCCTTTCTACCATCGATCGAGACATTTATCTAAGTTGATGTTTAGATCCCGAAATCTACAAAAGAAGACACCCCTAACAAAGTTGAATTAGCGAGCCCATCCTACAAACTCCATCTACACCTGAATAGTTAGTTCTCTATCCTTATGAATGTCAATAGGTCTTCTCTTGGGTAAAGGATGATTTGTAATCGAGTATTTTCATGAGTTTTGTAATAATTGTTGTTGTTTTAAATAATTAGTTGCGAGAACTCTTGATCTCATTGAATAAAAGATCAATTTTCTTTTCTCCATCATATTCTTACACTCTCTTTTTTATACACTTTTGCCCATATTTAATGCTTTAAATGAAAGCTAGGGATACCTCATGCAGGTAGTGGTGAAAATATTAATATCACTTTTAGCCTTACTGGGTTAGTCTTCGGGAGTAATGTTGATGAATATAGTGAAATACAAGAGAGTTGGCAAAAGCATAAGCCAGGTAGAATTTTTATTGATGAGCCAATTGAAACAATCGATATATGGGCCAATGATAACTTGAAATATTTAAAGATTGGAGGAAACTTGAAAGAAGAATAGAAGGCATAATTACCTATGCTATTATCTGATTATCAAGATGTGTTCGCATGATCTTATGAAGATATGCCTTGAAGATCAAAGAGGAAGTCAAGAAGTTACTTCAGGTTAGTTTCATCAAAGTATCTAATTATCCTAAGTGAGTAGCTAACATTATGCTTTTAATGAAAAAGAATTAGAAAGTCAGAGTGTGCATGGATTTCTAAGACCTTAATTAAGTAAAACCTAAGGACAATTTTCCTTTACCCACATAGATGTCTTGGTAGATAATATAGCTGAAAACCATTTCTTCTCATTTATGGATGGCTTTTTGGGATATAATCAGATTCAAATGCTAGGAGAGGATAAGACTAAGACAACCTTCATCACAACTTAGGGTACATTTTGCTACAAGGTAATGCCTTTTGGACTAAAAAATGTTAAGGCAACTTACCAAAGAGCAATGGTCGTGATCTTCCATAACATGATGCACAAAGAAGTAAAAGTATACGTTAATGATATGATCACAAAATCTAAAGTAGAAAAGAATCACATGAAGAATTTGAGGAAGTTGTTAGATAGATTGAGAAAGTTTTAGTAGAAGCTAAACCCGAAGAAGTGTACTTTTGAGGTAACATTGTGAAAATTACTAGGCTTCATAATCAGCGAGAGGGGTGTTGAAGTAGATCTCGATAATGTCAAAGCAATACTTGACGTACCCACTCTATGCATGCTTAAAGAAGTCAGAGGCTGGTTAGGCCATCTAAACTACATAACTCAATTCATATCTTAACTTATAGATAAATGACACCCTTTATTCAAGTTACCGGAAAAAAAAAATGCCGATATAAGGTGGGATAAAGAATTTGAAGAAGCCTTTGCAACAATTAAAGAATACCTAATGAACCCTTAAGTTTTAGTATCCCTTATACCTAAGAGATCATTATTTCTATACCTTACTATATTACTAGAGTTCATGGGTGGTATGCTTAGATAGATAAAGAAGGAAAAGAATGAGTTGTCTACTACTTAAGCAAGAAGTTTACAGAGGGAGAGCTAAAATATTTAGAGATCAAAAGATCGTATTGTGGAGTAGTTTGGATTATGCATCGACTTAAAATATATATACTCTATTACCAAATCAAGTTGCCAATAAAACGTGATCCCTTGAAGTACTTAGCAAAGAAATTAGTCTTGATTGGCAGGATCTCAAAGTAACAAATGTTATTATCAAAGTTTGATATTACCTATGTGAATCAACATTTAATCAAGGGGTAGGCCTTAGCAGATCAATAGGCAAACAACCCCTCCTCCCCCTCTTGAAGTTACTCCCTAAAAAGTGGAAGTTAGATTTCCCTATGAGAACATCTTGGTAGCTAAAGATCATACCAATAAAGAAATGGTTGAAAATCTCCTAAAATAGAAGATGTTCTTTGATGGAGTTGCTAATGTGTCCAAGTGTAGAATTGAGGCAATACTAGTATCCCTAGAGGGTACATAGTTCTTAGTGGCTATGATGCGAACTGAGACTAAGAACAGATAAAGCTGGTCGTTGGATGGGTTCAAGTTTGTTGAAAGCTTGAAGAGATGATGGGGAAATGCACGAAAGAATGGAAAATGAATGAAAAGTAAGCAAAACTCACAAAGAGCTCCAAAAGATACAATGTACTAGTGGAACTTCTGAGGACTCACGGTATAACTTAATATGACGCATGAATTGATTCGGTGAGGTTACTAGCTATTTAACCTTACTTAAGGGTTAGGATAAGAGTGAAATGAGAGTAAACAACAGTGTTTATGTAAGGAAGAGTATTCAGTCTTATACTAATGATAATATGATTTTACAACTTCAATTACTGTCACGCCCCGAAGCGGCAGAGTCGTAACAGCCCCGCCGTGTAAACCATCCTAAGATAGAAGTTGGCCTTACAACCGCTATCTTAGACCTGATCTATACAAGGCATCCACGACTAACCCGCTATGAAGTAAACAGTTTGTAATTTAGATAAAGCATTTATCTAAGAAAGTGAGAAAAGTTATAGATAATTCAGAAATGAAAAGTAATAACATATGTGTTGATTCTTCATTGTTTTTCCTCACTCCTCAGGATCCAACAGTTGCTAGCTTCAGAGTAGTTGTTACTGCTTCTTAGCCAGCACCTGCATGACGTCTATAGGGATGTGAGCAACCATAGCTCAGTAAGTTAGGACAGAGGACTTAAAACTATACCATACACACAACAAGGTTTTCAATCACTTATTAGGTGCAATGCATGTGCAAGCAAATGCCATCGTACGACGTTGTCCGGTCCGTCATGAGATTAGAGAAATTGCGCCCGCTCTAATCCGGGTTGAGGAGTTGCTGTTAATGCAACAGCTCACAACCAAACCCAGGCTTGTGTAATGGAGGCCTTGCTCCTCCTGCGACTACCTTCGAACCACTGTCTTCACCCTCGCCACGACCTCCTCTCCTATCACTTAGTTCGATTGAGGATAAAGAAGGGACCATTTTGCAATCCTGCGCTATCCCTTTTGAAGGGGTCGGTATTTAGTCGGAGAGTTCTAAGTTCCCCTAACGGGTTGTCATACATGTCTTATTATGATTACTGGTCATATATTTGATTAAGTTCAGTTTAGGGTGATCAATTATTTCATACAAATCAGACAATATATGCCAGAACAACAAACATAATCATAGCATTACCCATAATCATAGCATTACCCATAATCAAGCACATGCACACATTCAACTATCTAACAAACACAACCAAGCATAATCTTAAGCCTCCAAAATACAGCATCATATTAATCCCAACTTACCTCGACTCCTCGCTCACTCACTCGAGGTCCAATTTGCTCAGGCCATCGCCGATCATCCCTATAACACAAATGTGGTTTTAGTTCTTCATATAACTATTATAGGTTTGTTTTATCCTATAATGCTTATTGTTATGTTTTATTTAGGGTTTAAGATACCTAATTATCTAGGTCTTAAGTCTTTTATAATTATTCTAGGTTTGGGGTTAGGTTCGGGTTCAGTTTCCACATCGATTTCTAAATTCGGTTCTAGTTCGATTTCTAAGTAATGTTTTATATTCCAACCCTAGAAATTCGTTTCAACTCATAATGTGAAATTAATCACATTACTTCTCAACCTCCTAAATATTATTATTACCCCTAGTCAGTATTTTATTTCATCCGGTACACTTATATCCTTATTAGTATACCGAATTTACTCCTGATGTGAGAAATTTTTACATTTTTCATATAATTACATAAATTCAAGTTTCTTATCAGATTTATTATATATCCTTATTATTTATATAATATTAATTTTTATCCTAATATTTTCTATTTATTATATTTTCAAAAATTACATATTATGCATTATTGCCTATTATGTACATAATGCACTTCTAATATTTCTATCACTTTAATTACCATCCCTAAACATCAATTATCATTTCAAAATGTCCAAATTCATCCTAAATCAGATTTTACTCCTAATTTCCCTAATTTACAAAATTAACTTAAAGTTAACTATTTTTCCTTATTAATCATTTACTACATAATTAACCTAATAATTACATCTAACACCCTAAATGCTACAAGTATCATACTCCATCAGATTTCAACATCCTAAAACATATAATTATTCACTAAATCAGTAATTAATCATTTAATTACTTAATTAACCCTAAATTACCCATTTATGCCTCATTTTAGGGCCTAAAAATTATCTAAAAATTTATAAAATTAATTTTTAAAAAGGGCTTCATATCACTATTCAATATCATCTAATTAATCTACACAAAAATTTTGGGCTCGAAACTACACTCTTAAGGTCATTTATTTCTAAACCGAAACATACTCGGTTTTGCATGATTTCTAAAGGACCCTATATCACGAGACATATTTTCATCAAAATAATATTTTTCCTAAAAACTACATACAAAAATATTTCAGAATAAAAAAATTCATAATTTTCTAATAATATTTACTATTTTTACAAAATTACACAAATCGGGCTGCAAATCGGACTCACCGATATGGGTGGCTCCGGCCACCGCCGGCCACTATGGCCTTATCATCTGGCCTAGGCGCTGCTACCACTGTGTGGTGGTGGTGGCTGTCCACTACCAGCTGCTCGTCTGGTGGGGGTTCCCGTTAAAGGCCCTAATTGTACAGTTTTTTTCTAATTTTTTTCTAAACCGAATTTTTCTCTCAATTTTGGCCTCTCTCTAATTTTTTTCTGATTTTTATCTGGCCAAATGAGCTTCTGAATATTTCTTGCTATTTATAGATAATTTTTGTAATTATTATGCATTAATTTGATAAGACTTTGCCCATTATCCTTGATTTTTGGCTTTTATGTTGCCAAATTTTTATTGGTTTATTTTTCTTTTGTAGATTTGGACCTGCCACGACCTGATCTTGATTCATCTTATCCTATTCTGATTTTTTCTGGTTTTTTCATAATTAATTTATAATTTTTTTTAATTATTTACTTAGTTTTTGGCCAATTTAGATAATTTCGCGTATTTTTATCTACACGTAAATACATGTAGGGTACACGTGAACATTCCTAATTATTATTTTAGTCATTCTAAAATTTTTAGTATACATATAATCTATCTTTAGTAATTTATTAGTTATTTGATTACATTTTTCGCATTTTTAGTAATTAGTACTTATTATGCTTAAAATTTAAAAATTTTATAGTCTCCTATTTTATTACTTATTTTCTTAAATTCAAGTTTACGGGGTCAGTTTTACTAATAATTCTCTCGTTAGTTTATAATTTGGGGTTTGATCGGATTCCTTAACCGATCGTCCAAAACCTTAAGTTCTAAATTCAATCCTACGGTCAATTGGCTTAGCTTTAGGGCTTACAATTACAAGGGCTATTTATACTTAAAAGTTAAGGTAACTTGCTTAAAAGGGAAAAGACAAAAGGGTATTGTCTCAAAGAAGTAATGTACAATAATACAAGAGGGTAAAAATGAATATTCAAGAAAAGTAATGATTAGTTGGGTAGATTCTATACGTGGTCTTGTATATATGGTCGAGATACATTAGCGATGTTGTTAGAGGATGTAGACAGAAGATTACAAGTAGATTGTTTGTTCGAATAGGGCCGACCAATTACTCTAGGGTCTATCTCTCGGTGTGTCTATATAAGAACTTAGTGTAAGAGGAAGATCATACTACCTTTCCCATAAGGAATTACCGAGCTACTGAAGGTGATCACCATTTTCGATCCAAATGTGTTATCAATTACTGAGTTTAGTTAATGGGAGGTGTAGGTTTTATTTGAGCTACAGTCAATTGAATTGATTTATGTTTGCTATTGTACTTGAGCCAATGATTCTGAGTTGATCTAAAGGAGTTGTACTACTGCAATGTATTGGATAAACTATTATTGTTGTTGAGTTGACTTATGCCTTTTTGAAAGTGTGTATGTACTAACTTTAGTGCGCTATGGTAAGATTGAATAAGTACCGTTGTATATTGGAGTGTGAACTAAAGTGTACACATGCAATAAAGCAAGCTAGTATATGTGTTGCAAACCATGACTAAGATTTGGACTACTAACCTACAGCCAAGCCCGAGGACTAGAAGGACTGGTAAGATGAATCCTCTTATTCTAGCGGACTCATACGAAGGCCGAATATCTCCTTACTAAACAATTATACTTGCCAAGTCGAGTGACTGCCTATTTCCCGTATGTTGTGTATCAAGAAGTAGAAGGTTGAGACAACAACCTATCTTCATTCTCACATATGCTTAGCCAATTAGCCAATTGCTTAATTAGCCGTACCCTTACTGAGATGTCGAGAGAAAGAGTCCAAATTGACCAAGCCACCTCTGCTTAGATAAGTAATCTGTTCATACCTTTTTATCTACATCTTCTAACAACATTGCCACATATACAAAATCATGTGTAGAATCCGTTGCACTAATAATTATTTTCCCTGTATATTCATTTTTACCCTTTTATATCTTATACATTATTTCTTTAGGAAATACCCTTTTTGTCTTTTCCTTTTTAGGCAAGTTGCCCTAACTTAAGATTATAAATACCCTTATACTTATAACTATAAAGAGAAGAAGCAAATTGAACATTAATACACTTGACATTTCTCTCATAAACACTACTTTGTTTACATTCGTCTTACTCTTATCCTAACTCTTAACCAAGGTTAAGTGGTAAGTAACCTCACTAGATCATCTCGTGCGTCATATTAAGTTGTATCATAAGTTCTCGAAAGTTCCACTGGTGTGTCATATCCATTGGAGTTGTTTGTAGGTTTTTGCTTATTTTTTCATTCAGCATTTATCCTTTCACACAATCCCCATCTTGTCTTTTTCGAGCTTTCTGCAAACTTGGACTTACCCAGTGACCGACCTTATTTGTTCTTGGTTACGGTTTACAACAGCTTATGCTGTGTAAGAGTCGATATTTTCATGAAACTATCAGGCTGTAGGAATATTTGTCTCCATCATCCTTATTTCAAAATTGGTGAGCTTGTCATGTATGTTTGAGCCCCGGTGAACTAAGTGAATTTAAGTACTAAGCTTTGAAGTGGTAAGGTAAATATTAGTTATTTTTTTGTTCTTGATTTTATTTTGAAGTTATTAGATTGAGATATACTCAACATGGCATATGAAGCTAGATGCGATTATGAATATTATTATGAAGACATGATATCACGAATTTTGGAATTTGATGGATATGACACTTCAGATGAATATTTGAATTGGGAATTTTGAGTCTATTAGATTTTTGAAAATTAATCTTATCCTAAGCATAAGAAAGCCTATGCTATAAAGAAGTTGATGATTGGCTTTGCAGCTACTTGGTAGAAGAGAATGATAAATCAAAGAATTGATAGAGAAAACATTGAGATCATTACTTGGGATGAGATAAGGTGTTTGATGTGGTGAAAATTTGTGTATTGAGATCATTAAGACAAATTGTATGAGAGAAAACCCACCAATGAGGCTTACCTCTATAAAGTAGTGGATCAGTTGAAGAAGATTGAAAAACGGCTTGAAGCGTTCAATGATGGAATAAGACAATAAAGGAATGCCAAATTAGAGAGTATTAAACGAGGAGTTGATGAGGTGAAAGTTGCTGGAGAAGCTAGTAGTAGAGAGGTAGAGGACTAAGTTGAGTTGTTGTTAAACCCCCATGTTCCAAATATGGTTTCGTTAACTACTATAGATGGTACAGATGACTCCAGGTACTACTGTATTTGCCTTCCACATATTGGGCTCTTTTGTCTTGACTCTTTGATGAGCTTATGTGGTATTGGTATGAGCTACAGTAGTATTGTGCCCGTAAGTAATTATAGATTGTGGGTTGGAATTTACCAAGGTTATGATGATGGATATATGTATTGGGCATGTGTTATGTTGGTTCTTGGTACTCTTATGTTGGAAAAATTTGAGATGTATAGATGGAAGGAAGAAGAATTAACTTGTGAAGGAGTAAAGGGGATGCTAATTACAACAAATGAGGAGGTTATGTTACTTCCTTTAATTAATAGTTATAGGGACTACCAAGATGTAGTTGATCGGATTCATGATGAATAGAAGGAGGGATACATGATGAAGAGTTTGATTGATAGGGCTCATGATGAATAGAAGGAGGGATACATGATGAAGAGTTTGATTGATAGGGCTCATGATGAATAGAAGGAGCTTGAGTACTTTTTTGTGTTTATATTTCATTTTTGCAGGTTGGTATTTAATCCTGGTGGAATTTGAAGTCACCAATTACTAAGTTTTTGGTTGAAGCTTTTCTAAGGGAGAGGGAATGATAGGATGGGGTACTGACCCAACATAAATGCTAGGGCCAAGCTCATTTACTCCTCATTTGAACATTTTATTTGACTACTTATTTTTATTTATGTTATTTAGATTTCTTATTTCTTGTATTTTCCTTAAACTACCCTCATATTTATTTTGTATTTATAGGAATACCACTAGGATATCATTTTAGTCCTTTCATTTACAAGTTTGCCATTATGTATAAATAAAATGCATGTATAGGATTTTAGATAGATTTTGAACATTAATGAAAACGCTTTGAGTCATTTCTCTTGGAAAGCTCTCTTTTATTAGCTTTTATCAATCCCTTTAGTAAGGATTGTGGTGGGCAACCTTATCACTCGAATTAGTGCATTCGGCGAGTCTTAGGCCATGTAAAATTTAGTTGGTGTGTCATACCCAGTTAGGTGGTTCACGGATTCACCAAAACCCTTACTAACCTACTATATTTTCATTCCTTCGATTGGAGCAGACCTACCTCGATATCACTGTCCTTATCAGTTCTTGGTGCAGCGTATCAGGCTATAACACTCATGTTCCTATACACCAACAATATTGCAGAATACATAGCGTGTATTTGGGACTTAAAATGGACTTGTATAAAGAGATACAAGAATTAGAAGTATATGGGGATTCTTCACTGATCATTTGCTAAGCTTCGGGTGAATACAAAACAAAGGACCCATACTGGTGCTATATCACTAGCACTTGACTTAATTAATGGAGAGGTTTGAAGAAATCACATTTACATACATTCTAAGGACTCAAAACCAATTTATTGATGCATTGGTCACTTTAGCATCCATGATTTCTAGCAAGGTAGAAATTTAGCCGCTTAAGATCGATGTTAAAGATAAGCTCACTTTTTGTCTAGCAATGAAGGTGCACACGATGAAAGACCTTGGTACTGCGATATCAAATATATATATCCTGCAATAACTTATCTTAAATTAGAATACATAGTTAATACATTGTATAAGCAATACTATATATATATATATGTTTATGTATATATATATATATATATATAATTTACATATCATATATGATAATTATATAACATATGATACTATATGCCATAAAATGTAATGTAATAAGTATTATATAATATACCATAGTACACAATATATAATATAATGTATGTACAACATGTAACAATCATTTTTGAGATTGTTAATAGTGTAAGTCATTTCACAAAAGTGTTCATCTTAAATTAATCATAATATAATGTATAATTTCGAAAGCTCTTCCATTTTTTATGGTATCATAATGATTTTCCATAATTTTTTCATACCATATTATATCATATTATATATAATTTTAAAAGCTTTTTTTCTTTTTTATATTCCATCAATTTATGTCATTTTTTTTTTGCATAATCTTATTTTATCAAATCATAATATTTTTTCTTTCATATTCATTAACCATTATTTTCCATTATCTTGCACCATTTTCTATATTCTCCCACTTTCTTCAGAAAGGCTTTAAAAGCTCTAATACGCTATATAGCTTAATGAGTAACACGTATCAAAATTTTATTAATATTTCTATACCATTAATCAATCGTGTTGCATGTTAGTACCATTGAATCTTTTTTTCCTCTTCCTAGCCTCCCTCTCTTTGCAATTATACATTCTTTTTTAATTATTTTCAACTCCTTTCTCTCTCCTTCTCTTCTTGATTTCTTAATGAAACTTTTACTTTCTCCCTTTTCTAAAATTTGAATTCTAAAGGTTGATGGAACTGAAACCTTTCATCTTCTATTTCTTCATCTTAGTCTTTATAGAGGGTTGAAAATTATTATATTAATTCTTGGGTTAAGCCCATTGTTCATTTAAGCTTGATGCCTTAGGATAGGTGGTAGAGCTTAAGGAGTCTAGTCCTTATATTGAGATGATTTAAGGAGATTGGACTTAGTGGGCTTAGAATAGAGATCGTTGAATCGGTCTATTTGCTTCTAATTTTTCTTAAGTAGGCTCATATACTTATAAGGAAGGCTATTGGCCTTGAGCCATTCTGGATAATTATGAATTGAGTAGGCTTTTTCTCATCTGTTGATCACCTAGATGATTGGATGAATGCTATCTTACCCAAAAGTCTATAAATACTCACCCTTTCCTCTTCATTTAAAACACTTAGAGAGAATAGAGAAACATGATTACTCTGCAAAACCTCTACTCTATAAGATCAAATAAGCAATTTAGGCAAAGAACTAATCTCATTCACTCAAGTTACAAGGTAAATGCTTGAGGTCCCTTAAGGCTGCTTTGTTTATCACTTATGTATTTGAGATACTGAGATTATCTATTCTTCCTTCCTACCTTATTCTCACCTAATCATCCCTTTAAGTGACAGTCTCGCTTCACTTCTTTAAAGCCACATACAGTGTATCACTTATGCAGTAAGCATGTGATTGCTCTAATCAGACACTACATCTATATTTTGGTGACTCTACTGGGGAAAAGTGATTGCAGAGACATGGCACCTCCTGGAAAGAGAAAAACTGGTACATTTGTACCACATCAGAAGAGCTTGATACTAATGTTAAGCTTATTGAGCAGAATCCACTCCCACCACTTGGGAATATTAGCTAAGACCATTCAGTGCTTGAGGCACCTCTAGATCCCATACAGACAATGTGGACAATGTAGGAAGCTACAAGGGTTTTAAATCAGTTCATGGCTATGTTCTAACCCATCATTATTGAGATGGTTACCACAGCTGCTATGTAACAAGGTATGGCTTTGCCAAATTGTATGGTTATTGCACAGCCAAGTGTTATTACTTCAGCTTAACTAATTAATCCTCTAACTGTTGAGAAGGATCTCAATCAAAGAGGGGGTGATGAAACCTCCCCACTAGAACCTGCGCGACAACCAACTCCTACAATGGAAAATGTAAGAGTCCATTTAGGTGGCTCTTCATCTTCATGGGTGTTTTCTTCTCCATCTAATCCTACCATCCTAATCTTAAGAAGATCTACTTCTTATCCTAATCTTACCCCTACTTCGCCACTTGTATCTATAGCTTTTGCTCAAAGGACTTCCTTAATAACAAGGGAAGAATTAGATGTTTATATGAGGGAAATACAAGCTAAGTCATCTATTGGAGTACTAGAGTTAAAACTCCCATATCATCAATGCATTGCAACGAAGCTATACCCTAAAGACTATGTAAGTCCTAAATTCATGTTGTTCAATAGTAAAAAGGGAAGTGAGAAGGAACACCTACTAAAATTTATCAAAATCCTGGAGCCTTATAGGCTTAATGATGACCTGAAGCTTAAAAAATTTTCCAAATCATTGATAGAGAAGGCATATACCTGGTATGTCAACCTCCCCTTAGGATGGGTTGATTCATGGGGAACTATGTACAAGATTTTCTTGGAAAAATTCTTCTCCACTCAGGAGTGAGTCACGATTATAGATATGGGAAGAACACGAAAAAACCCTGAGGATGATCTGATGGATTATATAGAGCACTTTAGAGAACGCACTCTAGACATTTAAGATATTTGTTATGAAAGAGAACTAGTGAAGATCTATGTCCAAGGGATATTTTCTAAGTATGCTATATACCTAAAGAACCTTTCCCTATGTTCTTTTGATGTACTCATTGGGATTGTACAAAGGACAAACAACTCTATTATGAGGCAACGGAAAGAAAATAGCAAGCTTAACAAATAAGCAGCATTCATGTCCTCGATTGGGAGTAAGGACTTTAATACTGGTAAGAAATCTAAGAAAGATACAGAAACTCTTCCGTTTCCATGCCCAGTGAGCAAGGTACATGCTATCTTCGACCATTAGCTGTAGGATGAAGCTATCAAGTTGCTAAGAGTTATGCACCAACCTATAAAGAGTGAACAAAGAAATCCTAAATACTATCGGTTTCATAGAACAATAAATCATCCTATTAGGGATTGTCGAAACTTAAGAAAGATATTCTATGAAAGAATTTGAAATGGGGAGCTTGTCATCAAAGACAACAAAATTTGTAACAACCCACTTCTAAGCCATCACACAAATGTTATGAAAGTGATTAGTGATTTATTAGGCATAAAAAAGGGTTTAAGCTATGATATTTCTTTTGTAAATAAAGATGAATTTCGCTACTCAATAATAAAACTTTTATTATGTTAGTCATCTCTCAATTCTATATCTTACTCTCTTAAAGCCCAAGCAATGCCGTAGAATCTCAACTTCCATGCCTTAAGCCTAGGTGATGCCTTGGCATCTTGACTCCTATACCTCAAGGTTAGGTGATGCCCTAGTATCTCGGCTTTCATGCCAAAAGCCCAAGCGACACCCTAGTATCTCGATTTCTACACCCTTCACACCTTAAGCCTAAGCAGTGCCTTAGAATATCAACTCTCATTCATGAAGCCTAAGTGATACCCTGACATCATGGCTTTTACACCTAAAGCCCTAGCGTCTCGACTCCTACACTTCAAGCCTAAGAGATGCCTTGGCATCTCAACTTGCATGCCTCAAGCCCAAGTAACACCTAAGGATCTTAACTCTATTGCCTTAACCTTACCTAATGCTTTAGCATCTAGCATTTGTACTAGGATTTTTGTTTAATTAAAATTGTGATAGATCCTTGCTACCATCAAAGCTATAGCACATGTTTCTCTTGAAGAAGATTAAGATCCTTGCTACCATCCATCTAAGTTGTACCTTCTTAAGGAAGGAAAATAGGGGATGAGAGAAAGGTAGCTTTCTCCTCTTGATTTTGAATCAAAACACTGAGATAATGATGTTGATCCTATAGTCTTGCTAAGACTCATTGTAGAACAAGTTTGTTATGTGTGAAGCCTATTAGGGCCTTCTATATGCAAGTCTTATTGTGCTTGAGGCCTACTAGGACCTGTTTCATTCGAGGCCTATTGAGTGAGATGCTCACTACGCTTGAGGCTTTCTTTCTTAGGGCTCCTCTACGTAAAGCTTGATGTTCTTGAGACTTACTACACTTGAAGCGTACTAGGAATTACCATGGTTGAAGCTTGCTCATTGGAAGTTAGTTCCTACCAAGAAACCGCTTGGCCAACTTTGGCTCTCGAAGAAGATTTTGAGGTTGATTGGGGGAAATTAATTATGATACTGTTCCTACAAGAATAACGGAAGAAGTTAGACAAGACATACATAGTATTCAAAGAAAAGAACAATTGAAGCAAAACATCCAAAATAATAGGAGAAGTCTTAACATGCTTGTACTGATGTTGAATTTTGAATATCTATGGATGATGTCTCCAAAAACTTTGGATACTCTACCAAAAAATAATGGCCTACTATACTTCCATTCTACTCGTATGTAGGAACCATAATTGAGTGGAAGTGGTAATAGAGTAGAGGACTCTAGTCTTCTTTAGAAGAAATGCATATTTCAACTTTTCTTCAATGTACTTCACCCAATCATCTCATTTTGAGGTTATCTCCTTCAGAAATGTAAATTAGGAAGCTTTCTCCTCTCATTTTAAAGTGCAACACTAAATCTCCTCGTACTTCCATTTCACTTGTTTGTGGGAACTGCAACCTAGTAGAAGTGGTAATAACACGGAGGACTTTAGCCTTCTTCAATAGAGTCACGTACTCCAACTTTCTCTACAATGTATGCTACTCAATCATCCCATCTAGAAGGTAGCTCCTTTAGGAATGTGAATTGGGTATTAGAGAGAGTTAGCTCTGTCCTTTCATTTCTAAAGGCTCAACATTGAATCTTCTTTAATGGTATCTCTAGAATCAACATGAGGCTTGTACTTGATAAACTGGAGATCACCATTAATGCGAGGTATTACATAGGCTTCTCGGCGCTTGTCTTTGTTCCAAAACATATCTTCAGAGATAGTCATGTCCAACCACTTACCCTAAGGATACAGGATGGGTAATAGACATTTATCTTAATGCACAAAGAAGTCCTTCACCTTCACTAATTTCGTGCTTCGACTTGGATTAGCCTTCAACTCTTTTACCACTATCTTCCCTAAATACCATATATAAAAAAAGAGAGAGAGAGAAATCTACTAGTTAATAGCAAGTGTCTATCTGGAGCATAGCGTCATATAGATTTAGTAAGTATAAGGAGCAAGAGTAAAGTAAGTCTCCTTCGTGATATGTTTAACTGCAAGTGCAAAGACTATCAATATGAAGTGATCTTAGTCCATCTTTATGACCAACAATAAGGTATACATATGTATAAAAAGGAAAAAATTCACTCCAAATACTATCGAAGGAGAAAAGCATACTAAACACAAGTTGAGGGAAATCCAAAAATGAATAAGGGTTTAAGTGCATTGCTATTATGAGAGGAAAAGACCTTGCTTTGTTCTATGGTTTCAATTTTCGTAAGTTTAATTTCTCTAACCAATATTCATAAGTCCTTAAGTCAAAAAGGATGATTATATGAGTATGGATCTTGATGTTATCCTCTAATTATTACTAGGATTGCGATGGGAATAGATGAACCTACAAGATATAATGCATTATAGGAAAAAAAAAGAAAAAGAAAAAGAAAAAGTGAAGTAAATAGATAATGTTATCGCAATATTATCTAGAGAATAATGTAGGGATGACATGACTTGATTTAAAGTAAAGTAAATATAAAGAGAAGAAAAAAGGGTAGGGGGTATGGTAGGGGTAAGCAATATGATCACAATGAAGATGATGGCAAGATATGGGAGATTCCATAGTCGATTAACAATTTCACAATTGGAAGTGGAAAATCAATACAAGCAAATAATCTAAACAAGAAGTCGACGTCTCTGAATTCATAGCGTAAAGTAACACGGTGTATGGTTACATACATTGTAATAATTGATTTTATCAAAGGTTGTTAATTTCTATACAAATTGCAAATTATACATGAAGAAGGATATTACTGTTCTCATTGAAAAAAGAAAAATTAGTGAAAAGAGACTGCCTGATTAAAGATCATACCACCTATTAAAAGAAAGCCATGTTGAAAAAAGAAAAGAAGAAGAAAGAAAAAATAAATAAATAAATCAATAAAGATTAGGAGGAAGTGAAGACCTATTGTTGTTTGTTGTTGATACAATCAAGTATGAAGTTAATAAAGCAAGCATCTATAAATAGTGGAGTGAAAGATATATTTTGAAGATTTGGTTTGAAGATTCGATAAAGGTGAATAGATTTGATAAAATTTGAGTTATCTTTAGATATGGAGATATAATAGATTTTAATCAATTAAGGAGATTTTGAGAGGGAAGAGAAGATTTGGAGTAGATATGAGAAAATCTATTTAATTACGAAAGATGTATTGCAAGAAAATGGATAAAGATGGCATCACACACACACACACACATACACACACACCATACTATACCATGAAATTAAACGATAGCACTACCTCGTTTATTGGTATGAATGAGATATATAACATGGATGGATGGAATATTATTAAAGCTCCCAAATTTTTAAACGCTCTAATGGCTTTGTTTTTTCTTTTTTTTTTTCAATTATCAAAAAATGAGGAAGAAATACCGAGAGGAGCTACCATACATTATTTGGCGAATCAATATCATAGGAGTAATAAATCATTGCAAAGTGCGATACAAAAGCATATCAAAGTATGTATTCCATTGCAGCAAAATGGATATTAACATATCATGCACAGCTAGTCAGTGATCTAAAAGAAGCATCAATTCCACATATATTGGAAGTAATCAAGCAAGCAAAGTTAACATTCGGTATGTCTACATAGTAGTTGAAGAAATAACTTCCAGAAATGCCTAAAACACCCCTAAATGTATCAAAGGAACTTTTGGTCAGGGGGAAAAATGTAGAGAGTTGAAAATTATTATATTAGTTATTAGATTATGCCCATTATTTATTTAGGCTTGACTCATTGGGATAAGTGATAGAGCTTAGAGAGTCCAATCCTTAGATGGGGATGATTTAAGGTGATTTAGGTTGGTGCGTTCGAAATAGGGATCATCAAACTAGTCCATTCGCTTTCAACCTTTCTTAAGTAGGCTCATGCACTTATAAGGAAGGCTACTGGTCTTAAGTCTACTAGTTAGCTCATTCTTGATAATTATGAATTGAGTAGGCTTCATTTCATCTATTAATCGCTTAAATGATCGGACGGATGCTATCTTGCCTAAAAGTCTATAAATACTCACCCTTTTCTCTTCATTTAAAACACTTAAAAGAATAGAGAAACAAGATTACTCTATAAAACCTCTACTCTATGGGTTTAAATAAGTAATTCAAGCAAAGAACTGATCTCATTTACTCAAGCTACAAGGTGAATAATTAAGGTCTCTTAAGGTTGTTTTATCTATTACTTGTACATTTAAGATACTAAGATTGCATATTTTTCTTTCCTACTTTATTCTTATATAATCATTTCTTTGGGTGATAGTCTCGCTTTACTTTTTTAAAGTTACATATAACATATTACTCACGCAGTATGTATGTGACTACTATCGTCGGACCCTACATCTATAGTCTTCAATTGATCTATCAACATTTTTCTTTTTCTTTTTAATATTTTTAGTTTTCATTTTGTAGTTTATGCTCAATGTAATCCTTTCCCTCCTCATTTTTAATATTTTGTTATTATTTTTTAATGATTCTTGGGTTAGCTTTATTAGGTCCTTGAAATAAGATTGTTGCTTGAAAGTGTTTTAGAATTCAACAATCATCATTAGATTTTAAAGGTATGATACTGTTTTTTTTTTTCCTTTTCTTTTCTTTTTTTTGCATGTGCAGTTTGTATTTTTTCTAATAAACATATTTAAATGTAGAAAAAAGATTTGATCTTTTCTATCTATATTCATATGTATATATGATTCCTAGGCACCTTTTCGAGATTTATATGATGTCAGTTAAATTTGCATATAATTTCCTTTTAAATGTGTCCTATTTCATATAATGTACAAGAATATGTGCATGTATCGCAGGTTTAAATTTAGATGCCGAAGAAGAGAATTGCTCGAATTGCGATGGATTTTCCAGTGAGCGATGATATGACGGTGGCATTGTCATACTTTTGGCCTCCCATAACTCCCAGAAGGCTTTTTGCGAAGTAAGTGTAATAATAATTAAACTCTTCCTACTTGTCGAAGAAATTGAAGCTAAGCTTGGTGATGCAAATACTTGAAGACAAGTTCATTCAATAAAATCAATTTAATTTAGTCCAGGAGAATTGATATGTTCCTTTGTTGCTTTGCACTCTTTACGTATTTGTGATTTTGTGTTATGCCGAAAGATTGTTAATGTAAATCTGTATTTTGAATTTATGCTTTCACCATTGTGTGTGTTTATTTTATTTCATTATCTATAAGAGATGCAATTATTAGTTTTTATTAAGGATCATTGTAGTAAAACAATTCCATAATCGGTTTACGACTGTATTGCCTTATCATGCCCTTTTTTCCTCACGATTTACGTTCACTTTCTTCTTGCTCCCATATTTTCCTGAAATGATATAAATTCGTGAAGCTCAAAAGCAAGAAGTTGATGACTCCTGTTTGTTGATTCCATTGCCTGGTCTACAAAATCTTTTGATTGTATGATATGTTACATGTAGGAAGGTTAAACTTTTCCCTTGATATGTGTGGGACAGGGCATATATGTTTTCCCGCATTTTTTACGCAGACTAATCGTACAAATACTCAAAATATATTTTAACCACTCTTCATTAACTTGGTGTTGTTGAATATGCACAAACATAAATCACGTGTACAACATCCGCTAATACGATTAGAAATCAATTGCGGAGAAACTAAAGATCGCACATTTAGATGCCACCGGTATTTTTTAAATTACCGTCGATGTTTGTCTTAACTAAATTTTATGTAAATCATATAACTCATTGGAGAAATTTCATTATTAATAAGCAATAATGGTCAGAACTCTGAACATTTGACAAATGCCAATCATCTGGTCCTAACTCAAACAAATTACACTTTTGACAAATTGAAAAGCTACAAGTTGCTCACGAGTGAAAAAAAAAAGAAAAAAATAATAATAGTAGTAAAAATCAAGAAGCAAAGAAATTCACAACTTGTCAAAAAACAAAGTGAAAAATTCTCTTGGCCTTCTTTAGAGGATTTGGTCCCCATACATTATGGTCTGCACTCATTGTGTGCAGTCATGATCAATCTCTCTCAATTTCTGAGACCAGGATCAAAGAACATTTATTTGCATCACAACATCAGCCTGCTCTTACAGTTCATTAGTCATAATCCTATCACAAATTCGTGAGAAGGTTCTCGGGTTGAATGAAGGAAAAATCGGGGCCGAACTCGACATCGTCGAATGAGAAATCTATATCTCCAATTGGGGAATTGGAAGCAGAAAGAATTTCAGTAATATCCGAAGAATCTGATGCCTGTGCTGGGTGGCATAGACCAGCTACATTGGTTATGTGTCCTAAAGACACAGACAGATGATTGGACTCCGGGGTAGCAGGCGATGTAAAGCTTGAAGAAAAACTGTCCATGAAACTGTTCTCTCCCAAGGCATCCGAGAAAATGCTGGTCTCCCTATTCTCCGAACCAATTGGGGTCGTAGGGAAAGTGAAAAACGTGAAAAGGTCACTATCCCTAGTGTCCAAATCCTCTTTCTTGACATCAATTGTGTCTTGTGGTGATGTTTTTGGCTTTTCTTGGAGTCTTTGGTCGTCCAGGAAATGATTTTTGTTTTGATTTGGGGTTTCTTTTCCTAGAGGTGGAGATTGGTGGATGAATCCATTAGAGGAAACTTGATTTTGTGTGCAAGTGTGTCGTCCCCGATATGTCACCTCAAACATTGTGGGGTTTTTCTCGGATCTTTGAACTTGTTTAGTTGCCAAACAGCCTTGAACATTTCTGTGGGTGCACCTATAATAGCTCCTGAAAGATTGATGCAGACACCTCTGGTTAGAATAAACTAACGATGCATATGTTTTGCTGTTTGTTAAATCGAAAATGTTAATATTAAAAATCTTATATATTTATCTTGAATAAGTTAATCAAGGTAATTCTACGGTTCATAAACTATTCAATTTCACAATCTGAGCATAAAAAAAAATTATAATAAAATAATATTAAAGATGATAAATTTAATAGGATAAATGGTCTCATCGTTTAAATATGAAAAAAACCGTACTAATAAAATATATTTTTTCTTTTTTACTTTTTTTTTTAAATTATTGGCAAACACGGGAAAATAAATGCAGTCGACCACAGACATGGTGCAAATCGAGAGGAGCTTTTGAAGGTATCATCCACTTGCCAATCAAATGCAGTGTCTTATATGGCAGTACAATGTGCATTAATAATTACAGGTTGCTATTGAATAAAAAAAAAGTGCCACCACAAATAAGGTTTCTGCTAGTGTCATCGGATGACCTGATCAAATGGCTAAGTCCAATGGATCGTGGGAAAAAAAAAAAAAAAAAAATCTTATTTTGTCGTTTTTACAGCTTTTAGAGCACGTTCTAAGTCTCCTGATATTTCGCATTTTCATCTGGAAACCTATGTACACAACTTCATTTGGAATGGTATCTGCCGAAGTGATTAAATAAGAATAAATTATTCACTATTCCAAACTCTCCATCATGTCCCAATAAACATAAGGTAATTAATTCATAATTCTGTTAGAAATTAATTTTGGATGTAGTCGCGTTACTCCTAGAAGCAGTGAAGTGATAAATAATTATTGGGACATGACAAAGTTGGAGTCGGCCCATTAGACGGGTAGGTTAGAAGGAAACCATGGAAGCAGTCAACCAATTTGAACTACTATTACACCATTGAAGAAGTCCGCTCATTCATTAAATATGTCCACCAGTTATGTCCTTGCATCCATCCCAGGTGGGGATTATTGACTTAACTCATATTTCTCAATTTCACTTAAATGATGGCACATCGCAATAATTAGTGATTGATTTAATTAATGGTATCTAAAAACACTTGTTAAAAACTTAAAATGTAAACAATTAATACTTTTCAATGTTAATTATATATCTTATAAAAAAACGATACATATTTTCTAAAACAAATCAATATCAATAATACCTTGGAAAGTTAGCTCCAAGTATCTCCTTTTGGCCATATTTTCTCCAGCAATATCCATCATCAACGGGTCCTTGAAGTCCCGCCTCTGAACAGACACGGACTTGTTCTGTCCACTTAGACATCGTGGTTTTCCTACATTTCACAAATCCAAACACAAACCATTTAAGGTACTGCTATATTACCTTAAAACTTGTGAATTAAACTTAACATCTGCCCTAAAAATAAAATTTAAGGTACACCTCAGTTATGTAGACCCCATTCGAGCAAGCTACATCAACTATGTGTGGGGTTTACATGGACCGGATACACGAAAAAACAATTCCCGTGAAATTACCTCTTCTTGTTCACATCCTTGTGGTATTGATCACCGAAAGCTTGGCTAGCGGAGTCATCCTTATGTTTTCTCTTATTAGTACCAAAGGATTTTGGGGACTCAATAATGCTAAAGGGGTGTTTGGTATTTTCTAAGAAAGGATCACTCCAATTTAGCATGTAAAGAGCCTTTTCATAGCAACCTAGTATCTGTTCGACCAAGTACTCGCGTGCTATGGGGGAAGAAGAAGAAGAAGATGAGTTAATGAGATGGCTCCTTAGCTCTTTTGCTAGCTTCTTGCCTTGTGCTAGCTCATTGATTAGGTTGTTATGCTCCCAAGTCTCAACTTTCTCCATTTAGATAAATATTGGACAGTAAAAGTGTTATCGTACAAGGGGATTTTCTCAAAATTTTTGTTGCTAAGTGGGTTCAAAATGGGGTAATGCATACAATAGCTTGTTTAGAAAAGATTAGTGGAAAAGAAAAATTTGAGAAAATTTATGATATACTAAAGTATATAGTATAAACTTTCCAAAATTATATATACGGTTACAGTATTAAGGTGTGTTGGGGGTGTTAGATATGAGGACAAACCCTAATTATAGTTGTGATGGGGGTGACGTGTGAATGAAGGAAGCAGCTAAGTGATTTGCAAAGAAAGTGCAAGGAGGGTAGTGTGCAGTGAGGAAGTTGGGTGGAAGAGGGTAGATATAAAGGAGAGAAAAGGGAAGGAAAAGGAGGAGCAGTGTTTTGACTAGGAAAAGCGTGTGGGTTTTCCTGCGTTTAGGACTTTTGGGGGATGGATGGATTGCCGTTCTTGATGTAGGACTTTGTCATGGTAAAATAAGGAGACACTGAAGTGTATAGATAGAGAGAGAGAGAGGATTGAATTGCTGACTTCGTCAAAAGGCCAAATATAGTTACATTAATTATAACAGCATGGTTGGAAAGTTAAAGGGGAGCTATGTAGTTGTTCAAATTAAACCACACACAGGCTAGGAGGATGGAAGTATAAGCTGGAATTGGTGAACCAAGGAGTTTTTATACTCGGATAACACTCAAACTTAAATTTTTTGTTTTTTCAAATACAATTAAAACAACTATAAAAAAAAGGAAAAAGTATCTGATTTATTCCGTTGAGAGATTAATCTTCATACTGCTCGACAATAATGGTCTTACACTCTAACTTAAAATTAAATACTTGAATCACAATAAATTTGCTCACCAAGAAAGCTCTTCCTGCAAATGAAAACATTTTCAAGGAGGTTTAGATTTAGTCTAGGGATGACCAAAAAAATGGATCAAACCAAATCGAAATTATGGTTTTTCTTACCATTTGATTTAAAAATTTTCTAGTTTAAACCAAATCGAAAATTTATGACTAGTTTAGATAGATAAACTAAATCAATATATAAAACCAAACCAAACTATTTTATAAACTATATAGTAATATTTCACTTTAACTAAAGAATTTTTTTTTATACTATAACACTTACAAGAATTTTTTATTTATATTTATTGAAATGTATATTTAATAAAATTTTAAGTACCATTAAAAATAAATTATATACATGGTTTGACTTAAAATTTATACTATATGTTATTTTTATAAATAAAATTAACTATAAAAAAAATTTAAAAATTTTATTCACATGAATATTAATTTTATTTACTTTTATTATGATAATATTTATTATTTTTAAATCAATTCAAAACTTGTTACATGAGATTATATGTTTTCCAAACATTTTATTTTTAAACTAGAAGATATCGTTTAATTTATATATCAAATGAAATCAAAGAAAAAATTTGATCTAAATTGTACAATTTTATTTAAAGTTATATATATGAAAACTAACCCGTATTTTTATAATTAAATTTAGTTTAAAAAAAAATCAAACCAAATCAAGCAACGCTTACCCTTAATATACACTTTTTAAAAAGTCGACGTATCTCTATAGGAAAAAACAAAGGCAAAAAAGGAAGCACGCAACCATGTGTAGTTTATTTATGAAATACTGATAACAAAGAATCTTCAAACCCTTTTCCGCGTTGTTACGTTAAAAATTGCAAAACTGGGGAAGGGAAAGTGTTGTAGACGGGTGACGTAGGTTGTCGTCGTCCTGGTAACCCGGGGCTTACGTTAATGGTGACGGATCACCCCCATGTGGGCCTGCGAGCCGAAAACATCCTGTCCACTTCCCCACCACATTTTTAGATTAGATAATAAATGGATCCTCATTTCCATTCAAACCTGATTTTTCTTCACAATCAGCTAAGGACAGAATGTCCATATTTGTTTTTGTGCAATTTATAGGAAGAAAACTTTCTTTCTGTTACTTCAAGTAAAAATCGGATATAATTCATTTACGTTGTCCATGCCAATGTTTCAATTGATCAAGCTATGGCAAACTCAATCCAAAATAGAGTTTATTAGAATATGTAACCTGAATTCCTTTCAGAACAAGCTAAGAATAGAAGGTTGATATTTGTCTAAGGGACTTATAAGGGGAAAAAAAGTTTCTTTATCCTACTTTCTGTAAGTTAAAGCTGTCCAAACTAATGTTCTAACCACTAACCATATCGTCTCAGAGTAAATCTACCTTTCACCAAGATTGTAATTTTCCATATTATCCTTGCATTGAATTAACTAAATATACTAGGGGACTGAATCTTACGTATACATACTAAATTTGTTTTTGGGTATACTATATCTACCAAAAAATAGCTAGTATATCTAGGCTTCTCTGTGCCGTGCATGTTCTTCCATTTTAATTAAGCCCAATCAGATGGGCATCTAGAGATATATTCCATGGAAGTATAAATATTGTACAATTATCTCTATCAAAGGCCTGTCGAAATAAAGTAAATAAATAATAAATGAAAAAAATGATTGGTTTTATGGATATGTGAGATAAGCAACCCCATACATTTCACTAACACATATTAAAAATATAGATATTTTAATTTTCAGATAGATACGGAGTTTTATGTCAGCAAATTATATATTCATTTAATAATAATAGGAAAAATTCTAAATATTTTTAATTAAGCCTAATTATCTGGGCATCTAGATAAAAATAGGAAAAATTCTAAATATTTTCCTTATGTTTTTCTTTATATGTATTTGGTCTCCTATTTCTAAAATTAAACAGTATATACTATTTATTTATCAAATATATCATATTACCATGCTGATGAACACAAAACTTCGGCCCTGTGTAATAAAATTTCTAAATATAAGGAAAAAAAATTCTGCATACAATAAGAATTCGTTCTTAAGAAAACAGTTGATAGAAAATGAACCCTTAAACCGGATTAAAGTTGACTAAGTTTGTCAGATCTACCATCATTTTACTTAAAACACGTTGCCTAAACCCTAAACAGCTAATAAAATATAAAAATAAAATCTGGGTATAAGATCGAAGTTCATCATCACACCTTTGGTATTATATCTTTCTATTTCAAAGATGCAACTTGGATGTTGTAAATTATATCATAAATTGCTTAAAGAGTATAACAAAACAATTTAATATAACTAAACCATGCAAGTGGCATAACTTAATTTCTTATTATTTTAGGGCAAGGTTTCACTGTCGGGTGTCTTTGAAATACTTATTAAGAATAAAAATAAAAATTTTATCACATTTTTCTTTTTTTAAGATTTGTTAAATACTTCTAAAAAAAAAAAAGGGTTTTTTTAGTTAAGTCTATCAACACCTAAACTCCAGTTATCGTTATCATTTTACCTTTTCTTAATTAAATATATATAACTGAGATAAAAGATGATTATATATATATATATATATATTTCACTTATCAATTGTCAACTGCTCTCTTCAAAATTTGAAGGGCTTAATGCATACATAATAAAGTGATGATGATATATCTTGAGATTAAATATGGATGGCCGCGTTGGAAGGTATTACTGATTAAAGAAGGCATCATGATCCTCCCGAGTGAATGGGAGTATCCGTACTAACGGACCGTACGTCCTTAGAAATTCATGAGAAAAATAGATGACAATTTCCCATCATTTATTTATTTCATCTGCAACAGAGCAACATATATGTATATATGGCAGCTAGCACGTCTTGATTAATGAAGTGTGCATTGGACATTGTGATGATTTTAAATTTTATTAGTACAAGGTGATTTTAAGACTTACAATAGAATATTAGTTTTAAATTATAATTGGAATCACAAACTTGTTACTAATTAAAAATTTTCAAAGTCAATAGTATGAATTTTTAAAATCCAAAAAAAATCTTGTGATCGCAAAATTTTCCTTTCCAAATGTTGAGTATCCATATATTGCCACTACGGATGGGTAAAAAACACTGTCCAAACCGAATTAAATTGTAAATTGAATTAATCCAAACTAAAATGATAGTTTTTTTTTTAACGGTTTAAATTACGGTTCAGATTAACGCTCTCTAAACGGTTTATGAGTTGGTTCAGGTGCGTAATTCGAACCACACTTGTTAATTCGAACTGAACCATTTATTTATTTTTTATAATAAATGATTAGTCACATATTATTATATATTGGTGCTACATCCCACGAGCCCAATCCATTCAACATCTATTACTCTCTTTGCCTTTTGCTAAAACACAAACAAACCTTAGCCTTTTGTCACTCCAATTCTCTTTCTCCATTACGATTTCATTTACGTACAAACAGCAAAGGCAAACCTTACTCTTATCCCTTCTAACTTCTAGTTCCTTCCACTTCTTGACCTCTTCATTCTTCCTATCAAATTAACAATTGCAAAGGTTTATTGCTTAAACTTCTTTCTAGATTCTATTCTTTATTTTTTTTTAGTTTTTTCTTGATTTTTACATATATCTATTAAGTATTAACAATGAATAAGTTTGGCCAAAGAATGGACCACGATTTTCTAAATATATAAATTTTCGAGAACCTTTTTACAGATTTAGTTGTTGGATTGCTGTATTATATATATATAATTATATGCTTTTGTAGGTTATATGTCTTCACTCTAAGTTTAGTTTATGTAGTATACTACACCATGCCAATTTTTTTTTCGATATGCTACTTGGGAATTTTTTCCTTTTATAAGGCACAATTAAGAGATAAAGTAAAAGTAAACCTACATGGGATCTTCAAAATCAAAGTAACATATTAATGCTACTTGGGATGGTTTCAGTTCAGTAATAGCTAAAAAAGCCACCAACATATTATTAGAATTATATCTATGTCTACTATATGATTTATAACATGAGTATAACATGTGTGAAAGTTAGAGATTGTACTATTTTTGGTCAGTAATAGCATGTAAGTTATATTTCATTAATTATTTATTTCCAATAGTAAAGTACTACTGTTTTGTAAACTATGAACTATTTCGAAGTATTAATACTTTGCAATGTTTGTGATTTATAAATTCTAATTGAAACTTAACTTCATTTTTTTGGCATCCATATGTCCAAACTCAATGATAATGGAAAACCAAGCATCAATAGTAATGGACCTATAATGGTGCATAATCTTGACAACCTTGAAGATGCTAACAGTGGAAATCTGATCTTATTTGGCAAATCATTGAAAGCCCTTATTTTCGCTTTAACGACATAGCGACAAAGATCTAAGGTATGTGATCATTACTCTAAGAAAGAGCATAATGGAAAATTGAGGACATTTTGTAACTATTGCTCAAAAAACTTTGCATTTAAAAGCTTAGGAACAGGTACACTACATACACATTTGTATAGATGCTCTTAATATAAACAAAAGACAATTCCTAGCTTTATTGATACCCAAAGGGGCTATTAGCAATGTGGTAACTAGATTTTACCAAGAATTATGTAGAAGGAGACTAGCTAGGATGTTCTTTGTAGCTAAATTGCCTTTTAAGTTTGTTGAACATGAAGAGTTTCATACATTTATGGAAGCAGTGCAACCAAAGTTCGGTGTTCCTTCTCGTAGAACATTAACACATGACTGTCTATAATTATTTAGGGAGGAGAGAGGAAAGTTGAAAAAATATTTTTCGTCATATGCTCTAAGAGTTTGCTTGACCACGAACACATGGACTTTAAATCAAAATTTAAATTATATGTGTCTTACTTGTCATTTTATTAACGATTGGTAGAATTTGCAAAAAAGAATTATTAATTTTTTTTCAAATTACTGGACATTCTATTGAGATTATTGGAAAAATTATAGAGAAATGCCTCGTTGGATGGGGTCTCACTAAGATCCTTACTATAACTATTAATAATGCGAGCTCAAATGATCTAGGCATTCAATATTTGAAAGAAAAAAGATTTCAGTCTTGGAATACTCTTATCATGAAAGGTGAATTTCTTCACACGAGTTGATATGCTCACATTTTAAGCTTGACAATGAGAGAGGGATTAAAAGAGATAAATGATTCTATTTTTAGAATTCAAAGTGCAATTATATATGTAAGAGCATCTCCTAGAAGATTAGCTAGATTTAAAAATTGTATAGAGGAAGAAGGAATTGAAAGTAAAAGCCTTTTGTGCTTAGATGTTGAGACAAGGTAGAACTCCACATATTTAATGTTAGAGACGGCTGTTAAATTTCAAAAGACTTTTGATTTGTTAGATATTTAGGATGAAAAATTTGGCCAGGAACTTAGAAAATTGAAGGGTATGCTTGTGGAAGAAGATTAGGAGCATGTACGTAACATTTTGCCATTCTTAAAGAATTTTTATGATGCTACAATAAATATATCTGGCTCCCTTTATATCACATGTAACAATTTTGTTAAGGAAATGTTAGGGGTTGGCTATGAAATTAAGGAAAAATGTAGAAGTGTTAACATATCCTTAAGTATGATGGTTAATAAGATGAAAAAAAAAAACATGATAAATATTAGGGTAATGTTAATAACATCAATGCATTGGTTTTTGTTGCTCCTGTAATGGATCCTTGTAAAAAATTATCTTATGTTGAGTGGATGGTTAATAAGGTTTACGATGATGATAAAGCAAATGAATTGATGGGAAAGATTTGTTATACACTTCATGGCATGTTTGCTCACTATGAGTTTATTGGTGGGTCAAAAAGGAAGAAGTCCAATTCATCCCTTGAAAGTTGTAAGACGAGTGCTTCAGGAAAAGATAATGAGGGTAAACCTAAATCATATAGAGCTATTTTTATGCGAGAAATTAGAGGGGAAGCCTTGGTTGAGAAAAATGAATTGGAGAGATACCTAGCGGAAGAGTGTGAAACTTCTATGGAGACATTTGATATATTAGATTGGTGGAAGAAAAGCCCCTCTAGGTATCCTATCTTGACTTTGATGGCAAAAGATATCCTTGTTATTCCAATATCAACCGTTGCTTCAAAAAGTGCTTTCAAGAGTTCTTTAACTCCAACCATACTAGAGGCTATCATTTGTGAGCAAGATTAGCTTAAAGTAACTCATATTTTGAATATCCATGAGGAAGATGTTGAAGAACTTCAACAGATCGAGTTAGGTTTGTAATTTTTTTAATGTCTTTTTATTACTTCTTTCTTATTTTTTCTTTATACTTGATTTTATGCTTATATCTTTGTAGAAGAGGGCTTTGCTGCTACTAATGCCACTACTTCCATGGATTCAACACTTACTGCTCTTAGTCTTGATGATTGATTAAAGGTTGTATAATTTTGTATAGTTTGATTTTAAGATTTGAAGCATATATGTTAATATAAAACATGCTATTTATAACTAACTTGTTTTATTGTATTATTCTACTGCTTTCTAGGTTCAATTGAAGTTACGTTTGAAGTTTATGATGTAGGAATATGGATGTGATTCAAGGATCAAGATGTTTATCATTATTGGCTAGTTATTTATTGTTGCTTTTTTTTTTTTAAGTACTATGTGGACCTTGTTATTTGTTAAATTTCTTGTTATAGACTACTAGATGATATATTTTGCTGATGGATGACCAGATGTAGGAGATTATGTAGATCATGTGTGTTAGACTTATCGATTATTATGTTCACTTATTGTTGATTAGGATCCTTTTACTTTTAGAATTAAAGTTTTGGGGGGGGGGGGGAGGGGGGGAAAGGGCGGGCGGGGTAGGGTAGGGTAGGGTTTTGTTGTTCAATAGTCAAAATAATTTATCAAGGAGAGTGGAATGTGGTGAAAAAGGAGTATGACTAGTGAGTTATTTTATTTTATTTATTTATTTAGTTTTTTTTTATGTGATTAAGTATGGTGGTACCATATTGTTTTTCCAGGACTTTGTAAGGTATTATAATTCTATTAGTACTATAATTATATTTATAATTGCAGAAAAGCCAAACGATATTGCCTTTCTCCCATTCCTTTCTGTTCATTTATGTAGGTAAACAAAGTGTCATGATTGAATTTGTTTATAATACCTTAATTTATTTATGTAGGTAAATGACTAAATGATAATTTAGGTTGAAAAAAAATAAAGAGATAATTTTAGTTTAATCTATAATCCGAACCAAACCAAACCGTTATTTAATGGTTTGAAAAATTTTCCAATCCAAACCAATGGTTTGGTTTAGGAAAAAGAAAAATCGAACCATAAGTTATGGTTTGGTTTAGATTTTACACAAAACCGAACCAATCCGATCTGTACCTTCCTCTAATTGCCATGATCTCATAAGCACATGTGATGAACATCTAACCCAATAAAGTTATGGTAAACAATATTCTAATACTTCCCTAAAGGGAAGCCTACTTTGCAGCTCTTGGTAAGTTATGATTCTTTATGCTTCTTGCACATGAATTCAATTTCTCTACATATCTTTACTAAGAATATGAGCATGGCTACCATTATTGTGAAATCTCCAAGTGAGAAATCTAATATGAATTGTGGGAGAGAGTGATAATTATTTATAAGGTTAAGATACTATACATATTAAGTCAATTCTAGTTATGAACCTTGTGAATGAAGTAGTTGAAAAGATCCACTAATTACTTACTAGCTTGGCTGTTTATTATAGATTATTTTTCAGTTGAGGTATTATAAATGGTATGAGTGCTAACCTTATATAGATAAATGGTGCTTTGAGAACAAACTAATAAGAGCTAGTAAGGTAGGTTTATATCCTATCCAATTAGGTCTTTGAATTTTCATATTGCATCTGAAAAAGGAAGAAAAATTTAGACCTAATTGTACATGAAGACATTGCATGTCCAAGGAAGGACCTTATGAAAGCCTAAGTGAAAAGACCCTTGCATGGAATTGTTGCAACTCATGCTTGAGGGAAGAGTTTAACCCAAAAGATTAGTTCGATAGTTAGGAATCCCCTTGAACTTATTACAATGCATGTTATTATCCCATGTAGGATTGTAACATTACTATCTCTTTTGAAAGTTAACGCTAATATTAGCCTACTCTAGATTACCAACTCTTAGCAATCCTCACTTTAGATAGCTCTTATTCTACCTCAATCAGTAATCCTTTCTAGGATAGCCTTCTCTTAGGTTAGTTTTTTCCCACATTGTCCCTTCTATAAGATTGGCTCTTAATGAGAGCACCAAATATTGCAACGCAAGAATAAGGAAAAAAACCCAATTCAAAAGAATAGTTTAATAAGTTGGAGAACCCTTTAAACTTATAATACTACACTTAGTCTATGTTATTATCCCATGTGAGACATCGAATGTTAGCAAGATTTTGGAAAAAACTAGTATTATTATTGAAGCTCAAGGTGTTTTATACTAAGACAACACTAGTTAGGAATTTTTAAATCAAGTAGTTAAAAAAAAAAAAAAGACACATTAGTTACTTATTAGCTTAGAAATTTGGTTGCTCTTGAACCAAGTGAGTTAGCTCGTATTATTCTACAAATTTATGATTTTATAAGACTTTTTCCAATTAATATGGATGTAAAATAGCTCATGTCTAGGTCATGGTGAAGTTGTGGTTTAGGTGTATTTGTCCAAATGCTAAATGGATAATTGATGGAGAAGATATATTAATTCATGGAATGAAAGTAGATTGAGTATTCTTTCAACTATTAAGGATAAGGAAAAAGATAGAAAATGATTTTGTGGATAACGTTGGTATACATATAGATTTGGAGAGTCATGAGAGTAACAATTCAAAATGAATTATAAATTTATGACATTGATACTATTGAAGATGAAATTAGAATGAAAAATTCAAAAACTTGAATTAAAAATATAGATATAGTTGGTAATAGTATAGTAATGATGTTAGCAATAACAATAGTGTTGAGGATGATTCTAATGGTTTGGGAGAACTTGTGGTAGTTTTAATGACAACAAAATTGTTTCAATAATGACTCATGTTGTAAGTATGTTATACTGACACTAATATTTATGAGTTATAGTTTTATAAATTAACATAATTAATGCTGAATTATCTGTACTATAATTTATATAATTACCTAAATGTGTGTTTAGTTTTCTTATTATGTATTTTATATTATTTTTTTTATGACCGCTGCATATAGATTTATAACTTTTGAAAGTTAGTTCGTACATATTGTATGTAGAGAGTTGAGTTCTAGTTTTGATTTGACATATCCTATGATGATTCTAGGTAGATTGCTAGACTTAGACAACGTTGCTTGTATTAACTTGATGCCAATCATCTTTTATTCAATACTAACAGGACCTCTTTCTTCATGGAGTTACCTTTTGCATTATCTCTTGCAATGCATAGCTAGCATCTTCAGTCGTGCTATTAACTAAATCCTGTCTCCTTCGGAGTTTCCATGCAATAATCAAAGACGTGCTCAACATTTACTACCGCAATAATCCAAGGGATATATCAGCAAAGTACTAATCCCACTATTTTTTGTTTTTTAATTTATTTGGCGAAGATTGGAATTTTTAGATTTTAACTTTTAAAAATGCAATGATAAAAAAACAAAACAAATTAACAACGATTATACATAATCATACATACTTTTTTTTTTGGGTTAATATAATTATACATTGTTTCAAGTCTTACAGCTCAAAGAATATAGCAAATAAATTAGCCAAGAGAAACAAAACGACTTTATCATTTACGAAACCGCTAAATAATGAAAGCAAGTAATAGTTGAGTTGAAACCATCACAAAAGCATTGACTAATTGAAAGTTTATATGGATATCATAGGATGGGGAATTAAGCACCAATACCAATTTGGACTGAGATCATTCAGAAAGTGATAATACTCACGTGACTCCTGGATATTATTGATGTCTGCCACAACCGAAAAGATAGTAGGGACGAAGATAGTGTGACTTACTATTCGGAATTTCTTAGAGGAAGCCATGGCTGGCAAATTAATATTATGTGTTTTTTTTTACATTTTATGGTAATATCATATTTTTGTTTTTATAATACTTGTATGAATATCAATTTTGGAAATAAATCATCTCAATTTGCTTTTTCTATATTTCCCTTCATTTACCATTTCATGATATTATCACGTGTAATCAATAATTGAAATCATAAAAAAAAAAACAATATCATTATGATATCATAGGGTGTTTTAAAAGTTTAAATAATCTCAATTATTAATTTATAAACTGATAGAAATTAAAAGATGAAAAATTAAAGAGATCCAAATCCATCAACATTTCTATGATTTTTTGATATTAGTGTGAATACCTAGTAGTGCTACCATAAAATCGGGACGTTTTTTGTAACTTAAAATTTAAGTGGCCTTCATAGTGTTTCATTAAATTGTATAATCAAAGCTACAGCTAAGACAATATTGCAAATTAAAAAAAAAATCCCAAAAAACTACAACGTAACCAAAATAAAAGCTAATAGAACGTATGTCCTTATGCCCATCGCAACGCCGATCAACTTGTCATCTCATTGATACAACAATCAAGTTTATAACCATCATATGTATAATGATAATGTGAAAATAGATAATTTCCATTTATTTTTCTTTATTCATTCTCTTAAAATATTATCACGTATAATTAATGACTGAAATTATAAAAAATAGAATGATATTATAGTAATATTACATAATATTTTAAAAATCTAAACAGTCTTAATAATTTATTTGTATATTGAGAAAATGATAAATAGAAGATATTCAAGAAGTTATAATTCTTGTCTTTTGAAAACTGATACATATAAAAACTTTACCGATACTTACATGATTATTGGTCGATTTATATGACATGTTATTATTAAAACTAATATCACAAATAATACTCAATTTTTACTAAAATGTGTAATTTACTATATTTACTTTGAAAACATTAATTTACTACTTAATTAAAGTTTTTGTGCTTATTTTTTCTACATAAACTAACTCTGTTATGTCTATTTGCTGATATGGACATAAAGATGAACAAAAAATTGAACATTTCAGTTACCTCTAGACCCATAGTAGCTAGTAGTTACCTATAAAGAGTTGCATGATCTCCTACCAAATGGTTGTCAACTACCCCCATTCCTAGGGTAAGTGGAACAACTCTTAAGGAAGTGAATTGCAATCTATTTTATAAAAATTGGGTCGTTTGACCTGCTAGTAGATATAAGTTAATTTTTTATTCGTCTTTATATTCATGTTAGTAAACAAATTTAACAAAATTCTTTTAGATAGCAAAAATGGCTATGAAAGCTTAATTAGATAGTAAATTGATTTTTTTCAAAGTATAAATTGTAAATTGTATATTTTAATATAGCTTAGATACAATTTGTTACATTATCTTGAGTATTATTAAAGATTTTCTCTACAACTTTCACCAACCATGTACACTTGTGTGTTAAATCAAATATGTATATGCTCCATTGATGTGATTTTTATGCATAAACATAAATCTATCTATATTATATAAAGAATCGAACATCTCTTGGACATGTTAAAAAGTAGATTATAAAATTGTTCATTGATTTGTATAGATATCATTATTTACACTCAGTTATTAACATAGATTTGTGTATATTCCATTGATTTTGACATACTTTTATATAAATATAAATGTCTATTGATTTTATTTTATATTTCCCATGTTAAAAACTTTCCATTGTTTTATGCGTGTGTGTATATATATAGAGTGTGTCTATATATATATATATATAGATGTAATCTATTAGCCCAAAAAATACTTAAGTTATTCGTATTTCTAAATTAGAGAGTGCAACATAATAAAAACTTTACATTTATTATTAATAATTTATTTTTTTAGATTAAAAATTCAAAACCATCGCAAGGAAGATGGAATATAATGAATCTATATTTATACTGGCTCGGCAAAGTGATAACTAGAGGCAGAACTGTATCTTCATAAACCATACATAGATGTAGATATATAGAAATAGATTATATTTAATTATATTAATATGGGTACTTTATGTAGTAAAATATTATTTGAAAATTAGCTAAGATAAATCAAATATGCTATATAAATATTTAACTAACGAAATAATAATAATAATAATAACGTGTGGGGTTCTAAGATTTGTCTCTTTACGCGATTTCCGATATTTTACCGATCTTTTCTTTTTATTTAGTTTACCAAGTCTAAGAGAGAGTAGCTTCTTCGTCTGATAGTTTACATAGGCCCCGTTAATTTAGTTATGGTTATATCTGGGTTTCGGTTCATATATTTGGCCGCAAATAGTGCACACTAGGCCGCAGACGTACATCAGTATTATAAAGCCTTTAAAGGCTTTTCGCGTCTTACATGTTTTTGAAGAAATATATCCTCATCTCTGACTTTTCTTCCCCTTCTAATGACATAACTTGTCACTTATATCTTACATCAATAACATTGAAGTTCAATTAAAAAAGTGTTATTCTTTTTTTCTTTTCTTCTATAATATAATGTAGGTGCGTCTTTCCCTAGTATCATAAATTTTCACCTTTTCATATACATGTGTTTACGTAAAATATATAATTAATATAGGAAAGTGTAAAACGTTTCTTTTTTTTTTTTTAAATAAGTTTCATTAACAAATATTTGAAATGCATCTATTAATGAAATTACCTATTATATATATATATATATAAAAGATGCAAAATTTGTTAACTTATATTGCTCGCATATTGAGTAAAGGAAAATATCAATGATATGTGCTAAATTTTATCATTCGTACGGTGAGGACAAACGCTCCAATTCTTATGAAACGTTGATTAGATACCTAAAACGCGGATTGGAAATATAACCAAAAGCGTAAAAGAGGCCCTAAGGACGATTCTTTTCTCATTAATATAAAAAAAGTAGCCAAATCATACCTTCTGTGATCAGGTGAGCAGGGCATCCAAATAAAAAAACTGAAACCAATAGTTATTTGAAACAAAATAATTTTGTTTTAAAACCATATATATATACCCATATAAGGACCAATTGTGAACCATGAACCGGCTTGACCTATTGAAGGCTGAGCTTGAATTGCCCTCCAAACTGCCAAGTCCTTTGGATCCATGCACTTCAATCTGGTGGTTCACGGCCCGCCTAACCAAAAGAAAAAATAAGAAGAAGAAGAGAGAATCTGGCTGTTAAACCTTCCTCAGCTTTATCTTTCTCTCTCCTAGATTTTCAAACAAATCTTTTTAGATGCTGTCTCCCTTTCGGTGTGTTTTGCACTATTAAATTTTTTATATCTAAATTTCAATCATGTAGGTGGAGAGGACAAGGAAATTTTCAGAATTCAAAAATTGTGGTAGTAGAAACAATTCAAATTCAAGATTTGAAAATTTAAACGATGTATGTAGACCTTACTTGTTCTTTATAAATTGAAGGGTATAGTAGTTATTACTCCTTCACAAATTCAATGAAATGCTCCCACCATTTTGCCTTCACATTTTGCAATTGTGAAATATTGTGAGATAGGTATTTCTTTCAATTACCACCAAGATCCAAGCATAATTCTTCATTCCACTTCACTAAACTATTTGCATTAAAAAAGCAATTATATAAACTTGCTCGCTATATAATTTCGGTTTTGTGTTGTCTTACATATTGTTCCTATCCTTCATTCATAAACTTTTCTTGTAGTAAATGAGGAAAAAAAAAAAAGAACATTACATCCATGGAACGATTTTTGTGACATGTTTTCTCTAGGAAGAAGCACGGTTCCTCATCTGGTTAGAAAAGCAATGATAAGGACAAGGGCATTAGAACTGGTACATCATTTAAGTCACAACGGTTTGATGATGTTTAGGTGTACCTAGATTACAAGTACGACCTGAATGAACCGAAAACACACGAAGTGGTTGAGAACATCGAACAATGAGGTATACCACCTCTTAGCTTTGATTTAGAACCTCATCGCATGTGTATTTACATCACATCACCTCCTGGCTTTGAGCTTGAACCTTAACATATGAGTTACTGAGGCACATCACCTTTCAAGTTCGAACCTCTATACATGGGTGTCCCTGAACGTCTTACTAGATTTGAATCTCCTTGTATGAGTTTCTCTGCACAACCTACTGGATTTGAATCCTTATGGATGAGTTACCCAGCAAGTGTCACGAGCTAATTTAGAACGGTCCAAAATTATGAGGTTCGTTCAAGCCCAAGAGGAGATAATTTATAATATTCTAGAAGATCTAAAAGGTTCTAAAATAGGTTGTAGGTAAGGTAAATAGATGCATTTAATGTAAAGGTTGGTGGGATTCATTTGTAACCATTAGATAAAATTGATCTTGGCCTTCCATTTTGAGAGGCCTCTTGTATATATAGGGGAGATCCCCTTAGTTGTATCATTAAGTGATTTTAAATGAATATTATTTATATAAAAGTTTCTCTCTCTATATTTTCTCTCTTTAAACATTGTGAGTTCTAATAGGCTGACTTAACCTTCCTTAGTATGGTCAAGAACACTAAGTGTTGCATAGGTTCAAGTAAGGGAATTTGCCCATTACAAGTGGTATCAGAGTAGGGTTAAAAGACCACGTGTGCAGAAGATGTTGTCTGGAGGAGACAACAGCACTTCAATGGTCGAAGAGTTAGGTAACCAAGATGATTGCAGAGTCACTGGGCAGAGGGCTAGGTCTTAAGACTTATTGAACTCCCTCTTTGATAGGATGGATATAACGGAGTTGAGCATTACTGAAGCAAAGGAATAATTTGATGAATCACAAGGTAGCCTTAAAGAGATAGAGGAAGAACTTCGAGGCGAGTTGCAAAAGGTATTGAATCAAGCCATTAAGGAGCCGAAGTAGTGTGATGGGGCGATTGAAGGGAAGAGTAAAGTGCTCTAAGCTCGAATTACGGCTTTGGAAACTAAGGGCGAAGCTTATAAAGCCAAGATGGATGCAAAATGGTGGCTATGGAATAGGAGATTGAAGAACTTAAGAACCAACTAGCAGCATGTCGAGTGGTAGTGGCAAATGGAGTGACCATCCAGTTTACTCATAAGGTCGATGTGCCTAAGATCGAACCTTTCAATGGGATACGATCCGCTTGGGAGCTAGACAACTTTCTCTAGGGAATAGAATAATATTTCAATGCTGTAAGAATCTTGGATGACCTTGAAAAGATACGAACTGCTGCTATGTATTTGAAAGATTCTACTATGGTATAGTGGTGTAGGAGGGCAAATGAAATCAATACTTAGGTTGCCTTTACACATGAAATCAAGGGGCAATTCTCTCCCCAAAATGCTATTAAAGAAGCAAAGGTGAAGTTGCATCACCTAACTCATAAGGGTAACAACAAGCAATATGTGAAGGAATTCTCAGAACTAATGTTGGAGATCCTAGACCTTAATCAGGATAACGCTTTAGTGATGTTTTTTGACAGTCTAAAACCTTAAACAAAGTTGGAGCTAGAACGAAGAGGAGTAGAAGACATCTCTAAGGCCATAGTAGTTACTGAAGGCCTAATGGAGTTCAAGAAGATAGAATATAAGACCCCGATAGGAAGGTGGAAGGGGGGAGTTGAGAAGGAAAGGAGTGGGAGTTTCTCAAGAGGGAAGCCTAAGATGGAAGAGAAAAACAATAATCAGGAAAGGACTCATGAAGGAAAAGATAGGGAACGATGGAAGCCTCGAGAGTTGAAGTGCTATTTCTGCAATAGGCCCCATTATGCTAGGGAATGCCCAAAGAAAGATTGGTTCGCAACAATTATGGTAGAGGAGAGCTTCGACGAAGGGGGAGAGGCTAAACTGGGTTTAGTATAACTGCTTAGTGTTATGAAGATGCAGGAGAAGTGAAAAGGCTTGATGTATATTGAGGTGATAGTTACTGGCAAGAAGTTAAATGCCCTTATTGACACAGGTGCATCTCATCTATTCATCTTTGAGGTAGCAATAAGTAAGATTGGAATGGAACTAGAGAAGACTAAGACATGGCTTAAGACGGTAAACTAAAAGGAAGTCCCTACTATTGGAGTCGCTAGGGAGATAAAGTTCCATGTGGGAGGGTAGAAAGGGAAGAAAACCATCAAAGTAGTACCTATGGACAACTTTGAATTTGTGATTAGGATGGAATTCCTAAATTGTATTGACCCATTTATTGTTCCTTATGCAAACTGTATATGTGTGCTCGAGACCAACTCTTAATATGTGGTGCCTATCATAAGGAAAGCTGGTCAAGTCATAAAATTCCTTTCCGTTATGCAACTAGCAAAGGGCTTAAAAAAGAATAAAGTTACTTACGTAGCTACATTGAAGGGGGAAGAAGAGACGGGAAGTTAAGAGGCAATTCCACATCGAGTGGGGGTGTTGCTAAAAGAATTTAAAGACATCATGCCTAAATAGTTGCTAAAGAAGCTACCACCAAGAAGGGAAGTGGATCATGTGATTGAGCTAGAATTAGGTATAAAGGCCTTTACTGTAGTTCCTTATCACACGTCCCTAAAAGAATTAGAAGAACTAAGGCGACAATTGAAGGAGTTGTTGGAAGCTGGATTCATTCGATTGTCAAAGGCACCTTTTAGAGCTCCAGTTCTATTCCAGAAGAAACATGATGGGTCTCTTCGATTGTGTATTGACTATAGGGCCTTAAATAAGGTCATTGTGAAAAATAAGTAACTCATTCCTTTGGTATCAAACTTGTTCAATCGATTGGGAGAGGCAAGATATTTTTCGAAATTGGATCTACGATCGGGATATCATCATGTATAGATAGCAGATGGAGATGAGCTTAAAACCACTTGCATCACAAGGTATGGTGCATTTGAGTTTCTTGTTATGCCATTTGGGCTCACGAACGCCCCAACTACTTTTTGTAATCTTATAAATAGGTTATTAGCACTGTTGTTGGATCATTTTGATGTGGTTTACTTGGATGATATCATGATTTATACCAAGTCTAAAGAAGAGTACATAAAACATCTTTGTACAATTTTCCTAGCTTTAAGGGAAAATCAGTTATATATAAAGTTGGAGAAATGTGTCTTTGCAAAGGAAGAAGTTGCCTTCTTGGGGCATGTAGTAGGATAGGGGAAGATCAAAATGGACGAAGAGAAGATATGGGCTATTCGAGAATGGAAAGAACCTACTAAGCCAATCAAATTAAGGTTGTTTCTTGGCTTAGTAAATTATTACAGAAGGTTCATATGTGGATACTCTCGAATGGTTGCCCCCTTAATGGATTTACTTAAGAAAGATGTTCCATGGGAATGGAGGGAAGATCGCCAGAAGGCATTTGATAACTTAAAAAAAGCAATCATTAAAGAGCTAGTTCTTGCACTCCCTAACTTTGGTAAAGTATTTGAAATATGCACGGATGCTAGTGATTATGCCATTGGTGGGGTTTTGATGTAGGAAAACCATCTAATAGCCTTTGAGAGCTGAAAGTTGAAATATACGAAGAGGCAACACCCAATACATGAGAAGGAAATGATAGCTCTAGTGCATTGCCTTTGAGTTTGGAGACACTACCTTCTTGGCATGAAATTTGTGGTTAAGACTGACAATGTGGCCACTAGTTACTTCTACACCCAAAAGAAGCTATCCCTTAAGCAAGCTTGCTGGAAAATTTTCTTGGGAGAATTCAATTTCTACGTGGAATACAAGGTGCGAAAGACGAATGTCGTAGTGGATGCCTTAAGTTAGAGGGTAAAACTAGCTGCTATTAGTAGCCCTCAGAACAACCTCCTAGAGAAGATTTGGGAAGGGATGGAGATCGACTAGTTGGCTAAGGCTCTACTAATCTAATGTAAAGAGGGTAAAATAAGGAGATTTTGGGAGGAAGACGGACTAATATACACAAAAGGGGTGACGGGTGTATGTTCCCAACTCATCCCTATTAAGGAGGGAAATATTGAAGGAATGCCATGATTCTAAATGGGTAGGTTACCCAGGAATACGTCGAACCCTAGCCTTGATTGAAGAAAGGTACTTTTGGCAACATCTAAGGAAGGATGTTGAGAGTTATGTTAGAACTTGTCTCATATGTCAACAAGACAAGGTGGAACAAAGACCAGTACCTAAACTATTAGAGCCTCTACCTATTCCAGAGCATCTTTAGGAAAGTGTCTCTATGGATTTTATTGTAAGCTTGCCCAAGTTAGAGAGATATGGTATTATTATGGTAGTAGTAGACAGGTTCTCAAAATATATAACCTTCATTCAAGCAACAAAGGAGTGCCCTGCCGATGAAGCAGCCCAGTTGTTTATTAAGCATATAATAAAGTATTGGGGTTTACTTAGAAACATTGTACGTAATCGGGATGGTTGTTTCATGAGGAAATTCTAGACGGAGCTATTTAAGCTTCTTGGTTCTAAGCTAAACTTTTCTACTAGTCATCATTCATAGACGGATGGATAGATGGAAAGGGTAAATGCGTTAGTGGAGCTTTCTTTAAGGTACTTTGTAAGTGCAAGCCAGCGAGACTAGTTTAAGTTATTGGATGTGGCACAGCTCTCTTTCAATCTATAGAAGAACGAACCAACAGGACATAGTCCATTTGAGATTGTCCTAGGGAAACAGTTGCTAACTCCCAATAGGGTAACCACAGGATATAAAGGGTCTAATCCCCTAGCATATAAATTTGCAAAAGAGTGGTAAGAGAGCCAAGACTTAGCTTGGACTTAATTAGACAAAGCTATCAAGAGAATGAAGAAAGTTGTGGATAAAAAGGGTCGGGCAATGGAGTATCAAGTACTTGTGAAGTTACACCTAATCCAGTGGACTAAGGGCCAATTGCACAAAGGACTAATGATGCATTATAAAGGACCATTTCTTATCATGAAACAAGTGGGATGAGTATCTTATAAGTTGGAGTTACCTCCAAGATTAAAATTCCACCTAGTATTTCATGTTAGTATACTTAAGCCACATCATAAGGATGAGGATGACCCTAGTAGAACAATATCACATAAGGCTCTAGTTTGAGTTCGGGAATCATACGAAAAAGAAGTTGGAGAAATTATTGCAGATAGATATGTAAGCAGACGAGGCCACTCCCTTAGGCATGAGTATATGGTTATTTGGAAAGGAAAGACAGAAAGTGAGGCCAGTTAAGAACCTGTTGAAACTCTATGGAAGTTTCTAAACAAAATTCAAAAGTTATACGAAGAAAATACAATGAGGATGTCGCCAGAATGAGTAGGGGAGAATGTTACGGGCCAATTTAAAAGGACCTAAAATCATGAGGTTCGTTTAAGCCCAAGAGGAGATAATCCAAAATATTCTAGAAGGTTAGAATAAGTGGTAGGTAAGGTAGGTAGATGTATTTAATGTAAAGGTTGATGGGATTCATTTGCAACCGTTAGATCCAATTGATCTTGGCCCTCTATCTTGAGAGGCCTCTTATATATACAGGAGAGATCCCCTCAGTTGTATCATCAAGTTATTTTGAGTAAATACTATTTGCATTAGAATTTATCTCTCTATATTCTCTCTCTCTCTAAACATTGTGAGTTGTTACAGGCTGACTTAGCCTTCCTTAGTGTGATTAGGAATGTTAAGTGCCGTATGGGTTCGAGTAAAGGAATCTGCCTGTGACATAAGCATGTTTGAGGATAAGGAAGATGAGATAGAAATTATTTTGAAATAGAGGAACAACATATGGGATGGCATGGCTTTAGTAGTTCGAAAGCTTTAGGCTTAAGTAAGCCCCCTAAACCTGGTAAATTTAATAATATTACTACGTATTTTTGTAAAGGTATAGACGAAAAGGGGAACTTGAGGGCATTCTACAACTATTACAATGTGAGTTACTCTTGGAAAATGAGAGAGAGATATGATACCTTAAATAGGCACTTGAGGTCGAAGAATCTCAAGGAAGTAGTGATAGATAGTATATAGTAATAGATTGCCTAAAGCGGTGGTTCATTCAGGCAACTACTGATGAGGTATGATCAAGAGAGGCATAAGTACAACTTGGTGTAGTACCTGATGAACATACACCTATCATCCAACACAAGTACATTAGAGTGGTAGAGTTGGTACGAACAAGAGACATTCAACCCTAGTTTACGACAACTTAGCCATAGCACGTTAACCCAAGCCACGTAAGAGCTCTACCACAAAGGTAAGGAGAGCTAACAGGTAAGTTCGCTTCACTTGATACATTAGTGTCCATATGTGTAGACACTTGGACCAATCCTTTTTGTAATAATTCTTATATGGGTGTTATTATTCACTAGATAAAAGATAATTGGCAACTTAATAAACGTCTATAGGCTTCAAGGGTATGCAATGAGTGCCATACGGCACAAAACATCTATTAAATTATTATAGAAATCCTAAATGAGTACGAATTGGTGAGGAGAATTTTCTCTATTGGTTTTAACAATCTAAGTGTCAACATAATCTTAATATCTTATCTAAGAAATTACTGTCAACCTGCGTTTTGGGTTGGGGGAGGGGGTGGATTTGTGGGCGGGGAGGGTTTCTACATATGTTATGTATGTCATATTCTTAACTTATGTGTTAAAGATGGTATTATAACTTTGTAGGACAGTATGACTCTAATCAAGAACATCATTAAGATAATAACAAAGAGGCTACCCCTTCAAAAAAGGTAGAGAAACTTCTATGTAGAGCATAAGAAGAGGTCTTGAAAATTTAAGATGGATTTGCAACACCGTTGAAACTCAACATACCAGTTATTGCATAGCATAGTTCCTTACAGCGAATAGTTGTATGACTTCACGATATGCAACATGCATGAAGTTGATGTTCTCCCTAGCAAGCAATTGAGATATATGTATCCAATTGGTGAAAGTTTTAAAAGTTTTTCATGATACTACTAAAACTTTCTCTTAGGTTTATAAGCTAGTGTACACTTGTTTGTTATGTAAGCGATTAGTGTACTTGGTGTGTTATTTTAGGCCTGTAAGGACTCAAACCTACATGTATGTGTATATAATGTGGCGTTGAAGTAGTTATCTTATTATGAAGACATTCCTCCTATTTATCTTTTAGTAACTATTATAGATCTTCGTTGTAGAGTAGAAGTACTACTGATGTATTTGAAAACCTATTGTGGTTATATTGAAGATCTAATGGATTCCTAAGATGTATACAGTTTAGAAGCATAATAGGAAGTTTCGGCAGTAATAGTTGACATAAAGGGATGCTTAACCACTATCAAAGTCAGTATAATGACCAGTCTTCAATTTTTACTTTGCTACTCACAAGGGAACAACATTATTTATTTATAGGTGAGGAGCAGCTAGCGTAAAAATTGAAGAGGCAATGGTCTAGTAGTTCAATGTTTGAGATACAGCACTATACCAATACGAATTTCAAGTTCTTCGAGAATATCTCCATCAAGGTCTTTAATAACTTAGAGTGGTGGCAAAGGTATACAAGGGACTACCCACTCATATCTCCATCAACGCTTGCATAAAGGACTGGCATAAGGCGGCCCTGTAGACGATAAGAACCATGTGGGACATCAAGCGAAGAGGATAATTACTTTAGCGATTGAAATCAATCTAATGGAAGCCCAAGTTTAGCTACGGGTTCTACTCCCAATCATGAATAGCGACCTCAAAAAGAGATATAGGAAGTTTTCTTTTGGTCCTTTCAAAAAAAGTTTTATCACGTGGAAAAATCCTTTTTCCCTATTATTCTAAAAAAAAAAAAAAACCAAATGGCATGGTCTTTCTAAAAGCGGTGATCTAGCCTTAGGATTTTCCAAATTATGACTAAGTTAAATTATTATTCTTCAAAAAATTAAATTGGATAGTTACAAGCACATGGATTCTTTTCGCCAAACATAAAATTGACCAACAGATTAAAGGTTTTCTAAATATCTAAATTGGACTACAGTGGTTTAATTCCAATTAATGGATATGTAGGTATTGTTTGAGTGACTGTAAAAACTGTTAAAAAGTATTTCCCCCTCGACTATTTCACTTTAATCGATTAGATAATTTTTTTGTACTATATTAGGACTTTCTATATTGTAAATTTTGTTATTTTATAATGTAAGAATTGGAGGAGGAGGACAAAAAATAAAAAAATAAAAGGGGATTACCCATTTAAGGGCCGTGAATCGACCTTTAAACCACTAAGTTGGCTGAACCAGCTTAGAACCACCACCATATGGGCTAGTCATAGTTCATCCATGAACCAACTTGTAAATCGACGGTTCAGAGCTGGTCCGACCCATTGAGCCGGTATATATATATATATATATATTATATATATATATAATGCATTTGTAAGTCTATAAAAAATATTCAATAAGTATTACTTATCATATTTATGTACATGTGATCAATGACTACAAATTATGTTTAAACAAGTAACCACATGGGTACTAGTTTTTCAAAAAACTGCTAACTACCACTATTACATATTTTAATACAAGTGGAATCTACACATCATATGTACATTCAAGTGGCGTATGAATCCCTTCTCATCCATAAGTGCCATTACATAATCAATCATAATATGTAGGAAATTGTAAAAGGAAAATGAAAGAAAATATAATTTTTACACTTATTTGGATATGAGAAATGGAGATAATAGGAAATTAGTGGATATGATTCCTCTTCCTCATGTTCGATTAATAGAAATTAAGTGAAAAGAAGATGAACATAAATAAATGTTGCTGTAAATTAACCTCTAAGAAATATAATAAGTTTTCACAACTTGCTATTTTTAAACGTATTCTTATAACTTCTCAAATTCTAGTTCCACTCAATTTTGTTTAATTGGAGAGAAAAAAAAAAGGCTATTGGGTGGAAACATTTCGTCAATTTCCATCCAATTCATCGCATTTCCATCCTTTGTTAATATACCCAAACACAATAGTTTCCTCCTATTTCCATCCATTTCCTTAAATTTTTGCTAATTTACATGTGGGTTTTGATTATATGCTTAAGGTAGCATTTGGTTATATAATTTTTATGGTATTAGACTGGACAGAAAATTTTGTCTTATATTTAGTTTCCAACTTTGCTTGGTGATTGGATGAAAATTGGATTGATGGATTGGATAAAAGTTCTCTTTCAAACATCACCTAAGTATAGCAATTTAAGGGTATTTAGATGCTTGTGCTATGCCTTAACTCATGAAAAACCCAAGACCAAGTTTGATTTTAGAGTAGTTAAATGTATTTTTATCAACATTTTTCCTAGGGCTTTAAGGTTTTTTATTTACATTAATTGCAAGTTTTCATTTCAAGAGATGTTTTTTTATGGGATAATTTTTCCTTTTAAGTTTCAAGTTTAGGTTCCCATAGGAGATAATTTCATCTATCCAATATCAACATAATTTGATTGTCATCCACTACACTATCATACATTAGGACTAATTCCTTATAACTATTTCACCATCTCATTATTCACATGATTTTTCATTAAATTATAAAGAAACAGATACTACTCTTCAAAGATTACCTAGAATTCAAAGAGTACCCACTTATTTACAGGACTATTAGTGTATACATCATTTATGAAAGAGTCCTCACACATGGGCAAATGTTTTCACATATTCTAATTTTTTGCCCAAGCATCATACCTTTACAATTACTGTTATCATGACTCAAGGGTAGGTTAGTTGTGGTAGTACGCCATATGATATATAAAGATCCTTGATCAATGACCTCATTAATCTAAAATCCACCCTATAACATACGAGGCTACTATTATGTTCCAGAATACTCAATTGGTAGTTAGAATTTAAGTGATAACCAAATAATTAATATCATTAGCAGTACAACATCATACATACATACATACATACATACATATATATATATATATAGATATAGATATAATAGCTTCGGGCAAGTAAGTTCTTGAATAAATCTATAGGCCAAATAGTCAAAATAGCTAAATTAGTAGTCTAAGTACGCTACTAATCAAATAATACATAATAAAGGTCCAAAAAGTCAAAGAGTCCTCTCATACACTCATCTTCACTACACATGATCCCATTTCCAATGATACTAACCTAAGGTAGATCTCATCCAAGTATGAGCCATAAGTTAGCTTACGTCAATAAAAGTTTGTTTGGGAGTAGGCTAACTAACGTAGTGAGAAAAATTCTCAAACCACACTATACAAGTAAGATCAAACAAGTTATATTATTCAATCATATGAATGCAAGAAACCATATACTAAACAAGCATATATAATTAACCAACCCTATATATAGCCTGGATTTAATGCCTAGTAAAGCCGAGGTTAGAGAATTTTGAATAGTCAAATCCGGGTTCCTATCACTTAGGTACTAACAAATTATGACAATTATATTATGATTTCCAATTATTATCTCATTATTAATTACCTAAGTGATTAACCCTAATTCTAGGTGAGGTAGTAAGTGGCATATGTAGTCTACCTTATCCCTAAGTGGAGGTCTCAACACTCAACTCCTAGTTATTGGTTGACATCTCCAATGCCTAGTAAGCCCATGGGCTAAAGTAGGGTACTTGTTGTGTAAGTGCACCATATGATACAAAATTTCATAACATAAGCTTTCAACAAACAGATACAATCCCTAAAAAACCCCTCTTTACCTTCACTTAATATGACAATCGATTAATGATAATGAGATGTTGTGTTCATGCATGTCCATTTTATTAATAAGTTTGATATCATTAGGTTCAATTCATTAAGCGACCAAGAAATTTCATTGATACTCGGAGTAGATGGTACAACACAACATATCTATAGATATTAAACTGACATATTATACATTCATGAACTATATGCCCTAAAAATTTTAATTTATTATCTTGCATTTAAGTGCTACTATATTACACATACAACCAATATAGAGATCATAGAAGAAACACTCACTTAGTCATAGCGATCAAGCATTGTAATTGTCCTCTAGTAGGAGCCTGGTTCTAGATTAACATCTCCTAATAAGGTAGATGATGGGAATTAACTCCTTAAACTAATTATGTGCAGCCAAGCTAGAGGATTGCAAGGACTTATATGGAAAATACTAGCTTGCAACCCCATTCAGGATGAAGATTCCTATTTTTATCTCTATTTTTTACACTACTGCTGACCTGAGTGTAAAGCTCTTGTAAGTGCCAACACAGTTTTCAAGCCTTTAAGTATTCATGCCTATTACCGAGCTCTTACCATGATCTAGACACTATCCAAACTGACCAACTTTAAATGCTAAACCGAGCTGAGCTATTGAGACACCCAATTGGAGAGGATCAAAACACTCTTTAGTACTTAAGCTTTGACCTAAACCAGATTAGGTTAGCTCTGACTATTAACTTTCTTTTGACCTTGTCCAAGTAGGATATTGTGATTGACATGCCGCCTTGAAATTCGTTATAGCTTAGCTAACCGTACTATAAGCTTCCAATTGCTTCTTGACACATATCTTCTAGCATAACATTCTAAAAGGATTCTTTACCTTTTCGTATAGAATATTCTTTGACCTTTTTATCCTTTTTTTAGCATGTCTTATGTATCCCATTGTAAAGTACCATTTTTGTCTTTTCGTGTATATATTGTAACCATAGTAGGGTAAGTGTATAACCCCCCATTTACTTGTATGTAGACATCATCACTCTACATCATTAAATATAGACATTACCCCTTTGAGAGCACTTAGTCGTGTCTTCTCTCTTACCCTTCAGCACTTATCTAGCCCCCCTTTAGCAAGAGTTAGTGGTGAGTAGACTTAATACTACATTCGTGTGTAATATGGAGTGTTAGGATTAGGCCAAGTGGGATTTGCTATTGTGTCATATCCAATTGGTAACCATTCAGATTTGCTAACCCCACACCAGCCCCACCCCCCCTTTCTCCTCCTCCTCTTTTATTTTCTTGTCTTTGCTCATTGTAGTGTGGCCTTTATGTGTACGACCCCGAAGACGCATCATGGAATGATAGTAATACCATTAGGATCATACTAATTTGCTAATCAATTATCCTAATTCTTACTATACTAATCTCAAGTATAGTTAAAACTTATTTTCACTATAACTTCTTTGTTTTAAGTTTGATTTTTGTGTTCTTATAGTCAATTTCATATGATATTGGACGTACTTTGGTGGGGTCCATTTTGGAAGTTGGGACCTAAACCCATAAAGCTAGCTAGGGTTTATATTTACAGTTATGTTATACTCTTCTTAACTTGGCTAACTCTTTAGTTTAATTAAGGGTTCAAGTGTATGAGGCTTAATTCTAGTTACTTACTATTGTTAATTAGGCTTCTATTTTGTTATTGGGCTTAGATTATCCAAGATTTACTTAAATATTGATCTATGGGCCTTCTTGTATATTACTTAATCTTTTTAAGTTTTAACTTAAGGGTTTTGTTATGTTAAAAAGAAAAAATAAAATTAATGGTTTTGGGTTCTATGTTGAGCCTAAGGCCATTTTTAAGTTAATGGACTTATTTTAATTATTATCGGACCTTTAGTGCATTATTGTAAGGTTGCTAACTTTGTGGGGCTAATTTAAGTTTCGCTCCAAGTTTGAATCTTATGAATTTAGATCTTAAACTAGGCTTTCTAACTAGTTAAGGGCTTTATTCATTTTTGGGCTTATCATGGGCTTTCTAGAATGCTTATTAGGCCTTATGGGCTTCTCAATTAAGTCTTAAATATTTAGTATATATGCTAGTCATGTCATTTCTAGACTCTAAGGCTTATTCTTAGGCGGTTCAACATGTTTTAAGTCTAATTTATGTCTTAGGGTCTTAAACTTATTTCCAACCTATACCAATGGGCCAAAATCCTACTAAATAACCCATCTTATATACAAAATAAGATCTAATTATATTGATTAATTGGGTTTCTCATTAATCTTTTTAAGCCCAAATGTAATTTTGGGCCTAATTATACATCCTAAGCCTTGTTTAGTCATTTATCTTATAAGATTAAGTTCTAAATCCTAGTTAAATTCAATTAAACATGTAATTAACTAAATAAACTAAAATTTATGACTTGTTAATCACATTAAGGGGGTAGTTTGGATAGATTTTTAGGAAACTTCAATTTAACTTGTTTATATCTTGACATAACATGCCTAAATCACTACTAAAATACATTTTAATCTACTTTCTACTTAGATGAACACAAGAAATAAAAAAATAAGATGGATTTCATCACGTACTTGTTTCAGGCTAACTATTGAAATAAAGTTTTCATGGTGATTTTCTACATTATATTAAGTTACTAACTCAACTTTACTCCTAAACATTATTCTATGTACATGGTAAGTTTTCTACTTGTAAATGTTTATACAAATGCGTTGAAAACCCTACATTAACCCTAAACCCTTAAATAATATAATTTTAAATTAACACTAAACACAAGGATTAAGTTGGATGCTCTTACTTTAATTCTAGGTGTAGGGTGCTCTATCTTTTCTACCTTAGAATGCAGCCAAAATGATGTCTATAGAGGTATCGACAAATTAAGACGACGAGTAGGGACCAGTAGGTGGTGGTGGCTTTTGATTTAGAGGCATGTGGAGATGGTTAGGGACTTGGGCAATGAGGGTGTTTGGAGATCCAAGGAACCCTACCTTGCTTCTTCCTTTTTCTTTTGTTTTTGATTACGGATATTTAAAGCGTATTTCTAGGGTTTGGAATCAATTATTACCATTCAATTACAATTAAGAAGGTAAATTACAATTTTATAGCGACTGAGTGAGTTGTTAGTAATTAATATATAGTTTAGCTATATAATTAAAGTTTATTAATTTAATTAGAATTTAGGCATTAAATTAGAGTTTTAGAGTCGATCCAGGGCTTCCTATATATTAAGTTTTTATTTAGGGTTTTAGGGTTGTGAAGGAACATGTAAGGTTTTAGTCGTAGTTTTAGGATTTCGATTCTATCATTAAGGTTTTCTATTTTGATATCCATATTTAATTTAGTTTAATTTTGTAAGATTCAAGGGACTTGTATGGGCTCCGACTACCATCTCAAGTTTGAGTTAAAAAATTTAGTGAGGCTTACAACTGTTGACAAAATGAAAGAACCTCAAACCCATAAAGAAGCCATTAAGACACAAGAATGCAAGCTAAAATTATAGCTTTAGAAGAAAATTGAACATGGATATAGTTGATCTTTCAAAAAAAATATACCCATTAGATGCAAATGGGTTTATAAAATATTATCACACTTTTTATTAATTAGTTAGCTATCTCCTTCGGTTAGAAGATAGTGGACATAAGTTAGGAGGCTAGTTAAATAATCATGGATTATATACATAGAGTTCAAGTATAAAAATATTGTGAGTTCATTTTCAATAAAACTTCTATTTAATCTCTATTTTTGTCATAGTCCTATGCTTATTTTGGCTATTTTATTGATAATTCTAGTGAGGTGTAGACTATCATACCAAAAAGATGCATTTGCTTTCAACAATTTATTTAGCAAATTAATATGAAAAGGAAAATAGGAGGATTGTAAATTTATTTTGAATGTTGTGAGTACATCATACAATCATGTAGCAATCTCTCAAAGTTGATAGAAATAATACTTATAAGCTAATATTTGTTGTAGTTATATCCTAAGCTTTAGGAATGCAGTTCGCAAGCTAAAATATCACGGTATATGGGGATTTTATTTTACTATTAAGTCATGCAAATATTGCATATTATATATATTTATATGTAAAAGAAATATCTCTTGAATACATATTTAAAGTAGGAAAAAAAAAAAGAAACTATAGTAGTGAAAATAAAGGTGTAATAATAAGATGTAAATAACAAAGTGACATATTATAAATAAAACATACTAGTAATGGAAGTTACAAATAAAGAAAAAGCATTTAAAATTGTGTTTTGTCATGCAGGATTGTAATACTTCATAAGTTTTTATTTATCTTTTTTTTTATTATATAAAGGATATGATTTTAGAGTATACAATTGAAAAAAAAAAAACTCTAGTTTTGAAATGGCAAAAATGAATAAATGAAAAATCACAAATGGTGAAAAAATACTATTAAAAGAAACTTAATAAATGGCATGAGACTTCGGAAACTATATATAGTTAATTAGTTAAGGAGCCACGCCATGCATGGATTTTCTTTACTATTGAGTCATGCAAATCTACATCCATTTCATAAATACTTTTTTGTGTAAGGGAAATATCTCTTGAAAACATAATTAAAAAAAATGAAATTTTATTAGTGAAAATGATGTTGGTAATGAGAAGATATAAATGAAAAATCAAAAGCTTATAATTAAAAGATATCACTAATGAAACACAATCCTCTTAAAATTGTATTTAGTCATGCAAAGATTGAAACTCTTTCATAATTTTTTTTTTTTTTCCTTTGGTGCATAAATGACACTTGTTTAGAATATATAATCGAAAGAAAATAAACCTTAGTAATGAAATGTGTAAATGACAAAACGAGAAAATCATTAATGACGAAAAAATTCTACTAATAAAATATTATAAAGGGCATAAAACTTCTAAAATTATTATATATAAAAGAATAGACTCTACATCTCTTTGTATAAGGATCTTCTATGGTACAGTCACTCAAAAGTGGTTAGATGATATAGTCTATTCCTTCTCTTTTATTTATTTATTTATTTTTTCAACAAATCACCTTCATTTACAATAAATAAGACTCATTAACTATAAAAAGATTCTGTTGGTACCCTTATAAAAGTTATCGATAGTCTTATTTTTACTATTAATAGTTTTATTTTAACAATTATCAAAATGATTTATTGAATTTAAACTAATTATATCATATAATCACTTTTGATTGACTTTACCATAGAATCTTAACATCCCCTCCTCCCTCCCTCCCTCCCCCTACATAACATATTAGTAAGAGAGACATTTACAAGGCAGTTTCCACTTTTCATGGTACCATATCAAAAGATATATGCTTAGGGCTTTGGGGGTAGGGGGGTGGGTACGGCATGAGAAGGCTTACATTCCTATTCTTTTTCAAAGTTTATGATAGAGAATAGAGAAAGTGAAGTGTAGAGGATATGTCCACTCTTGAATAGTTTAGTACTATAATTAACTAATTCAAAGTTTAAGTTTGTAAATTTAACACGTCTTTTAAGTTTATGGCTTAACATTTAACAACCTATTGTTGGTAGAAATCCATATAAGTTGATTCTTGTAAAAGAGAAAAAGAGTAAGGTTATAGGAGTATTGAGGCCGCTTTGATACTTAAGATAGTAAATATTTTAGTGTTTAAAAAAAAGGTAAGTGAGTAGGAAATATGAGTATCTACAGAGTCCTTACAGAAGGTTCTTGCTCCATATTTGTTGGCGTGTGTCTTATAACTGCAATATTAGAGAGGTTGAGTAGTTTAAGACACATAGCAGCTTTTGAATCTCTTTATGTACGGAATCTGAAGAGGAGTAGGTAGTTTAGTTGTAGGTTAACGATTTCTAAATTGTTTGAACTCCTTTTGAATTCAAATGCTCAATTAAGGTAGTTGGGCCCATTGATTAGTTAAGCCTAAAGAGATGCTCTGGTCATCAAATTAAGTTAGCAACTCCAAACTGGAAACAAGTTGGTGGAATACCAAGTAATTGCAAATGAGGATGAAAATCTCTTATCAACATTTTTCCTTACCTCCCTTCCCCCCACCTCGACTCTTATGGTTGAGGATTGGAGTATGTAAATAAGCTCGATGCATCTTTAATGCATTACATAAAGAAGGCAAGCATTTAAGCTTTTACTCTAGCAAAGTCATATAATTACCGGACTAAACTGCCGAACTGTTTACAAACACTTCCTCTAAACTTAGCCTTTCATTTCTTGTATGCCCCTTATTACATGGCATGAGGGATTTCAATCCAATAGTCACTACTCTTCACTTTCTTGCATATTCATTTGTCTAACGTATGCATGCAACAGCTATCATATCGATCATCATTACTCTCTTTATGCTTTACAACTACTAGAAGTGTCTCATCTATTAGATCTTACCAATGTATGTGTGTCCTTCATCGATGTCCCCTTTAATCAAATCACACCTCACTCCCGAAAACTGTCTTTTATTCCAAGGTAGTGTCGTTGTAGAGATTGTAGCCAAGTATAAGGTGTAAACCCTACTTTTAGTGGGCCTAAGACTCTATTAAGAGTACCCTTCGAACCTTCCTAAAGATCAACTAAACTAAAAACTTAAGTTTATATTTAGAAACGAATTAAATTCTTACAATTCAAAAGCCAATTGTCGATAAAACCCGAGCTTGAAGAACTACGAGCTCTAAAGCTACTTAAAACCCTAAACCTTAAAACCATTAAGGAATTTTAACCCTAAATAATTAATCGATAATTTAATTTGAATAATTTCATTCAACTTTAGAAAATTTCACAATTCTGCAAAAATCAAATCATAAATTACAAAACAATGTAAAATAAAAATCTTAAAACAATTTTCTATAAGGTTATGCCCTCATCTTCATGCATAAGCCTTACACATAAATAAGTAGACCAACCAATTACCTTAGATAACTTATCAATTGAGAGTTGGAATCATTTATCAATTGATAACTTATCAAAATCTAGTGATAAGACAATTTCCTTATCACCTTTTCACTTATACTACATATGGACAATTTTTCACAAGAATTCATAAGCTTAACTTTAATAAAGGAGACAAGACCACTCCATGGCATAAAAAGACTTCCAATGGAAAATCTAAAAAGGGGAGAAAGGGAGGCCATGCACTGGTCATTCACCCATCAATCACTTCTTCTTACACATCACTATTCACCTCTTAATGCTTACATCATCAAGAGTTGCAATTGTTGACTTTATGTAAGCTACAAGACAACACTTTCAAGAAATTTAAACACTCCTTCTCTCTCCATTTCCAACCAGCCACACTCTCCACCATTTCTCTCCTTTTCAATTTTACTTTCACTTCATCTTTCTCTCTTTTGAAAAAAACATAAAAAGGGGAAATAACCTTACCCCACAAAATCAAATTTTTCCATTTTGAAGCTTCACTCACGGCATTGTTTTCCTTTGTTCTTGTATCATTTTCTTTCACCATCTAAGACCTTTTAATACCATTAGAATCTTTTGTAAACCCCATACCAAAAGCACAAAAGATTCGGGTTTCAAAAGGTAGCAAAAAGGAGAAGGCAAAGTTAAGAGCTAAAGTGGAACCTTAGTGTACAACCACCACACTTTGTGTTAAGGACGAGTAAGTGATTCTTGTGATGTGTGGATTAGTATTTATGTTAGGAGACTTGAATTTCTTGAAGACATGAGTAAGGTTTACGTTGTTAGAACACCAAAAATCGTTTTAAGAAACAAACCATGAAACCCTTACATGAAGTTGAAATATGAGCATGTAAAATTGGTGTTTTGTGAAGACATTTGTTTAATGCTTTGAATGGAAGATTTTAAGCTAAAAAAATCTTGAAATGAGAACTATAATAGAGGATAAGCACACTGGACGTGAGGGTTCCATAGTCATTTGAATGTTGATTTTGTTTCCATTAAGTTAAACATACTCAAATTTAGACTTAAGTTAAGGAAAAATCCATCATATGAAGTTTTATGAAGAAACCAACTTTGTATGACGTGAGCTATGGTATCGGAGTTGTATTAAGTATAATATCTTTTATTTCTTTATGTGGAACATGAGTTAAAGGATCATTTGATGAAAGAAAACTTAAGTTAAGATTTGTACACAAGTAGTTAAGTGCATAATCTACCACCTAAACTTAAGGAAATGATGAAACAAGTTGAAAAACCAAGTAAGGACCCCTTAGGACCATCATGAACAGATCTGGAACATGGGAAAATGAGGCCTAAAAATATGATAAAAGTGAAAGAACAAAGTGAAAAGATTAACTAAAGCAAGTATAGTAAGCATATAAAGCCTAAAACTCAAAACCGAGCTTAAAACTCCCAAAACAAGCCTAAAACTCTAAGATGGGCCTTCAATAAAAATCTGACCAGCACCTTAAAGTACCAAGAGAGGTTGTTTTAAATCCCATAAGAAATCCACCTAAGGCCCCATAAGCCCACCAAAGTCATTAACTTTAGTTTGAACAAAAAACAAGCCCATTTGACAACTTAAGCCCACTAAAGGGGCTAAGAAATGGTTGTTAGCCTTAGGAATATAAATCAAAGTTGTAAATCTGATCTTAAAGAGTATTTTAAGCTTAGGATAAAATCTAAAGACCAAGCCTAAAGGATTCCTCAAGTTATCAAAAGCCCATTTACCAAACAAGGCCCAAAAACACACCAACACATGAGGAACGCTACTGTTCTGACCCATGGACAGAATTGTATACCTCATTTCTAAAATCTAACCCTACCATGTTAAAGTACACTCGAAAACGATGAAGATTGACTATAAGATCATAAAAATCAGATTTAAAACAAAAAATTATAAGCGATTGAACTTTAGGTAAAAACCAGGAAAAATTACGAAAACTAGTTAAGAATATAACTTAAGCAAAATTTACTTAGTTTCTTAAGTTTACTTCACTTCCTTATAAAAATTATTTCAATGACCAGGGGACACCGTTTACGAAGACGACTTGCGTCCGGATTACTTTGACTGACCCATATGGTAGAGTGAGTAAATTCCCGATAACTTTTTACTTGATTGTGCTTGTAAAGTAGATGCACCTAATCTTATATTTATAAATATGGATGCTTGTGGGATGTGGGATATGGGAGATGCATGTGTATGAATTGTGGATGAATGTGATGACTTGTTAATTATATATAATAATGGGAATTGTTTGTATGAATATATACATGTGAATTGTATGGAAAGTTAATCACCCTAAAAATCAAGTTAATCACTTATATGATTAAGAACTCAAAATGAATTATGCATTCCCCATATTGCATACGGATAACACCGACTGCCACTTCACGCAGAAGATGGGAAGGGACTCACAGGAATACGAGTTTCCTGTAGGATTGGGCACTAGCTATGCCATCATATATATTGAGTCTCTGTCTTAAGTTGATGGGCTTACTAGGCGCTGGCAGACGCTAACCGTCGGCGAGGGGCCGAGTCTTGCGGCTTCTGCTTAGGGCGTGTGTTTGTGGATTGCGGGGGCCACCACACCGCTAGACTAGGGATTTTAAAAGATATGATTTGATTTTGGTAAAGGAAGTATATATATATATATGTATATATGTAGAGTTTTGTTTTGGTATGAGCACGATAATGCAAATGGAATAAAACCCAAGGTCTATAACCCAGATTTTGGTTTGGGTCGGTTAATTATCTCCAAACCTTGACTTCAGGGGGCGAAATTCTGAGTCGTATGCAGTTCCTAGGTCACTGCATGCGTTGTTTGGCATACTGTTTGTTCATGTATTCATATGATTGTACATCTAATAAATTTCTGTCGTATGGTACTGATGAGGGTATTTATCTCACTAAGCGTAAGCTTACACCCCTATAGATTTTTGTTGGTCCAGGAGAACCTCTTCGTCAATCTGAGCCGAGGCATGCCCGTGGTAAGTCTCATGTAGAGACGGGTTGGAGCGATCAGAGAGCGAAGAGGACATTTTGTAATAGATTATAGATATCTAGATACTTTTATGTATTTATGCAGTTCCGTTATGAACTGTATTTGTTTGTAATATTGTTTTGGTGTAGGTCTCATGAGCCCACACAATTAGTTAATTTATAACATAGAAGAAATTTTAGTTAAATTGCTCTATATTACTTGTCTATGGGCTTAGTGGTAACGTAGAGTGGAAGGAGCCTTATGTGTCGTATGAAAGGCCTATGATCAGCAAGGGGGTTGATAGTAGACCTTTATACGGTACAAGGCGACCTATCACAACAACGATACTATTGGGTTGTTATATAAGGATTACTTTTAAAATCTTCTTGAAGAATGGAAACTTCAAAAGCTAGGGAAGGATGAGAGAGTTTGTTTCCCTCTCAACCATGAATTCCATTTTCATTTGGAATATTTTAAGTTTAGTTTACACTTACCTTTTTTTTTTTAATTTTCAAAAAGCCTTTTCCAATTATTTTCAAGTATCGTCAAACATGTTTTCACTGAATACTTATAGAATTTTGGCTACCTTTGAGATAATTTGTGAGGAGCTTAAAGTTAAAGCTACAGTATAACTTTTTAGGTACTTTTCCATGATAAAATGTCAAGAAGATGGGTAGTTTTATGCTATAGCTCAATATTAGCAAAAGTTCATGGATGGTCTAGAGTTAAAAATCTACCATTGGCATGACAAATAATAGCAATTAGGTTAGAAGTAGACTTAGATTTCTAGAGCATATTGTAAACCTTACATGTTTTCAGTTTCTGAAAGTAAAGTTGGATGATAGGTCTTTGGATAGTTCCTAAAACCACTCGAACATAATAATAAAACCATAAGTAAAAGAATCAAACCCTAAACGTTAAATCAAAATTGTAGAGGACACGAGGCCCTAAAACCTTAATTGTACAAGTAAAACTCTAGAGACCCTAATACTTGAAAAACCCTAGAATGGTAGAAAGAATCCCAAAAATATTTCTAAGCACTAATTAATTAATCAAATACCTTAACATGACAAATGAACCTTAATAGTAAGGCTAAATCCATTACTAAAAGTGATTGATATCGCTAATCAACTAAAACCTTGATTTCCGAGCTTATACATGAATTAAACAACTATAAACAGACATCAAACCCTATACGTGTAGGGTACTTATATTAACTAAAGTGTAATATCAAAACTTAACAAAACCCTAAATATACCCTAATTACACTTAACTAGCCTAATTTTTCTTAATTACCATCAATTACCTTAAACAAACCCTAATCCATAACCAACTTTCATTACATCTTGATTAACTAAAAGTTAAGCACAATTACTGACCATAAGAAAACATCTTAATGACCTTAAAATATCTTATACTGTAAGGGTACAAGACCTTTCCTTAAATGGCAATAAAGCAACTTAATACATGGTCCCCATTTGGGCCAAGTCCTTTTCTACCCAAATTGTCACAAATTGTCCCCACACTCTCTCCCATTTGTGTCAGCCACTCTCCCCTCTCCTTCACTCATTTTCTTCATTTTTTCAAACCCTAGAACATACTTAGACACTCTCTCAAATAACTCACTCCAAAATACCCTCAAGCTTCTTCCATCTAACCACCATACCCACTTCACTACCAGCTACTACACCATCACCACCACTTCACCAAGTTACTAACCACAAAACCTCATGCCTCACACACACATAAACCTTGTTGTTCAATACACACATATACCCTTACACATACTAAGGGTCATGGCATAAACACAACAATGGGGCCTTCCATACTCTAGATTTCGGTAAGTGCTTAAGTTTGATTTTTCTTTGTTTTTCTTTTAAGAAATTGCTAGGGAGCATGCCCCATTTGAAGTTGCCTATGGTTTTAACCTTGAACTACCCTTCAATTACACTCCGATGCTACCTATTGACTAGAAGATCTAAAAGCAAGAAGTTGAGCCTAGTCCATCCAGTAGATTTATCAATGAGTCACCTAATAGATTGATTAAGTCGCCATAAAACGAAGGGAGAAGAGCAAAGGAAGGAAGACCAAGCAATTTTGCCCGAAGACCATGTTTGGTTGCACTTAAGAAAGGAAAGATTCCTTAATAAGAAGGAGAACGAACTATTTACTTGAGCTAAAGGACCATTTAAGATACTTTAAAAGATTAATGATAATGCATACCAACTTGAGCTTTTAGAAGACTTTAGGGTGCCATATGTGTTTAATGTTGTTGACCTTAACCTTATTAACTCGAAGGGAACTTGGACGAGGACTAACCGAATTTGATCCTAAATCTCAATTAGCCTGACAAAAATGATAGGAATTAGACTACCGAACCCTTGACCTACGGTCGAGCCTGAGGGCTGGAAAGCATGGCTAGGCGAATTCTTTCCTCTAGGCCTACCACTAAAGAGTCTAAGCTACTACAATTTGCTGACTTGATGCCCTGGACGACCAAATCCTCTCACATTCATCATTTGTCTCCAATTGCTAACTGAACTACATTTGAACATCATCTCAACTGACTTGAATCTAAACCATATCGAAAGTGTTTGAGGTGAATTTACTTTAGAAATTATCTACGTGGCTTGGCACAACAACCTACCACCTTTACTTGGCACCTTGGCTCAGTATAAACTAAGCTAATCATATAGGATTGTCTTTTTTTTTTTTTGCCTAAAATTCATCCATCCACAATGAGCTATGTGTTTAAGCAACCATGTGACAGAATTCTTCGTACTTGATGCTGATTTTGTTATATTTTCAATTATATTCTTATTATTCCTTGTACATTACTTCTTTTAGATAATACCCTTTTAGTCTTTTCCATTTTTATGTAAGTTGCCCTAATTTTTCGTGTATAAATACCTACTATATGTGTAGTCATAAGGATCATCATCCATATACTAAATATACTTCTTTGTGAACATTGATCTCATTAGTTTGTTTATTTTTCTCACTCTTATCCTAACCTTTAAGCAAAGCTAAATAGCAAATATCCTCACCGAACTACCTTGTGCATCATATCAAGTTGTGTCATAAGTCCTTGGAAGTTCCATTGGTGCGTCATATCCTATGGAACTATTCGTAGGTTTGCCTATGTTTTACTTTTCTTGCTGTATTTTACACCTTTCCATCACCCTTTTTGAGCTTTCTACAAGCTTAGACCTACCCTAGTGATTGGCCTTGTTTGTTCTTGGCTACATTTTACATTAAAGGGTGCTTATGATGTTAAGAGAACTTGTATTGGATGTGGATACCTAGGTCTTAACGTACTTAAATACTTCCTAACTTAAGTAACTATGGGCATAAAACCGTATTGTATATAGTTATTGGTCAACTATATATACTATTTTTATTGCATATACTTGTTCATGCATTCATATGTTTGATTAATAACTTGTTATTGTTTGGTGGTAAAGTAGGAAGGTTACTTACTAAGCAATCGTAGCTTAGCCCCCCTCCCCCCTCTATAGTTTGTTATTATAGCAGGATCTCTGGTTAGAGTTGGGCCATGAGATGCCTAAGGTTAGTCATACCAACTTGGGATTGGTCATTAAGGAGAGGAAGAGAGCACAAGAGATCACTTTATTATCATTCGAACTCTCATTACTAGTTCTTTCCTATTTTGATTCTGTATGACTTATGCTAGGGGAAACCTTATACCCTAACCTTATTTATGTTTATGTTGGATTTAAATATTGTAACCTAATTTTATTTTTCATGGTCTATTATTACATGATACCGGTTCCTAGGAGGAAGTCAAAGTTGTGAGATGCCTTATGTAGAGCGTCGAAGGTCCCTAGTCAAGAGTGGTACTTGATATTGAATCTTCCCATATTACATGGTAGTATTGCTATGACTTGACTTCCTTTTAGGTTTTGACACATATGGTCAAAACCTATTAGGATGGATGATATCAAATTAATGCCTAATGAAGCTGTAGTTGTGAAGAAAATGTAAGAGAGGCAACATAATAAATATTTTATCGAGACACTAAGGTAATTATCCAGTAATATGAAAATGAAGAAACAGTTTTTTTCTAATGAGAAAGAAGGTACAACTTGATCTTTTTGCCATATGGAGCCAAGCTGGTAATGAGAAGCTGATCAGGATGATTTATGGGGGGACTTGAAGTTGTTGAGCTTCACTTGATACGATCTTATAAGTTTCTTATACCTAGTGCTTTTAAATTTTGATAATTTCCTTTGTTGCAGGTATGGGTGCTAATGACGTAGATCAAAGAAGGTTGTTGGCCCAAGCAATGGTCAAAAAGAAAAAAGTTAGGCATATGTGTCGTAAAGGTCGCAATTGAACAAGGTCAAGCATAGTAAGCTATTGAGGGTATAAGGAATGCTTTACAATAAGCAGGTGCTTCGGGGAGTTGTTAGGAAGGAGAAGGGGCCACCTAAACCAAAGGTAGCTACTTCTAAAAAAATCAACAAAGATTATTAATCAAGAAATTGCTTCTAAAGATCCTCTACCTAACTCTCTAAGATCCTCTACCTAACTCTCTAACTATGTATTGGGCATTGTCTTAGTCGACCTCTCTACTAAGTTTAGAGAAAAGGAAAGGTAAGGAGCCTAAAATAGATCCCCCTACCAAAAAATCCAAAGGTTATAGTTCAGATAGTCCAACCAAGGAATCTAAAGACAATGTACGTGATGCTCCTCCATCAAATATAGAGAGAGCTCTTGGGATTCATTCTACTAATTTTGTTTCACAAAATAAAGATAGTTATTATTTTGTTCCATGTTAGAGTTAAACAATCCTCAACACTAACTCTACTTTGGGAGATAGGACAATGTCCTTGGTTTTGATGGAGAGATTCATTCTCCCCAAAGACAAAAAGATTTTGAAAAGGGATTGAGAGAACCAACTATAGCTTGAAAGGTCATGTAGCGACAAAGTTGTACGATGTAATTTTTCGTTTTTATGAGGTATTTGTATGATCTATGATGTATATTCAGCTATAAACCTTTTCATCTTTGCCATTGTAAGTGAGTGGACGAGTTATGACAGCCATTGAGCAGGCTAAAGAGGATATGAAGAAGGTAAGTGTCATGTTTCTTCTTTTAACTTCATTTAGTGTATGCTATTAAGTCCTATTTTCGTTTTTCTTAATTTATTTTATACTAAGCTTAACCCCCTTGATGTAGAATGCTCGATATTAAATTAAGGAAAAATATTCTTCTTACAAAATGTTTAAAAATTATTTTTAAAAATAATTTATGAGTCACCAACCAGTAAAACAGGTAAAAATCGGATTAGGATTTCTTGAGTAGAAAAAATGTTAATCAAATCATTAGTCTGCTAATTTTTTTTCAAAAATATTTTTTAGAAAATGTTAACCAAATAGCTAGGTCTAAAGGCTAATCTATTAAGACATTAGTCACCATAGAAAAATTAAAAAAAAAAAACTAACAAATGGGTCTTTATTTTTGTAATTTTTCTAAAAAAAAGTGGAAATATGTAAAAACATGAAGAATGCATGAAAAATGATTTTTAAAAATCTTTTATTAAAATTTTTCCTAAAAAAATAAAAATTCCCAAATTTTATACTTGCTTTGAAGGTACTTATGTAATGCTTTCAGTAGTTATTTGCTTCGCACTTGGCTACCCAGTGTTAATCCAAATAAAATCAACATAATTCTTATTTATTTTAGAAAAGACTTTAGTAGGTTGATAAATTTTATTTTTGAAAACAGGCTAGATTTACTTCTTTGACCATTTCATTTTTATTAAGAAAAAATCCTTAAAAAACTGAATTTTTATTTTCAATTTTGAAAAACCTTAAAAAGACCTAATTAAAAAAAACCCCAATTTAGGATTTTTTTTATTTTATGAAAAACCACTAAGACATAAAATCCTTTTATCTTTCAAGAAAACCATAAAGACCTAAAAATGCGACTTTTATAAAAACTTTACAAAAATATGCAAATATTAGTAAAAGATATAAATTTCTAAAAATGCAATATTTACACAAAAAGGAAAAAAAAAAAGTGTAGTTTTTGCCAAAAGCATGATGATACACCAAAAAAATAGCCAACTAATAAAAATTGATGCCACAACCTATAAAGGCCCATGTTAGTTCCTATTTTATGTGAATAAACTAATCAAACTATTTTTTCTTCTTTTCCTTTTTATTTTTTAAAAAATATAAAATAACAAAACCATCAACATTAAATAAATTATAGGTTATGACTTGCACAAAGAGATAAACCAAAGTTAGTAGAAAAAACAAAAAAATAGTAACAAATAAAGAAAAAAAATAAGAATCTACTACCCATTTATTCAATAAGGTGCATGTTGGATCCAGGGGTTCCTTATGCTCACGAGTTAGATCTTAGGTCTTTAATTGGCTTACAATCAAGTTCTTTAACACAACATCAATTCAACGTTGCACCAAATTTTTTTATCGCCAATTCAAACCGGATTCGACATTATTATAAGGAAGTGATAGATAAAATAAGTTTGGCATCAACGCCTTGCCTTGCAGTAGTCGTTTGATGGTGTTTCAAGTTAGAATAGGTATGTGATCTAAGGTTTTAGAGTATGAGAAACCGAATCATGTTGTTGTTTTTAAGTGAAAAATGATGTTTGGTTAGGTTTTGAAGAGTGGTTGTATGTGGTGGGTTTGGGTCACAATGGCTATCATGCAATGGTCGCGCATTGCTATTGACGGCCCTTGTGTGGACGTGGGTTGCTGTTGTTATGGTGTGGTTGTACGGCTAGGTGTTTACAAAAGAGAAGGTCAGGTAAATATGGTGGTCATGTAGGTAAGTGATGGTAGAGAGCAGGCCGTAGGTATGCTGTTGCACTTATGCGTATGGTCACACAACTGGGCATTTAGAACTTCAATTGTGCATGGGCGTAGTATGTAGTATGTTGGGAGGTGCTATGAAGAGAGAGAGAGAGAGAGGGAGAGAGAGAGGTATTGACGGTGGGGCTACTGTGTGGTGTTTCCTGGTTATGTGTAAAAGAATGTCAAGGGTTGTCTATGGGAAATGGGTTGCGATTGGGTAATGAATGGGTGTTGTTGTCGAGCGAGGGTAGAGTTGGATTGTTACACGGTAGGTGGTCGATTGAAGATGGTGGATTGTTACTTTTTAAACTTGGCTAATCCTCCTTTATAATCTTTACAATTCAAATCTAAACTAAAGGTTTGAATCACATATAGCTAGAATGGGGATGACCTTCAATTTTACCAAATCCTTGTTAGATAGTTGTTTTGTCAATGATTTAATAAGAATTCAACTTAATCCACAAAAATTTCACATGATTTGATAGGTTTTGTTGCAGCATTGAGCTTGACTATTTTCTTTCCTTTTCTTGCCCATTTTCTCAATTAAAAGAGATTTTAGGGAAAGGATGGTCATGTGTTTGGCACGTAACCTATGTAATAAAATAAAATAAAAAATGCACCTCTGGCATTGACATGACTCAAACTCGTGACCTCTAAGTCTTTTACCCTATGTCCATGCACCTTACCACTAAACAAAGCTTTTTTTCTTAGTTTATTAAGTAATTGAACTATACTTAACTTGCAAAACGTAAGCCCAATTCAAACTTGAACCAACTCAATCCAATTTATTTTAAAGACTACCCCGTACTCCTAAAATAATTGAACAAATGATATATATATATATGCTAAATATATTTTAACTTAAGTTCCATTTAATAAATCTTTAATCTTATTCATATTTTTCTAGTAAAAAAAAATCATTCAAATTTTAAAATGAATAAAAGCTCACTTGCATGAGTTTAAATTTTTACTTAACTTTTTCTAAAATATATTTTTCTAATGAAGCCCATTTTTATAAAGACTAAAAATTTATCAAATATATATTTTTATATTTGATTGATCAAACCTTAAACGACTGATTGACTTAACTTTGATACTCATGATACTTTTCTTTTTTCAATTTTATTGTATTTTTTTTTTCATAAACCTAGCATAAAAGAAAAAAAAAAAGAAAATAAGGAGGTAAATTTAGAATGTCTATTGATGTCCTTCTTTGTAGTGAAATTTTATTTGTAGTGAAGTTTGGATAAAACTTCACTGCAAAGACAAAAAAAAAGAAAAAAAAAAAAACATGTCCATTTGTGTCAAGTCTTGACTTGAATTGGCAAGGTAAGGACTTATAGCTTCAATGGTCATCTAAAAGGATCCTAATTTAAAAGCCAACCTTAGCTTAAAGTGGTGGGTAAAAAAGATACTAACTTAAACGGTTAGATAAAAAGGGTAAAAAGATTGACTTAAAAGTTCATGGTAAAATAATTTTAACTTAGAAGATTAGACAAAAGGGACTAGACTTGAAAGGTTAGGATAAAGAAGGGTCTCGACTTAAAAGGTCAAAATATAAGGATCCAAACTTAAAATGTCATATAAAGAGGATCTTGACTTGAAAGGTCATGGTAAAAGGGCTCTAACTTAAAAGGTCATGGTAAAAGGACTCGAACTTAGAAGGTTATACAAAAAGGAACTTGACTTGATAAGTTAGGGTAAAGAAGGGTCCTAACTTGAAAGGTCGAAGTATAAGGATCGTGACTTAAAATATCAGATAAAAAATATTCTAACTTAAAAGGTTAGGGTAAAAGGACTCTGACCTAATAGGTCAAATAAAAAGGTTCGTGACTTAAAAGGTTAGGGTAAAAAGATTCTAACTTGAATATCAAATAAATAGAGTTTTGACTTGAATGCTAAGAAAATTCTAGACTTTCAAGATTAGCTAAATAGTGTCTCATCTTGAAAGGGAAAGGTAAGAGGGATTTTAACTTAAAAAATGTTAGATAAATAAGATCTTGACTTAAAAGGTCGGGGTAAAAGGTTTTCAACTAAAAGCATTGGAAAGATAAGATCCTAACTTGACAAGTCGTAATAAAAGGCCCTAACCTAAAATGTCATATAAATAGGGTCTTGAATTGAAAGGTCAAATATCCTTAAGAGGATAGCTCTCTTAAGAATCTAAAGAAAAACAAACCTTAGCTTGGATCGGCAGGTATGTCACAATTCGAAGAGTGGCTAGGTTATGACAATATTGTCGTGTATTATGAGAAGGTTTGAAACCAACACCGCTACTTGTTGGGAACGTTCATCGTAATATACAAGGTATCATCACAACTTTAGCATCTACTAAATAGACTATTATAAAGTAATATCAAAGCAAATAAATTAAGGCTTATCACATAATGCCAAGTATCATAGAGAGTGGGGTAAACAATTTCCCTTTACATACGTCTTACAAATCATAATAAAGTACTAGTAGTCTAAGCTACTATAAACTCTTAACAAAAATATAAGATAATGTTAGAAAGTCCAAACATATCACAAATGTCCACTCATGCTCTCATCTTCCCTTAGACCATCCTAAAGCTTCTAGTACTAACTTTAAGCATCCCTCAACCTAACTTTAGCCATAAATCATGCTACAACAATAAATTATAAGGGGGTTAAGCAATAATAGCTTAGTGAGTAACCTTCCTATCTTACTAACAAAAAAAATTTCAAGTAAGTTATTTAAACATGCATATGCAATGTAGACAAGCATCTGTAATGCACACATTGTATACAACTTACTAGTGATTATGTAAAGTATGGTTTTATGCCCATCGTTGCCTAAGTTGAGAAGTATTTAGGCGCATTAAGACCTAAGTCTCTACATCTATCGTATAGTCATTTATCATCTTCTCTTAGTAGACCCAAAGCAGTAGATATGATACGACCTCAAGCAAAGGGCAGCATTCCCTAGAGCCGAGTAGATCCTAAGGGTTGAGGTAGGAACATGTCGTATGAGTAAGTCGTACAATACAACAATAACACAATATAAATACAAATCTAACATGCATGATCTTCTACTCCCTTACATAGTGTTAATGCCTTGTATATTTAATGCATAAATGTGCAATATATGTCTAGTTTTTATTAAAGTTGAATAATTATTATTCCAGTTCACAGGTAACTAACCAAATATATAACAAACATTCCAAAGCCCTACTTATTAATGCAACATCTAATTCTCAATTCAAATATATTATTGTGTCTTTAGCACATAAGTACAATCAATCTAAGCACATACATATAACCTAACCCCTAAGCATAATCATTTCATATAATATATATAATTAAATGATGCTCTATACTACTAACATAAACAAGATAAGATAGGGGTCGGTGTATTCACTCAACCATAATGTCTAGCAATCATAGTAATCCTCAATCAAGTTGATCCTTGGGTCTATGTCACCTAGAAATTGTAATTAAGTATATAAGTATTGTATCTTAGTTTATATAGTTAGCTCTTCCTGTCTTAAAACTTCTACTTTTACCATTTTCATTATTTAATCATAACTTTTTAGTTTTAAGTTTGTTTTTAGAGATCTTATAGTCATTTTTCATTATTTTCGAGTGCTCTTACGTTTGGTGAGGTCATTTTTAGGTGTTTAGGCTCATAAGGTCTTGATTTAAGTCAATTAAGTTCGTTGGTCAATGGGCTATTTTGACTATGTTAGGGCCTTAGGCATTACATCTAACTTATTAGCCTTTTATTTAAGCATTTTTAACTTGAATTTTCTACCTAAATTCAATATTTTTTTATTTGGGCCTTGTTATTACTCTAGTAGGCCTAAATAGGCTCTTTTTACTAGTTTAAGGCCCTAGTTAGTGAGACCTATGGAGGGTATCTTGTATGGGCTTTAAGACTTAATGGGCCTTTTATATTTTAAATAGTGAGCTTTTTATTTTTAGCATAAGATCTAGTCACATATATTTAGGGCTTAAATTTTAACTTTTTAGGGCCTTTTTTTGCTATTTTTGCACTTCAGGGCCTTGACCCCAATCCTATTAATCTTTTTGTGCCTAAGTCTACTTTATACTCCATGTTAGCTCCAATTTACCATAAGTGCTCAATCTGGTCATTGGTGTTAATAAGACTTTTAAAATTAGTCTTAAGACCCTAATTAGTAATTAAGCTAGTTTAAGTGATTAACTTATAATTACTTGGCTTAACTTAGTTAATCATAACCTAAATCATACTTAATACTAAATAATCGAAATAAAGTCAGCATGAGTACCTGAATTTTCATTTTTTTTTCACTTTAATACCTCAATTTTAAACTCATTTATTTTAGTATTAAATTAAGCAGATTCGTATCTCTGTTATAATGGTCATTATTATAAAATAGTAGAATGATAATATAAGTACATCAACTTTCATTTTATTTCTATTTTAGTGTTCAAACTTTATTTATTTTTATTTTATTTTGGTACTTCAACTTTTCTAAGTAAAACAAATAAGTATTTTAATAACAACCGTTATAACAAAGATACTAATTTATCATATTTAAAAAGTTGAGGTATTAAAATGAACAAGTTTAAAGTTTAGGTACTAAAATAAAAAAAAAAAGAAGAAAATTTGGGTAATTCTAGTAGCTTTATCTCCTAAATAATTATGTCAATAATTATGTCATTAGGCTAATAAATTAAAATTTACAAATCTTAACTCATCATTTAAGTGGCAATCAAGATGGTATTTTGAGGTCTCCGTTACACTTTTCACATACTACCTATTTTAGTGCTTTTTCCTCCATCTAAATCATGTTTTCACCTAGTATAAGTTTCTTATTTATCAAATGTAAGAAAAATGGATTGGGAAAGCCCCAATAAAGGTGGCGACATGCATAAAAATGGGGGGTTTTATGGACTTTCTTGTTGGTTTTTTATTAGAACTTGCTAGCTACTACCCTTTACTACATCGTAGTAGTGTTAGTGGTACTTGAACTTCTATGTGAGATAAGTGGATTACTCTAAGCTAACCATCTATGTTAATGTCTTGACAATCTAAATCATGTATTTCTACAAGTGTGTGATGTATGTTACGTATGAAGTCTACAAGTTTCTAGGTGAATAACTCAAGAAATCAAGAGTAGTACACTTATTAGAGTGAAGGTGTGATCATCTCCTTTCTTAGATATGTGCAGTGAGCTAGGGTAATTGTGGTGGTATGTGGGTGTGTTAGCTTAGTAGTAAGACATGTAAGGGTGGTATGTGACTTGGTAGCTAATGATTTGGTAGAGTGGTAGTAGCCGACAATAGTGTGTGTAATGGTAGTCGAGAGAGCAGATTTTGGAGTAAGGGTTTTGAGCGATTTTTAGAGATTTTAAGGGTGTTTATAAGGAATGAAATGAAGTGGAAAAATGAAAAGAAATTAGAGAGAGGATAGAAGTGGCCGACATGCAACTAAGGGAGAGAGAAGGGACAAAGTGAGGCTAATTTAGGATGGTAATACGTGGTCCTCAAATTGTACCTTGTACCATACTTACTTTTATCTAATGAGCAAGTGATCCGACAAAGGATAAGATAGCACTCTTATGAGCCAATGATCTTTGAAAGGACTTGATGGCACTCCAATGAGCATATGATCCAAGCAAAGATAGGATGATGCTTTAATGAGCAAGAAATCAAACAAAAGATAGGATAATGCTCTTAAGGACAAACAATCCTACAAAGGACTGGATAACACTCTTATGAGCAAGCGATCTAAGATTACTTAAGAAATGGAAGTGCCTTAAAGGTTAGGTGATCTAGGAATTTCAAGAACTTTAATGAGTTTTGAAAGAAGTGCCAAAACGAAAAATTGATATAGACTTAAGCTCGAGGGATTCTAATGACTCTTTGAAAATTTTAGCCTTTGAAGAAATCTCTCTTGACAACTTTAGAAAGTTCTTTATCTCCTTTCTAAAAAGGTCTTTGCAAAAAATTCAAACAAAAATGCACTCTTTTTGTTAAATAATTGCATTGTAATTAAAGGAATCTCATAAGATTTAAAAATCACATTTAAGTAGTGAGCTTAGCCCATTATCCAATAATCGCTCATTCTTTCAATCTTGTTTCTTGGAGCATATTTCATGATTTTTGAACTTTCTAGAGGCACTGATTTCAAGCTTGGGGTAAATGACCATTCATGCCCCTAGGGAAATATTCAATTGTTCTTTTATTTTCAATCTGAGGAAGAGTTACCGGTACTTAAAATATTTAGTCCAGCAAGACTTACTCATACTCTCATGGTTCTATTTCACTCTAGGCATCGATTATAAAAATTGTAGTCCATTTTGTAAATGATACACCTAGTCAATCAGCTAGGTTTTTTTTTTTTAAGTTTGCAATTTGATGCTTTTGGTCAATGGTTTAAGCAAATAGATATTAATGTGTTGTAGCCAATTTCAAGAGAAAATCTTCATTCATTTAATCTTGAGTTTACAAGTCAAGAACCTTAGGAAAAAAACTAAATATGAGCCTGTCCTAATTTCATGAGCAAATGTTGTTTAAGATAAATCCATTTCTTTAGTTAGAAGAGTTGAATTTGGGTAGTAAAGCAGGCGGGATTATAAAATCTAGGTTTCACACTTTTAGGCTTAGAAATCTTATTGTGTTTAGGTTTTAAGTACTCTTAGGAAAGCTTAAGATTTTGAACATCACAATTCAACCAAAGGTTTTGGACTCAACTTTCTGAATATATGAGGGCCTTGAGCTTACAAGTTTTGTCTAACTTTTGGATAGCATCACCTTACTCTTTTTCTCTCTTTTTATTCTTCATTTTTTTTTTCTTTTTCTATCTCTTCTTTTTTCTTTTTCCTCTTCCTTCCTTTTTTTTTTTTTATCAAGGTGATTGCTATCTATTCTCTTGAATCCCCCATTTTAATAAAATCAAAGCCCTAAATCCATGGGTCTAGAGTATGTGGGCTTAGGTGAAGCATGTATGGGCTTGAGGTGTTTAGAAAAAGTGCATAGATTTAGAGTGTCAGAAAAATTCATGGTCTTTAAGGTGTATCAACCTAGGTGAAGTATATGTGGGTCAATGCTCTCCTTAATTCCAAAGAAACTGAATTATCTATAATAAGTATTGCTAATGAATCAATGCAACTAAGGAAAACACAAGTTAGTCTATCCCTTTTCTTTTGATTAATGACCCTAATCTCCCAATTGCCCCAGCATGAGGTGATTCTTGATGGGGTTGATTTTAAGAAAAATCTCCAAAAGGCTCACATGGATTTGTAAGAGATAACTATATTTAGGTATGGTAAAATAAATGCTTAACATCATTTTGACACGTATACCAAGTTCAAGACGGACCTCTTTTAAGGAATAAGCTCAAGTACTCACATCGTATCACTCAACTCTCATGTGTTTAAGGTTAGTGTTTAGGACATCATTTGCCTCTTTTCATCCTAAACATTTCAAGTGATAAGTTACCTTTCCCTAAGTAGAAAATGGTTGTTTAACTGGATTTGATCATTGATTAGGATTGCTTATGGCTCAATTAGATGGAATAGTCTGAAATAATGCCGCATTCATTACCTTAAGATCAAGCTCATTGGGCTTATTAGTGGGATAATTTATAGTGGAGATGAGCTTTATGTTTGGTTTCGAAGTTGGAGTGAGTGAGCAAGTTTTGTGAAGTGAGTAGGTATCATATTTAGGAAGGCTTAGAAAGGGTTGGTATGGGTGGGCAAAACTTTGAGTAAAGTCAACAAACCTTGTATTTGGGTTCTCTATAGCTTGAAGTGCATTGAAATAGATGGCAAGGTTTGGTGTTTGTGTTTAAGCTTTTGTCTTAGGCTCTTGAAAAAAATCTACTGATGTGCTTCTTGGCTTTTGGTTTATGGTTTGAGGATGAGTGGATGGGTCTCATCTCCCCTATTTCTGAGAATATGCTCCTTTGTATTGGGTCTTAGCTTATGAGCTACTGAAGACTCTATGCTTAAAATGAGTGGCCGTTAGACCTTGGACCATGTTAACTTGCTTAAATGAAAACTTTAAGAGTTTTATGAAATTACCCATTTGTTAGCAATGGCCATTTCTTTTGTCGAAATTTTTTTTTTGATAAATTTTTTTAAAACCCTTGTTAGTGAGAGTCAAAAGACAACTTACATTACGGACAAAAAGATAACTAACATCTCTTAAAGAGCAGAAGAAATTTATTGTAAAGGTGGGATGATTAAGACATAATTGTAGAGACAACAACAATAAAAAAATTGATTAATAAACAGTTAAGTGATTGTTTTACAAATGTGAAATTAGAAAAGGGGTAACCTAAGAGTAACAGTTAAAGGGAAACAATAACTTATAAATCATATAATTTTTTTTTTTAAAATTTTGAAAATTGTGAGACCTTGCCAAATTGGCCATTAACCCACAATTGGATGGTTAATCAATCGAGCTTGAATTTTACGATAAAAATAGTAATAATAGTAGAAGTGACCTTGTAAGGTTGGATTTAAGAAAATAAATTAACAAAATTGTGAACTATTATATTTATAAAATAAATGTATTTTAGCTGTTATTTACTAGAAATATGTAAAATAAGTTCCAATTATTAACAAATCACTAGAGATAACTTATATGTGTACTAAAAATCATAAAATAACTTAAATAATATTTAGGAGTATTTATTTATATTAGATATAAATTTACGTGTAGGTGAGAATACCCGAAATTAGTAAAGTAATTCCAAAAATAATGAAAAATTATATTTTGGCATATTTTTATATATAGTTTTTAGGAAAAATATTATTTTATTTAAATTAAGTCCCAAAATATATTGCTCTTAAAAAATCGCCAAACCCTAGCCAATTTTGCTTTTATTTTCAAAAACCATATTAATGTTGTTTTGGCTCCAAAATTTTTTTTGTGAAACACATATGATGTATATTAAATCACCATGAAAAGTCTTTTGTAAATATTATTTTCCATATTTTTAATTAATTTTTAGGCCTTAAAAATCTTGTTAAACAACTATTTTTCTAAATACACTTAATAATTTTCAATGAAATTGATCTAGATCTTGATTTGATGAGTATCCTAACATATTATGATGTTGAGTAATGTTGAAAGAATAATTCTAAAATGTTGTGAGTATTAGATTTGCACATTAAGGGCTTGGTGTTGATATTTGTGATATATATATACATGAAATACTCCAAATAATGGAATTGATTGTAGTTAGTTCAAGCTGGAGTAGTGTTGGATTGTATATTATACGTGCATTCTAATCTTGAACTAAAGTATGGGAAATGATGTGAAAACTTGCTATAATAAGCTAGTAACATACTTAGTTATGCTTGTAGGTAACTTGATTGTATGTACACTTATATGTTTGTGTTTTTGAACTTCATTGTAAATTACTAGCTTATTGTTCTAGGTTATAATTGTTTATATTGCATGATATTAATTGATCACCCTAAATTAAACTTAATAATATATGACTGGTAATCTTAATTGGGCATGCATTGCAACCTATTAAGAGATGCTTAGGATTCTTTGACCAAATAACAATACCTTTGAAAGGGATAGCATTGGAACATAATGGTCCCTCCTTCATCCTTAATCGAACTAAGTGACAAGAGAGGAGGTTGTGATAAGAGTAAAGGCTATGGTTCAAAGGTAGTCATGCGAAGAGCGGTATCTTTATTGCATAAGCTTAGGTTTGATCAGAAGTTATTGCACGTATGCTAAAACTTCTCAACCTAAATTAAAGTGAGTGTTGTTTCACTAATCTCATGATTGACTAGATAACGTCATGCGATGGCATTTGTTTGTTGCATTGCATTTAAATAACTGTTTGATAACCTTGTTTATGCTTAATGTATATAGTATAATGGCTTCATCCTAGCTCATTGAGCAATTAGTTGCTCATATACCTATAAATGTTTTTGCAAGTGATGTTTAGGAAGCCATACCATAACTACCCTAAAGTTAATGATAACTAGATCTTGGGGAGTGAAAATATGAACTAGAGAATAGTTGAACTTTCGAAGTTTTGATTCTTGTCTTTTAATATTTTAGTACCAAACTATGTACATATTAGATCATTAGGTTATTGAATTTTATAAATAATGTTGAAATATCTGGATTTTAATACATGTCTCAAAACTTTCATGAGAAAAATCTTATTATTTTCACGCAAATTATTTACTTTAAAGTGGATTCATCGTGCATACTTACTATAAATTGTCTATGATAGTAGCTAAGAGATCAGTTTCTATTTTAAGATGGTTTATACAACGAAATTATTATGACTCTACTTCTGTAGGACGTGATATAAACCTCTCTTTTTCGAAAAAATTTTATTGAAAATCAATGCTTATTTTATCTTACAAACATCCTATACTAATATTAACAAATCTAGACAAACTTATTGTACAGACAAAAAGTTAAAGGTAATGGGAACAATGGGACTAACAAATGAAGATAGAAGATGGTAAGATGATATTGGGATGTGAAATTTTAACCGTAACAAAATTTATTAGAAGATGACAAATTAAAAGGGAATGACCTAAGGATAATGACTTATGAAAGAAGGGTACATGATGACATGAATGACTTGAATTGGGATGATAGGAACAAGTGATTATTCTACATGGTTGACATTAGTTATGGATAGGTGGTAATCTAATTCCTATTGTGGCAATATGGAAAGGTGGCACCTTAAGAAGATAATTATTTACAGTCTAAGGGCAATGACTTATATGTAAGACTATTTTTTTTTCCTTTTATTTCTTTAAATATTTTATTATCATTTATCTTAGAGCAAACTGGCTTATTATTACTTCCTAAAAGGTTTAACTACACAAAAAAATCAAAAAATTAAAAAAAAATTAGGAAAAAAATAATTAAAAGGACAACAATTTAGGACAAAAGAGATGATAATTTTACATGGGTGACATTAGACTAAAGGGTAACATAGCAATCATAGTTTATAACCTAAGGGGTATTAATTATTTTACAAACCTAAGGAGAACCTCTTTTTGTTTTTTTCATGTATATGGGTACATATGTAAACCCCACAAATTTTACATTTTAGACTTATAATCAAATTTGAAGAACCAAGATATTCCCTCAGCTCAATTAGACCAAAGAAATGAAAAACGATAAACTCTTAAATTGGAACCTTAAAAATGAACTCAAAAAACCTTAAAGATAAAGTTATATAAACCCTAATAGCATACAAAGACTCCAAACTTTAAAGTCATAAAACCTTAGATTAAACTTCAAACACAATAAAAATCCTAAATTACAACATTTAACTTAAATTACGTAAATTGCATAAACTTGATAATGAATGGTAGAAGATATCTACAAATGATAACAATTAATTAAATTAAGTCAATTAAGGTAATAAATTAATGGAATTACTAATTTATCTTAAATGATAAATTTTCTCCAAAAGTAACACCAAAATCGTAAGCATACCTTAAATGCTCTCAAACCTTGATAAAACCCTAAAACGAATTAAAAACTCTAATTTAGTGTCAAAAGCCCCTAATTTACTTAATAAACTCTAATTATATAGCCACATTATTAAGTAATTACTAATAATTCACTAAATTGCTAGAATAACCTTGATTTGCCTTTTGAAATTGTAGTCGATTAGCGATAATCGATTCCAACATTAGAAACCCTAAATTAATTAGATAAAATGATCCAATAGGCTTGATTAACTTAATTAAATATGAAAAACCTTAAACTATGTCTAAGTATGGTCATCTACACTAATAATTAGAGTTGTACGCTTAAATTACATTCTAATCATTTACATGCATTCATGCATCATAATTAGCTAAAGATAATCATAATTAACAATATAGGACAACATAATTAGTTAGGAAAACAAGGGACCAATCACCCTTAGTAAATAAACCATTGCCTCAATTTGCAAAAATCATAAAAAGCAAATTGGTCCCCACTTGTGTTGGTAATTGCAACAAAAAATAGAATGGATTTATTCCCTACCACACCTACTCATAATCAACGCCTTTTTGACCCCTCCATTTGCATTTTTACTCCATCTTCTTCCCTAAAAAAAAACCCTAGAAACACTCTCTAAATACACAATCCAAAACAAAAGAAAAACAAGAAGGAAGGAAATAAGAATAAGCTTTTCAGACCTAGCTGGGCACTTAAACGCCCTAAGCCATAACTCCATACCACTACCTCCAAACAATACAAAATTACTTTCATTTGAATCCTCTTTCATTCCCCTTTCTTCCTGAAAAAATCCTTTACCAAAGGAGTTTGTTTTGTTTGCCAAAAATGAAGTAAAATGAAACCCTTCGAATTTCCATCTAGGTTAACTTGCACCTTCTTAACTTTCCTTCTAATTTAAGTTTTAGGCATAGTTCCTAGGCTCAAAAACTAAGGAAAAAATTATTAAAATTCCACCTTAGTTTACCATGTTTACATGCTCATACATATGCATATTCTTATATTTTTAGTATAGTAAACATGTTACATATAACTTTAGAAGCACATAAGTTGTATTAAGATGATAACTTGAAGAAAAGTAGAAGAATCATTATCATATTTTCATTCCCGTGTTATGGTCGAAACGTATGTATAAATATCCCAACTACATTTTTTATTTCTCATGTTTATTTTGGTAGAAAATGGTTTTAGGTGCATTTTAGTGATAATTTAATGCATGTTTTAGCAAGTGAGTACATGATGTGTAGAAAGCTCTAAGAAATCATCTTAAACCACCTCAAACATATTGAAAAACATGTTGTAAAATGTTTCTTGGATTAATCACATGATTAATTAAAGATAATCAGGATTTAGGACTTAATCTTGTAAGATAAGAGGCTAAACAAGGTCTATAGTGAATAGTTAAGCTAAAAATGGACATTAGGTTTAAAACACCCACTTGAGACCCAATGAACCATTAGTATCAGATCTAAAACCTATGATAAAATGGGTCATTCAATCATTTTAGTAAACTATTAGGCCCAATGGATTAGGACAAAGTCAAGATATGAGCCATAGGATATGAACTAGGCCTAAATTTAACTAAAAACCTACAAACCAAGCCTCAAGCCCACTTAATTACTCATGATTAGATTTGTAACTTTGTGAAAAGTGAACTAAACTTAGGGCCAATGATAGGCTTAATTCTAAAAAGGCAAGTAGGATTAGGTCTAAGGCCCTAAATTGCAAAATAAGCTTAAAAAGCGTTAAGAAAACGAAAATACAAGCCTAAATAATACATGAACAAATCTGAATTTAACTTAAAAAGATTCAAAGAAAAATATTCAAAAGGCCCAGTAAACCCTAAGGCCCATCCAAGACATCCATTATAAGCCCCCTAATAAGTTGAAGCCTTACACTTAAGAAAAAAAAGCCCATTTAGGCCTAAAAGAGCAACACTAAGGCCCAAGATAAAAATTTAAAATGTTGAGCAGAAAAGGTTCACTAACAATACTTAAAAAGGAAGCCTAAAATATCAAGTGCAAAGCCCAAGATAAAAAACTAACCCTAGAGCCTAAGACTAGGCTTAGACCCTAAAGTGACTAAATTGGCCTTTTTAGTGCACCAACCTATGAGACCCAAATAAAAAACTTGCCAACTTTAAACCCAAAAATGACCTTGCCAAATAAAAGAACACTAAAAAAATGATGAAATCAACTATAAGAACACAAAAAACAAACTTAAAATAAAAAAGTTAGAGCAAAAATAAGTTTTAACCGTACTTGGGGATTGGGGCAAGCTTCGGTAATTAGGTAGACTTTTAGGTTCTTAAAGAGACCCTCTTCCAATTACTTACATATACATTATTGTTATGTTTTAAGTGGCTTAATTTCTAATTCAAGAACCTCAAGGTTTAGGATAAGTAGGTAAGTAGGCTAGGTGAGGGAGTTTCGATGAATTGGTACTTATTTGTATTTGATAATTACTTCATATTCTATTACTTACCCTTGGCTGTCTATTAAGTGATTAGTCGTTCTATATGCCAACATCCATGTGATCGCCTTTATATCATAGGTACATACGTGATATAAAGATTTTAGAAAAAACTACTAGGCCCCCTCATAGGGCATTATAACATGTTATAAACTTCTAATGTAATAAATAATCATACTAAAAGAAACAAATGAACAAATCATAGATAGAGCAAAAGCACATGGACATAAATATAGAAACTAACAATTTAATAATAATACGCCAATTACTGTATATTTTTTTTTTAAATTACGACTTTACTAAAATCTCATATTGACATCAATTAAATTACAAGTGGGCTAAACCCTTATTAGGTGTGCAAGTTTCCTATAAGTACAAATGGTGCATAAAGTACAAGGATAATTATACAAAAACAAATTTTTTACAATAAATTATGTGGAAATATCTTTTACATGAGAAAGAATACATAGAAATATTGCACAACTATCATAACATATAGAAAAATAATCAAACTGTAACCCATTTATTTATTTATTTATTTATTTTGAAAGAAAAACATTGCCCTAATAGTGATTTACTAGCCTATAAAAGACTTAATGCAATTTGGTGTATTTCCTACCTCAAATTTTTATTGCACAACTTTATTTGTTAAATAAAATAAAAGAATTACAACACATAATATATACAAGAAAATATGTACATAATAAAATATAAAAAAGTAACATAGGAATACAAATACAAAAAAAATGTGATGCAATATGATACATGATTATAATGCAATAGGGATTTGTAATTAATAAATTATAGGGGTATAATTATAATAAATTTGAGATCAATATTCATGTACACTTATATATATAAGTGTAAGAAATTCTAAAATTAATTTTAAAAATAATAAAGTTCATGGACATATATATATATACATATATAAGTGTATTAATGAATTTAATTTTTTGAAAATCGAGACCTAATTGGCTGCATTTTATAATTGTAAACCTAACTTTTAGTGAGCTTATGATTTGATTAAGAGTACTTTCCGAACGTTCCCAAGGATTAACTAAACTAAGAGTTGAGGAAAAATTCATTACATAGAGTTTTATGAAGAAAGCAACTTTGTATAACATGAGCTATGATATGGAAGTTGTAATAAGTGTAAAATGTTCTATTTATTTATGTAAAGCATGAGTTAAAGGATCATCCCATGAAAGAATAGTTAAGTTAAGATTTGAATATAAGTAGTTTAGGTACATAATCTAACACCTAAAATTAAGGAAGTGATTAAACAAGTTGAAAAACCAAGAGAGAACCCCTTAGAATCATCACAACCAGATCTGGAACATAAGTAAAAGCCACTTAAAAATATGATAAAACTAAGTGGAAAGATCAACTAAAGCGGAAAGATCAACTAAAGCAAGTATAGAAAGCCTAAAACTCTCAAAACAAGCCTAAAACTCTAAGTTAGGCCTTCATTAAAATTCTAACCGGCACTTTAAAATATTAAGAAAGGTTGTTTTGAAGCCCACAAGAAATCCACCTAAGACTTCATAAGCCCAACAAAGTTACTCACTTTAGTTTGAACAAAAGACAAGCCCATTTGACAACTTAAGCCCACTAAAGAGCCCATGAAGGGGTTGTTAGCCTTAGGAGTATAAATCAAAGTTGTAAATCTGATCTCAAGGAGTATTTTGAGCTTAGGATAAAATCTTTAGACCAAGCCCAAAGGATTTTTCAAGTTATCAAAAAGCCCATTTACCAAACAAGGCCCAAAAGTATTCCAAAACATGAGGATCACTATTGTTCTGGTCGTGGACAGATTTTCATGCCTCATTTTGAAAATATAACCTCACCACGTTAAAGTAAACTCAAAGGCAATGAAGATTGACTATAAGATCATAAAAATTAGATTTAAAACGAAAAAGTTATATGCGATTAAACTTTTAAGTAAAAACCGGGAAAAGTTACGAAAACTAGTCAAGAGTATAACTTAAGGGAATTTAACTTAGTTTCCTAAGTTTATTTCAATCCCTTATAAATATTATTTCGGTGACCAGGGGATACCACGTACAGAGACAACTTGCCTCCAGACTATTTTGACTGACCGCATGGCAGAGTGAGTAAATTCCCAATGATTCTTTGCTTGAGTATGCTTGTAGAATAGATGCACTTAACCTTATATATATATTATATATATATAAATTGTATGCTTGTGGGAGATGGGAAATGCATGTATATGAAATTGTGATTGAATGCTATGGCTTACTAATTATGTAAGAATGAGGAATTGTTGTTATAAATTATACATGTATTTATATGGAATGAAATTGTCTGATCACCTTGAAAAATCAGATTAAGTACTTATACGACTAAAAGGTCAAATGAATCATGCATTCCCTATAATTACATCGGATAACACCGACTGCCGATTCATGCAAAAGATGAAAAGGGACTCACAGGAGGATGAGCCTCCTGTAAGATTGGGTATTAGTTATGTCATCATATATATTGAGTCTCTATCCTAAGCTAATAGGCTTACTAGGTGCTGGGAGACGCCAACCATCGACGAGGAGCCGAGTCTTGTAGCTTCTGCTTAGGGCGTATATTTATGAATTGCGGAAGCTACCGTACCGCTATACTTGGGATTTTAAAAATATGATTTGTTATTCGGTAAAGAAAGTATATATATATATATAATTTTTTTTTAGCTTAAGCACAATAGTGCAAATGAAATAAAACCTAAGGTCTAGAACCCGGATTTTGGTTTGGGTCGGTTAATTATTTCCAAACCTCGACTACAGGGGGCATAATTCTAAGTCATATGCAGTTCCTAGGTCACTACATGCGTTGTTTGGCATACTAATTGTTCATGCATTCATATGATTGTGTATCTAATAAATTTCTGCCATGTGGTATTGACGAAGGTATTTATCTCACTCAGCTTAAGCTTACACCCTAATAAATTTTTGTTGTTGCAGAAAAACATCTTCTCTAATCCAAACCAAGGCATGCCGGTGGTAGGTCTCATGTAGGGATGGGTTGGAGCAATCAAAGAGTGAAGAGAACATTTTGTAATAGATTTATGGATATCTTGTTACTTTTATATTTTTGTTCATAACATAGATTAAAATCTCTAATGTAATTCCTTTATGAACTGCATCTGTTTGTAATATTCTTTTGGTGTGGGTCTCACGAGTCCATACAATTAGTTAATTTATATTGTAGATATAATTTTAGTTAAATTTCTCTATATTACTTATCTATGGTCCTAATGGTAACGTATAGTGGAAAAAGCCTTGTGTGTCATATGAAAGGCCTGCGATCAGCAAGGAGGTTGATAGTAGACCTTTATACAATACATAACAACCTACCACGACAACGATACTGTTGGGTTGTGATAATAATAATTCTTTTTAGGCTCTTATAATTTAAAAATTAATAATCCCTTTTTATTTTAAAATGATGTAGGAGGATAGGGTTTATGGGCCTCAAGCTTTGTAACCTTATACATTCTCGAAGAAATTATTTGTAAGCTATATCAAAGTATAAGTGGGCTTACCAATCATCTTTCCAGGTAGGGGTAAAGACCCCTACGAAATGAGGGTTACATAATGATGACCCATCCTAGTTTTCTCAAGTGGCTTAGCCCATATGATACATATAAAAAAATTTCCTAAAGGTTCAGTTATGTCGTAGTACACATATGGTACATATAGAAAACTTTCCTCAAAAAGCCCCAAAAGGCTTAGCCTAGTAGGCTAACTTTTCTCTTTAGAGGGCGTATATTGCTAAAACAATGTTAGTACAACTATTTAAAATAAAATACAAAATAAAAATAAAAAATAAAAATAAAAGGCGCATTAGTTAATTTCTTAAAATTCGTTCATGGCTAGTCCACCAGGCATTCCCTAATAGAGTTGCCAATTTTGTTAAGCCTTGTTTTAGTTTTGCTTAATTTATTTTATACTAAACTCGGCCCGCTTAATATAAAATATTTGATATTATACTCAACATTAAATTAAGAAAAAAAAAATTTCTTAAAAATTTAAAAAAAAATATATATGTTTCAAAATGATTTACGAGTTGCCAACTAATAAAACTAGTAAAACTAGTAAAAATTAAGTTAGAGTTTCTTGGGTATGAAAAACTCTAAATAAGTCACCAGCCTGCTAGTTTTCTAAAAAAAATATTAGAAAATGTTAACCAAAAAGCTAAGTACAAAGGCTAATCTATCAAGACATTAGTCACCATGTAAATTTTGTTTTTTTTTTAAAAATAACTAATGAGCCTTTATTTTTATAATTTTTCTAAAAAATGTAGAAATATGCAAAAATATGGAGAATGCCTGAAAAATGATTTTCTAAAATCCTTTATTACGAATTTTCCCAAAAAAAAATTCCAAATTTTATTGCTCCTTTAAAGCTAACTATGTATTTGCTAGTTGGAATGAAACTAATGTAATTCTTATTTATTTTAGAACAAAAAATTTAGTGTGTTGCTAAATTTTATTTTTAGAAACGGGTCAAATTTATTTTAACCATTTCATTTTTATTAAGAATAAACCCTAAAAAATGCTAATTTTTATTTCCAATTTTGAAAAACCCTAAAAAGTCCTAGTTTAAAATAAAACCACTAAGTGATAAAATCCTTTTATTTTTCAAGAAAACCCTAAAAACCTAAAAATGCAACTTTTATGAAAACTTTATAGAATATGCAATTCTCAAGCAAAATATGAAAATATTAGTAAAAGATATGAATTTTCTAAAATGCAATATTTATGCAAAAATGCAAAAAAAAAAAATTGTAGTTTTTGTCAAAAATATGATGACATGCAAAAAATAGCCAACTCATGAAAATTGACGCGATAACTTGCAAAAACTCATGTTAGCTCCTATTCTGTGCGAATAAACTAATCAAACTAATCTTTTTTCTTTTCCTTTTTTAAAAAAATATAAAATAACAAAACCATCAACACTAAATAAACCACAACCTAAGACCTGTATATAGAGATAAACCAAAGTTAGTAAAATAATAATAATAAGAATAACCAATAAATAAAAAACAATAGGAATCTACTACATACTTATTCAATATCAACATGGGATGGATCCAAGGGTTCACTATGCTCATAAGTCAGATCTTGGGTCTCCAACCGGCTCATGGTCAAGTTCTTCAACCTAGTAGTAATCCAACATTGCATTGAGCTTTTTAATCACCAAGTCAAGCAGAATTCGATGTCTTTACAATGAATTGATTGACAAAAATATGTTTAGCATCAATGCCTCACCTTGCGGTGGTCTTCTGATGGTGTTTCAAGTTTTGGGAGCAATGGTGGATTTAGGGCAATTGTTATCGAGGTGTTTCAAGTTGGAATGGGTATGTGTTCTAAGGTTTTAAGGTGTGAGAAACTCAATCATGGTATTGGTTTTCAGTGAAAAATAATGTTTAGTTAGATTTTGAAGAGTAACCATACATGGTAGGTTTGGGTCGCGGTGGCTACCATAAAGTGGTCACGCATTGTTGTTAACGTCGTACATGTGGTTGTAGGTCGTGTAACTTGGTGCTTCCGAGTGAGAAAGTTGAGCAAAGATGGTGGTCGCGTGGGTGAATGGTGGTAGAGAGCATGCCGTGGGTATACTACTACACTTATGTTGTGGTTACGTAGCTGGGTATTTGGACCTTCAACTATGCGTGGGCGTAGTGTGTTAGGCGGTGACTATAAAGTGAGAGAGAGAGAGAGAGAGAGAGAGGCTATTTAGTCGCATGTTTCTATTGGCATCGTGCATGTGGTTATAGGTTGCTATTATTATGCGTGTAGTCACGTAGCTGGCTATTTGCAAAAGAAAGGGTCGTACAAAGATGGTGGTTGTATGGGTAAGTGGTGGTAGAGAGCAAGCTACGGGTGTACTGTTACACTTGTGCGTGTAGTCGTGTGGCTACACTTGGACCTTCAATTTTACAAAATCCTTATTAAGTGAAGATTTTCACAAATCCTTATTAGATTTAGTTGTTTTGTCAATGATTTAATAATAATTCAACTAAATCCAAAATTTTTTTGAAAGATTTGATACATTCTTATGTAGCATCAAGTTCATCTATTTTCTTTCCTTGCCTCACCCATTTTCTTTGTCAAGAAAGATTTTGGGGAAGGGATGCATGTGAACTGTGTAAAAAATAAAAAAATTCGCTCAAAGCGCTAGCATAACTAGAACTCTTGACCTCTAAAGCTCTTACCTTATGTTTATGCACCCAACCACTGAACCAAGCTTTTTTTCTCAACTTTTGAGTAGTTGAACTATATTTAGCTTATAAAACGTAGGCCCAATTTCAAACTTAAACCCAACTCAATCCAATTTATTTTGAAGACTACCCCATACTCCTAAAAGAATTGAACAATAAATAAATATACATGCTAAATATTTTTCAACTCAAGTTCCATTTAATAAATCCTTAGTCTTATTTTTATTCGTCTAGTAAAAAAAAAATCATTCAAATTTTAAATTAAATAAAAGCCTACTTACATGAATTCAAATTTTTACTAGACTTTCCTAAAAAATATTTTTCTAATAAAGCCCAATTTTTTAAAAACTTAAAATTAATTAAATCTCATGTAAATTTTTATGTTTGACCAAACTGATCTTAAACAACTAATTGACCTAACTTGGACACTTTTAACACTTTTTTTTTTGTATTTTTTCAAATTTCAATTTTTTTGTATTTTTTTCAATTTTTTAAGTTTTTTGTATTTTTTTTTATAAACTTGGCCCTAGATAAATAAAAATAATTAAAAAATAAGGAAATAAGAAGGGCAAAAATGGGGTGTCTATATATGCGAGCTAATCTTTTGTTGCATCCATGTAAAGGGTTGAGGAGGCTTATAATGCCTCCAAAGTGTAGATAATGGCTACCAAAAATGTAAGGATCAAAGCTGAAATAGGGGTAAAAGAGCTTAGTAGGCTTTTAGAGTCTAAATAGAGAACCCATAAAGAGGTATCTAAGGACCTTGTTACTTGAAAGGCTCATAATGATGAGCTTTTTAAGGAGACTCAAGAGTTGAAGGATCAAGTTCAAGAGAGGAAGGATAAATGTTAGAGCTTAGGTCAAACCACTATTTGAATGAGTAAAGAGGACAAGTTAAATGTTGAGATAAGAGATTTGAAAGATAACACCTCTTAGTTAGAAGGCCAGATTGCTGAGATGGAACAAGCCTTTAAGGCAAAGGTTTCTATGGAAGAAGACTTAAAAATTATCATGCCAAGTAGGTGTTATGAGAGGTTGCTTCAAAAGAAATTGCTTGAAGGGGTGCAGCTAGTTAAGGAGCAAGTACTAAAAGCCTATCCTAATTACAACTTCTCTTACCTAGATTTGCTGATGTTGATAATGATGACAGCAACAACAATGATAAAGAGGATGTCAATGTTGAGGAAGAGGGTGACAATCAAAGGCAAATCAATAATCTCCCTACTACTATTGAAGACCTCGAGCCTTCAGAGGAACCTATTCCTTTTGAAATGCTTCCTACTCCAATAGAAGTGCCTTTTGCTCTAATAGAAATGCCCTATGCTAGTCAAAATCCTATTCCAATTGATGCACCCAAATAGAACTCTACTAATCAAATGTTTAACTTGATATTTTCTTGTAGTTCAAACTTTGTTAGGTCAAGATGCTGGCCTTACTGTTTGTAATTTGTTGGACTTATTTGAGCCCAATTGTTGTTTGCATTAATTTATTTTCTTCATGTTTTATTTCGTGTGCTATTTGCTTAGTAGGCTAAGCATGATGTGTTTGTCTAAAGAAGCTTTCAATATTTAGTTCTTAAGTTTTGAACCTAATTAGGACAATAGGCATTTATCCATTAACCTTTTTAGGTGTGGATTTTGGAAGTTCATCAACCTTATTGGGTTGAAACTTATTGTTAAAATTGCTTTGAGTTTGCTAACTGTATTAAGTCGGAACTTATTAAGATTCCTAGAGTTTTATGAAACTTCAATCACCAACCTACTACCTTATACTTAAGATAGTAGCTTATTTTTATCACACATGAACCTTAAAAAGTATAGTCCGAGGAAATAATGAAATGAACTTATTAAGAGAATCATGAGAAGCGAGTTTGGTTAGATGACAAGGCCCTAGTTGTTGGGTATTGATACAAATTAAGGTGTTTGGTATGATTTAAGGCTTTCGGAAAATCTTATCCAAATTAAGTAAAATTTAATATGAAATCATAAAAGTTAGAAGAAGAGTCCTAGTAAGGTCAATTTACTGAAATAAAGTGTATAGAATATTTAATTTCAATAAAATATACTTTTACCAAGATCTTTGATAATTATTAAGAACTCAAAATTTGAGCCTTGAAACGTGATGAGCTCTTAGAGATAAATTATTTTACTTATAAAAATAATATTTAGAAGTTAAATAGCATCTAGTGTCATTATATAGTCATACTATATATATATTTATATATATTATATACTCAATATGTATATATGTATTACCAAATATGCTAAATATTTGATAAAAATTGCAATAAATCATTAAAAATTATAAAAAAAAAAGTAGAAATCCACTTGTAAATTTTGGGAAATAGGTGTGGTACATTTCTAATTCAGTAAAAAGGACATCTTATGAGTTGGCAACCAAAAATAAAGCTAAAAATATTTAGTAAATACCAATTGACACATCTAAGACCAATTTTTCTTTTTCCATTGACTTGGGTAGCATAGAAAGGAGTTAGGGGAGTGTTGTAGGACATTTGCACAATTCAAAGACCATCAAATACTCTCTAGAAAATATATTTTGCATACTAAATAGAAAATTACAAAATTAGAGAAATTAGTAGAAAAATATAATTGAAATTAGAAAAGATAAAAGATGAAGATCTGACATGGTGACCATTTGGGAATTGAACTCTAATTCTAGAAGAAGAATTTTTTATAAGGGTCACCGTCGACAAAGCTCTGGTGACTAGAAAACCAAAAAACATGCAAATTTTTTATTGTCAGTCCTCAAACTTATTAAAAATATCAAACATTGTTAAAAAATTATGAAACTCAATATTCCTAGGTGTTTTTGTATGTAGAATCATAATATTATTCTAGAATTTTGAAATTAGAAGTGGTTATATGGGTTTCTTAAGAAACTACCCTACTCCAAAGAATTTTAAATTAATTTTTAAAAATAGTAAACGATATCATTTTGAGCTAACTTTTAGTGGTAACAATTCTATAACAATATACTTAATTTAAATAAAAGGAATTTTTGGTAAACTACATGTATAGAATTTATTAAATTTATTTTATAAAATCTACCATGCTTTTCATCTTAAATAAATTATAGGTTCTTAATTAAATTTCTTAATGAATCTAATACAAAATAATTTTTAAAGCTTAGTTATGATTTTGGAAGTATTCAATGCAAATCTTATAATTTTATATAGTCATTTAGCTAATTGAAGCAAATTTTTAGCGAAATCAAGTTTAAAATCGATTTTTTAGAAAATATTATATATTATGCTATTTTAGTACTTTGCATGGCCAAAGTTTAATGATTATGATTTTCTAAGTACACTACATTTTTTGTGGATCTAATTAAGTATGGATTCTAATTATTAAGTAATCTTCTACCATGTCTGTATATTTTGTTAAGTATGACAAATAAGGTAAATTGTCTTACTATGTACTTAACACCATCGTGGGGTTGGGAGGGAAAGGAGTGGTTTGTATCTTGGATTAGATTACAATAAACATGTTCATTACTAGTCTTAGCTTGGCTTAATTAAAAAATGAAAATATTATAAGTACATATAGTGAATCGATAGCCAAAACAAAGAAAGAATCAAAGGTTACATTTAAGGATCCTAGTATAAGTTAGGCATGGGATTGAATCAAATAAAGTATTGGAGATTCTTAATTGGTAAAGCTAAAGATATGAGTTAGATAGTATTCATTTAGAAATTTTACAATTAACCTGAATTAAAGGATAATTTAGAGGCTAGTCGAAAGGCTAAGTTAGTGATTAAATTAGAGACAGATTGAGAAAAATATTCTCTCAATAGAACAAACTTAAAACTAACAAGTTAATAACAATCTAGAAAATAAGTACACATAATCTATAATTAATTTTGATCCTGCACATCTTTATTAAGCAAAGTAACCAAAGAGGAGCAATGTGCTAATGGGTAAGTTTGGGAATAGACAATAGGCCAAGTAAATAGATATTAGTGTATGCCTCAAGTAAACTTATGTCTACTCCTAACCTTGCATGCCTTATGATGTTTTGGCTTTGATGAGCTTAGTGGTAAGCTTGTGTGCTGCTTGATGCATTATGTAGAGCTTCCATGTATAATTGGTGTTGATTAAATGATGTTTTGATATTAGATTTGGTTGTTGTAGTGGTGTTGCTTGCTGTTTATATGATATTTGTTGGGATTTGCGCTAACTTGGAAAAGGATTTAGGAATTAACTCTACCTCCTCAAGTGTTCACTTAAGTGAACCTGATATCGAGGTCACATAACAAATAAAGAAACTAAGTAAAGGCTAAGCTAATAAGCAATGAGTAAGTTTACTTGAATTTGTTAGGTACCGCTTGGTATATGACTTAATGAATTCATGTCATAGCATAAAAATGACCTATAGGTTTAGCTTTTATAAAACCGAGTTTTCGCTAAGTTGAGTTTTAAATAAAAGAAGAGTTGGGTTTACTAAGTAAACAACTTAATTCATAAAAGTTTAGTTTTTAAGCATATATAACTGCATTTCTAAACCACTTCATGTAGTTTCTATTAGTTTAGGTCTTAGGGTCCATACTCCTAAGCAGCTCCTTATTGCCTCTTGGTTCTTGGACATTGTATTTAGATGCCCAGGTATGTCGACTAACCAAATGAGTGTTGAGATTGGGTTTGGATAGCAATATTAACACATATCACATGCATGAGCATAGCATACACTATCTACATTGATTACTTAATTGAGAAATGATAAGTTAATGTAATGTAGTTAACTACCAGCTAATGTGCTTGTGTTATTAATTTATGTTTATCTACTATCACTCAATTTACAGTAGCTAAGGAGATAAGGTATCTTATCCTCAATTAATGATGAATTAAACAAAGCATTACATCATAGTTTCAAGGAGACTATAGAGTACTAGTTGAGGATAAGCTCTTAGAAGAAGTCATTGGCTTTAAGATATGATTTAAGTGCATAAAGGCAATTCTTTAGGGATGAAGTTGGTGTTGCCTTACAGAAGATTTAGTGTAGCAATTGCAGTAGAAAGCATGTACTTATAAAGGATTTCTATGCCATATAAAGGTGTCTAATTATGATATTCTAAGTATGGCTCACTTTTGTAAAAACTTTTACTATTAAATGTTATGTTGAATAAGAAGTGATTTGGAAACAAATGTTTTATGCCGTAATAGAGTAGGTTAGGTCTTGTTTTCACCTTATCTCTAACTGAGGGATGGCATAACAAAACGTCTTCAAACACCAAAAGTTTGACAAAATTTTTAAGTACATACCTAGACAACAAGACGTTACAAGGTGGTATTAGAGTACAATAGTGTTAAATGGGCTTCAGAGCATCACAACTTGTTTAGAAGTAAAGATTTAAAGTTTGTTTGATGGAAGCACTAAGACTTTTATGTTGATTTGATGGATTGAAGTAAGAATAAAGATGAGGATTATGACATAACTAAGAACATGAATCAAGTTGTTTTAAAGGAGAAGATGAAATACAGTATGGAGCAACATGGATTGAAGTAAACTATGATGAAAAGATTTGGGAAAGTGCTTAGGAACTTAATGAATTTAAGCTAATATTAAGAAGGAAACCATTGAAAAATTCATAGAAACTTGAGTAAAGAAATTGTCAAAATATTTGGGTAGGTTAACATATTGGAACCAAGGAGAAAAGGAATGAAGTATGTCTTAAGATGAGAAAGTCATGCTTATGGAGGATTATGCGACAAAAACATGTCTGAGATTGAGCGGGGTAGCTAAGTTAATTTGCGAAAGATCAACCTCAACCAGTAGCACCTAAAGCACCACAAGCTGATCTATACCTTGTAAAACCTCAAAATAAAGCTCAATCTGGCTTGTAGAGTAATCTATGTTAGTTGATGGTGAACTAGAGGATAATATAGAGGAAGCTCTAGAAGATGAGGAACTTAAAGAAGAGGAGCTGAAAGTAGGTATTGGAGGGAGATCCTGGCGAGGATATGCATGTTATAGTGATGTAGGCTATAGCTATTGTTGAAATGAATGAAATGGTAGGAAATGTCAAAAGTAGGCAATTAGAAGCTAATTCTGAGAATGAATCAAAACCTTTATTAGAGAAACAATCAGAGCCTAATCTAGAGGTTAATCTTGTACAAAATGAAATTATGACTCATGAGGTAATAGTTAATAAGGGTCAAATGATTATCGGGTACATGAAGTAATTAATGGATATAAATACAACACTTTAAGAGCATACTCTTCATATACACCCTAATGCATGGGGTAAACAAGAAGAGGATGGAAAATTTATGAATTTCATGACTCTCTTGCTAAAGTTTATTTTTGTTATGATTCTCATATCTCTTATGACAAGTTTCCTATCTTTATTGTTGGTTTAGTCATGTTATATCAATTGTCAAAATGAAAAGTATCTAGTGTCTTTGTGAGTCTTATTTGTCAAGAGTTGTGTTAATTTATGACGGATCAAGTCGAGTTCACTTGGTATGAGTCATTCTCTATCTTGTTAGAGTTTAAGTCGACAGAAAGTTCAAATTTTCCTAACTCATTCTTGCTAATATGTGTATTAATTATATGATGCACTCAAGTCCTTAGTTATGATAGTAGCATGATGATTGTAATGTATGACCTATAGATGTGAGGAAATAAATTAATGATGATCATGATTAAGTGAAATTGAGACTTGGACATGCATAGGTGATAGAGATTAAGTGGAAAGATATATTGAATAAAACTATGGGATGGACAGGGAGGGCAATGGTAGGGATAGCTATGAGCCTTAACAGGAACTAACTAATGTTGGAGTTTGAACTGATATTGGCAAGAGATTGACATAAAAGTTTATTGATTTGGACATGAGAAGGGCATTAGATGGTGCAAAGAGTAACTTATGGATATCAATGTTTTGGTCATGGTATCTAGATAAAAACATAAGATATGGTGAAAGCATGACTTGAACTGAGAAGAGAGTAAAGAATAAGAGAAGTAGAGGACATTGTAGAGGATGGTATAGAGGATATAACAAAACATGAAACAAGGAATGCTTAGAACAAACTATGTTAAGCTTATACTGTATAAGTTAAACAATAAGGTGAAGAAAAGCATTGAGACTCATAAGTTAAACTAGAGAGTCTCTTAAGTTGATAAATTTAAGGTTAAGAATACAAAAGTTGGTTTAGAAGGATTTCACCATCACAAAAGTTGATGATTGTGATGTGATGTAAAAATTAGAATTGCATAGCAAAAGTAGTGATGAGTCTATAACTTGGATATTGGAAGTACAGAAGTTTTGAGGATCAAACTTTTTGTAAAAGGGATGGAACGTGAAACCCCAGTCTTCAACTTACTACCCTATACTCGAGATAGTGGATTATTTTTATCACACATGAAATTTAGAAAGTATACTTAAGGGAAATAATGAAATACACTTACTAAGAGAAGTTTAAGAAGCGAGTTTAGTTATGTGACAAGGCCCTAACCACTCAGTGCTGGTACAAGTTAAGGTGTTTGGTACGATTTAGGGCTTTTAGAAAATCTTATTCGAGTTAAGTAAAATTTTAATATGAGATAAAAAAAGTTAAAAGAATAATCTTAGTAAGGTTAATTTACCGAAATAAAGTATAATAACATTTAATTCCAATAAAACATATTTTTTACCTAAATCGTTTAATAATTATTGGGAACTCAAATTTGAGCCCTAAAACGTAATGAGCCCCTAGAGATAAATTATTTGACTTATAAAAATAATATTTGGTAGTCAAAATAGCATCTAGTGTAATTAATAAGTCATACTATATATATGTCATATTACGAAATATGCTAAACATTAGATAAAAATTGTAACAAGTCATTAAAAAATTATTAAAAAAAAATAGAAATCCACTTGTAAACTTCTAGAAAGAGGTATGGCACACTACAAATTCAGTAAGAAGGATATCTTGTGAATTGGTAACAAAAAACAAGGCTAAGATAATACATAATATTTAGAATAAATACCAATTGACACATGTTAGGCCACTTTTTCTTTTTCCACCGACTTAACCAACATAAAAAGGAGTTAGAGGGGTGCTATAGGGCATTTACATAATTCAAAAACCATTAACCACTCCCTAGAAAATATATTTTGCATATTAAAAAGAAATTTAGAAAATTAGAGAAACTATCGGAAAATATATAGTTGAAATTAGAAAAGATAGAATATGAAGAACTGACATGGTGATTGTTTGGGGGTTGAAGGGCTGATGCTAAAAGAACGATTTCCAGCAAGGGTCGCTGCAGTACGTAGCTCCAATGATCGAAAAATTGAAAACGCTAGAATTTTACTTGTAAGTCTTCAAATTTATAAAAAAATAAAATAAAATGTTGTTAAAAAGTTATGAAACTTGGTATTTCTAAGTGTTTTTGGACGTAGAAACAGAATAATAACCTAGAAGAAGTTCTTATATGTGTTCCCTAAGAAATTGTAATGTTCCAATGAATTTTGTATTAATTTAAAAAAATTGTAAACAATGTTTTTTTGAGTTAATTTTTTGTATGTATATTCCTTATATGATATATTTAATTTACATTGAAAGAATTTTTGCTAAACTATGTGTATAGAATTTATTAAATTTAGTTTATACAATCAACCATGTTTTTCATGTTAAATAAATAATAAGTTTTTAACTAAATTTATTAATGAATATGATTTATAATGATTTTTGAAGCTTAGTTACAATTTTAGAAGTATTTAATTTAAATCTTATAATTTTATTTGGTTATTTACCTAGTTTAAACTAATTTTTAGCAAAATTGAGCTTAAAACCGATATGTTGCAAAAATTATATATTATCTTATTTTAGTACTTTTCATGGCCATAGTTTAATGAGTACTAATTTTCTAAGTACACTGTATTTCTTTTTTTGGATCTAAAATAGTATAGATAATAATTATTAAGTAATTTCCTACCATATGCATATAATTTGTTAAGTATGATAAGGTAAATTGTGTTATTATGTACTCAACATCGTAGAGACTGGGGGGTGGGGTGGTGTGTGTGTGATGCTTTTGGTCTTGGATTATATCACAATAGATATGTTCTTTACTAGTCTTAGCTTGACTTAATTGAAAAATGAAAATACTATAAGTTAATATATTAAATTAGTTGAATTAGAAGCTAAAATAGAGAAATAATCAAAGGCTACACTTAGGGGTCCTAATGTAAGTTAAGCTTGTGATTAAATCAAGAAAAGTACTCAACATTCTTAATTGGTAAAGCTAAAGATATGAGTTAGATAGTATTTTTCTAGAAATTTTAAAGCTAACCTGAATCCAAGGATAATTCAGAGCCTAAGTTAGATACAGTTTGAGGCAAATATTCTCTCAATAGAATAAACTTAAAACCAACAAGTTAATAAGAAGCAGGAATATAAGTACACATAATCTTTTGTTAACTTTGATACTTGATAACATAAAATATCATATATTTTCTATGGTTCTTTTACGCTATTTTAGATATTAATAAAGTTAATTTTGTGTTTTGTGCTTAATTCATTTAAATTTAATTTTCAAGGACTTTCAAAGCACTTTATAAAGTTATGAAGGTTTTTAGTCATTTTTGGAGTAATTTGGCTACTAGTCTTTTGATAAAACTAATTTTATAAAACTATTTTGAGAACCAGAAAATCGAGTCTAGGGGTTAAGCTTTTTAAATCCTTATAGATACCATCAACTTTCTAAATTTAGATTTAATCTCTTAAAATCACTTTTGAAAACTATCTTATAAAGTAAACTTCAATTATTAGTTAACGAATTAGACTAATTTAAATAATTTAAGCTAAAATGGGAAAACAGTTTTTTTTTTTTTTTGTTTTTTTACATCTCCTTATGCGTGTTTATGTTTCTGTTATTCATGATCAGATGTATGTAGTTCTTTTTAAAAAAAATTAACCAAGTTGGTTAATTTTAATTTTTGAAAAAGATCGAGTTTACGGTTTTACATGATTCTATTTATTTAAAGAAATTTTTCTAAAGGATCTTAATTAGGGTTTTATTCTTGGAAACTCTAACATAGTCCTAATTTAGAAAGGTTCCCTTTACTTTTATTCATTCAAAGAGTAAGTTTTTCAAAATAATAGAATAACTTTATTTTTTATTTGTTATTTTTATTATTTTCTATTTTATTATTATTTTGAATTAAACTAAATAAATAAATAAAATGAAACTCATCTTTTCCTTTTTCTTCTTCTTTTTCTTTTTCTTCTCTCCCTTTTTTTTTTCTTTTTCTTACTTCATTTTTCTTTTTCTTTTTTTGGTTTTCTTTTTTAAGTTCACAAGTATAAATTGAATTACATAATAATTTAAAAAAAAATACAAAACAATAAAAAAGGAAAGCACTCGAACCTATGAAATGGTCGCGAGTCGATCTTAGGGTCGCTAGTCAGACTTTCGTCTAGAGCAATTCTAGTGGGTCACGTCTGGGTCGTAGCAATGAGAGAAGATCGGCAACTTGAGGGTAGCTCGATTTAGGCAATCTTAACACCAAAACATATAAGGGGAGGGGTTTTTTGATGTGTTTTGGATTAGTAATAGTGGGGGTAAACATGATACTATAGTTAGTAGAGTTGGCTTAGCGGTTTTAGAACTTGTAGCAGTGGCAGTAGAGTTGGTGTGTTCGAGTGGTGGTAGTTGCAACTCAAAAAGATATAGTGACTTGGGTTTTTTGATGCCACGAACATGGCTGTGGCACCAATTTTGGTCGCGGAGGTGTAGAGGTTGTGTTTCGAGAAGGTAGTTGTAGTGGTTATGGTTTGGCTATAGTGGGTTTAAAAGCGTAGCTAGGGGGGCATAGCAATGGTTGGGAAGAGTTGGGTTGTAAAGTCTAGGTCGAGGGAGTTTAGTTAGAATAGTGGTATAGTTCAAAGGTGATTAGAGAGAGAAAGAGTTGTAGAGAGAGAGAGAACAATGGTGGAGAGAAAGAGTTTCGAAATGAGAGAAGGAGAGATTGAGAGTGAGAATTTATGCCTGGAATGATCCTAATATCCTCAATTTATGCTAGCCAAGCAAAGATTAAGCTTAAAAAGTAACAAATTGAATTAAATCCTAAGAAATTAAGTGAGAGCTAACATTTCGATTGCTAACTTTTTCCTTATTTCAATCGTTGATTTAAAAGCTCAAAGGGATGAATATCAATGTGTTTTTTAGTCTCAATTCAAAGTAGGTTGTATGGAGGATGATATTGCACCATTAATTTGTGTGTTTAAGCATGGAGGTTGTGCGGAAAATGGGGCCAAAACGAAGGGGTTGCGACTGTTTTGTTAGGAAAAAGGAAGGAAACTGCAGGAAAGAGGGGAGAAAGAGAAGGAAAATGTTGACGTAACGCCACGTTAACTGTGTCATCCGGTGGCATTGTACTACATGTCTTGTTGTGACATATAGTAACTAACCTGGCAGTGGCAGTTAACTTGTCAAGGGTACGTAGCATGCCACATGGCTCGATACATGGTGCCACGTCAGCTACCACCTAATCAACTAGTCTACATATTAAGATACGTGGCATAGTGAACCCTTGACATGTGGCACATTAAACCCTTGACACATGGCAATGTATTGTATATGTTTTATGAGCAAGAAACAAATAGCATTTTCGTACTTTGAGTGTGGTTTGAACACAGGACCTCCAAGCTAAACCCAATGCCATGTTCAAGTATATTTTTATTAGATCGTTGGTCTATACCTTATTTATATGTACAATCAAAATACATATATAAATAAGGTTAGCTTGGGCTAGATTTGAATTAAAACCCAAGCCCAGTGACCCTCCTCATACTAAAGCCCTGAAAACACTTAAATAAAAACTTAAACTATCTAAAACTTTATTATAATTTCCCTAAAATCCTCTATTTTTCCATTTTTTTAATGAATTTTCCAATTTTTTTTTTGTATTTTCTATTTTTTTATGTAATTTTTCTAAATTTTCCTTTTTTTTTAGTTTCTCTATATTTCTTAAATTAGGACCCCTTACCTTATCCTAAAAGTTTCAAAAAATAAAGAGAGCAAAAATACGGTATTTATAGTTGCCCCTCAAACTTCACCACAAAGACAAAAGAGATACTATTTTCACCTAAAGGATAGAATTTGTCTTAAGAAGCTCTATAGTTAGCCAACTATCTAAGGTTCTATTCGCTAGGGATTTGGTGAATGGTGAAAAGGCGAAAGAGGGGGGAGGCACTCTAAGAGCTGGCCGAGATACAATAAAAATTAAAAGAGCATAACATCCCCATGGGCTGGTAAGAACCCTAAAAGGATGCAAAAAATTTAGTTATTGAATCTTAAATGAAAGTTTGAAACCTAGTAGTGCCCTGCTGGGCTAATTGACCTAGGTAAGTAGATGAAGCACTCCTAAAGCTAGCTAAGACCTTAAAGATGAAATTGAAGCCTAGTCATGCCCCTATAAGTTAACTAACCTAGGCGGGTAAGGTTGAGTTATGACCTAGTGTGCTCTAAGAGCAAGCTTATACTAGGTGGACATACTTCAAGTGCAACCAAAAAGAGGGAAAAGAATTATGATAGCATGCAACCTAAAGGCTTCAAGTTAGGATAGTGCTAAAAAGCATGTGATTCGAGTGTTTTAGCTTAGGATAACACTTCGAGAACATGCGATTTAAGGTTTTCAAGCTTAGGATCGTGCTCTGAGAGCATGCAATCTAAGGGTTTTAGCTTAAGATACACTTTGAGAGAATGTAATCCAAGGGTTTTGAGCTTAATATGTTCTCTAAGAGCATGAAATCTTAGGGTTTTAAGCTTAGGATAGCGATCTGAGAGCATGAGATTTAAGGGTTTTAGGTTGGGATGGCGCTCCAAAAACATGCAATCTAAGGATTTTGTTAGGATAACACTTCGAGGGCATGCAATATGAGGGTTTTAACTTAGGTTAGGATGGCGCATCTAGAGCATCCGATCTGAGGGTTTTAAGTTAAGATCAAGATAGCCCTCTGAGAGCATATGATTTGATAGTTTTAACTTAGGTCAAGATAATGCTCAGAGAGCATGCAATTACTAACATTTTTACTACATAGACAGTACTCTAAAGAGCAAATGATCCATGAGGACCAAAGGTTAAAAAAAAAAAAAGAGCTTATGAAAACATTTTGAGGAGACTTTGAAAAAGATATAGATTTATTGATTAGCAATCGTGTAAGATAGGGCATACATTAGAGAAGTGGATAACATCAACCATGAGGGCGATCATGTTAAAGAGGATGATTCAGGCCTCCAAGGCCAACTTGGGAGCAATTTTACACAAGAGGAGATCCTTGAACAAAAGGAAGTGAACTCCTTTGAAAAAAAATGTTGCTGGGGTAATCACATTTGAATGACAGAAGCTTACTGTTAAGGTAGACCCAAGAAAATATGACTTTTGAATTGTTGAAAACCTAGACCACTAGGGTGACACGAAAAAAATAAAGGATTGAAATGAGAGGGAATCAAAATAATTTCAATTTTCGACTTATTAACAGGTTTGGATTCTCACAGTAGTGTGTAGACTTTTCAATGACATAACAACTTGATCTTGTAAGCTATCTTTATCTAAGAAAAACCTATCTTTACTTTAGGGGTAAATAACTTTCCATGACTTCTTCAATTTTTTTCTTATTAGAAGACATCGCATTAAAGATAGGTTTAGGACTTCCTTACACCCTTGACTTAAATTTTGCTCTTGATTTCGATTTTAAAAATTATAGTCCATCTTGTAAGCGATACACCTTTAATCAATCTTTCAAATCTTTTTTGAACTGTAATGTAATAAAGACTTTTGGTCTTGGGTTTCAAAATGGATATTAATGAAATGGCTTTTTATGAAGGAATTTCTCTTTAACCTGGGTTTATAAATCAAGAACCTTATAGATAAAACTAAAATTGTGCTTGCTCTAGTTTCAAATGTAACTTTTACTAAAGATAAGTTATCTCCTTTAATCAAAAGGGCCTTTAAGGAAGGGTGGAATTGTGGGCAAGCCATGAGCCATGTGTTAGTTGCAATTTCTCTAAGGATCATAATTTTTGGGGGACACTTTATTATTTGCCCCTGCAAGCTTAATTGCTTTGACTGTGTTTTTGGGGTCTTTATTTGAAATTAGGAATAGGTTTCTATACCCCATATCTTTTTAGGCTTTAGACTTGATCACCAAGAATACTTTTCATTTTTCATTTCACACTTTCTCATTTTTCCTCTTTATTCCTTCTTCTCTTTGTTTTTTTTTTTTAATTTCTTCTTTTCTTTTTCATTTAAGGCAAAGATGATTATTCTTTCTTTTAGATTGTAGCTCAAAGCGTATGTGGTTTGTATTTAGTGTTTATAACGGATGCCTTTCTTCATCTTAGAGGAAATTGGTTATCAATGGTAACAATTACTCTTGAATTGATACAACTGAAGTAAGCACAAATTGGTTTTAACCTTTTCTGTTGATAGCTACTCCTAACCTCCTTTTTGCCCCATTGTGGGGGTGGTTATTAATAGGGTTTAATTTTAAAAATACTCTAATAAAAGGTTTAATAGAGCTGAAAAAGGATTTTATGTTTAGGATATTGATAAGTTTACCTAACTTCATTTTGATTCATATATTAAATGCAAGAAGAACTTTCTTTAAAGAATGAGTCCAATAGTCTCACCATGATATAACTCGACTCTCAAAGTGTCTCAGGGTTAGTGTTTAGGATTTGTCTTGCGTTTCTTCATTCTAAACCTTTTAACTAATGAGATATCTTAAAACATGAGGAATGCAAACAAATTACTTTACTTAAATCAATTGCCTTTTACAAACATCGTAAAGGTCATTACGAAATTGACCTTATACTTGAATTGAGTCCAATTAGATTGCCCTTACAACTATTAGGTCTTGAACTCTATTTTTCAATATCTAGCAGTTGTTTGTAAAATGTTCCTACTAACCCATATGGTATTCACATTATGCATTTGGTTGTATTTTCTCTGCTTCTATCCTGGCATTAAGGCTTTTTGTTACAATAAGCCTTCATTTCTTAGTTGGTCAAAGACTTGAGATAACAAGATAGCGATATGAGTGAACTTTCTTTTGGGTATTTTTAGGCCCTCTTTGCTTAGTGCAGGTCTTGACATTGTAGTATTTAAATATGCCCCTAAGTCTAGTGGGGCTAGTCTTTTTTTGGTTAGCCTCCTTATCCTTATGGCTTCTTCAATTCAGCTCCTAGTAAGTACAATGTCTACAAAATTAGTCATTGTATTACCTAACAAGTACCCATAATATAGTTCCTTTAATGAATCCATAAAGATAGATATTAACTCTTTTTTAAGGAGAGGAAGAATGATTCTAGTTGCCATGCCTCTCCACCTTTGGGCGCATTCCTTAAATAACTCATTTTTGTTTTTTCTCATTGTATGCAAGTCCCAAACTGAAGGAGCTATCTCAATGTTGAACTTGTATTGCTCATAGAATGCCCAAGCCAATTTCTTCTAAGGATTGATTTAATTGAGATCGAGTTGGGTGTATTAGGTTAGTATAGGCCTTATTAGACTATCTTGGAAAGTTTGTACCATGAGTTGATTATTTTGAACATATTTGCCCATCTTACAGACATATAATTTGGTGTGTAGCTTTGAGTATCTAATCCCATTGTACTTCTCAAACTTTGGTATTTTGAATTTTTCTAGGTAGGCTCTAACATTGTATGTAGAAAAGTTAGTGATCCTAGCCTGCTCGAATCCATCATCATTCCCCAAGTGCTCTCATCTTTTTAGCTATCTATTGAGTTAACTTCATTTCCAGCTCTTTGATACTTTCTTGACTTGGCCTCAGGTTAACTGGGAAAGAATAAGTCTTAGGTTGGAAAACCGGATTGATCATCTCTTTAGGAAGAGGTGCTTCAATAGATTTCCCCTTTCGGGCCTCCAACTGCTCTTGGTTTGATGACATTGTGTCTCTGAGTAAGACGATGTTGTCAACTAGAAAGTTCATCTGTTCAATTATTTTCCCCACCATTTGCTTTAATGAAAGGATCCTTACTTCTATAAGGTTGGTGCCATCAAGTTTATCGTTATTTCTATTGTTGGCCATTACTCTTGATAAGAGTCTCATTTGTTTGCAACTTCCCGATTTTATTTTCTTATTTAAAAAGCACTTTTCTTTTCAAAAGAGAGAAAATGACTTATTTAACAAAGTGGAATACAAGGATAAGGCTTATTTAGAAGTTACGACAAAAGGAGTAGGAAAACATTTCTAAGGGATCATGAGCTTAAATATTTTCAATCAATCATTGATAAACTATAGGTATTTTAAAAGGTAACCTACAAGAATTATGATCCTAAGCATGTATCAGAGAAAAGATTAGAAAGAGTTAGAGTAGAAGGCATAGAGAAAAGAAGTCAAATATTTAGAAGCTTAAGGACATGACTTTAAAAAAAAAAAACTTTAATTTTTATCTCAAAAAGTTATTCAAATAGAATCTAATGAATATTTACAAGCAGAGAGAAATAAAAATGCAATATGAGGGCATGCAGATGTAGAGAGGGGAATTAGCAAATTGACTATGATATGGCAAGAAAAAGATTCTTATTGCATCTTTGAAGTTTCTATTACATTATTAAAAAATTTGTTACAAATAATCCCTAAAGTCTAGATCTTCTTTTTCTTGTGATGTCTTGTCTCTTCTTCAATTTTCTTCCTTTTGTTCAGCTCAGTTGCCTCGATCTATATGGCAACCTTAGAGATATCTTCAATATGGATTTTCTAGAAAGTTTTGATCTAGTGATAGGTAGCAACAACTTTGGGGGGTTCAATAACAATAGCAAATGCATCAATAGGATTCATCTTCTGAGTGTCTTTCCTATGAAGGAAGTCAAGTTTATGGCTCCGAGTATGGTTGATAGGCCAGACCATGAGTAAGGCCATATTGATCTTTAATTTTGTATTCTTCTTTTCTTAGAGATAACTGAGCGATCTGACTTTTGCTATTAGTAGCGTTGGGACATAAGATTTCTCCTTAAAAAATTAGGTCACTAGCTTTGTAATCCTGTCACATATGTGAAATATCCCATTAGGAAATAAAACAATTCCAAATGCTGCCAAAATATAAGCAGTGATTCTATGTTATTGGCAATCTTCAAAGCTACCATAAAAGAGTTTCTCATTGTAGCTAGATGGGGTCACGAACCAAGTAAAAATATCATCCACCTTAATGATTCTCTTATGGGGATCTACCTATATTTTTCATATTCAGATTCATGGAGACCCAAGAGCTTTTTGAAAATCTTTGCAGGCCTAGCCAAGATATTTAGGACATTTTTTGGTTACAACAGAGGAGGCTCTTATCTTCAGTGGTTTAGCTCAATTGGCATAGGCCAATACGAAAAGACTAACTCTAAGGGTCCTAGAAGTGGACCAAAGCCTATACCATGGTGATATTAGTCTAAACTTTAAGTAGTGAGAGGATGTGCTTAATCTTGTCTTTAATGAATTTCTATTGGTCTAGATTGAAAAATTGAAACCATCTTTCGAATATCCCCTTAGGCTCTAAAGGCTTGTAAATATAGACTTCTTTGAAAAGGGCTAGTGTAAGAGAAGACCTAACCATTTTCTATAAAGATGATAAAAATAAAATTACATTAGAACTATTCTATTTACACCAGAATTACATTAATATTCTAAAGAAAAGTAAACATTTACAGGGAAAAATTAGGAAACTTCACGGTTAATTTTTATATATATATATTTTTTTGTCTTGCCACATCGTATCAATTTACCAATCTTAAGAAAAGGGTTTTTAAATACAATTAGGGTAGTTCCTAAAGGTCTTTAAACTTTGTAACCTCAACTATTTTTAGAAAACACTTGTATTAGTCACATCAAACTTAAGTGGGGGTGGCCTAATTAACCTTAAGAAGTAGTTACACTATAGCACCTGCAGCTTGTACAGTGGCCTCCCATCCTAAGGTCTTAATACGATCCAGGTTTAACTAATTTTACCATGCAATTATGATACATAAAGCAAAAAAGTACAACTATATACAAATGAGTAAATAAATAAACAAACAAATAAATAACAAGGTGATTTCAAAAACTAATGTCAAAATTTGGAAATTAGATGGCTAACCCTCTTGATGTCCTTAATGGAGTCACCATCTTATCGAGCTTGATTTTTTTCGGTTTCATAAATTAGTCTTTTTTAAATCAACCAATATTAAACCCTACCGATTTAATATTAACCCTCAACTAAGGTTTAAAGAAAATTGTATTTTTTTTTAAAACATATAGGAGTCGCCAATTGATTGGAGTTAGGAAAATGAGTTAAATTATAATTAATTAGATTAATTGGTTATAATTTAGCTACTAGTCTTTTCATAAAACCAATTTTATGAAATAGTTTTGAGAACTAGAAAATCGAGTCTAAGGGTTAAGCTTCTTAAACCTTTACAGGTACTATCATCTTTCCAAATTTAGATTTAATCTCTTAAAATCACCTTTGAAAACTATCATATAAAACAAACTTCAATCATTAGTTAACGAATTAGACTAATTAGAATAATTTAAACCAAAATGGAAAAATAAGTTATTTCATTTTTTACGTCACCCCGTAGGTGCTTATGTAGCCGCTATTCGGAATCAGATATACATAGTTATTATTATTATTTTTAAAAAATTTAAGTGAGTTAGTTGATTTTAATTTTTGAAAAGATCAGGTTTAAGTTTTTACCTATTTCAATTTATTTAAGGGTCCTAATCAAGGTTTTATTCTTGGAAACTCTAACAGCCCGTCTACTTCACTAAATTGAATTCGAGAGGAATGTAATTGAAATTCTTAAGGAATATAATAAGAGTATAATACTTATTAATTTGTTTAATTTGATTAATAAATAACTTAAGAATAGATACGTAATAAAACTTCAATAACTAAATTACTCTTGATCCATTTTCTTTCTTAAGTAATTCTAAAGTAATAGGTGATGGTGGTGGAAATCAACTCTGGGGGAGGAGGCTATGGTAATGGTCTACGGTAGTTATGAGTAGTGGTGATAGTATTAGTCAATGGTGGTAGCGGTAGTGGTAGTAGTGGTGGTGGCCGAGGTAGCGACTTCGAGGGGAAATAGGGGTAGTTGTGGCGGTGGTGATGATAGTAGTGATGGTTAAAGGTGGCGGTGGTGCCAACAACGGTAATGTGTAAGGGTGGCGATGGTAGCGGTGGTGATGGTTATGATGGTGATGGCAGTAGTAGTGATAGGTGATAGTGGTGGTAGTAGTGTAATGGTAATAGTATTGGTGGCAATGACTGTAAGTGGTGGTGGTTGGTGTTTAGTAGTAGTAGCGGTGGTTATGGTAACGACGGTGGTATTAGTGCTCGGTGGTGGTGGTAATAGTAATGGTTAGTAGTGGCGATGGCAATGGTGATGGTAGTCATTGTTAAATTGATATGAGGTTATGTTTGGAAAAAATGTGAAATTTTGTGAAGAATCGTGATTCTTTGGTTGAATCAAGGAATTTCTATTGCCTCATTCACTTGAGGGGAATTGGAATTCAATCCCCCCCTTATTCCTTATTATAGTATTCACTTAGTTTTTTGTCTCTGAATTGTGATTCTTTAAGAATTCTTATTACGTAAAATCAAATAATAGAGATTCCTTGATTTAACTAAAGAATGACAATTTTTTATAAAATTTCACATTTTTCCATACATAACCTCATATCAATTTAACAACACCATTACTATAGCCACTATCGGCCACTACTATTACCACCACCACCGACATCGACGGCCACCACCTTCAACTACCATTACTGCTACTACCACTACTGCAATGACCACCATTACTATTAACTACCGACCACCACCACCTACTGTCATCATCACTAACACCATTACCATCACATTGCTACCATTACCATCACCCATCACCACCACACTATCGCTGTCGTTGCCATCGACACTGCAACCGCTATTTTCGTTACCACCACCTACCACCGTTGCCACTACTGCCACCACCACTATTGTCGTCACCACCGCCGTAGCTATCCCTATCCCCCTTCCAAGTCGCTACCCCGACTACTGCCACCACCACTACCACCATCGACTGTTACCATCACGGCCACTTACAACCACTGTCAACCATTACGATTGCCTTCGCCCCCACAGTTGATTTCCACCACCATCACCTATTACTTTAGAATTACTTAAGAAAGAAAATAGATCAAGGATAATTTAGTCATTAAAGTTTTATTAAGTACCTATTCTTAAGTTATGTATTAATCCAACTAAACAAAATAATATGTACTACACTCTTATTACATTCTTTAAAAATTGCAATTACATTCCTCCCTCATTCCATTTAGTAAAGTGAACAGGCAATAAACTAATCCTAATTTAGAAAGGGTCCATTTATTTTTATTCATTTGTAAAGCAAGTTTTTCTAAGTGATAAAATAACTTTATTATCTTTTCCTTTTTCTTTCCTTTTTCTTTTTCTTCTCTCCGTTTTTTTTTTTTCATTTTCTTACCTTTTCTTTTCTTATTCTTTTTTTAGTTCTTCTTTTTAAGTTTACAAGTACATATTGAATTACACAATAATTAAAAAAAAAATACAAAACAATGGAAAAGGAAAAAGGCCGAGTGTAGGACAAGGATGTGGGTCGGATCTTGGAGTAGTTTGGGTCGGTCACGTTTGGGTCATAGCAATGAGTGAAGATTAGCAATTTGAGGGTGGCTCGATTTAGGCAATGTCAACACCAAAACAGATGGGGGAAGGGTTTTTGATGTGTGTTTGTATTAGTGATAGCGTGGGTAGACATGGTGTCGTGGTTAATGGAGTTAGCTTAGCGGTTTTTGAACTTGTAGTAGTGGCGGTAGAGTTGGTGTGTTCGAGCGGTGGTAGTTGCAACTCAAAAGGATACTAAGACTTGGGTTTTTGGATGCCATGAGTATGGCCATGGCACCAATTTTGGTCGTGGAGTTATGGAGGTGGTGTTTCAAGAAGATGGTTACGATGGTTAGGGTTCGATTATGGTGGGTTCAGAAGCACGACTAGAGGGTACAGAGGTGGTTGGGAAGAGCTGGGTTGTAGAGTTTAAGTCAAGGGAGTTTGGTTAGGGTAATGATGCGGCTCAAAGGCCATCAACGAGAGAGAGAGAGAGAGAGAGAGAGAGAGAGAGAGAGAGAGAGAGAGAGTGATGGTAGAGAGAAAGAGTTTCGAAATGAGAAAAGGAGAGATTGAGAGTGAGAATTTATGCTTGGATGATCCTAACACCCTCAATTTATACTACTTGAGCAAATATTAAGATTGGAAAGTAACAAATTGAATTAAATTCAAGGAAATTAAGTGAGAGCTAACATTTCAGTTGTTGACTTTTTTCTTATTTCAACTGTTAATTTGGAAGCTCAAAGGGACAAATATCAATGTGTTTTCAGTCTCAATTCAAAGTAAGCTGTGTGGAGGATGTTATTGCACCATTAATTGGTGTGTTTAAGCATGGTTGTTATGTAGAAAATAGGGCTAAAGTGAAGGGGGTATGCCTATTTTGTTGAGGAAATGGAAGGAAACTACAAGAAAGAGTAGCAAAAGAGAAGGAAAATGTTGATGTGGCATTGACATGACGTCACATCAACTGTATCTTCCGATGGCATTGTGCTACATATCTTAGTGTGACACTTAGCAGTGGCAATTGAGGTGTCATGGTTACATGGCATGCTACATAGCTTAACGCATGGCACTACATCAGCCGTCACCCAATCAACTAGTACTACATGTTAGGATATGTGGTATAATGAACACTTAACACGTGGTGATGTGTTGTATATATTTTTTGGAAAAAGAGTAAAAGGCATTTTTATGCCTTTGGTGAGATTCGAATCCAAGACCTCTAAGCTAAACCCAATACCATGTCTAAGTGTATTATTATTTGGTTGTTAGCCTGTACTTTGTTCATATATGCAATCAAATATGATCAGCTTAGGTTAGATTTGAATCAAAGCTTAGGCTTAACAACCCTCCCTATACTAAGGCCCTAAAAACAGTTAAATAAAAACTTAAGTTATCTAAAACTTTATTATAATTTCTCTAAAATCCTCTATTTTTCTTAGTTTTTCCATTTTTTGTGACTTTTCCAATTTTCCTTTTTTTTATATTTTGTATTTTCTAAACTTTCTTTTTTTTTTTGTAATTTTTCTAAATTTCCCATTTTTTTTTATTTTTTCTATATTTCTAAAATTAAGATCCCTTATCATGTCTTAAAATTTTTTTTTTAAAAAAAAGGACGGTTGGGGGGGGGGGGGGGAGGGGGTGTGTGGGGGAAGAGAGTTAGGTACGGGGTGAAATTGTGGTATCTACAATCGTCAATTAGTATTTATTGCGATTATTAATTTGATGTTTGAGTTTACTTTATAGTTGTGAGCCTGTAGTACATAGTTAAGCATAATTACAAGAGTTTTAATGCGTTAAGAGATTAAGTATTGGGTCCTTCTGGATTAAGGAAGCTTAATAGTCGGATCTAGGTGCTTAATGAGATCTTGAGATATTCTATTTAGCAACGATGCAGGTAAATAAGGTTTCAGGATTAAGAATTAGCTAGAGATGCAAATCTAGCTAATTCAGAATCCAATTCCCATAGGAATAGGATTAAAAATCTCCATAATTTAGAGAATAGTTGAGATTGAAATATTGCATGGAACTAGATAGTAAATAATAAAGATTCACAAAGGATTATGTCCTTTTTATTTTAATTAATTCATGTTGCTTGTTTATTTTAATTAGTTTAGTTAATTAGTTTTATTGCTTTGCTTGTTCTTGTTTATTTTATTTTTCTTACATTATCAATACTTATCCATCTTTCCTATTTAATAACAATTTCCTCTATATTGTAAAGTTAGCTAATTGGAAATTGTAAGAAACTACTAGCAATTACATTCTCATACACTAGTTCTCTATGGGATCGATACTCGAACTCATGTTCGTTTTAAACTATACTATAACTTGATTAGATGTACTTGCCTATCATGTGGTATACATCCGATAAATACTATATGTCTTTATTAGGTAAAGTAGCCAATGAGGAGCATTGTGCTAATAGGTAAGTTTGGGAATGGACAATAGGCTGGTTAAGTGGATATTTATGTATACCTCAAGTAAAATTATATCTACTCTTAACCTTGCATGCTTTGTGATGTTTTGGTTTGGTTGAGCTTGCTAGTGGGTTTGATGTGTTGCTTGATGCATTATGTGGAGCTTCTGTATATTACTATTGCTAATTGAATGATGTTTTGATATTAGATTTGGTTATTGTGTTAGTGTTCTTGTTGTTTGTATGATATTTGTTGGGATTTGAGTTAACTTGGAATATGATATAGGGACTAACTCTACCTCCTAAGGCGTTCACTCAAGTGAATCAATATTGAGGTCATAAAACTAACAAAGAAAATAAGTAAAGGCTAGGCTAATAAGTAATGAGTAAGTTTACTTGAATTTGTTTGGTACTACTTGGTGTATGGCTTCATGCATTCATAGCATAGTAGAAAAAGGATCCATAAGTTAAGCTTTTATAAAAATCGAGTTTTCGCTTAGTTAAGTTTTAAATAAAAGCAAAGTTAGGTATACCAACTAAACAACTTGATTCATAAAAACTAAGTTTTGAAGCATATAGAACTACATTTCTAAACCACTTCATGTGGTTACTATTAACCTAGGTCTTGGGGATTGTACTCCTAAGCAGCTACTTGTTACCTATTGATTCTTGGACATTGTATCCAAATGCTTAGATATGTTGACTAACCAAATGAGTGCTGGGACTAGGATAGCATATCAGTACAAATACATAACACATGCAAGAGCATGGCATACATTATCTGCATTAATTGCTTAGTTTGGAAATGATAAGCTAATGTAATTTGACTAATTACCTATTGATGTGCTTATGGTATTAATTATGCTTGTTATTCTGTGTTTATTTACTCTCAATCAACTCACAATAGCTAAGGGGATAAGTTGTCTTATCCTTAGGTTAAGGATAAATTCGATAGAGCATTGCATCATAGTTTTAAGGAGACTTTTGAGTACTAGTTGAAGATAAGCTCTTGGAAGAAGTCGTTAGCTTCGGGATATGATTTAAGTGCATTAAAGCAATTCTTCAGTGAAGAGGTTGGTGTTACCTTACAAAAGATTTAGTGCAGTAGCTACAGTTGTAGTCGAAAGTGTGTAACTGTAATAGATTTCTATGTCATTTAGAGGTATATAATTGTGATATTCTAAGTATGGCTTACTTTTGTAATAACTTCTAATGCTGAATGTTACGTTAAATAAGAAGTGATTTAGAAACCAATGTTTTATGAAGTAAAAGAGTACGTTAGATCTTGTCTTCACCTAACTTAGGGATGGCATAACGAATTGTCTTAAAGTGCTAAAAGTTTGAAAAAAAATTTAAAGAGACATCTAAAAGGCAAGACATTACAAGTTCGCTAATAGTATTAGGTGAAAACTTATTAAGATTGAGTTTATTCATTGAATAGGCTTAAACTATGTGTTATCCATTAATCATAATTTGATCGGGATAATCTTAGATATGTATGGACATTATGTAATAGATCATAGAATAAACTTGACATTTCACTAAAATTAGGACTACTGCTAGAAATATGTCTAGAAATAGTTACTAAAAGCTTACACATAGGAACAATAAACTTTAAATAGGAAATTACATGTTACATAGAGTACAATTTTAGGCATTCTCAGGAAACTTATCCTTCCAACCTCTCCAATCTATGAGCTCTGTTCCTTACAACTTCTTGGATTCGTACCAGATCTTCTCAGTTAGCTGTGAGTTTCCCTTGGGTATCCCTCATGATTGTTGCTTCCATCTTCTTACAAACCAAATCTCTAAGTTAAAAGACCTTATGTCTAACCTTCTAATTGAAATATCATGCTACCCTATGCTGATAGGTGGTAACCTTTGTTCTTGTAATGTCTTAGATTTCCCTAATAGTATCCAAATTAGTCATCAGGCTAACTTAATTTGCCATAAGATCAAGTCCTTGTGTTTACAGATTAGGCAATTCTAATTCATTAGGCAAGACAACCTCTGATCTGAATGCTAATTTGAGTGAAGTTTCCTCTATTTAGATCCTGTGGGTGGTCCTATATCCCCATAAAATATCAAGGAGTTCGATAGCCCAGTTTCCCTTAGCTTATCAACCCTTCGCTTCAAGCAATACATATGGTTGTATTGATTGCTTCTACTTATCCATTAATTTTGGGGATGAGCGACTAAGGTATAGTTCAATTGTATGTCGCGCTTCTTACATAAAACTCATAACTTGTCATTGTCAAATAGTAGATCGTTATTAGATATAATCATATAGGGGATCTTAAATCTGGCTAAGATGAAATTCAATACAAATGACTTAACCTTTGATAAAGGCATATTTTTCATGTTTTAAAAGTGTAAATTAAGATAGAATTATTATAGATTTTATAGAAATCATTAAGAATTGGTACTTCATTATTTTCATTTAGACATTTCAAGAATTGGAGGATTCAAGAGTAGAATTACGAATGATTTAGAGGAATTTTAAGTAAATAAACGAAGTTCGGATCAATGCATACAAATGGGAATTAAAGGTAGCCGACCTAACAACTGGCTTACAACTTACAAGCTTGCACCGCCAGCTTTTGATGGCTACGCCACCAACCTAAATGCCGGCCTTGCACTTACACTACCGAGCTTCATAACCTGCCTTCATGAAAAAAAAAAAAAAAACTTCATACGAGCTAACCCTAATTTTTCATATAAATAGCTTATGCTTTATCGTTTGAGGGACTTGAAGACATACTTTTCCTTAGACATTAAGAATCGTAGAATAGTTTTTAGATAGTTTTTGAAAAATTCTTTAGGAGAAGCACTTTAATCATTGAGAGGATTTTACTTTTTTTGTGGAGACTAAGATTGAAGTTGCAATTGAAGATTATTTCTTTTCAATATAGAATTGGTGACATCTATGTCAATTCTTTTTATGCAATTTTGTGAATTACTTATGCTTTCAATTATGAATTTCCTTGCAATTTCAATGAATATTTGTGTTTTTGTTTTCAAATCCATGACTAACTAAAATTATTTGTAGGAATTGATGAGACCCTAGGTAGTTAAGATGATGATTGTATTCATGTTATAGGATTAAGAGATATATGGATGATTCATGATTTTAATTTCTATGATTTCGATTATAATTGTTCAATTGATTATAATTGTTAGAAACCCTAATGACATGGAAGTTAATATAGGTTTTGTTAGAAGTTCTTAGTTGATTTGATTAATCAATGTGGAAGTAGAGTTAATTGAATTAATTAGAAATTATCTAAAGGTTAATGCAATGTTTGGCAATTGATTATTTACTAAGACATTAGAGATAATTGATTTAAGACATTAGACAATCATAGTATTAAGAGATATATGATTATAATTTAGAGTCTACTGTTAATTGGAAGATGTGCAAGTTGACTAATTAATTAAGGGTTTAAATCCTTAAGTTTCTTGGTATAATAATTTCATTTGAATTATCATATAGATATTAATCTATATGATATGATAACAATTTGATTTGTGTAATCTAAGGTGGATTCTATTTTCCTACAATTCTCAATTAATTGCTTAATTTTAGCTTTTTCATAGTTATTTTCTTTTCAATAGTTTTAGAGTAATTATTAGGTTAATTAATTTAATTTTAATTGCCTAAATATTGATAAGAACTAGTATAAGATTAATAATTTCTTAGTCCTTGAGGGATCAACAACCTTACTTTTCTATATTACTTGATTCTGACCCAGTATACTTGTTGGAGTATTCATGATTTATTTTTATATATAAGTTTAAGCGAATCAACCTTCTACTCGGTTATCTTTGCTATTACCTCAACTTCAACCCACTTTATAAAATAATCTACTACACTTAATATGACTATCATTGTCTAGTAGCCTTAGGGAAAGGCTCAAGGATGTTTAATCATCACTAAGCAAAGGGTCATGGGTTCGATAAGCTCTAATGCTCACTTAATGGAGCGTGACTTAAAACCTCATGTTTTTGACATTATGGATACTATTGAACTACATTCTTAGCATCCTCTTTCATAGTCAGCCAATAATAGCCAAGGTTTAATATGTAAACATACAATGTATAAGCCTTAACATGATTACTACATATCCCTACATGTAGCGTGGAAAGAATTCATTGTGCTTCCTAAGGTATGAGGCAATGAAGATATAGTTGACTAAAGTTACACTTATTAAGTTGGTCGTCAATCATAATATAATCTATAACCTGATATACAAACCTTCAAGCTTCTTGTTTGTGAAGGGCAAGCACCTCATCCTGTAGGTGCTCGATAATCAAATCCATCCAAGATCTTTCTTTTGGATAGGACTGCTCTTCACAACAATGCTTCAATACCCCTTAGTTTTTGTTCAGCAAATACTCAATAAAGAACTTATTGTTCAAGTCTAGAAGTGATGTTAAGGCCAACTTCGACAATTTATCAATAGCAATATTTTACATTTTTAGGATTTGCATAATAGAAAAGGATAAAAATTCTTCTATAAGCATTCATACCATAACTAAATACTTGCTCATTACTTCCTCTTTTACTGTGTAATCCCCTTTGACCTAGTTGACAATTAGTTGTGAATCGAAAAACACTTTTATCCTTTTGGCTTCAACTTCCTTTGCCAGTTTTAGTCCAGTAATCAAGGCTTGATATTCGACCTCGTTATTGCTTATCGAAAATCCAAACTTTATCACATATTGGATTTTTAATTTGCACAACCCTTGCAAAATGAGTCCTACTCCACTACCTTCTCGAGTTGATAAACCATTTATATATAAGTTCCATATAGGCTTTTTAAGCAGATTGGCACTATCTTCTTTGTCTATGAATTCTACAACAAAGTCTGCCAACACTTGTGCTTTTAGTGTTGTTCTTGGTTTATACTGGACACCGTAGGTGCTCAATTCAAGGGCATACTTCATCATCCTACCTAAAGAGTTAGGCCGCTACAAAGCTTCTGCAATAGCTGATCCATAAGGACTATAATTTAATGAGCTTCAACGTATAATTTTAGCTTTCTAGCTAATATTATCATAGCGAAGATGAACTTTTCAATTTTTATATATCGTTGCTCTAAGCCTTGTAATACATAGCTTACATAATAGATCCGTCATTGCTCTTTCCCTTCTAGATGGACCAATATGGAAGAAAGAGCTTAGCTGCTAATAGATAAATAAAAGAATAGATCCTCCTTAGGGATGGATTTCAAAAGTACTAGAGGGGATGATTATATTTTTTTAACTTTTGGAATACAACTTCACATTCATCAATCCACTTAAATTTTTCAGGATTTTTTAAGTTTTTAAAAAACTCAGCACACTTGTCTATGCTCTTTGAGATGAATCTATTTAGGGTAGTAATTTGACTTGCCAACTCTTGGACTTCCTTAATAGTGCTTAGGTACTTCATATCTTTGATAGCATTTATCTTGATCAAGTTTGCCTCAATGCCCCATTGAGTCACCATATAACCTAAAAACTTGCTTGAGGTGGCCCTAATCATGTATTTCTATAGATTCAGCTTTATACTGTAACTTCTCAGTATATCAAAGGTTTCTTCAAGATTGATAAGGTGCTAATCTTCTTCCTTACTCTTAACTATCATATCGTCAACATACACCTCAACATTGCTGTAAATTTGAGGCTTGACCATTTTCATTACCAATCTTTAATAGGTCGCACCAACATTCTTTAGCCTGAAGGACATGACAATATAACAGCATGTACCAAATTTAGTGATAAATGAACTGTGTACTTCATCCTCTTTCTCCATTCTAATTTGATTATATCCAAAAACTACATCCATGAAACTAAGCAAAGCAAGTCCAGTGGTCGAGTCCATTTGATTGATCCTCAATAAAGGGAAGCATTCTTAAGGGTAGGCCTTATCCAAATCAGTGATGTACATGCGCCATTTGCCATTCGACTTTTTGACCAGCACATAGTTGGTTAGCTATGTTGGATAAAGGTCTTACCGTATGAATCCTACCTTCAACAATTTTTAGACTTCCTCTTTCATTGCAGCTTGTCATTCTAAGGTAAAATGCCTTTTCTATTGCTGAACAACCTTCTTATTAAGATTTATCTTCAGTTTGAGTGTCATGACTTGTCTTGGGATACTAAGCATATTTGAAGGGGCCCACGCAAACACATTAGCATTATCTTTGAGGAATTTTATTAGATCTTGTCTAAGCTTCATTAACAAAGGCCTCCCAGTCTTAGTGGTTTTTCCAGCTCACTTCCAAGCTATATTTTCACAACTTCTTCTTCATTCCTTTCTATATTACTTGCTCGACCTTATGGATTCACCTCAATATGAAAAACTTAATTGCACTTAGGTACTCTTAAATGTAAGACTCGTATTAGTGTGGCTAGGTTTGATAGCCGATTTAAGGCGCTTGAGAAAGTAACCCACTTAAGCTAAAAGTTTACAAAGGGCTTCATGAGTTTGGTTGAGGAGTTGTCGTAGGCTTAGAATTTAAAAATATAATAGAATATAAAAAATATAGCCAAAATCATATAAATTTACTATATTATTATTATCGGTAACGTGCAAATTGAGTCTCAGAAAATAATGAACACTTAGTGATAAATTCTAAGAGTTATATAATTAATATTGTACATTAAATAATATATAAAAGACATGTATATATATATTGGGTATAATTATTAAATAAATATATATACCTGTAATTATTAAAAATGCCTAAAATGGGGTAAAATCTACTAAATAATTAATAAAATTGGGAAAATTGTTAAAAGGTTATAAAACAATCAAGGAAATTTAGAAGGAAAATGATGACACATATTGGATGAAAAGGACACATGGAATGGAAATTTAGAAGGAAAATGAACATTTGGACTTTGAAAAATCTCTCCATCGATCAAAGCATCTTCTACAATTCCTAAGAGCACTTTCAACATGAAGTTTAGTCAGTTTGAATGTGGAGAAAAATTTAGAAAGGCTTAAGAAGGGTCAAAAAAGATCTTTGCAAAAATGGCAAGAAAATGATACAAAATAGAAGGATTTTGGGTTCTTTAAACTAGCCATTACGTGGGAGTAAGCCAAACCAACTAGAGACAGTAGATTCAATGCCAACTTAGGAAGACAAATTGCCATCCGTAGATGATTGCTGGAGTTGCAAGTAACGGTAAGTTTCAGTTTTGGCTATTTTTGATTTTATTTTTCTAAAAATAGTAAATGAACTCTAAAAATTATAATTTTTGGTTTCCCTAGGTAATTTTTCATGTAGAATCCAAAATGTAACTAGATTCTTCAAATACTAAGTTGAAATATGTGTTTGTTAAGAATCTGGACAAAAAATGAACCCAAAATTTATATATAAACATTTCAACATGCCTAATTCAATTCCATGCAAAGATTTTTCGAAAATTCAAAAATTGAATTTTAGGGTTTTTTTCTATCTAATATGCATATAGCTAAAATTTCTTAAAATAGGTGTTTGATTTAATAATTGGGTCATCATATACTGGTTTATAGCTGTATTTAAGGGTTGGAGTATTGGGTTAGAATGTTAGAGTAAGGAAATAGGGATGTAGATGCTAGAATTTTGTCATTTGGGAATTCAAAATATAATTGGTGCTGGTCAGAAAATAAGTCAGAAGGTGTGTTAGAATGTAAGTTGGTGTGAACATAGTGAATACACTAGAAATTTGATTTAGATTATTAAGAGGCTATCATTGGACTCTACATTATTTCTATAAAATAAAATGGAAGTTGGAAACTTTCTAAATGAGCATTTAATTTAAGATGGCAGGCCAAAAACTTCATTAGAAACTGGATCAAAATGTAGTTTGGTATGTAATAATCTTAACCATACTAAGTGATGGGAATCAATCTCCGACTATATCCAAGCCGTAGCAGACCTGCCTGAAGCCAAGGCCTATCAATGCTTACTGAAGTCGAGCGACATCCAAAAGGTCGAGAGAGAGGAAGATAGACACTTGTCATTGAGTCTATTGTCACCCGAGGTGCTGAGATACCATAAGGCTAAGTGCTCGGAACCAAAGAACCACTCAATACGGCATCGAGAGACTCGTACCGATTGATTCTAGGACTTGGCAATTATGGACTAACCTTTCTAGTGTTTTGACCAAACACTGTAAGACTTCAGGAACTCCTTCCCGAACCTGTACATCCAACTGCCAACCCCATTTGGTTCTAATACTACTCCTTCCAAGACATAGCAAGTGACTACATGCCGACTTTCCTTATAAAACGCATATTTTTATATTCTTATACATGTTTTCCTTTATTTTATTTATAGGCTCGATTCTTTAAAGTTTAAGGCCTTGTACATTATTTATAGTTTTACCACTAGGGTTTAGGACTTGCTATAAATAGCAATATCTTTAAACATCAAAAGATGAAGACATACAACAATATATATGAAATTAGACAGAAAAAGTATATTCCGGTGATTGGAATCTTTTACCTTTGTGTGCAAGGCTACTCTTAAGCTAGCATTTGCTGGATTATTGAGTATAGATTAAGCTCTTTAACCTCTCCCGCATTCTTATCGATCTTGACCTTAAGATTGAGGTGAACCCCTTCATTTGAATTGGTTAGTGAGTTGCATCTAACCTTCATTTGAATCCCGAGCAGCATTTAGTATCCGTGAGTTGTATCGAACCTTATTTCGAGCTCAAACCCCTGATTGTGTTTATGTCTTAGTGCAAGATATCCATTCACATTTATCATCGAAACATTCCTGTTCTTCGTACCCATTTCTTTTGGAATCCCGAATACCCCTTCTGTATTCCCAACCCGCTACTATTTCTTTGATCCTTACCACTAAGAGTTCGACGGTAAATTAGCTAGTGATTTGTATATGGATTCTATACCTATATTAGAGTCAGAATATAAGTAAAAGGCAACTTAAATAATAGACATACCATAAGGATTGGGTCAAAACACAACTTAGAAACTTAGTCAGAAAGTAGTTTGATGGAAGATGATAAAAAAAATATAAGAGCAACTGGGAATCGAAGATGGTTGATACTAAATGTTGGACCATTGGGAGTCGGAGAGTAGATTAGAAAGTCGCATATCTATCACTTCTAAGAATTTATTAAAGTCAGAACTTGAATCGAAAACTACTATGTAGCAATTTATATCAAGTTAGAACCTTTGTTAGAAGATATCCTATTTTAACTAATATTTAATAAACACTTTAGAAAAACTAACCTAACACAATTGGAAATATACTTAAATATCCATAATGAACACATATGTTATATAATGGACATGAACTAAATATGTTATGTTAAATTTTAGGGATAATAAAGAAAGACGAAATGAGAATGACACACGAAGAGAATAAGCATATCCAAGTAAGTGAGATCAGTGTTTCATTGCACTTTGAAGTTTTGTTAAGAATACTTAGAAACCTTAGTATATGTCTTGTTTATGGTTGTAAGTTAGTTGCTTGTGCATATGCAGCGTGTGTACTTGAATACTGTTATGTTATTGGATTGCTGGATTGATGTGTTAATTGTTTTATGATATTACATGCTTTGAACTGTTTGAATTTTCTTGATCAACCTAAAAGCAATCTAACACAAACTGGACTTAACTACTAATTGGACTTGCATTGCAACCCATTAGGGGAAATGACTAGGAAGTGAAGGCCAAACATAGACACCTTTGTTGAGAACAGTAGAAATGGTTCTCTTCTTACCCTGAGTCAAACTAAGTGACAAGAGAAGGGGTCATGGCTAGGTTAAGATCAATGGTTCGAAGGTTGTTTTAGGAGGAGCATGTTTTGCATTACACAAGCCCCCATTTAGTAACCAAATTCTTAAGTGTGCAGCATTAAACTCTTTGGCACCTGGATTAAAGCAGGCACAATTTCTCTGATCTTACAACAACCGGTCAATGTCGTATGACGGCATTTGCTTGATTATACATTGCATCTAACTAGACTTGCTTAATAACCCTGATTGCTTCATATCAGATATGTGCTACTGTCTCTATCTCACTTATTGAACAAGTTATTGTTTATTCCTTGATAGTTATTTTGAAGATTTCCCTAGTAGACTCACCAGAAAGCCAGAGAATGGGATTGGGCAATGAGTTTCAAGATTTACCTGACTGGATTTCTATTCGGAATATCGACTATACTAACTTGTAAGAAAATTAATAGGGTCTCCTCAGGTGACCCTTAGTTTTCAATCAATAAAATTTGTTCCATGTTCTGCAAGCCTATAGATTTTAGTGAAATTTTAGTTTTAAAAAATATTTTTTCAAAATCTATTTTTAAATATTACACTACAGGTTGATTCCTACTAAGTACCGAATGGGTCCTTTTAAGTAATGGAGTGGTGAACACCATGTGTAGGCAATACCTATGTTAGTAGCTAAGGTGGTTAGCTTTTAGCATAGGTTAGTTGATACGGTAAGGCTAGTATAATACTTTAGTTTAGGATGTGACATTGAAAACAAAAACTTCATTAATTGTTGATCCCCTCTACAGACACTAACTCCAATAGGAGTAAGGAATTTAGCTTTTAAATGCGTGATTAAGGGGAACATGCCAAATAGATTTTGATATGGTCGGCCAATGATCATGTTGTAAGGCAACCAACACTTGATAACAAGGAAGTTCACCTTATCTTCTACCACATTGTTGTCAACTCCAATTTGAATTGGGAGTGTAATTACTCAATTAACCGGTATAAGCTAGTTATTGAAAGCATACAAGACATAATCATACGACCTTAATTACACTTTAATTTTGGGCTTCATTTGGTCAAAGGCATGCTAGAATATGATATCTGCTAAGCTTCCTATTTCAATTAAGATCTTTTAAACTTCAAAATTTTCAATTCTCTTTCTAATAACTAATGCATCATCATGAGGTCTTTGTTTTCCCTCAAAGTCCTTTTATATAAAAGTTATAAAATTGTCGACCTTCATTTTCTTGCCCTACACATCACAAACATAACTCATGGTGATAGTTGAGCTCGGTGAGCAAGACTAACTTAAATTGGAGGGTCTACAGACTATGGTGTTTATAATACTATTGAGGCTATGTTGTTGTTACCTCTTTCTCTCGCCTCTTTTCTAACCTGGGGAAGTTGATCTTCCAAATCTTGTTCATCCCTTCTCCTTTGGGTTGGTCGCTTAATGTCCTCAAAACTGTAAGCTAGGAACTTCCTCAAATAACCTCTCTGAACTACATCCTTAATAGCGTTCTTGAGTTATATACACTCGTTGGTATTGTGTCCTCTATGATGATGAAAATCACAGTATTTATTTGAGTTTCTTCTCAAAGAGTTTCTTGCGATACATTCAACTCATTGTAATACTCTTTGATTTTGCACTTTCTTCAATACATCAGATATTGGACAATTAAGTGGAATATGAACATAATAGATTAGAATTCATAGCCTTTTCCTATCATTACTGCTCCCTTATGAATAATGGTCATCTAAGCCACCAAGCCTATCTTTCGCACTCTTTCAATTCTTGTCATTCTTTCAATCAATCCTATTTTAATTGTCCTCATGTTGAGCTTTTACGTTGTCTTCTTGTCGAATGAAGAAGTAGCTTTCACATTCAAATTTTGCAAATGTCTTGGGTTTATTCTTTGCTAAGCACTTAAAGAAATCTCCATACGGCTTTACTCCATCAATTATAGCATTTAAAGCAATGCTTATGTTTAAGTCAAGGATCTGAACCATCCCGACTGTAAACTAAGCTAAATATTCTTTGATAGATTCATCAGATCTTTCTTTGGTAGTGTTAAGGATAAAAGAATCCTTAACAAAGAGTTTACTTGCAAGGAAGTGTTGTAGAAACACTTCTATCTAATCTTCAAAACACATTATAGTGTTCGGTTTCAAATATTTAAACCATATACTCGTGCCATTTCTCAATGTTGATAAGAATGCTTAATAAGCAATTACGTCACCTAAGCCGTATAACTTGGCGAGTGTGCGATAATACTCCAAGTAACCCTGAGGATCTTTTGTCCCATTATAAGTTTCAAACTATGGAAGTTTGATATGCAAAGGTATCACTTCTTCAAGGATCTCTAGGATGAATGGGCTCTTCTTCAAGATAAATGTCCGACTAGTCAATGCATGGGTGCTTATATGTGAGGGACCAATGTAGTATACCTGTTGTGGCCATTTTCCTTTATCTACTTTCTTAAGTATAAGGGCTAAAGCTTCATAGGTCAATAATGAACCGAATTGCCAAAATCATTAACACTATTATCCTGCCACTGATGATTTTAGTTCAACATGATAATCATATTGAGGATGTCATCATTCTTCTTTATTAATTCTTGATTTTCTTCTACCAGATTAGCACAAAATTGTTCTAACCTAGCTAGACAATCTTCTTCCAAGTGGTGCTTAGTCCCCTTCAGCAACTATTGGGAAGTAGTTCCAACAATAGCACTTTTTGTCATCCTTGTCTTAACTACCATTGAGATGGTTCAAAATAGGCGACACCAATTGGTAGAAATCCCTGTAAGTTGATTCTTATAAGAGAGAAAAATAGTAAGGTTATAAGAGTGCTAGGATTAATCCAACATAGCCACTCTATTGCACAAGTGAGTAAATATTTCGGTGTTTAAAAGAAAGGTAAGTGAGTAGGTAATATGAGTGTCTAGAGAATCCTTATAGAAGATTCTTGCTCCATATTAATAGGTATGTATCTTTTAACCACAATATTAGAGAGGTTGAACCATCTAAGACACATGGCAACTTCCAAATCCCTTTATGTATAAAATATGAAGAGGAATGGGTAGTTAAGCAGTTGTAGGTTGACGGTTATAAACTGTTTGTGCTCCTTTTTTTTAATTCGAATGGTTAGTTAAGGCAAGTCGGGCCTTCTGGCCCATTGATCAGTCAAGCCTAAAAAGACACTTTGGTCGTCAAATTAGGTTGGTAACTCCAAATTGGAAACAGGGTGGTGGAATATCGAGCAATTGCAAATGTGGATGAAATTCCCTTATCAACACAACCCTTAATTACTGGACTAGGTCTTTAAGTAAAATCCATTAAGTTGAGCCTAAGGCCTCCTATTCTATTACATGTTGAATTTAGCAAAACAACCCAGTGATCCAAAAATTTAATCTCATGATTGAATAATAATTCTTCAAAATTAAGTCTAACTTACTACTACGATTACAAAATTTAGCATTAGGCAGTCTATAGTCTGTCCATATAGGCTTTCTAACCTATAGATTGAAACAAGGACACATTACCAACTGGAAACCCAATATTTACAATTTGAGGAAAGTGCACACACATGCCCATAAATATCGAGCCTACTTTCTATTATGCATAGTCAATTTTGACCATATTTTGTGTCATAAATATTGTTGTCCTCTTTATACTTACACAATACATATTTGAATTCTCTCTCTCCTTATGTATTATTACAAAAGGAAAAAAAAAATCTACAATATTCATTTTTGATATATTTAATGTTACAAAGTAGCACATGAGTAAATATAGTATATAAATATATACACATACATACAAATATATAAATATGTACACATATAAATGTATGGAGGGGAGGGAGGAAGGAAGACATGCAAATGTTCTTTCTTGTGTTTTATTTTTTTTTTTTATATTTTTACTAAGTCCTATATACTTTTAACATAGGTTAAATTGCATATATACTCTCTTATGTTTACTTTATGTAATACAGATCGTTAGAAAGGATAGCACGCTGCTATCTATGTCACGAGAGGCAAAAGGGTGAGTCTGAACTATAAGATGGTCCAAACGATAAATGGAAGTCAAAGGTTATGCAGCAGTCGTTGTGCATTGACAGTAAATATGACTTACCAACGCCTCATATGAGCTCAAACTATATTTGCTATGAAACATAAGTATAACATAAGGTTGCTCACTACTAGTCCATGCATAGTAGCCTAGATAAGAGCTCTTCAAGATCTCGGTTCTTGTCAAGAAAACACTAGCTCAAGAAGAAGGAAAGGTAAAATGTTTGAAGGTCAATATCACTATTCTGATGGATGCAGCTATTATATATTACAAGTATTTATATGACCCAATTAGGGTAAGCCCTAGAGATACGTAAATTATGAAAAGGATTCCTACTAGAAAAGAAAAGGGGATTAGATTGCAAGGGAAAAGTTGTAATAGACAAAAGAATATTCAATTGCAAAAGGATAGTACAGATATCGAGAAATGATACGCGTGTCAACTATCCAGTTTATGCTCCCGATGGTACTGCTTGCTTAGCAGAGTTGATTTTGAGTAAAGTTTATCGAGTCAGATATGTGATAACTTATCTATTCAAGGCTTGATCGAGGTTAGTTTAGTGGGCCACCATTCTTCGGCTTAGCCTCAGTTGGTTAAATTGGAAGGCTTGCCCTCAGTTGGTTAGATTAGAAGTGAGCAGCTCATCATAGATGCATGTCAGCTTGACCATATGCAGATAAGTAGTCGGCTCAATAACCAGTAGAGCACCTAAAAAATCTTCTCAATGAGACAAGGAAAGTTTGAAGCAAAGTACCTCTATGGTTCACAATAGAAAATACAATGTTCTTCAAGGCTTAACTCTCTTTAAACAGCTCAGTAAGCCATATGAGTAAGTCTTTGAGCTTAGGTGCGAGTAATTAGTCCTTGATCCCTATCACACCCTTCAAGCTATTTGAGATTTGGGATCAAATCTAGCTCGGACGCTCGTTGCTCATCTTTAGGGACATACAAATGGAGGTTGACACGTTAAAGGAGTTTAAAACCTTAATCTTTAGGTAATTCAATCCTATAGGCATTAGGGTTGATTCTTTCAAGCACTCTAAATGGTCCATCGGCTCTAAGAGATAACTTGCTTTTCCTTAAACTTAGAAATTGTTTTTTACTAAGGTAGCTTTAAACCAAATCACCACGCTAAAATTCTTATTCTTTCATCCTTTACCTTGCCTCTTGAGCTTGGTGGCAGCTCGGCCTAGTTGTTCTATGACCTTTTGGTGCATGGCTTTAATGGCTTTGGATCTCTCTATGGTTTTTTAATCTTCACTTTGTCTTGGAAGAGGCATCTGGTCCAATATAAGCTTAGGGTTGAATCCATATGTGACCTCAAAATGGTGAAATGCTTGTAGCACTGTAAGGGGTCTTGTTGTAGGCGAACTCAATTATGGGTAGGCATTGATCCTAATCAGTTATGTTCCGACCAGCACCAACTTAAAGTAGAGTTCCCACTGTTCTATTGACAGCCTCAATCTATCCATTCGTATATGGATGGCAAGATGTATTAAATAATAGTTTGGTTCCCATTCGCCTCCATAAAGTTCTCTAGAAGTGGCTCATGAATTTCGGGTCTCAATTTGAAAAAACAGTCTTAGGCACTCCATGAAGCTTGATGATCTCCAGCAAGAAAAGAGAAGAAATAGCTAAAGCATCATTAGTTTTGAAATAGGGCATGAAGTGTGTTATGTTACTAAATCAGTCTATGACCACCTGATGTAGTACTTCCTTCAAGACATCTTCGATAGTCATAACATAAAGTCCATGCTCAACACCAACCATGGTTTGTGGTTAGGATCAACAAAGGGAAATATTGCCCTTACTTAGCTTAGGTTTTTGCTCTTCTACATGTAGTACATCTTTCTAGTATGGCTTGGACACCTTTCATCATCCTTGGCTAAAAGAATCTAAAGGCTAATACCTCATGGTTTGGCACTTGCCAAAATGTCCAGTTAATCCTCCACTATGTTCCTCGTACACTAGTAATTCTTGCATAGAACAAGTCAGCATACATAGTCTCCTCTTCCTAAACAAATACCCGTCCTCCCTATGATAGTCATCAAGTGTTTTACCATCTTCACATCTAGCATAGATAGGTTCAAAGTATGGATCATGAGCATATAAACTCTTGATTATAGAAAATCTAAGAAGTTTGATCTAAAGTATAGTCAAGAGAAAATGTTGTCTTCATAGAGCATCAGCTACTATATTGTCCTTGCCATTCTTGTACTTAACAACATAAGAAAATCCTTCCATAAACTTAACCCACTTGACCTGTCTTTGAGATAACTTGGGCTAGCTCTTCAGATATCTCAAAGATTTATGATTAATATAGATCACAAATTCTTTAGGTAACAAATAATGTTACTAGACAATCAGAGCTTGGATTAAGGAATAGAACTTCTTATCATATATTGAGTATAGCTCTTTTAAGCTTCTCATTGAAGTGGGCAATAGGTCATCCCTCTTGAATTAGTACGACTCTTATGCCTAGTTTGGATGCATCACACTCCACTTTAAATACTTCGTCAAAGCTTCGTAGAGCTAAGATAGGGGTGGTAGTCAACTTCTTTTTCACCTCTTCAAAACCGTTATATTCCTTCTCTCCCTACCTGAACTCTAAATTTTTCTTCGACAATTTCGTAAGTAGGGTCACAATAGTACTAAGTTATTTATGAATCAGGATAGAATGATGCCAAGCCATAGAAGCTTCAAAATTTGGTTAAAGAAGGCATCGACTATTCGATAATAATCCTTATCTTCTCATCATCAACTCATATACCACCGCCACTCACAAAAAATCCCAAAAGAACCACTTTAGGTTGGCAGAAGTCACATTTCTTTAAATTGGCATAAAGCTTCTCAACTCAGAGTTTTGAAAAGACTACTTAGAGGTGCTCACAGTGAGTCTCCAAGTCAAGGCTGTAGACTAAAATGTCATCAAAATATACCACCACAAATTTCCCTATAAGCTCTTAGAGCACATAGTTCATCAATTTCATGAATGTGCTCAATGAGTTCGACAGTCCTAAAGGCATTACAAGGCATTCGTAAAATCCATTGTAGGTCTTGAACGCAATTTTCCACTTATCTCCTTCTCGCATTCAAATCTGATGGTATCTAAATTTGAGAACAATCTTGGAGAATACTCTTGCTCCATTCAATTCGTTGAGCATGTCATCAAGCCTTGGTATAGTATACCGGTACTTGATGGTAATGTGATTAATTGCTCAGCTATCTATATACATCCTCCATGTCTCGTCCTTCTTTGGCACTAACAAAGCTAGTACAATACATGGGCTTAAGGACCCTTGTACGTACCCTCTCTTAATTAGCTCATCTACCTGACTTTGCAGCTCAGAAGCATGTTCAAGATTTAGCCTATACGTAAGCTTGTTTAGCAGAGCAACTCTTGGCTACAAGTCTATTGCATGTTGATTACTTCAAATGGGAGGCATACGTTATAGTAGTTCACCTAAGAATAAGTTAGCAAACTCATCTAGGAGGGACTTTACCTCGTTAGGTAGCAATTCTTCCTCCGATCCTCTCATCTCAGGCAACCTTTTAACCAACAGATAGGTCAGCTCTTTAAGATTCATTTCCCTCTTCAACTTGACTTAGGTCATTACCAAAGCCTCTTCTTTTAGAACTCGGCTTAGTTGAGTTTGCATGCCTTTAACTTACTCGGTAGTCATGAGGCTTAACTTCGCCTTCCTACCTTCATTCTCTAATGAGCAGATGTTCCTCCTTCCATCATACATGACCTTCTTATCAAACATCTACAGTTTGCCAAGCAGGATATGAGATGCACTCATAGGCAATACATCGCAAAGCACTTCATCTTAGTAATTACTAATATAGACCAAAATAGTAACTTTCTTGGTCACCTGTAAGGCTCCTTTATCATTGAGCCAATTGTTAGACCATGAAAGCAAATACTACAATAACATAGCTACCACTATCAACAATTAATGCATATAACAACCTATTCACTTTATAGCCAATGTAGAACAAATTTTCTCGTTATTTGTCTTCTAGTGTCGAGTTCACACTCATCATTCACCTTAGTATCATGGTCATAAGTATGAAATTTCCTTCTTCACTATAAATAATCTCCTTTTCCTTGGATAGCTCGCTTTGCTCGATATTTTTTAGCTCTTCCACCTCCTCATTAGTACAATCAACCTGAATGATCGACGTTTCTCCTCAAATCACCATGGTTCTTCTATTCAAACATTGGGCAGCCATGTGTCCAAACTTTTGACACTTAAAGTGCTTAATTTCACTCATCTTTCTTCCTAAGCTCTAGCCTTTCTCGAACTTCCTTGGTTTCTCCTTTTCCATTACTCTTGTATTTTGAGCAAGTCAAACCTTAGTAGCTTTTCTTGGTTCTAAACATATAGGTCTACTCAAAACAGGTTAGCTAATGGCAAGTAGACTAATAAAAGCTAGAATCTCCCTACTTAGTACCTCTCAATTCTCTAAGTAACTTAAATAGCTTCATCAAGTGAACCAATATCCATAATCTTCTAAATATCTCTAATCTCATACTTCAACCTATTAATGAATCAGGATACAGTTCAGTCTTTAAGCTCAACAACTTTGAAATGGATCATTAACATTTAGAACTCTTTCACATAGGCATCAACACTTGATCCTCCTCACCTTAACTCTTATAACCTTTTGAATGTGTCCTACAAATAATAGCTTAAAACAAATCTTCAACTCATGACTCTTTTTATTTCATCCCAATGCCTAACTTCAGATTCTCCTTCTCTTCTACGGGTAGGTTTTTCCACCACGTGACAGCATAGCTACTAAACTTCAGCATAGTAAGTCTGACCTTAGCATTATCAAGCACTTCATGACACTTAAACTGCTTCTTAATCTTATCTACCTAATCTAAGTAGTCCTCAACATCACCATTCCTAGAAAAACTAGGGATATGCATGCTTAATCCTTCCACTCTAGGAGCTCGAACATTTCCCTCATCAAGTTGATAATACTCTTTCTCATCATCACCTACTTCCCCATCCTCTTCTTCTATCTTATCTAACGCTAGCCTCCATTGAGTTACTCTATCTAATCCTCCAACTCCAGGTAGTCAAACTAAGGCGTTAGCTTAGCCGTAGCGACCATTGCCTCTTTCAGGCAACTCAGTGATTCACCCTTTATAAGGGTCATTTCGAGCTCATTGCCTATCTTCATTTATTGCAGTTACTAAGCTAGTCACCAAAAATGTAAGCTTATCCAGTTGTTCAACAGTAGATTGGGGCATGAAACTCCCTTGTTAACCTCTGACATTACGAGCACTACTCTCTCGGTTACCTAGGGTTCCTTTAACACTAGAGTCAGACATTGTCATCTATTTCAACAGATTAATAGCTGAAACAAAACTCAAAATTCTTCCCACAAATAACAACAACAAAATGATACTTAACACTCCTATAACTGTTAAAACCACATAAAGTAAACCAATTAAACACTTACACTCTATTTCGCGAATAAGAAATAAGGGAAAGTAGAGTACTAAATTTCTTTAACACTTACCACTCCTCTAACACTCACAACAACAACAACAAATAGTTTCCACAATACGTTGTAATAAGTTACACAGGGTACAAAGTAATAGAAACTTGCTCAAACATAGCAATGCTCTAATAACAAGATGATATAGATAGTTGGGAAGGATAACATATGGCTACTAATATCACACGATGGTTTGAAGAATAAATGGAAGTCAAAGTTGAGTAGAGGTCCTCATACACCAATAGTGGATATGACTCATCAACTCCTCATACAAGCTTAAACTATACTTGATATGACGTACAGGTATAACATGAGGTTGCTCACCACTAGTCCATGCTCAATAGCCTAAATAAGAGTTATTCAAGGTCTTAGTCCTCATTAAGAAAACATAAGCTCAAGAAGATGGAAGGGTAAAATGTTAGAAGTTCACTATCACTATTCTAATGGATGCAGTAATTACAAATTATAAGTATTTATATGGCTCAATTAGAGTAAGTCTTAGATTTACATAAATTACTAAAATGATTCCTACTAGAAAAGGAAAGGGGAATAGATTACAAGGGCAAAGTTGTAAATAAACAAAAGAATATTTAATTACAAAAGCATAGTATGGATGTCAAAAAATGATACGTGTATCAATTGTCTAGTCTATGGTCTTAATGGTACTACTTGCCGAATAGAGCTGATTTTGAGTAAAGTTAGTCAAGTTAGATATTTAGTAGCTTGGCTATTCAAGGCTTAAGTAGGGTTGGTCCAGTGGGGAACCATTCTTTAGCTCGACCTCGACTAGTCGAATCAGAAGTGGGAAGCCTAACCTCGAATGCGTGTCAACTCGACCATATGTAAATTCAATGCTTACCTTAGTCATGGCAATAAGTGGTCATCTCGGTAATTGGTTGGGCACCTCGAAAATCTTCTCAATGAGACAAAGAGAGGTCAAAGCATGGTACTTCAATGGTTTGCAATGGAAAATACAATGTTCTTTAAGGCTCAACTCTCCTTAGGCAACTCGGCGAACCATGTAGGCAAATCTTGTAGCTTAAAAGCAACTGATTAGTCTGTAAACCCCATCATTATGTGTGTTTAGTTGCCTTGTTTTTGATATTGTGTGTTTAAATCCTAAAATATTAAAAGAAAAAGAAGTGTATTTATACCCAATGTTACTAGTTTACCCTTTGATAAAATAATAAAAAAATGTAAAAATTAGAAGGTGTATAAAAGCAAAGGTAAAATAATCATATAGAAATTTAAACATACCTTTAATTTTTAAAATATTTAAAGGTATAAATGCACAATATAATAACTGCTATGTGTAAAAAAAAGTATATATAAAAAAGGAATTTTTACAATTTACCTTTAAAAGTAATAAATAATTTTGAGAGTCACACTAATCAATATCTTTTTATTATTAGATATTGTGAGGAATATATATATATATATATATATTACACATGTCATTATAATGGTTTTACACTTGTAATTTTTCTATTAGATAGTTTAGATTATTAATTTCTATAGTAGTTGTACAAATATCTTAGTGGTTGTATAACATATGGCAGAAATCCTGTTATATTGATACATCTTCTTCTTCCTTTGTACGCATATGATAATTTATGTTCATCAAAATAGTGAAAATTTACTTCAATTCTTATGAGTCATATTTAATTCTTGCAAATTCCACATGTTATCATAGTATAGTTCTAGTTAATTTGTATTCAATTGCTGAAGTAACTTGTTGAAGTTTACTAGATTGATTGTGTTTGTTTGAACACTGAATGATGAGTAATTAAGGAACAATTGTATAAAGAGATTCAAATTCTTTGAATCCACTCTATATTTCTATGTTTAATAATCTTATAATGGTTATTGGAAATATAATTTTTAATGGATCAAACTATTTTATATGGAGTAAAGTAATTCATGTGGAACGGTTATGTTTTATTGATAGCAACATTTAAAGACCTAATGATGATTCACTACATTTGGCCAATTGGACTAGGAATGAATGGTGCGTTGTTGGCTATTGAACTCTATGACAAATGTTATTTCACAAAACATGCAAAATCTGCTCATGAGTTGTAGAAGGACATAAGTGAATAACATGACCAAGGAAACAGATCACTAATTTTCTAGCTACAACATGAAGTAACTAGGTATTTGGTGGGGTTACAGAGGAGGAAGAACAGGCAAACTTAGTATCTCAAGAGAGCACGTGTAATGGTGGATCAAACTTACTATTCTTGATCGTTCTTGAATTATTCTTGATAAATTTCCTTTCTAATCTTTTGAAGAGTAATTTCAATAGAGCCTTAGTATTCTATCTCAAGCTTATCAATATTCTCAATGAATCAAATGAGAAGAGAACCCTCCTATTTATAGAGTTTGGAAGCCAATCTTATTTGTTGAATGACTTTAAAATCAATGGCCGAGATTAAGCCTTATTATTGAAGCTTATCCTCTTCTTTAGCTTTTATGGTCTTGAATGTGGGCTTGGATTTATCTAAGGGTTTATAATAATAAAAAGAAGTTCATTATTGTTATAAATAAGCTTAAAACACATATAAGCTACCTTAAGGCCCTTTAAATCCAAACGAAGCACAATGAGCTCAAAGAAAAGCTATTTTTCGAGACTACCTTTCATGCTTAAGATAACGAGTAAGGCCAAGAGTAAAAAATCCAATTTGGTAATCCCCATTCTAAGTCTACTAAGCCAGATCTACATAAAACATCTCTAATTGGACTTAATTCCTTGAACTTTGACACTAGTCCAAGAAATCAATCCATAGCGTTAAATTGGATTAAAAATTCAATTATTGAAATGACCCACTACATTTTACCCCTTAACAAAAGTCCCTTTGATGAAATCAAGGAGAGTTTTGGACATTTCTAGAGTTTTGTTCCTTCGAACTTACTATATAGATGCACCAAATATTGATTTTGCCACCTAATTATTTATTATGTTGAGGGAATTAATACCTCTTCCTAACCATTGATGAGTTAGGTAATATAAATCAGTATTGGCATTGCCCTAATGAAATCCATTTCTTTACATTCTGTGTTGTACCTTGTTATGATTCAGTTACCCCTAAGTTATTGCTTTGCATTCATAGCATGGAACTAACAATCTAACTTTCCTTAGTGATTTTCTTTTTTACATGAAGCTTTGTAGAGGGAATAAAGCCATTTGAGCATATATAGAAATTTGGAGCTTTAAGAATACTTTTGTCTATAGATATTATATATATGCCTCATACATACAAGTCAATGAGGAAGTGCTATTGTGAAGTAGAGTGGAGCTCTAAAGTGAATCTCTCTTCTCTCTCTCTATGTATGTATGTATGTATGTATGTGTGTGTGTGTATGTATGTGTTTTGGTTTCAAGGCTTCATATCTTATTTTTTACAATGAAGCTCTTGAGAATCATGTTAATTGATGTAGACAAGTACACTTATCAGTTTATAATATAACAGATATGAATCTGAATGTCAATCCCATAGGGACTAATATGATTATTAATATTCACTAGTATCTAGTCGACAAATTAAATTTCAAGAATCTTAAAGAAGTAAATCTAAATTATTGTTAAAACTAATTTAAATATTAATTAAGACACAATTCAAGAATTAACAAGAAAGCAATTTAATTAATTCAAGATTCAATATTATACCTAGATCTTGTTTCCTTTAGATCTAACATGTGATTTTCCTAAAAATCATCTAGATCTTTATTGACTAGGAGAATTATCTACTAAAGCTAACCACTTTGTCAAGTCAATTAACTATAGCTCTACAATCACCTATTAGAATCTCTTCTCAATAATATAACCTAAGATTACATTATTGAACAATGAATTCTCTAAGCTTTAATTTGAAATATGGAAGAATCTTGCAAATGGTCTCTAATCTTGCACAATTCTCATCAACTATGCCTAAATCTAATCTTATAGGTAATCTCTCAATTCCTTTATAATATATCAAACTCTAGATTATTACTTATGGAAATAATAACCTAAATCATGAAGCATACATAGTTGAATCAAGAAATAATAAAGAACTAAATTAATCAATACTAATCATGTCACATGATTATATCTAGGTTTCACGAGACCTAGATATTAAAAATCTACTCACTATACAACATAAAATAAAAATCTAAAAACAAAGTATAGAAAATAATAGAAAGAATCTTCATGAAATCCAAACAAAATTGAATCTCGAAATCTTCATTTCTTCTCGCTTTCTTAGTTGTTCTTGGCTTCCAAGACTCCCTCAAAGTTGTACCAAAAGGTTCTCTTTAATAAACTCTAATAAGACTTTATATATGAAGAATTAAAAAAAAATAGATTGGCTAAAAAAGAGACGACCAAGGATACAACCATATCTTTTGGTCGTATCTTTAATTGTCCTTACATTTGTATTTTTTTTTTTTAAACTTGGAAACGACACGACTGACGACATGATCGTGTCTTTTGGTCATGTCCTAGACTGTAACAATAGTAGATTAGCTCCAATTTTGCCTAGAAATGACACAATTATATCGTTCGATTATGTCGATTTTTAAATCTTCATAACTTACTTATTTTAGCTTTTATTTAAATAATATTTGTTTCTATCTTCTCATTTTTTTTCAAATAGATCGTTTTAAAACTTAAAAAATAAAATTTTACTCAATCAAGTATTATTATCTAAAAATAAACTCAAATATCAAGTAAAAATCATCAAAAAATCACTAAATAAAATATATGCAATTAAAAACTCATCACTGACCTATTGACTGAGTATAAGCAAATCCTCATGGAAGTTCTTGGTTCAAACCTTGCACATTGTGTCTACACTTTCCCTTTCTAATTTTTTTTTTCTCCAAGCAAAATTGGATCTCCTTTGACCATGCAATAAAGATATACTCTCTCTCTAAGGTGGAGCCAAAAACCAAGAATATGGGCTACATAAATTTGGGCCCTTTCAAATTAAAACATACTCATATATTTATATAAATATAAATATATATATGTATGTATGTATAGCCTCTAAAACTTGAATGCAATCTTTAGTATGGAGCTGCACCAAGTCAGCCTTGAAACAACCCTTCAATCACACCCCACATCTTCTTGTTTTTTGCAAAGCCATATCCGTATGAACACTCCTAAACCTTCGTTGATATCCCCAAAATCTTTTGCTGTCCATGTTTAATGAATCTTTCACCCAAATCCTTCCATACCTATCCTCTTATTTCCATCTCGTATATATATATATATGTATATATATATATATGTATGTATGTATCTAGGCGCTCTAGTTGTTTGCTTCTTCTCACGGCAAGTTTTCTTCATGCTTTCCTTCGTTTATATGTATATACATATAAATATATATATATACTCGACTTGTGATTGATTATATGTATATACGCATATTTCTTTTGTTGTTGTTCTCTCATAAGTGGAAGACTTTTCTTCTTCTTTCAGTTACACCCACTAGCAATTGTTCTAGAGTAGCGACACCGTGGACCTTCAAGCGGAAGATGACTAGAAAGCAAGTAAAGTTAGTAGTATGCCTAGTTCCTTCTCCCTTTGAGTTTCTAAATAAGATTTGTGTTATTCTATTTTATGAATTTTTTTTTTTTTTATACACATTGCATTTATCATTTTACACTTCTTCACAAGCTTATGTTGGGACTTAGGAGTAGCAGCCTCATTGATCGAAAAAAGACGGAAAGTATACATCTTATTGTCTGGTTCATCGATGGATTGGAGCAAAGACAAAGCATGATCAGAATTTGTTACTAATGCAAATAGATTAGGTTTTTTATTTTATCATTATCATTTTATTTTTTTGAAAATAGATGCTTGACGTGCTGATTGTTATCAGATGATAAGCCTAATTTCTTCATATTCGATCATGTACTTTGCTTATCATTCATGTATGAATCACATGCCCTATTTGTTTGTAAAATATACTTCATTTTCAGCTTTATTCTTTCTCCAGGCGTCAGGCATGGATTTTTATCATTTAGCATGTGAAAATTGACTTGTAAATTGCACTGAATGTAGATTCTTCAATTGGTCTGGGCATGACTAGATTTCTCTTAATGAATTCTTGAGCACTTGTAAAATTAAAACATATGATCGTCTAGAGACATAGGCTAACCAATTGCTTTGCTGGGTTTCATATGGCTTGACAATCATGGACAACTAGCAAAGCGGCAAATTCGCATGCCACAGATTGATATTCACTTGCTTCACACAATTGCAATTTCTCATAGGCTTCACGTACATGTGTTGGACACCTGATACACACGGCCCTCCAATCGGATTAACAAACACGTACATCCTGGTCTTCATCAAAACACGGATGACTCACAACTTCGAAATTTCCTCTGACGTTGTGGGCTTCTTCGAATGGACTTTAATTCCAATTAATGCATGGATGACTCATGGCCTTGAAATTAAATTGTCTTTGCATAGCCAATTTTCAATTCGCTTCACACATGTTAATTTATTCACGGGCAAGTGGCGGCTGGGAAATTCGATGTTGGTCGGAAGTTTTGAACTTCAACGTGAATTGACTGTCCAAGGCTTCAACATGGACTTATAGTTCAACGTGGATGTTAATGCAAAATTTTTATACTCAGTGCAATCGGATATTTGAGAGGTGCATCTTCTTCTTTCCATACGGAATTTCTGTGGGCAGCGATGCATGCATTCATGCATAATTCATAATAACTTGTTTTCATCTCTAGCTTCGTTAATGCTCTTCTGCTACTTTAATTGTGCTCTTATGCTTTAATTAGACTGGCTTTTTTTTCTGTTTTTCCTTTTCAGGACAACCCTCAGTGTGATTTCATTTTTAGGTCAAACTTCATTACATGAATTTTAAGTATTGACCTGGATTTCTACAATCCAACATCTTATAAGTCCACGATTAACCTAAGGTGTTATTACAAATTCTTGATATCTAGATATTCAATGAGCTTGCAATTAATCTTGATGTTATCTTAGATTCCTGGTCACATTAATTTAATGCCGAGTAATGAATCACATATCTAAGGAATCCACATCTAACCATGTTAGACACATTCAACGGTTAGGAATCGCACTCCATGGAAAGGATTGGAATAACTCCAATGTTATCAAGAGAGTTATAGTTCTTTCCAAATGTTATCAAGTCAAACATTAATACTTGTAAGAGTATGAAGTTCTCAACAAAATGGAGGAATATCACTTGCTCTATCCTGGCATTTCTTAGGTGTAAGTCTCCCTGCTTCATAATAATAAGTGTCGCTTAAGTGTACCCATCTAAGAGGATTAGTCATGAAAGCTCTCCCATCCTCTAGCTATTTTACAAGTGCAAGGCCTTCACTCTAGAGTATCAAGCATCAATTGACGTGTTCATTAATTTTGCCATATTGAAGTATCGGCTTCTTCTAACACAACGAGATAGCAACTCATACAATGATTTAAAGGAAAGCTTCACATCTTATCATGTGAATCCTTCTACACTTACTCCAGTAATAATGAACTGTCAATTAAAGTATATCATAGGGTCGCTTCAACTTCTTTGCATCAATTGTATGCTTAAGGATGACGGCACTGCAATTATGCAGCTTTACTGAAGATAAGATACAATGATAGATTGCTTCAACCTTCAAAGTGCTTAAGTAAACTGTGTACCTAAGATACATACTTCCTTCAAGTGGCAACGGCTAGCTATGAGATTTTACTCTTGAATATTTTAATGAAGCTTTAGTAATTCATTGTGAGAAGGTCATTTCAACCATTTGCATAAGAAAGCCCTTTTTTATTTCTCTTTTATACTCTTTTATATTCCTTACACTTTACATCTTTTAGATAATGCCCTTTTGTTTTTCTATTTTTAGTAAAGGAAGCCCTAGATTTTCAAGTATAAATACCCTTTTTTACATAGCCTAAGATCATCATCTTTTGAATCTTTAAGTATATAGAATCTTTTTTCTTCTTGTGAGCTATTTCTGCTTGCTTGTCTAATTCTTATCTTCACCCTTAAGCAAGGCTATATAGCGAATGACCTCATTGAACTATACCATGCATCATATTGAGTTGATTTGTAAGTCCATAGAGTTCATTAGTGCATCATATCCTTGAATTCATTTGTGGGTTTTTGTGTGTTTTTCACACATTCCATCCTTAATTTCGAGCTTTTTGTGAGCTTAGACCCATCCCCTTGATAAGGCTGTGCTTATCCACTCATGGTACAGCATATTAAAGCTTGTCCTGGACTTACTTCAAACTATCATGACCAACATTGCTTCAATCTCATGATTAGATAAGGTACCTTTATGGCCAGTAAGCCTACTATAGGACTACTTTGATCTGTCATAGCTAAGGTCACTTTGACCCCCTAATTGCATAAAGTCATAGAAAGGCATCGTACTTGTCATGCGCTCAAGAATGAATGCTTTTACCATACAAGAGTAGCTACCATGGAACGATGCAATCTACCTAGACCTTAAGATCTACAAAAAGGCGTTGTTGTTGTCAAGCCTACTATGGGATTACTTTGATCCATCATAGTATAGATCATTTTGTTCTCATGAATATTATCGCAAAATGGACATTGTGCCCCCATGTGCTTAGAAGCATATGCTTCCACTAAGCAATTATAGCTATCATGATATGACTACTTCAATCATTCATAGATGAGGTTGCTTCAACCTCAATTTTGCAAATGGCATTATGGCTACTAATCTTGCTGTTAGATTACTTCAACCCATCACAGTTGAGATCACTTTGACCTCGTGAGTAATGTTGCAAAATGGGCTTTATGCCTTCCATGTGCTCAACAATATATGCTTTTATTGAGTGAGCACAACTAGCATGATATGATTGCTTCAATCATTCATGAATGAGGTTGTTTCAACTTCAACATTATGGATAGGTGTTATAGCTACGAAGCTGGTTGTAAGATCACTTTAACCCATCACAGTTGAGATTGATTTGATTTATTAAATAATGTTGTAAAATGGGCATTGCGCCTACTAGGTGACTATGGCTACCATGATATGGTTACTTCAATCATTCATGAATGAGATCGCTTCGACCTCAGTTCTACTGAAAGGTGTTATGGTTGTCAAGCCTGTTGTAAAGTCGCATCGACTCATCACATCCAAAATTGCTCTAATCTTGTGAATGAGGAATATTGGACAATGATGTTAACTAAGTCTACGTACTCAAGGGACATAATGGCAATGCTAATTATGCTAGTTGCATTTCATGAAGATTATTAATAGGGGATAGCAAGTGACAATGTTAATTAGCTACATCTAGTCTCACCCATGGATAAAGTATGATGGTAGTAATGATAGTTGTACCATGGTAGTTATATGGCACTTGTTAAAAGAAATGTTTCAATTACTCAGCAACAAAGGATATCAAGTGATGATGTTAATTGCACCTCAGCATTGTAAACTTACTAAAACAATTATGGTCACACCATATTATAAAGCCAATTATCAAAAGATAAGTGCAAATTGTCATAACAGATGGACGAAAATGATATCACTTCATAGATAAAGTTCAATTTGTTTCTTCCTACTAGAGGCTGAATAAAAATGATAAGCAACTTCTACCTTTAAGACATGATCAAATACTTTTGTAAAACTCTATTTGTTATTGTTGTCATTTGCCTCCATCATACAAATGTCATTATCTTTAATCACTAGTTCGCCACTTCGTATTTTCTTTTAGAATTATCCATCTCAAATTTCTATAGTTCTTGGTGGCATGACTTACGACTCTATGATACTAGCAATATTTAAGATCATTCCTCTCTTCTATAGTGGGTATTCTATTAACTCTTGGTAATTTGATATTCTCATCCTCGATCCATCCATTGAAAATTGATTGAACTTATCCGTCAAACATAGAATGGTGGAGCATTTTTCGAAGCAACATTCCTCATCCTTTTATTTTCACTATATCTTCCTCTATGTGTAAAGTTCACAAAAAGACCCTTGCTTCTGTCCAAGCTCAGCTTCTTATCTAGAAATTGAATTGCTGGTCCCTTGAGAATTTTCCACCAATGTTGCAAAGGAATTCAGTGATACAATTTTGAGTGTACAACATACTTTGTCAACAAACATTGAATGCATTTCTCAACAAGTTCTTTTTCATCATGTCTATCTTAGATGTATAGCGAACATTCTCTAAAATGCTTGACGTAATCTATGAGGTCTTCCCTTGGGCATTGCCTAATGCACCCCATATCAATGATAGTCACTCAATCTTGAGTCTCGAAATAACTTCTTTATAAATAGCTTGCACATGATTCCCTACAAATTGACTAATCTTGGGGGTAAGTTGATGTACCAAGTGTACACCTTATTGGTTAAAGATTTTGATATTTCCTTCAGCTTGAGCTCATCATCAAGGTCATAGACATCAAGTGTCTCAACAAATTTGAGGAGACGCTCCTTGGTGCTTCCTTGTTTTCCAATAAATTTGCTAAATTTAATTTTGGTATAGTCCTTTAGGTAAGACTTATCTACTACCTTCTAGGAGTATAGGAATTTTCAATTGAGTAAGCTAACAAAAGATGTTGCCTATGTCTACTTAATGTACTTCTCCATGTCTTCCTTCATCACATAGAGTGAAGTAGTAGGTACAGGGTTAGCTATTGCCTAGAGCATTAGTGTAAGGTTGCATAATCCAACCATGCTAATAATTAAAGGTTGTACATTACACCTTAAAGAAGATGCCCTTCCCAGATAAGCCCCTATTTCCTCAACCATAGGCATCCGGTGGGCTACGACTAAGTGTTGTGGTGGGTGCATAAGATCTTATTACACTCCTTCTCCTTCCATAGGGGCTGGGTCAACTTATTGATACTATTGAATGTCTTCCAAGGTGATAATGGGAGACATGAATCCCTAGACTACACAATTGGTGCAAGTAAAGCCATCTCAAGCAACACAAAGTAGGTGTAATGATAATGGTAGATGTCTATAGTTTTATCCCAGGTAATGTAGCAACAGTTATAGAAGTAGTAACTATCATAACCAAAGATGGTAAAGTGCTACTAGGTAGTAAACTAGTATGCGTAGCAGGAGTAGCTACCATACTTGGTAACAATTGCATGAAAGTAACAAAAAGCTAGTTGATCATATGGGTGTACTCCTAAATGGCATGCACTACAAATGAATCATCAACAGTAGGTAGCTGTAGAGTCCTAGGTGCTTACATTGCCCTGTATGCTTAAATTGCCCTAAGTAACTGCATGGCCCTAGGTGCTTACACGGTTCTAGGTGCTTACATAATTCCTAATGTTTAAACAGCAATTAGTATGACAATGTCTTGCATCACTTAGGTTTGCTCACCCCCTTCATATTGATTCTCATGTTCCTAGACATGCCCATCATTTCCACCCATCTTACATGCAAGTGCCACTCAATTAAGTCTCTCCTTCCTTAGTAGAGTCACCAATTAATGTAATGGGGTTGTCGTAGCTAGCCAATCATGTACAACATATGTATCGAACAATTTAAGAGACATCTTGAACCGATGGAACAGAGGAATGTCGTTAGGAAGAGGCTTGGCAAAAAGAATGGGCAAACCTAATATCTTAAGAGAGTACGTATGATAGTGGATTAAAGTCAGTGTTCTTAATCATTCTTAAATTAGTCTTGATAAATTGCCTATTTAATCTTTTGAGGAATAATTTCAGTGGAGCTTTAGTATTTATCTCAAGCTTGTCTATATTCTAAATGAATTAAATGAGAAGAGAAGCCTCTTATTTATAGAGTTTCCAAGTCAATCTTATCCATTGAATAACTTTAAGATGAATGGTTGAGATTAAGCCTTATCATTGAAGCTTATTCTCTCCTTTTACCTTCATAGGTTTAGATGTGGGCTTAGATTTATTGAAGGGCTTATAATAATTAAAAGAAGCCCATTATTGTTATAAATAATCCTAGAGTTCATAAAAGCTCAATTAAGGCCTATTAAAGCCAAACAAAGCTTAATGAGCTCAAAACAAGCCATTTTCCAAGTCACTTTTCATGTACAAGATAATGAGCAAGTCTTGGAGTAGAAAATCCAATCTAGCAATCTCTATTCGAAGCCTAAGCTAAATCTCCTTGAAACATCCTTAATTGAGATTGATTTCTTAGACTCTATTAATAATCCAAGATATCGGAATTAGTTAATGACATTAAATTGGGTAAAAAGGTTAATTACCGAAATGATCCATTACATTAACTTAAAGAAAGGAAATCAATTTGTAAGATTGTATCATAGCAAGCAGAAAAGATGCTAAGATAAGTTACAAGCCCTAAACAATTATCCTACTTGTAAGTATGGCCATATTGATTATTGTACTTCTTCTCTTGTTGAATGTATTGCAATATTTGAGAGTCAAAGCAAACTTATGCAATTTTCTAATGAGACTCAATAAAGGTTTTGAAAAAATTTGTAATCAAATTCTCTCAATGGAACCTTTACCCTTAGTTAATAGTGTTTTATCTCATGCAATAAGTTCAAAGACAAAGGCAAATAATAGCACAATTGAATACTGATTTAGAAGGAGCTACCTTTAATATGAGCAAGCAAGATATACATGTTAATGGATCAAGGAAAGGAAAGAAATAGAAAAATAGTATATTATTTTGTAAATATTGAAAATAAGGTCATTCAGTTAAGAACTGTTTCCAATTACATGGTTGTCTTGATTAATGGAAAGGAAAGAGGAATGTTGAACTCAGTCAAAAATGCTAGCCATGTGAAAATGAGGAATAATGGAGTCTTCTATTGCTAATACACCTAGCTCATTTGGTTGACTTCATAAGGGTAAAATAGAATGATTATTCCTCACTTACTTAACTATTTCTATGTTTGGTTAATGGAATGACTATTCCATAAAATTATTATTGCTAAAAAATGCAAAGTTATAATTCCTTTAAAGGATCAAGGGAACAAGCATTCTTTGAGTTTTGTAGCATACTTTTGTATCTATTTGTGATACCTTAGAAAGATTATAAGGAATGCCTATTGTTTGTCTTTTCCATTCTTGAAGAGTTGTAATTTCATTCCTTCCTTATTTCATTTCATAAATGTAGGTATTGTAGGTTCCTTTGCTGGAAATTCGGTTACCACACCCAGTAATGTATCAATAAATGCTTCATAATATCTATTAAGAGATAGCAAAGATGTTGAAAGGAAAGCAAAATCATTAAGTTTCTATTGCTAAAGTTGTAGATGCAATGAGTAACTCCAATTCTAATTTTAGCGTTTTGAGTATCAATTTGAATCTTTGGATTGTAGATACACGTGCTACAATTCACATAACTCCACATAAATAACTTTTCCTTGCCACATAAACTTTGACCAAAACTATTTTAGTTACTTTACCAAAAGGAACTATAAAATTTATATATGCAATCTATTCAATCCAAATCTATTTAAATCATGTTCTTCATAAAGTTCTTTACATAACGATTTTACTCACAATTTATTGTTAGTGTATCAAGTTTTATATGACAATAAATTCATGGCAACAATTGATCATGCTTCATTTGTATTTCAAGTCTAGAAAACTAAAAGTTCGGTTGCATCTACTCAACTTTACAATGGTTAATATATGTTGAAATCTTCCACCATAAATAACTTTAAGACTTTATTAGATTACAATCAATAAGATTCTTCTTAAGTTTTTCTTGTAATAACCCTACCTTGTACATTTGATTTATGTTAGGTTAAGACATTAATCTATTTCAAAATTAACAACCTGATTCTTGTAAATCATCTGATGTTTCAAACTTTATGTGTGAAACTTGTCATGAAGCAAAGTTTCACAAGCTTCCTTTTACTCAAAGTGTTTATAATTCATTGAATGTTTTCATCTTATTCATGTTAACATTTAAGCCCTTATCATACTACATCTATTTCTGGTGCTTTTTATTTCTTTACAAGTGTTGATTATTGCTCATGAAGTACTTGGAATTATTTGACGCGAGAGAAGTCATGAATTCCTTCTGTTCTTACTAAATTCTTTTCTTATGTTTCTAATTATTTCTTGGCTATGCCAAAATTTATAGGTTTGATAATGGAATGGAATTCTCATTCGATCATTGTCAATCCTAGTTTTTTCAAATTAAGAATTACATTTTAACACATTGTCACATAAATGCTACAATAGAATGGTAAAGCTAAGCACAAACATAGAAAAATACTTGACAATGTTGGAGCATTTAGTATTCGTGAAAATCTACTAAAAAGATTTTTAGGGGAATGTACTCTATCTACTACCTATTGTTAATAAAATGCCTATGTCCATTATCAAGCCTCATCTTTTTTCCCAGCTTTATAAATTAGTCTTCTTTAAAATGATTAATATTAAACTTTACCCATTTAATACTAGTAGTCAACTAAGGCTTAAAGAAAACCGGTTCTTTTTATCTTTGAAAACATTTTAGAGTCCCCACCTAATTGAGATCGAGAAATGGTTTAAGTCAAAACTAAACGGGTAAGTTTGGTTTTGATTTAGACATCGATTCGTGTATGAAAAACTAATTTTAAAGAAAAGGTTTTTGAAAAACCAGAGAAACGAGTTCAGGGGTTAGATTCTTTAAACCCTTACAAGTATCATTCACCTTCCAAATTTAGATTTAATTTCTAAAATTACCTTTTTAAAAAAACTATCCTATAAAACAAAACTCAATCATAAATTGATGAATTGGATCCTATTCCATTAAATTGGATAAACTTAAACTAAATTGGAAGAAATCTAAACTTTTTTATTCATTTTTACTAAATTGAGTAACTAATATTAGAAAAAGTTTTTTTTTTTTTCACTTTTTACATTGCCCTAGAGGTACTTACGCAATTGTTATTCGGGATCAAACGGACATAATTTTTTCCAAAAAAAATTAAGTGATTTGGTTGATTTTAATTTTTTAAAAAAGATTGAGTTTACATTTTTACCCTATTCAATTTATTTAGGGAAAATTTTTTCAAGGGTCCTAAATGGGATTTTATTCTTAAAAACTCTAAAATAATCCTAGTTTGGAAAGGGCCTATTTATTTTATTTATTGGAAATTTCTAAGTGATAAAATAACTTTGTTATTTTTTTTTTTACTTTCTATTTTAGTATTATTATTTTAATCGTTTATTGCGATTTAAAACCTAAAAATAAATAAAATAAAAATTTTTCTTTCTTACTTTCTTTTTTCTTTCTTCGATTTTTCTTTTTTCTTTTTTATTTTCTTTTGGCTTACAATTACAATGCTTAAATTAATTAATTAATTAATTAATTAAAAAAATGAATGAAACAACAAAGGAATTATACATGGGTCAAACCAAATTGAGTATAAGCAATAGTTGAATCCTCTATGAAATGGACAGGTTGGGTCAAGTAAAGCCAATTCACGTAAGTAGCATGTATGTACAACTGAAGGACAAAGAGAGAGGGAGTTTGAAGCTGGCTGGTCAAGGATCTTCTAAGGAGTGTTTTACTAACCAAAGATTGAGGGAAACTTTAATTTCATGATTATTTTATTGGTGAATGGGGTATATAATTGGTGCCTTAGGTTTTTATGGCGATTTGGGTGGTGGTTGGAGAAGGTTGGTCAGCATTGGTTATGGTTAGTGTAGGTAGCGATTACTAGGCATACAAGGGTGGTTGAGCTAAGGGTTTTAAGATACAGTAAAGTTAGTCGAAGTGTTAGATTCGAGGGTAGAGGTGTTTGGGCAAGTAGTGGAGTTTGGGATGTATAGAGAGGTTGTGTAGTCAAGGTTAAGGTCGAGTATGGGAGTATGGTGGGGTTACAATAAGAGAGCGAAAGAGAGAAAGAGAGAGAACGGTCAGTGAAGAAAGATAGTAAGCGTGTAAATGTTGGTGATTAGGATTGGGATCAAGTGCGATGGATAACTTTGTTGAGGTATATACGTGGTTTAGTATGTGTGTATGTTATGTGCACCATAGTTGTTTCATGCGTATTGTAGTGGTTAGGGGTTTGCGTACGTTTAGCGAGGACAATAGGTCACTTGTGTATGTGTATCGTACGGAGTTACTTAAGAGGATCAAGGATAGGGTTACATGTGGTTTTGTTGTTGGATAAGGGATGGCAAATTGCTATTATGTTTGTTGTGTTGGTGATGCAACTGTTGTAAGTAAGGGTATGTGTTTACTATATAATTGCATGTATATGGATTTTTGGTGTATTTTGCCAATGTGTACATTGTGACTAATGCTGATATTTGGTTAAAGTGATCATATGTTGCAGTAGATCAGATGATAGTGTATCGATTGGGAGTTATCGAGTTAAGAATTGGGGTGGTTTTGGTTATGGTAATGGATGTCGATGTTAAGCAAGAGTGATAGAGAGTGGTCGATGGTGTACATTGGATTCGAGAGTGAGAGGGAGTAGTCCCCTTTTTTTTCCGGTGATTATGGATTGAAGGTTATATAAGGAAAAGAGCATTGATGGCTAATCCTAGAATTTTAGTTTTTTTTCTATTTTCTACCCCTAAAATGAGGATATGAATAAATATAGACTTGAAATTAACCCAAATGCAAACTAAGTCACATGGAGAAGGAAAATGAGGCCAAAGTGATGGTAGCAGACTGATTTTGCTAAAGAAAGGGGTGAAAATCATGGGAAAGAGAAAGAAAGGGAGAGAAAAGGAGATAACGTGGCACTAACATGGCGCTACATCAATTGTACCGTCCAGCAAGTAGTTGCCATGTGTCTTATAAGACACGTAGCCGATGACGTAGCTGACATGTGTAACATATGTCATGCTACGTAACAATACGTATGCAACACGTATCATATGGTAATGTCTTTTGTGAAGGAGAAAAATAGAAGGCTTTTTTATGTCTCTAGTAAGATTTGAACCCCTAATCCGAAGCTAAACCCAATGCTAATATCCAAGTACTTATCCATTAGATCATTAGCCTCTGCTTTGTTTATAAATGCAATTAAATTACACATATGAATAAGATCAGCTTAGGCTAAATTTGAATCTAAGCCCAAGCCTAATGCCCTTCCCTTATACAAATAAAATAAAAAAGAAATTTATTATTGAAACACTAAAACTTATTTAAAATTCCTAATATTTTTTTATTGTTCTAAGTTTTCTATTTTTAGAAATTTTTTCTAAAAAAATTTATATTTTCTTTCTTCTAATTTTTAATTTTTTCTGATTTTTGTGAAATTTCCACCCTTTTTTGCAGTTTTCTAAATTTTCTCATTTTTTATGTTTTTTTTCCTATTTTAGGATCTTTTATCTTATTTTAAAAATTTTGAAAAAATAAAAGGGGAGCAAAAAAGGGATGTCTACAACCATTTTGAATTGGAAATCATAACATGAAGCCTTGTTTGGTTAAAACCCTTCTTATGATCATTTGAGAATTATAGGTTATCCATGCGTTGCAGTACAATCCCCATCTTTCAAAGATAAATGAACCTCATGTTATGAAACATGTATTCTTATGATATGTCAATGGACAAAAAGGCTATAAAGTCTTTGATTCACAATATTAGAAAATTCTTATCAGCAGGGATATACTATTCTATGAGCATATATATCCATTTGTATTGATGATATCTTTTTCACATGATTTACTTAGTGTTTCTGTTCTGTCTCATGCTTCCTTATCTTCTAATGAAACACTTCACCTTACACCAGTTCCTTCTTTAGTCCTGTTCATACACAACCTGATTTAACAGTTGGTTTATCTAAGTTTTTATCTCCAAATGATGCTATTGTTGTATCTCCATTCGATCTTATATAAACACAGTTAGAAATTCTATCTCCATCTATTGTTGTTCGTAGATTTGCTAAAGTATATAAAGTTCCTATATGGTTATAAGACTTTCTAGATTCAGTCTATTATTGTCATGATATTTCCATTAATATATCATCCTTTACTTCACTTATTCCTTATCATCTATTATCTAGTGATTCTTTTATGCAATTTTCTATCTAATTTTACTTAATTTGTAGCATTAATGTTGACAACTAAAAAACCTTATTGTTATTCACAAGCTGCTAAATTGAGGATTGGGTTATTACAATGAATAAAGAACTAGAAACCTTAAAAATGAATAATACATAGGAGCTCAGTTCTTTACCAAAATACAAGAAAGCTAGAGTCCATTAAGGATTTAACAGAAGCTAGGTTTTTCTTAAGGTTGGAATTCTATAGGAATGATGGTGGGATTCTTGTTTATCAAGGGAAATTCATTTTTAATATTGTATAATACAGGAATGTCTACATGCCATCCTGCTTCTATACCACTTCTTACTAAATTGAATCTTTCTAAGGATAATAGTCTTATCCTTGATGGTCCTTTGCAATATCACAAGCTTACAGGATGCTTACTTCATTTGACTTTTTCTTGACTTAATATTACATTCCTTGTACATCAATTAAGCCAGTTTTTTGCTCAACCATGTGTTTCTCAATTGCAACCAACTTATCATTTGTTGTGCTATTTGAAAAAGACTTATTCTCTTAACTTATTTCATTCATGCATCTTCCAGCTCCTTGGACTTAATCACATGCAGTGATGCAAATTAGGCTTCTTCTATTAGTGATCACAAATCCTTGACAAGGTATTATATTTTGCTTGGTAATTCATTAATTTATTAGACAATTAAGGAGCAAGGTATGTTCAATACTTCTATAATAGAGGCTAAATATTACAACATGGACATGACTACCAAGGAGTTGCTATGGATAACCTATATTCTTATTGATCTTTCCATTCATGTTTCTTTTCATATTGTTCTTTGCTGTGATAATAAGTTTGCTATGTAGATTTTGAAGGCTTTGTTTGTTCCTTCGCATTCATAACTTGCTAATGTCTTTCCTAAAAGTCAACATTAGTTCAAGTTTATGGCAAGTTGGGCCATCAATCGGCTCCACGGTAGATATAATGAATATATATATATATATATGTATTAATTTATTTTATACGTATAGTTATAATGGTTTTACACTTGTAAGTTTTCTATTGGATAGTTAGTGTAAGTTAGTCAAATCCTATAGCTGTTATATAAATATCTTAGTAGTTAGATAACAAATAGTAAAATTCTTATTACGTCAACACACCTTCTTCTTCCTTTGTGTGCATATAACAAGTTCTATTCTTCAAAGTAGTGAATATTTACTTCAATTCTTACAAATCTCATTCAATTGCTAATTCTACAGCTACTGTTATTGTATGCTATTTAGATTAGAGGACTGCATGGTTCAACTGAAAAAATAGAATTTTCTAGTAGCCAAAGTTAAAATGTCTTTCTAGGAAAAAGTAAAATCCCCTTTAATTATAGAAGGTTAGTATGAAGATATGGTTTCTATTTGCAATTCCTATATTAATTTAATCCTTGATTTGGCTTTAAAATTTGTATTTTTATTAGTATTACCATAGAACCAATTACATCCTCTCCATGTCATAATTTTGTGAAAAGGTTTTCCATTCGTTAAAGCTAGGATGAATGTAAAACATTTGCCATTTTTATGCTAAAATCCTATATTACCATGTTAAATATTTTAAATGATGATATTTAACACCAATCTAATTACATGGCCATATCTAGATTTTGTGTAGCGTATGTTGCACATAATTGATTGTCATGTTGATCGGATGGAGACCAACTAATATATGTAAGGTCGGATTGGACTAAGCTTCGCTTCATACTCCTTGATACTTGTAAAAATGCACCTTGTAGGCAAGGCTACAAGGGCCTTCTGACGTTATAGTTAGTAAGGAGGACCAAGATAAAGGGAGGTGAGCACTGGAGACCTAGTGGACCGTATTCACCTAGTGTATGCGTATCTTTAACCTCTCTTCTCTTAGCAGAAGGAGGAGAAGAAGTCTAAGAATAGAATAAGGGAGAGAAAAAAGGGGTTCTAGGGAGAAAGATCAAATTGTCTTACTTGTTGGCAACTAGTACCTTTTATGTGAGTTACCTAAACACATGGTGATATGGGGTTCATTCGTATTGGTCTCTAGTAGACAATGTACTCTACGGTGAGTAGTAGAGCTTCATTACTAGCGATATGCCTTGGCCAATCGAGCAACCAAATCTATAGTCTAGTGATTCGGCAAAGGCATAGATGTTCAATATATCAACCGTACTATGGATGTTAGATGCCCATTAATGAGTTATAGTAGACTGTATCGCTCAAGACAAAAGTCGGGCTAAGGCACTCATCGAAGGGTCAGCCAATGCTTAATAAAAGGAGTTAAGCCTTGCACCTACCCTAGACATTCAGTAAGCATTAGCTCATTGCTTGGGGACTGATCTATTTGGGCATTCATTATTGGGCTCGTTAAGTACATTATGATATGGGGAATTAGCTCACCCTTGGTTAGCATCCTTCAGTAGCACAAGCTCGTGTACTTACAAGAGAGTTACAATATACCACATAGGGCCACTGCTTACCTAAGTTCCCGCTAGGTGTGACTTTTGATAGGCTTCATCTGTTGGGAATTGGTTCAAGCAAGAATTGAGTATCAACACTTATCCCCTCACTCTTATCGGCGCTCGAGGCGTGAGGAGAGTAATCCAAGTGATGTTAGCAAACCAAGGCTTGTTTACTAACTAGAAGACTAGTTCTACTACTTGGGTCGTAGCGAACTAATTCCCATACTTTAAGTCACCACTTCATTGATGTAACCATTGCACTATTTAATGTGCCATGATGGCTATCATTAGGAAATGTAGCATACATTCATGGTCTTGTGAAGAATGATTGCATACGCAAAGTCACCCACTATTAGGCCATGTCACAGATCCGTATGTAAAGATCAATCAAGGCCTTTGGTTAAAGCAGTAAGGTACATAGACAACTGGGGCTTAATACACATCCTATCTTAGGTTCGTGCTCTAGAAGTGGAGAAAACTGTTTACCTACTTACCTCTCTATATGAAGGGTAGCCTAGCCTTCACTTTTCACTTTTCTTACTTACTTAGGTGACACTCTGCCAAAATTTTGTCTCACGAGCCAAATACTTCCTTATTATTTGTTTATAAGTTTTCGTGATGGCTAGTTAAAGCACAATCGGTAGTCAAGGTAACTTATCCCATCCTTTTATATCCAGAGACGTGGATGAGGGCTATGAGAGCTCATCCCAAATAAGGGGTAGTAGCCCTACTCCCCTTGAAGTGATGGTAGTGGCGGTGGCAGTGATGATTACAGAAGATGAGGAGATAATACTTTCTTGGGAAGAGAGGAGGGAGTGTGCGTAGGAGCACTAACATGACACATACCCACTAAATGGCAAGGAGGCTAAGGTTAGTAAGTTATTGTAGACAACATATGCAAATGATCTTGCCTACACTCATGTTTTGTATGTAACGAGGGAGAAGTAGCTAATGTTGGTTCACCGAGTAGTAGAAGCAATGCCTAGGTGGCGAGTTGAGGTGCTATAGGAGGAGCGACAAGCATACAACATAGAGGATGCCTGATCTCTTACAATATATGTGAAACCATTCGAGCTTAGTCTATAACTTCCTTTTTTTAAATTCTTAGTCAAGTTCTTCTAGTATTTCAATGTCGTGCTCAGTAGTCTAAACATGAATGCATGGGTTTAGTTGCTTGCTTTCGAGGCAATGTACATTTAGCAATTACGCCAGCTAACTGTACAACTTTTCATGCATTTCTTTTTTACAAGGAGGTTTTCCAATAGGTGGATTTACATTGCTGCTCGAAGCACGAGGTTAAGCATCATGGATAAGCCTTGAAGTAAGAAGGAGGGTTGGAAGGAATTCTTCTACTGTATTCATGCCTTCAAGCACCTCAAATTCTCGATGGAGTGGAGAAGCCCGATTAGGGGTGCAACATTAAAAGACTTAAGGAAGAAGGACTCAGTGGCTAGCATCGAGCTCCTGAATTTGGTGGACTGGAAGAAACTAAAACCTCTATTGATTTGTGAAAAGTATAAGAGTAGAGTGCCATTGTTTACAGTAGAGATAAGTACTTATTTTATTCAGTCGAAGAGGGTTCATTGGTTGTTTGTCATGCCACATCACCTTGTTAGAGTGGGGACATCATGCTACTCATCCTTGGCATTATTAGTTTCTTATCTTGGTTTTTATTTATTTTTCTAAGTAGTTCACTTATTGTTTTGCAGCTATGGAGTTAGTATTTGATTAGCTTATGGAAAAGATGCTAGCCATGCAGCATAAGCGGTGAAAGAGAGATGCAAGGCCTGAGAAGAGGAGGCGGCCTGAGAGGGAAGGGGAGGAGGAGACCTCACATCATCCCACAAAAAAATCTAAGAAGAAAGGGAGAAGGCGGTAGACCCTTCTAGAAGTTGTCCAACAGGTAGGAAGTGATGTGCAGAAGGGAATGCCTTTAGGTAATGTTATAGTTGCCCTAGGGGCATCTAGTGGGGAGGCAGCTCTAAGAGCACCAACTGGTGATGCTGTGGTCAATCCAAGCCCTATGGTGGTGGGTGCTAAAGTAGATGTAGATTAGGTAAGCTTAGAGCGAACACTTAAGACAGCCACCTTGATAGCTATGAAGATTGTTGATAAGGACAATTTTGAACATTTGGTTCATCAGAGGAGGCAAACAACTCTTATGCAACCCGCAAATCGGCCCCCTCAAAGATTCGAACAGTTGTAAGCATAGTTTGGGCAACTTTTTGTGGGTTGCAATGAATTAGAGGCCTCAGTAGTGATGTTGAGGAGGTATAACAAGGTAAGCTTCTCATATACTTTTGTTAAATCCCTTGCTTTCAACACAATCACTGATTGTTGATCACCTTTGCAACTATATGACTTGTTGGACTTCATTTAGCCTATAACCGGACAGTTCTTTTGTCAAAGGGTGAGTAAGCCAAGGTCGAGGTAGAGAGGCTCTAAAAGGCACTAGAAGAGAAGGAAAAAGCACATTATGACTTAGTTGTTACACTCAAAGACTAAGAACATTGGCATAAGGAGCTACTTAATTAAGTAGATTGGCTGAGCTAAGGACCAAGGGCAAGGAACCAAAGCAAGTACAAGCCAACTTTGTCGTAAGAAAGGTCGAGCTTTTAAGAGGTGTAGCGTTATCCAACGAGGTCAAACACAATATCTTCATCGTGACCTTGGAGGATCCCCTAATCAAGAAAGGTATCACCAAGTTTGGTTATGCAATGGTAGAGAAGGTAAGGAAGTAAGTTTTGCAAAATATTCCAAACACAAACTTATCTTTCCTGCATTGATTGGATGAACTCGAGGTTGTTGCTTAGAGTAGGCTGTGTGGCGAGTCATCTAGTGACTCATTAGGAACTTTTAGCAATAGCTCTAATGCAAACCTTAGGTAGGTGGCTAGTGACAGCAAAGTTGAGCAAAGGTCGGAGTGGCAACAACAACAACAACAACAAGTTGAGGATGCTTAGGAGTATCCTCGTAGTTTTTGCTTATTTTCCATAGTTAGTTCAAGCGATGTGTACCCATTTTATAAACTTCTTATCTTTTTCTTTCAATAGGTGGTTGGGATGTCAACCTCCACTTATGTAATCTATTGAACCTTTTGAATGAAGCTTTATTAATGCTCTCTAAACTCATACTTATGTTTTTTCTCGGTCCCAGTTTCTTTCTTTCATATTGTATCTCCATGCTTTAATTCCATCTATTTTTTTACTAAGTCTTTTTTGTTGTAAAGGGTTTTCATCAAGCTAGATCCTGTGTTTTGTTTTGTTGAATCACCAGATTTGTTGAGCTTTGTCTCCTTAAGTTGGTGCTAGCTGATTACTAATTAGGGATGTAGTCACTTTCCTATGTGCCATTAGCTCACACTTATCTGTTATTTCACCTAAGTGTTTTTATCTTGTAATGATGCTTATTGGAGGTTGACATCCCTTTTCCCTTGTGTAGATTGTGGTTATCAGGGTTCTCATAAGGGCTCATATCGAACGAAGACGAGCATACAAGAATGTATCTTGCGATGACATCATAGGATTTCCTTAGCAAGGGAATTTTGGCAAAGCAAATCTCTTACTAACATAAGCTATCCATCCTGCAAGGCTCATCTCAGGTACCATGTTCTTGTGGCAGGTGCAACACCTTAAGTGGAGCGCCTCGAGTAGAACACCTTCCAGAAGGTATTTAATGCCCATACGGCACGCCGTTAATTCCACAAGCATTGCTTTAGTTCCCGATACTTTAGGGCCGCACAATGACCAACATGTATACAATTGAAGGCATCTCATAGATCCTATATAAAGGATGCTTAAGAGCCTTTAGTAGGGTATGCTTAAAAGCCTTCATGATGGATTAACCTCTAGCCTTCTTACTTGTGCACGCCTACGAGGCCTCCAGTCCCTTACCAGAAGAATTCTCTCTCATCAACCTACCAAGGACGAGAAACAGCACACAGTAGAATGTTGGCTAAACTCCTTGAGAGCTCCGGGTAGGAGCACCCTACTCTACTCTAACCCTTGTACCGATGCCCACTATCATACTGAGAACTGTTTGCCAAATGATGAGGGCCTAGGCCTTGCATACCAAATCCTGCTTAGACCTTTAGTTGCTAAAAGCTTCCTATTAAGTGCTGAGACATAGGCTCATGCTAGCTGAGTACTTCTCATTCGGCCTACTACTAATACTTATAGCATTCCTTACCCATTTCGGTAACCTAGTGCTGCTACGTCATGATCCAACTTAACTTTTGTGCCCAAAGATTCCTTAGTAAGGGACTATTGACAAGCTACCACCTATCCTTTTGTCCTAACTTTGTACTATTTTCTCCTTTTGTCATTTATCCAATTAACCCTTTTTCGTATGTACTAAGAATCCCCTTTTTATGTATGCCTTTTTGTAATTTTCCTTAATTGTAATGTTGCCCTAAGGACTTACTATAAGTAATCCATTCTCTTTATAGTCGAAACATTTTACATTCCTTACAAATATTTGAATATACTAGTCCTTTGTGAGATATTCCTCTCCAAATTCTAATTTCCCTATAGTCTTATCTAGTCTTACAAGGTAGCTCAAGATTAGCAGTGAGTGGACTTTGGCATTAACTTGTGCGTTATATCAAGTAAAGTACCAAGTTGTCTTGTGTTTGTAAGTGAGTTATATCCTCCGAACATGTTCACGTCAGCTACTACATTATGTTTGCCGACCTTACCATTATATTTTCTTTGATACTTTGAAGGACCCATTTGGTTCTCATCTCTTACAATAAGTCCTAATGATAACTGAGCTTTTAGGCACATCATATAATTTCTAGTATCAAAGCTTGAGGTTGTAATCGAGAGTTGTATTGTGGTGGTTCCTATTAGTCTATTGTTTGTTACACTCTGTTTTCATTTGGAAAAATAGAATAAGTTGCAGTTCACTGTTCGATTGGTATTTTTTGTTAGTGTGAAAATTTCTTGTGTAAAGCGTGCTTTTAGAAGCTATATATTGAGAATGTTGAATCCTAGTGTTCAAGGAAAGATTAACAATGTCGAGAGTGATGCTTGTGCTCGTGGTCATGTTACCCAATGAACACTACGTATTACCGATGAGCAAATACAAGACATTGCTACTATTGTAGCTAATTTAGGTATATCAGTGCAAAGATTCTTAGAGACTAAGTCACGAGAGAGAGTTGTCATCAGACACGACTGGGAAATAAGAGATAAGCTGAGAAGATAGATGGATGAACAACGAGCTCCAGAGTCGATTCATGTGAACCAAGATCTATCCCATCATACTAATAAAGTAGCAAGAAGAAAACTCGAGCTAGATGAAGTTGAGGAATTTGATGAAGAGGAACAATACAATGTTGTTGAGGAGCGTAACCTAAGGGTACCCCAAAGAGCTGAGCATCTTAAAGTACAGATTCTAAGCTTTAATGGATCTGATAGTACTGATGACTACTTAGATTAGGAGGAAAAGATCGAAAAGATATTTGACTTTTATGACTATGAGGATACTATTTGAATTAGAGTAGCTACATTAGAGTTTTCTAGATATGTAGCCATGCGGTGGAAAAAGTTACAGAATGTGTGCTAGAGAACACGTTAAGAGATTCAAACATAGAATAAAATGAAGAGAGTTCTAAGAAATCAATTTGTTTCAAAATACTATGAACAAGATACCTTCTAATACCTCCAAGATTTGAAGCAAGGTGGCAAGTCAATAGATAAGTACGTATAAGAATTCCAATTACTCATGATTTGATGTAACATCGACAAACCCGAAGCCTAAACCATAGCACGATTCATTTTTAGGTTCAGGACTAAGGTTGGTCATATTATAGAGCTTTAGAGACTTGGGAATCTAGATGAGGCCATTCGAATAGCACAGAAGGCTGAGAGGTAGAGGCATAACCAAATTAGCTAACTTAGATTGTTGAGCAAAAGTAACATGCCAAGCCGATCAGACCATGGTTGAACATTGAATAGTTCTAAGGTAAACCACCGTAAACAAGTGTCAAACCGACTTAAAGAGGGCTAAGGTAAAGGTAAAGCCAAGTAACCTAAGGTCCAAAGAGACTAAGGTTAAAGCTTAGGAAGAAAGACCTGAGAGATCAAGTGCTTTAAGTGTCATGACAATCAAAAGAGATAGGCCTCAATTCAAGGTGGAGAGTGCTAGTAAAGGAGAGGAGGAAGTGGAGGTTGGACCAATTCTAGAGGAGTTTTAAGAATACCACAATGCCTTTATACCTCTTGAAGCAAGAGTCGAGTACTGTTTTGTACCAATGTTACAGCGTAGGGAGTAGTGAAGGCCATGAAGTTGCCGACCCTTCCACACCCTAAGACATATAAGATTCACTAGCTAAACAAGAAGGGAGGTTTACTAGTTGCCAAGCAGGTTAGAGTATCGATTGCCATTGGCAATAGGTACAAGGACAAGGTGTTGTATAATGTCCTACCAATGTGCGCTTCACACATCTTACTCGACCGACCCTTGTTGTTTAACTTGAGGGTATTATAAGATGGGTATAGGAATGCCTACATGTTCTAAAAGGACATGAAGAAGGTTATACTGACCCCTATGATTCCTAAGGAAGTATAGGAGGCATAAGAGAAGGTTGCTAGATCACTGCAGTGGAAGTCCTTAGTAATTGCTTAAGCTCAATTTGCTTGTGAAGTCAAGGATGAGGACTGTGTTCTTATTTTACTAAGGAAACTTCTAGAGTTGAGAGAAGCCGAAAACTTACCTACCGAGGTGAGAACTTTACTAAAAGGGTATGTTAACCCATTTCTTATCGAGATGCTGAAAGGTTTACCACATATAAGAGGCACTAAGCACTACATTGACCTTTAGCTAAGAGCTATGTTGCCAAACCGACTTGCCTATAAGCTCAATCTCGAGCAGGCAGCCGAGCTAAAGAAACAAGTAAATGAATTGGTGGATTAGAGGTATGTCTAAGAGGGCATGAGCCCATGTGCCATGCTTACGGTACTAGTACCAAAGAAAGATAAGTCGTAGAGAATGTGTATTGACAACCGTGCCATCAACAAGATTACTATTAAATACCAATATTTGATCCCACGATTAGATGATATGCTCGATGAGTTGCATGGTGCTCTCATATTTTCAAAGATTGACCTGAAAAGTAGCTATCATTAGATATTAATGAGGCCTAACGATGAATGGAAATTGCTTTCAAAACAAAGGTGGTTCATTCGAGTAGTTGGTGATGCCATTTGGTTTGATGAATGCACAAAGTGCTTTTATGCGGCTCATGAATCATGTACAAAGGGTACGGATTGGCAAATGTGTTATGGTTTATTTCAATGACACTTTGGTCTATAATACTAACCTCATCGCCCATGTTGAGCATTTAAGATTAGTATTCAACATCTTCCGTGCCAAGAGATTATTCGGCAATATAAAAAAATACATATTTTGCCAAAGCGAGGTTATATTCCATAGGTATGTCATTTTTGAGGAAGGAATCCAAATTGATGATGAGAAAGTCAAGGCTATTCTCAAGTGGCCCATGCTGACTAATGCTGTTAAAGTGAAGAGCTTCCATAGTCTTGCTTTACTCTATCGGAGATTTATTCGAAACTTCAAATCCATAACAATGCCATTAATCGAGCTAACCAAGAAGAACTCTAAGTTTAAGTGGTTGGAGAAAGCTCAAAAGAATTTTGAATATGTAAAGCCTAAATTGACATTTACTCTAGTACTTACCTTACTAGATTTCGAGAAAGTTTTTAAGATTGAATGTGACACGTCAGGAGTTAGCATTGGTGTTATCCTTATGCAAGAATACTGACCCATTACCTATTTCCCCTTGAATCACTTGGCATATGACTAAGAGTTCTATGCCCTGATTCGAACACTACAAAACTGGTAGCATTACTCGTTGTCGAGAGAATTCATCATCTACTTAGATTGCAAATCTCTTAAACATCTCTGAAGGCAACAAAAACTTTATCGGCATCATACCAAATGTGTAGAGTTCTTAAAGTCCTTCTACTATGTCATCCAATATAAGAAAGGCAACACCAACACTATAGCTAATGCCATTTCTCGTCATCATACCCTTATCACTACAATGTAAGCTAAGGTACTTGGATTTGGTACCTTACCTAATTAGTACAAGTAAGATTCATATTTTAGGCCTATAGTGACCAAGTGCAATGTAGGAGGGGTTGTAGATGGGTTTTACTTGAGTCAAGGGTTCTTAATGAAGGGCAAGTGGGTTTGTATACTGAGTGGTTCAACTAGGGAGCTACTCGTCTAAGAAGCTCATGTAGGAGGCTTAGCCGACCATTTTGGAGAAAAAAGGACGACTAAAATATTGAAACAACATTTCTACTGGCTTGAGATAATGAAGGAGGTGCACCGAGTTCTTGAGTGATGCTAGTTATGTAAACATGCAAAAGGAAGGAGAAAGCTATATGGGGAGTACACATCCCTACCAATACCCAAACGGCTGTAGACCAACCTACGCACAGATTTTATGCTTGGCTTTCTCTGAACATTGAAAATACATGACTCAATTATGGTAGTAGTCAATCGGTTTAATAAGATAAGCCATTTCATTCCCTGCTACAGAACTAATGATGCTATATTTGTCGCTAACCTTTTTTTGTAGGAAATTGTGTGAGTGCATGGAGTTCCGAGAAGTATTATGTCCAACCGTAACTCAAAGTTTACGAGCTTCTTTTGGAGAACCCTATGTAAGAATCTCATCACTAAGCTCATGTTCAATACTTCTTGCTACCCCTAGACAGATGGCCAAATCGAAGTTGTGAATAAGATAGTTGGCAACCTCTTACAAGCGATTGCGAGGAAGAATTTACATGATTGAGATTTATGCCTACTAGTCATTGAGTTCAGTTACAACCACTCAACTCATAGCTCGATAGGAAGGTCGCTGTTTGAGGTCATTTATGGACTTAACCCAAATTTACCTTTAAATCTAATTATCAGCCTAACCACTCAGAGGAAAAGCCAATCCGGCCTGCAACATGCTAAAGAGTTCCATAAGTTGTATGAAAAAGTTACCAAACATCTGGCCAAGACTATAGCTCGATAGAAGGAGGAAGGAAGTTAAGGAAGGAGGTAAGTCATTTATACTCCCGGAGATCTTGTTTGGATCCACCTAAGTAAAGAACGTTTCCCTAGAAAGAGGATGAACAAATTATCCCCTAAAGCAGATGCACCTTATAAGATCCTTAGGTGAATCAATGACAATGCCTATAAGATAGAGTTACCTAAAGGGTACGATGTATCTGTCACCTTCAATGTTGCCAACCTAATACCTTATATGCCTAATAAAGAAGAAGGCTAAGATTTGAGGGCAATTTTTCAACAACCCTGAGAAGCTGATGGATTGCCGACCTCCGGCTCCCTTACTCGTGTATGCCTAAGAGGGCTCCAGTCCTTCACCAGAAGAATTCTCTCTCGTTAACATGCTAAGGACAAGAAATAGTATATAGTAGAATGTTAGCTAAACTTCTTGAGAGCTTTGGGTGGGTACACCCTGCTTTGCTCTAACCCTTATGCTAATGCCTACTATCCTGTTGAGAACTTTTTGCCAAATGATGAGGGCTCGAGCCTTGTACACCTAGTCCTACTAGGGACCTTCAATTGTTGAAAGCTTCTTGCTGAGTGCTGAGACATAAGCTCCTACTAGCCGAGTACTTTTCTTTCGGTCTACTACTAATACTTACAACATTCTTTACCCATCTTAGCAACCTAGTGCCACTATGTCATGATCTAGCTCAGCTTGTGCACCCAAATATTCCTTAGTAAGGAACCATTAACGAGTTGCTACCTATCATTTTCTCCTGACTCTATACTATTTTCCCTTTTTGTCATTTATTCTATTTACCCTTTTTCTTATATACTAGGAATCCTCTTTTTATATATGCCTTTTTGTAGTTTTC